>CM038681.1:299633505-300833505 GCA_021605205.1 Aegilops longissima | reverse complement strand
AACAAGCTTTCTTTCTTTTTAGAGTCTGTACTCAGACTAGTTTGCTTCCGCATGTGCTTGTATGTTTGTATGACTTGAGTGTTGGGTCATGTGACCCCTATCTGTATGGATATGTTATGTATGGCTCCTCGGAGCCTCTTAAATAAAGTACTTTGAGTTGTAGAGTTTTGTTGTGATGCCTTGTTGTATGTACTCATATCGGGCATATTACGTGTATGATTGAAATGCTTGGTATGAGTGGGATCCGACAAACTAGTTGTTTATCCTTGGCAGCCTCTCATATGGGGAAATGTAGTCTCGTGCTTCTGAGCGATAGTAGTCCGCTACAGCCCGGTTCACCGGAGTCCTGCTAGCCCAAAGACTACTGCTTGGACACTTGATCGGCGGCATGTGTTTCACTTCGCTCCTATGTCTGTCCCTTTGGGAAATGTCACGCGGTGATATTCGAGTCCTGCCTAGCTCTGCTACAGCCCGGATACCGGAGTCCTCATAGCCAGTGCTACAGCCCGAATTCATACGTTGATGACCGACATGCTCGATGTGATTCATGTATGCTGTCCCCATAGGTTAGCGCCGCTTTGGGTTCACGACTAGCCATGTCGGCCCGGTTCTTTGTCATGTGGATGCTAGCGACACTATCATATACGTGAGCCAAAAGGCTAAACGGTCCCGGCCATGGTAAGGCGACACCTGTGGAATACCGTGCGTGAGGCCGCAAAGTGATATGAGGTGTTACCGCCAGGTCGATGTGACTTGGAATCGGGTCCCGACAGCGTTGGCATCGAGCGTGGCTGCCTGTAGGTTCGCTAAGCCAAACTGGTCGATGTTGAGTCTAGAAATGCTTTAGTTATATGTAGGGGAATTGATTGTGGGAGGAACGTAAGGCTCTTTTACTCCTTTACCTTATGCCCTCGATCTGAGTCATCCTCTTCTCATTCTACGTGGGTATAGGACTAGGCTCTCTTCTCTCTATCGTGTTCACGTGTTACTAATCCGTAGTAACTTATAGGATTGTTGGTTACATCCTCGCCCAGTTTCTACTAATTTTTAGTATGCTATCGCTTGAACCGTAACCTTGATATGATGTTCTTGAGTGGTTTTGCAATCTGATTTTGAATGTCTCAAATCTGTTTTTGAGCATTTACTGATGTTATGCTGCCCGATTTTCCCTAAAAATTCTAATGTCTTTGCATTGTGGCTGTGCTTTCGGATGGCCACCGTCCCCGTAACCAAGTGGTTCGTCTCGACCCATTGCATTGATGTGTGTGGTCACACGGCAATGTTGGTTCGGTGATGGTCGAGACCGGTTACCTATGGTATCCTGAATATACCGTCGAGGAGCAGTTTAGGATTTTAATCAAAGCCAATATCTCGTGCACGGTCAGATATATCCATCTTATCCTGAGCTACTTGAACCGCTCCACTGTTCTTATGGACTTGGGATCACTATTGGGATGTCCGTGCAAGATGCAGCCTATTCAATGATGACTATTATTCGAGCTGAATCGCCTTGTCAGGCAACACCGATTTCCGCTACATGCCAAGATCCTCCCTCAGGCGCATGGTTACCTTCAGGGGTATGTACAGCGATGCATCCCATGAGAACTCACTTCTTCGCACCACTACGAGATGTTTGGAAGACAAGGACCGTGAAAACCGGCCTTGCGTATGGAGCTCTTTAATGCCCGCTTCGATCACTGGGCTACTCGACTCGGTTTGCACCCGCCGCAAGCGGATACATGGACATGAGGGACTTGTACCTGTGCGGGCTGGTCTGCCAGACTTTATGGAGTGGCATGAGGTAGGAGGCATCACCTCCTCGTGGGCCTCGTCTGCCGCCGCTTGTTGGACCACGGCCACATCCGAGTCCCTATGGTCCGCAAGCCCCACAGATCGCCTGCTTCCGGATGATCATGTTCCACTTCGAGCTTGGGTGGTGACTTCTATGAGGACTACTACGGAGCTGTCTCGAGTTAGTAGTAGTATCCCTAGTATTGTAATAGTTGTTTTTCCACCGTCTGCGTGACTTGTGGAATATGACTTAGTGTGTATCATTCCGAAGTGTAGCAAAATAATGTATAGGAGTTTGGAATGCTTCCGATGAGATGTAACGCTTTCACTATAGTTGTACTCCGTCGGGCTTGTACTAAACTATGAATGGTGTGTATGACCGTTGGTATATATATGGCAGTTTTTATATTACCATGTCATACGGATGAACATCTCTGCATTCCGTGTTATCCATTACATCCCGCACTTCCTTGCTAAACTCTGCCATCCTGGTTTAAACCGTTGTTTTGTTTCCTAGGATGGTCAACACCCACAACAATCCTGCTGCTCCGGAGCAAGGAGAAGCCAGCGCAGCTAGGAATGCAAATCTGCCTCAACCGCCATCTTTGGCCGAGGTTATGTTGGAGGCGGAACGCAACAAGCGTGAGACCAATCGCTTGCTGGAGCAGATTGAGCAAAACACCGCACGCCAGCCAAGAAATGATCTGGTGTCACTCAATGACTTTGTCAAGCTGTATCCACCGAAGTTCAAATATTCCGCTGAGCCTCTTGATGCGGATGATTGGCTTTGCAGCATCACCCACAAGCTACGTTCTGCCAACGTGGCTGAAGCTGATAAAGTTACCTTTGCCGCCTATCACCTCGAAGGCCCCGCTAGCCTTTGGTGGGAGAATTATGAGGCTATGCGTCCGGTTGGACAAATTACTACTTGGGTTGAATTCAGTGCCGCTTTCCGTGAGCATCACATCCCGGAAGGTCTCATGGATCGTAAGAGGGAAGAATTCTGCAATTTCACCCAGGGTAGGCTGACTGTGGATACTTACAGCCATGAATTTGGGAATCTAGCACGTTATGCTCTTGAAGAGGTTTCTACCGACGCCAAGAAGCAGGCAAGGTTCCGCAATGGACTTAGCCCCGAGCTACGCCGTGATCTTCGTCTGCACGAGTGCACTTCTTTTCGAAGTTAGTCAACAAGGCTATCGGTCTGAAACCGAGACGGTCGACTTTGAAGCTTCACACAAGCACTCCGTGACTCTGGTTCTTCATCCGCTCGATCTCGAAGCCGGGTTTGGATTCCAATCATCGCTCGCCACCCAGTGTTCACTCCGAGGCCATCCTTTGAGGCGCCTCGCCCCAACCAGCAAAGATGCACCGCCCAAGACTTATGGAGGCCCTGCTACTAATGCTGCTCCACACCCCAATATGATAACTTGCTTCAAGTGTGGAGAGACGGGCCACTACATCCGTGAGTGTCCCTGAACAACCCCATCAAATCGGAAAGTCTGTTGGCCGTGGTAAGCCAAAGCAGAAAGGTGCTCTATGTTAAACCAGCCGCCATCGCTGTGGCCACGCCAACTATGTTTCAGTGAGGAAACCTATGAGGATCCCAACGCCGTTCTCGGTACACTCCTTGTTAATTGTCATCCGCAATCGTTCTTTTTGATACCGGAGCATCTCATTCATTTATTTCGAGAGCTATGCTCGATTGCACAACACCACATTCGTGACATGCACACCTCCATGGAAATTCAGACCCACGGTTCTAGATGGCAAACCTCTAGAATAAGTCATGGGAATGAAATTCTTGTCGACAGATTAGTCATTCTTGCTTCTCTAATAGCTCTCAAGTCCTCGGACATAAACATCATCTTGGGTATGGACCGGATGTCAGCCCATTATGCTAAGATTGATTGCTCTACTAGAACTGCTCAACTCACCCATCCTTCGGCAAGACAGCTTAATGTTTTAACCCGAGTGTCTAAGCGCCACTTTACTCCTTAAATGCCAACCCCTTCCGCACCTCAAAGATATTCTGGTAGTCCGTGATTTTCCGGATGTCTTTCCAAAAGAACTGCCAGTGTTCCACCTAACAGGATGTCGAGTTCGTGATAGATCTTGTTCCCTAACCGCCCCAATCTCTAGAAGACCTTATAAGATGGCACCCCTAGAACTAGCCAAACTTAAGAAACAACTCGATGAGTCCTTGCAAAAGGGTTTCATCCGCCCTAGTTCATCCCCATGGGCTTGCCCCGTCCTCTTCGTCAAGAAGAAGGATGGAACGGATCGGATGGTTGTGGATTACCGACCTGTTAATTTGGTCACTATCAAGAACAAGTATCCGCTCCCCAAGATCAACGATCTGTATGATCAGCTCGCTGGATCCTCAGTCTTTTCCAAGATGGATTTGAGGTTGGGCTACCATCAAATCAAAATCAAGAACGGGGACATTCCTAAAACGGCCTTTGTTACTCGTTATGGCCAATACGAGTACACCGTCATGTCCTTCGGATTAACCAATGCTCCAGCCACCTTCTCTCGGTTAATGAACTCAATCTTCATGGAGTATTTGGATAAATTCGTCGTGGTATACCTCGATGATATACTCATCTACTCCAAGAATGAGGAAGAACATGCCGAACATCTAAGGCTAGTATTGATGAAACTTCGAGAGCACCGCCTTTATGCCAAATTCTCTAAGTGTGAGTTCTGGTTACTAGAAGTGACCTATTTAGGCCATGTAATCTCTGGTAAGGGCATTGCTGTCAATCCCGAAGCGAGTTCAAGCCGCCCTGATCGGACTCCACCTGAATCGGTCAAGCAAGTTCGAGTTTCCTCGGTTTAGCGAGATATTGCCGCCGCTTCATCGAGAATTTCTCTAAAGTTGCTAAACCTCTAACCGAACTCCTCAAGAAAGATAAGAAGTTCGAATGGACGCCACAAGGCGAGTTCAGCTTTCAGAACCGAAAAGATGCCCGACATCTGCTCCGTGCATTTGTTCCACCAGATTTTCCAAGGACTTTATTATCTATTGCGGCGCCGCGACAAGGACTAGGTTGCATACTCATGCAAGATCGCCATGTGATTGCCTACGCTTCTCGATAGCCAAGGTCCACATGAGGATAACTATCCCACACATGATCTAGAGCTTGCGGCGATGGTTCATGCACTCAAAACCTGGCGACATTACCTTCTTGGTAATCTTTGCGAAATCTACACTGATCACCAAAGTCTGAAATACATCTTCACCCAACCGGATTTGAATCTCAGGCAAAGACGTTGGGTCGAGTTGATTACAGATTACGACTTAGGAATATCTTACACCCCAGGCAAAGCCAATGTCATGGCTGACGCACTAAGTCGCAAATCTTATTGTAACAATTTGATGTTACAACAAAGTCAACCATTTCTCCACGAGGAATTTCGTAAGCTTAATCTTCACATTGTTCCTCGAGGATTCCTTTCCACCCTGGTGGCGAAACCCAACCTTACGGATCGAATCATAGCTGCTCAGCAGTATGATAGAGGAATATCTCGGATCAAGGAGAACATTGCTAGCGGAGCTGCTAAGTGTTTCTCCATAGATGAACGAGGTGTTGTCTTCTTTGAGAACCGCTTGGTGGTTCCCAAGAAACAACAGCTACGGCAACCGATCCTTAAGGAAGCTCATTACTCTCCTCTCACCATTCATCCGGTAGTACTAAAATGTATCAAGACCTACGCCAGAGGTTTTGGTGGACTAGGATGAAGAGAGAAATTGCTCAATACATTGCTAACTACGACGTTTGTCGTCGAGTTAAAGCAGATCATCAACGGCCTGCTAGTACCCTTCAACCTTTGGAAATTCCTGAATGGAAATGGGATAAAATCGGTATGGATTTCATTATCGGGTTTCCCAGGACCAAGAGAGGGAATAATGCTATCTTCGTTGTCGTCGATCGTCTTTCCAAAGTAGCCCACTTCCTACCCGTTCGTGAGAGTATAACCGCTAGCCAGCTAGCTGATTTGTACATCTCTCGAATAGTGTCTCTTCATGGTGTTCCATTGAGATTAATTCAGACCGTGGAAGTCTCTTCACCTCTCGATTTTGGGAAAGTTTCCAAATGCTATGGGAACTCGCTCTCCTTTAGCACCGCCTTCCATCCTCAATCAAGTGGTCAAGTAGAACGAGTCAATCAAATCCTAGAGGATATGCTTCGAGCTTCACCATCTCTTCGCATGAATTGGGAGAAATGCCTTCCATTCGCCGAGTTCGCTTATAACAATAGTTATCAAGCTAGCTTGGGCAAAGCTCCTTTCAAGTTCTTTATGGACGGAAATGTCGAACGCCTCTTAATCGGGTCGAAACCGGGAAAGACAACTCTTTGGCCCGGATATGATTCGAGAAGCGTAAGAGCAGGTTCGCGTTATTCGTGAGAAATTGAAAACAGCCCAATCTCGTCAAAAGAGCCAATATGATCGCAAGCATAAGCCTATGGCTTATGAAATTGGCGAGAAGGCTTACCTTCGGGTTACTCCTTTGAAGGAACCCATCGATTCGGTATCAAAGGCAAGTTGGCTCCTTGTTACATTGGACCCTTTCGATTCTTGCCAAACGAGGAGAAGTTGCCTACCAATTGAACTACCTCCGCATCTTTCTAGAGTCCATGATGTCTTCCACGCTTCCCAACTCAGCGTTTCTTCTCGGATCCTATCCGTGGAGTGGACCACAAACGCTTATCTCCAAGATAACCTCACCTATCGAGAATATCCGTTCAGATTCTTGATCAAGCGAGCGCACCACTCGACGTCAGAATATCAAGTTTCTAAAGGTTCAATGGTCAAACCATTCCGAGGAAGAGGCAACTTGGGAAAGGGAGGATCGTCTTCGACTTGAGTACCCCACCATTTTCGCAACGGATCCTAAATCCCGGGACGAGATTCTTTTGAGTGGGGGTGAGTTGTCACATCCTAGCTAGTCCATGCATTAGTGTGTGCATCATGTTTAATTTTCATTTGAAATTTGAAATGGGAAGGACAGAACCCCCAGAACCCCCTTTTAATCCAACTAGGGTTTACTAAAATTATTTTCAATGAACCTGAAATGCCCTTCAAAAATGCTCATCACCTTTGCTTTGGTTCAGAGCCTCTGCCAAAAGTGGTGCACAATTTTCTAGGTCATCCTAAGGTCTTTGAATTAAATCATAGCTATTTGAGTTTGGGCATTTAAAATTATATAAAATATTTCAAATGCCCAAATATTACCAAACTAAAATGTTTCATGTTGGAAATATTCCAACTATGGACCTGGTCCAGTTTGGTGATTTTTGAAGCTGTTTAAGTATTTTTAAAAACTCCACAAAGTTGCAGAAAATTAGAAAAAGAAAAACAGATGGAAATACTTACCTGGCGCCTCCCAACCGGCCCACCTGCCGGCCCAGCCCAGCTGTCGCGCCAGCGAGCTGCTTGGCTTTGCCAGGCAGGCAGGCAGGTGCTCGGCGGCAAGCACCACATGGGTGCCCGCACCTGGCCGCCGCCTCGCCGCTTCCCTCGCCAAGCGACCGACGCGGATCACTTCCATTCTCCTCCCCCGAACCCCCGGACACCTCTCTTCCTCCCCAGCTCCTCCCCTTCGCGCTCCCCCGCCATGGCCGACGCCACCGCAGCCACACCGTCGCCGTAGTCGCGCTCCCTGTCGTCCATGCACTGTCCCACCGTGTCTAGGAGCTCCGCCGCCCTCCTCTTCGTCGAGCTAGCCGAGCCCCAAGTGCTCGCGTAGCCCGAGGCCACTACACCAACCTCGCCCGACCCCGCCGTCGCCGGAGATCCCCTTCAACGCCGCCGTCGCATCAGCCCGTCCCTGACCGCACCGAGTGTTTCTTCGAGTTCCCTGTGAGCTTAGCTACCTTCCCCTCCTTTCCTCTCTCACTCCCGAGCCGTGTAGGAACCGCATGTAGCTCAACCGCACCCGCCGCCGCGGAGCTCATCGCCGACGTGCTCCCGGCCACCCTCCGGCCACCTCTCGGTGTCCATCGCACTCACCGCACCGTTTAGCGTCTAACGAAGCTCTCCCCTCACCTCACCGACCACCCTAGCCTCGAGTTCGTCTTCGGCCGAACTCCGGCGGCCGCCTAGGTCGTCGCCGGCGCCGATTCCGGCCGCCCCGACCTCAGCTAACTCCACCAAGAGCTGCGGCATGTCCCCAGCTCCACCTAGATGCCCTCCGTGACCCATTTGGTCGCCGGAACGGCCAAAACCACTTCCGCCGCCGCGTCGGGCTCGCCGGCGGCTAAACGCCGGTGCAGCCGACTTTGACTTTGACCACGGGTGGGCCTGGTTGACTCTGTTGAGTCTATGATGTGGGGCCCACCCACATTAACTAATTAGGTTTAGTTTTAATTAAATTTTAGCTAAACTAATTATGCCGACATCGGGACCCATCAACAGTTTGACCTGGACGCCTCCGTTGACTATGACATCACCTCGACGCATTGTTGACGATAAAAATTAATTCTCGGATTTATTCTATTATAGGAAATTCTAGAATATAGTCCAAACTTCAAAATTCATAGAAATTAATCAGAACTCCAAATGCAAAGATTTATATATGAAAATGATCAGAAAAATCCATTCTATCCATTGGTACAGGTTTCATGCATGATAAAACAAGTTAACCTTGCTGTTTAAGCAGAATAAGATAATGCACCTTTAGGGCTATTTTAATGAGCTAGCATTTGAATCTTTGATTCAAATGAGTTCATCCTTTTTGTTTCAGCTTGCATTAGGCCAACACACATCCATATTGCCATGTCATAGCATGCATCATATTGTTGCATATTGCCATGTGTGTTTATTTTCAGATGTCTTTCGTGATAGGTTACGCCTCGAGGATAATCCGAATATCCGCTCAAGAGCAGATCCTACCACCACTCCATCGTGCAAGCAACCCATTGATCATTCCGATACAAACCCATGTTCTCGCTTCGCTCTTGTTTATCTGCATTAAGACAACGCGATTCAAACTGTTGTGTGCTGCGGTAGTTGAACCCACTTCCTTTGCATGACTGTCATTGCCACAAGAATTAGATGAAACCCACTAGTATGTGTAGGAGTTGATTGAGCCATGTTTGTGATTCCTACCATGCTATGCTTGCTATGCTTAGAGTTGTGTCGTCCGGCTCATCGGGATGATGAACTGGAGTGAAAGGTTGTGTCGGGTTCGAGAGTGAAAGTGTTGAACACGTTTTGGTAAAGGTATCGATGAGAGGCCATGTAGGAGTACATGGTGGGTTGTTTCATTGAAGCCGTCCCTAAGAACTGAGATCTCGTGTGTGATTTAAGACTTAGCTACTACCACGCATTGGGATCCTTAATTGACCCTCTCGACTTATTAACCACTCTTGTCCTCATCCGGGAGTTGCAAGTAGTTTCGTGTTTGTAGCATGTTTGGGGCACGCAACGCTGACCTTAGGGGTGGGTTGTGTTGCGGTAGGCACGTGGGTCTGTGTACCGATTCGCCTGCTTGGTGTCTCGGGAACCCTGCACACATCGCTCGGGGCTGTATGGGAAACCTCGGCGGACTCCTCATGGATGGAACTCGAATAGGCGATAAACCTGGACTCGGGACTCGTGTGTTTAGTCGGTCGTGGCCGACACCCATGTTGGGCTTCCGCTTGAAGGTTGCCGAGTACATGTCGTGTAAACGGCGGTAAGTGGTGAGAGCGTGTGAAGAAGTACACCCTGCAGGGTATAAACTATTCAATAGCGTCGTCCATGATAAGGACTACTTGGTCACCTATACAGTTCATAGACAAGTAAATGGATACTACTAAAAGCCTCAAGATAAGTGTGAGTGTCGGATGGCCCTCTCGTGGGTGACGAGAGGATCCACGGTGGAGTATTGTGATGGTGATTAGTGGACTTGTGTGCACAAATGCTTTTCAAGTGGTGTCACGTGGGATAGCTTAGCCAAGAGTCAAAGCTGGCTTGTTGCAAATAACTCCACCACCTTCTTGAGAATGTGCATGTATGATAGGATTCTGTGGTAAGACTTCTTGAGTACCTCCGTACTCATGTTTGCTTAATTAATGTTTTTCGACGACAACACCGCCCCTCCGATGGGATTTATGTAGACCTTGACATCGACGAGTGAACTAGCCACCGGTGGTGATCCAAGGCTTGTGAAGGGCCATTTGAGATAGAAGGGCTTCAACAAGCTTTCTTTCTTTTTAGAGTCTCAGACTCGAGACTAGTTTGCTTCCGCATGTGCTTGTATGTTTGTATGACTTGAGTGTTGGGTCATGTGACCCCTATCTGTATGGATATGTTATGTATGTCTCCTCGGAGCCTCTTAAATAAAGTACTTTGAGTTGTAGAGTTTTATTGTGATGCCTTGTTGTATGTACTCATATCGGGCATATTGCGTGTATGATTGAAATGCTTGGTATGAGTGGGATCCGACAAACTAGTTGTTTATCCTTGGCAGCCTCTCTTATGGGGAAACGTAGTCTCGTGCTTCTGAGCGATAGTAGTCCGCTACAGCCCGGTTCACCGGAGTCCTGCTAGCCCAACACTACTGCTTGGACCCCTGGCTGGCCGGCATGTGTTTCACTTCGTTCCTATGTCTGTCCCTTCGGGGAAATGTCACGCGGTGATATTCGGAGTCCTGCCTAGCCTGCTACAGCCCGGGATACCGGAGTCTTGTTAGCCCAGTGCTACAGCCCGAATTCATACGTTGATGACCGACATGCCCGATGTGATTCATGTATGCCTGTCCCCATAGGTTAGCGCCGCTTTGGGTTCACGACTAGCCATGTCGGCCCGGGTTCTTTGTCATGTGGATGCTAGCGACACTATCATATACGTGAGCCAAAAGGCGCAAACGGTCCCAGGCCATGGTAAGGCGACACCCGTGGGAATACCGTGCGTGAGGCCGCAAAGTGATATGAGGTGTTACCGGCTAGGTCGATGTGACTTGGAATCGGGGTCCTGACATGAAGGGTCTCAACCGTGGCAGAACTATCTGCAGTTATGCATATCTTAGTATATAATTCTCAGCTTCGTGCTCATGTTATCATACATACATATACCGACGGCCCCAAATCATACCTTGCGCCTCGTCGAACCGCCTGTTAATTAGCGTGATGTCGTCATCCGCTACATCAAGTTTCTGCTTCAGACCTGCAACCTCTGTAGCATAGGCAGTCGCCATGGATGTAACAACCTGTGTTCTAGTTAATTAGATTATTTCCTGGGCATATCTTTTTTTTATCCTCTAATCGCCTCCCTTTGGATGACAACCAGAGTCTCAGGGGCTACTATCTATACACAGGTGCATTTTGCACGTACAGTGCAATTGAAGATATTACATTGCATACCTCGAAGCCTCTTAGCAGGCCCGTGAAGGCTTCATTCAACCCGCTTCTCGCGGACAGAATCCTCCCGATTACCGATCCCATTAAGGTACGTTGTTCCTCTGAGATGGATGCATGTTGCAACATGTCCATCAATGTATCCGACACCTCTGGATCTTGGAAGCGGCCGCGGAAGTACGGACTCCCTTCGAAGGGATATGTTCACTCGACCCGAGAGTCGTCTCCGGCTGTAAGCCAAATAGTCCGGGGCCTTTATTGTTGGTCCCCGAAGGGGCCGCACGCCCCAGACCCCGGACTACCGAAGCATCACCTTCGGGCGTGGTCTTCGTCGTCCCTCGCACCACTTGTTGATCGGAAGAGATCCTCCAGGATGACACCTCGAAGTCGTCCGCCCTATTGGGCGAGAAGGTCTATGGGGGCGTCTCGCTTTCCATCATCCCCAGAAGAAGATCCCCCGAGGAGGAAGACTGCGTGCCGGAATGCAAACATATATTTTAGATGTTACCCTTGTAACCGAAAAGGAACGGGATATGTTTAGGACACCCTTGTTCTTTACGATTCGGCTAAAGGCTTGTCTTTACGGAAGAACTGCACGACAATGTCGTCTTCCGAGCCCGAACTACCTAACAGGGACATCTTCCCTCGCTTAGGAGCCTTTACCTCCAAATCTTCAAAGGCGGTCCTTTTCTTCCCATGGGGGGAAGGGATGTCAGCTTCTCCTTCTCTTTTTTCTTCGGAAGATGGAGTTCCAATATCCCCGGACACAAGGTCTGGTGCACCTTTAGAATGGAGGCCACCTTTGGCCTTCTTGCTCTCCTCCTTGTCCTCCTCCGCCGACACTTGATATGGTGCCGGAGCTAGCATCCTTGTTAACACGGGATCAGCTGAGTCTTCGAGAAGAGGCCGAACACCTAATTCGTTCCGCCTTCTTTATCCAGCCCTGTTCGAAGATTGTTTTCTCAGTATATTATTAAGGGATATTTAACCAAGCTATGTTCGGGAGTCGAGTGCTTACCGAGGTATCCAGATGGTTGCAGTCGAGGCTGATGTCTTCGGTTGTATCCGGCCACTGTTTTCGTGTCCCGAAGAATAGCTTCCACATTCCTCTGTGCGTCATGCCGAAGAAGTGTTGAAGGGTCCGTGGTCCTTCCAGATTGAACTCCCACATGCGGAGGGGCCGTCGCTAGCACGGTAGGACCCGACGGACTAGCATTACCTGGATTATATTAATAAGACCAGTGTCCTTTTCGAGGAGGCTCCGGATGAGGCTTTGTAGCGTCTGCACTTCATCAATTGATCCCCAGCCTAGCTCCTTATTAATCCATGATGCGAGCCGTAGTGGAGGGCCAGATTGGAACGCAGGTGTAGCTGCCCACTTGTACCATGGGGTTCAGTGATGTAAAACCACTCCCGCTGCCATAGGCTGGAAGTTTCTGTGAAAGAACCTTTTGTCCAAGGAGTATTGGTGATCTTGCTCAACGTAGCACCACCACACTCTGCTTGTTTCCCCTCGATTACCTTCAGCTTCACATTAAAGGTCTTGAGCCATAAGCCGAAGTGTGGGGGAATGCGGAGAAAGGCCTCGCACATGACGATGAATGCTGAGATGTGAAGAACGGAGTCCGGAGCTAGATCGTGAAAATCTAGCCGGTAATAGAACATGAGTCCGCGAACGAAGGTGTGGAGAGCAAACCCTAGCCCACGGAGGAAGTGGGAGATGAATACGAACCTCTCGCTGGATCTGGGAGTAGGAATAACCTGCCCTTTAGTAGGGAGCCTGTGAAGGATTTCCGTGGTCAGGTATCTTGCCGCCCGAAGCTTCGCGATATCCTCCTCTGTGACAGAGGAGGCCACCCACCGGCCTTGAGGGCTGGGTCCGGACATGGCTGGGAGGCTCGGAGCAATTAAGTTGAAACCTGGGTGCTGGAACTTGAGGTTGGAAAGGTTGAGGAAGAGGTAGGCGTAGAGGAGAAACACGGGTCTGTGCCCCTTTATAAAGGCGATGAATATCAAACATCTCTTCATAGGCCTTAAAGCCTGCCTATTTGCAAGGGATCATGCCAATGGAACGGTTGGGTTACCCACGCCTGTATTGATGAGAATTCCGCAGTAAGGGGACACGATCTCTTCTTTGACAAGACGTGCCAATAAAACCGCATCTCGAAATATGGAGCGGGAGGCTAAAAACGGTTCAAAATAATGATCGGGCAGGGACATGATGTCACGCTACAAAAGTTGTCAGCAGATTGGACTCGTGAAATATTATACTCTCCGCGGTTGTGTGTGGTACTTGTTTTTGCAGAGCCGGACACGTTCTCGGTGTTCGAAGGATGCTTTGGAGTGATCGGAGGAGGAACCCGCCTTGCAATGCCGAAGACAATCTGTGCGCCAGACACCTCGTCATTGAAGCTTGGTTCAGGGGCTACTGAGGGAGTCCTGGATTAAGGGGTCCTTGGGCGTCTGACCTGTTGGACATGGGCCGGACTGGTGGGCCGTGATGATACAATACAGAAGACTCTTTCCCGTGTCCGGATGGGACTCTCCTTGGCGTGGATGGCAAGCCTGGCGTTCGGATATGAAGATTTCTTTCTTTGTAACCAACTTTGTACACCCCTAGTCCCCTCCAATATCTATATAAACCGGAGGGTTTAGTCCATAGAGGCAATCATAGTCATACAGGATAGACTTCTAGGGTTTTATCCATTATAATCTCGTGGTAGACCAACTCTTGTAATACTCATATTCATCAAGATCAATCAAGCAGGAAGTAGGGTATTACCTCCATAGAGAGGGCCCGAACCTGGGTAAACATCGTGTCCCCTGTCTCCTATTACCATCGACCTTAGACGCACAGTTCGGGACCCCCTGCCCGAGATCCGCCGGTTTTGACACCGACAAAGGGCGTGACGAACGAGCATCGGGCTGGCGAGCACGGAACTACTCATGGCAGGGCGTCGCATGCATTGGCGCGGGCATACGGAGTGGCGGGGTACAGACCTGAGTAGGGTGGAGTTTGGCGGCGAGGCCGTGTCGGCGCAGCAGCGAGGGCGTGGTCGCGCCAGGTGTTCGTGGGGGCTCTGATGGCTTTGGTGGACTAGCTGATGGGGAATGTTGCATGGAAATCAAAAAAATTCCTATGAATCTCCCAAGATCTATCTATGAGAAGCATAGCAACGAGAGGGAGAGCGTGTCTACATACCCTCATAGGCTGTTAAGCGGAAGCGTATATTATGCAGTTGACGTAGTCGTACTCTTCACGATCCAATCGTGATCCAATCCGATCTAGCGCCGAACGGATGGCACCTCCGCATTCAGCACACATGCAGCTCGATGACGATTCCTCCTTCTTGATCCTGCAAGCAAGGGAGGAGAAGTAGATGGGATCTCAACCAACAAAACATCATGGTGGAGATGGTGGTGGTACAGTGCCGGCAGGGCTTTGCCAAACGCTGCCATAACCGATTTTGAGAACAAACTGGGGTAATGGGAGAGGCAGGGCTGCCGTCGGGGCATAGGGCACTACAAAAAAAATACACTTCCGTGATGATACATGTTTGTCACAGTAGGTCGCGTTTTTTGTCATGCATGTACATCCATGACAAATTTATGACAGAATCAAGATAGTCATACCTGTGTTGTCTAGAAGTGTTCGATGACATTACCAAAATTATCATCACGGAAGTGTCCACTTCCATGATGATAAATCACGCGTCACAGAACTGCTTTCTTCAAGGGTGACCGACACATGGCATCCACCGTAACGGAACGCCGTTAAGCTATCGGGTCGGGTTTTGGATCCGATAACCGTTATCAGCCCGACCAATGGGGATTTTCCGTGTAAAATCATCATTGGCTGGAGGAAACACGCGTCGGCTCACCGTTGGGACAGATGTCATCCACTCATTGGACAGAAGGCACCTATGATACGTCGACACGTGGCACGGCCCAACAGAGGCCCATTCCTGTGAAAAGGCCGGCCCGTTTGACTTGGTCAAAAGGTGGCGGGCCGGCCCATGGAAAGCCTGTTAATGGCCTGTTCGCATATAGCCCATTTATAGCCCGCTAACCCAAGGCCCGTTACGCCCTATCTGAATTAGGCCCAGTAGCATCATCTGGGCCATCCAATATGATTCCAGCCCATTTTCACTTCTGGCCCATGACTTCTTTCGGCCCATATGAGGCCCTATGTAACTCTTGGCCTATTAACGGCCCGTGGTGTAACTGGCCCGCAATGAAGAGTGTATCACTTTACACCCACTAACGGCCCATGGTGAAACTGGCCCGTAATGAACAGTATATCACTTTATACCCATTAAGGGCCAGTTATTCAGTTGGGCTGTTTCCAGCAAATGTTATCTTTCGGCCTTCTCAGAGCCCATTTATTCTTGGGCTCATTTCCGCGATTCGCTTACTTACGGCCCGTTCTCGCTATTTTACGCTTGTGAGCCAAATTCAGCCCGTGGTTACATCGGCCCGTTTGTGGTCCGTTAATACGTTGGGCCGTTTTCATAGCGTCATCAACTACGGCCTATTAATGATGGCCCGTTATGGTCATACGGCCCGCATAAGGCCCATTGATGATACGGCCCGTAGAAGGCCCATTGTTTCTACGGGTCGTAGAAGGCCCATTGTTTCTACGGCCCGTAGAAGGCCCATTGTTTCTACGGCCCGTAGAATGCCTACTGTTTCTACGGCTCGTAGAAGGCCCATCGCTTTCTCTGACGGTAGGAGGCCCAATGTCACTACAATAAATATTAGCCCATGGTTATTGTGGCCTAGTTTTAAAAAGAACGCACTATCTACAAGCAAACAAATAAACAAGACAACAAGGAAATAAATAAGCAAGCAACTTATGCTAGGCTATCACGGCTGTTATACATATTACATCCACTGGCATCAAAGTTCGCCACCAAAGCAAATATAGGGAACAAAGCAGATATCATATACACCGGTTGTCAAAGTTGGCGACCAGCGCAAATAAACGCCAAGACAAAACAAATCCAGAATCAAACCACTTCGAAGATCTCAAGAAACAATATCCTGGTACCCATAATGTCGGCAAGATGCTTAGCAAGCTTATTAACTTTCTCTTGTTTGGCGCTTAAATCCTCCAACGCTTGTCGTTGCACCGTAAAATATGCATCTGAATTTTGCAGGACTTCCTCGGTCCTTGACTTCCTCGTCAGCAGACATCTCGATCGATGTCTTTCAACTTGAAGTTGAGACTCAAGAAGACGAACTGATTCAGCAATGAGTTCAAGAGCTTGTGCCAGCAGAGGGGCAAGAATCTTTCGAACACTACATCAAGACAAGACTTTTGGGTTCCCTCACCGTCGTCAAGATAGTTTTATCAGCTTTCTTGGAGACCAACAGGATGTCTCACTATCTTGAACCTTATCTCAGCATTACTTCCTTTACCATTGGATAACGCGGCATCTGTTCTCCAATATTTTGTCCGCATTCTAAAAGAGAAACAAGAAGACACATCACATGTTTACCATGTTGTATATGAAACTCATTTTAGTAAATGAGTTCAGTAGTAAAGTGGACAGGATAACAACATGAAACAAACATATATCTATGTGCCATGGTCACTTTATGGTCTATATCATTCTAGTTTTGTTGCCAAATCAAGATAGAGACACAGCTCAAATAATATTTGTTCAAGACAAAGTAGAATAGACAGAATATAAGTGTGGGTAAATATAGAGCAATAACAACACTTGTAATGTGCATGACATGAGAACATAACTGTTTATTCAATTGAAACTGAAATCAACATAGAGCAGGTTACAACAACAAACCAGTTAAAGAAACAGGTTTAAAACATACCTGTTGCGCCATTGGAGTTTCAATTCCATCCTTCAAATTTGAAAATAGTTGGTATGAGTAAATACAGTAATGCAAGAGCAAAGGAGTATGAACCATAGCTACAGAACCTGACCTGAGAACAAATCTTCTTCTCCTTTAAGCGTTGAGTTGGGATTCGGAGTGGTGGTCCTCGTGCTTTGGGCACTGCAGTTCCCTTACTAACCGCTCGTGTTTGGGTGCTCTGTGGTGGAGACGGTGCTGTGTCAACTGGAATTGGGTTACTATCTGCCGGGTTGGGGTTAAAAGGGGTGTAGCTGGTTCTCTGTCCAACTGGGTAGGGGTACAATCTGCGAGAGTCTGGGTTATGTGTGGTGGATCTGGTCCTTGGGAAAGTACAACCGTGGTTCTATCTGCATCAACTGGTAGCACTATCTTTTCTGAAGACCGTGTTGTTACTCCTTAGATACTGCCATCACGCTCTCCAATTCAAATGGTGATAAACAAGAAAAGTAATTGAAAGTATAGACATTGTATGATAGACAGTGCAATGGATAGTGGGGAATAAAAGAGGGCATGAAATAATTCATATTTATGTTGTCTAACCAAACAGGATAGCATGACACAATTTCACATATATGATGGCTAACTAAACAGGATAGCATGACACAATTTCACATTATGATGGCTAACTAAAAAAGATGGAAAGACGTAGTTCAAAATATGAGACTATGTAAACAGGATGACATGACATAACTATATAATGTGTTTATTAAATAGGTTGGCATGCCATAATTCACATACATTCATGGATAGAATGCCATAATTCTAAATATGATGAATGTAAACACTAAACAGGATGAGATGATATAACTATATGATGTCTTATTAAATGGGTTGCCATGCCATAATTCAGATAGATGATGTGTATGTACTATGTAAACATGATGGCATGATATAATTCAAATATATGATTTATATAGTAAGCAAGTAAGCAGATGGCAATCTATATATGATGTAAAAACTAAGCAATGCAAGACAACATGCATGACATGGGTAATATAAACCTGCCAAGTTTGAGCATAGACCTCGGGGGAAATAGGACTGGTCATCGGTCTACGAATCCTCCTCCGAGGAGCTCTCTGTAGCCAACAAGATGTCCGCTTGTGCAGTAGCATTGTCTCGCTCTGAATACCTTGTTTTCACTCCAGATACTTCCATCACCGCTTCAAATGGCTGATGCACAGAAGAGTAGTTGAATATACAAACGTTGTCGACAAATGGAACACGTAATACAAAAAATGATAGCATGATATAATTCACATACATGATGATTGGCTAAACAGCATGGCATTGCATAATTCACATATATAATGCCTTTGCAACAAGATAGCATTGTATAATTCACATATATAATGTCTTGCAACAAGATGGCAATGCATAATTCACATATATGGTAATTAGACACCGAAGCAGGTGGCATTCACACAAAGCATGTCTAAACTAATCAAATGGCATAGCAATGCGAGACACCATACGCATGATATGAGCAACATAACCCCGCCAAGTTAGAGCATACACCTCGGGGGAATAGGACTGGTCATCTGCATCTCGAATCCTCCTCTAAGGAGCTATCCGTAACCAGCGAGATATGCGCTTCGTCGATAGCATAGTCTGCTCGAAGACCTTGTTTTCACTCCGAATTTGCCATCACCATGTCAAATGGCTGATGCACACGAAGAGCAGTTGAATGTACTAACATTGTTGACGAATGTAATATGTAACGAAAAAAAAGATGGCATGATATAATTTACATATAAGATGACTGGCTAAGCAGGATGGCATTGCAAAATTCACATATATGATGCCTGGCTAAATAAGGTGGCGTTGCATAATTACATAAACGATGAATAAACTAATAGATGGCATTCAAACAAAGGATGTCTAAACTAAGCAGATGACATATTTGATGTATAAAGTAAGCAATGCAAGACACCATATGCATGATATAACCAACATCAAGATGCCAAGTTAGGCGAAGACCTCGGGGGTAAATAGGAGTTATCTTCTCTTCCGAATCCCCTCGAAACAAATATCTTCCTCTCGATTACAATCTAAAATGTGTGGAGGGGGGGATGCCTTTGCGCCTACCATGGAGCGGCGTGCATGAAATTATATTGCCACGCAAGGCTCGTCTCTTTTGCTCTACATGTTCAGTTCCATTGTTTACAATAACTGTCATGCATAGGAATAAAACATAGTGAGATTATGTAAGGAGTGCATGCAGAAATCCAGAGTGATGGTAGCAACTCGTGGATAGACCCAAAACCAATAATAGCAGCGGATAATGGCTTCAGTTAATAAATACAGATAATGGCTTCTTTCTTGTTTGTTTCCCACCCAACATGAAACTCATAGTAGACACCGGAGATTAACGAGATAGTTGATAGATACTATTGATAGCGACCCCGATATGTACCCCACAACCATTTACAAACTCAAGTTTGAACATTAGTTTGGAGCTGACTCAGAGTCTAATCGGTGAACAGGACGATAAAGAAGCATGTAATATTAAGCGATGCATAACGTAAGCAGACACAAAAGAGTGCGACTTCTCTTGCGGCGAAAGACAGTCTGGAGGCCGGATCCCTGCTCTGCTGGACCCTTCTGTCGTTGGAGCAGCTGAGCTGGGGTGGACGACGGCGCAACAGGTCCAGGACAAACCATGCATGGTTTTCTTTGACAACTATCTGTAAGAGAAGTAATTCTGTAAGGGCTCATTTGAATTGGAGGATTCCAACAATGCAGGGATAGGAAATAGACAGGAATAGGATAGGAATGCACGTGCAAAACAGAAAATTTAAAAACACAGGATTTCTGCCAATCTGGGTGTTTGATTCACAACAATTGGAAGATCACAAGATGCAAAGAAGCATGGTGAGATTAAGTCAAACCACAAGAAAATGTACGGTTATAATGCTATTATGCTACTATCTCTTAGTCTTGTGCTTCATGAATAGGAATTTCAAAAGGAGGACAAGTGAAAATTAAAATTCCAACGTTTTTTTCTTTCAACGAGACACTAAAGGAACAAATCCGTGTGCTCAGTGGACAATATATATAACATGTAGAGTAAAAAACAGATGCAACAAGTGTACAACCTCTTTGGCGAAGCCATGTCGATCTCGGCGTGATTGGGTTGGCCGGTGAGGATGCTCCGGCTGACTTTGCTGTCGGAGGAGGGGAAGAAGATCTTAGGCGTCTGGAGATGGAGCCCGAGGTACTGCTCCGCTGTGATGGAGGGTTTCGTCATTGGAGCAGCTCCGTGAGTTGTACGGCCGAGGCTGAAGCAGACAAGAGAGACAACGAACAACGTTAACCTGAGTGGAATTTTAATAGCATCTACAATACATGACGTAAAATACATAACCACAAAGTGCTAGATGTAAAATACATCAGCCGCTCATCTCTGAACTTAACTGTCAAAACTGAACTTAACTGTTGAAACTGAACCTAACTGTCCAAACTGAATTTTGCTGTCGAAACTGAATTTTGTTGTCGAAACTGAACGCACTAGCAAGGTGAGGCTACACGTCGGTCGACTGACTTTCTCATCTCTGGTCAGTCGATTTTGCAGCCGTTGGATACAGAATCAAGGGCATGCGGTTCATCTTCAACCTCCACCCCCCGAGCCGCCAGCCACCACCGGCCAAACAAGAGACCCGCCACCATGCCGGGCGGTGCACCGCCCGCCCGCCCAAAACACTCCCCACCGCCGGTCCGCCGCCCAGCCATCCCTCTAGGCCCCCGTGCGAGCTTTTCTCCGCGATCCCCACGCCACCGCCCGCCAACGCCCGCCACCGCCGGCGACCACCGCCCCATCCTGAACCCTAAGATAGATAGTGGGGTACCTCTTGGTGAGCCCCCTCCCTCACAAGGCTGGTTCTTCCTTCACCCCGGCGAGCCCACCCCTTGAAATCGATGACCCAAAAGTCGATTCAATCGATCAATCAGTAGCCAAATCGAGCAGCATCGCAAGCAAGAGCAAGAGCGAGAGCAGCAGCGCGAGCAAGAGCAATAGCAAGAGGAGACCAGGCAGGGACCGAGAGCAAGAGCAGAGCAGCAGCAGCGGCGAGCTAAAGCAGCAGCAGCTCCTCTCGATGTGGACGTCGCCGCCAAGGGCGCGCCGTGGAGGAAGTGGCGGCGACGCCGCCGTGGATGGAGCAGCGCCGTGTCGGCTCGGGACCGAAGCGCCGCAGCACCGTGAGATCGAATCAAGAAGAAAATGCGGCGATTAGTGTACAACCTCTTTGGTGGCGCCGATTAGGCCGCAGCTTCATCCGAGGAAACGGTGATGATGATGCTCTTCCGTGGTGCAGGTGAAGACGGCGGTGTGGGAATGGAGGTGGCGCGAAAGACGAGGGGAACATCGGGCAGCTCCTTGGAGGTGGAGGGCGGGGTGGCTGAACCGCGGGACGATGAGATCGACGACGGATCCTCATCCGATGCGGTGGATGAGGGACGTCGAGGTGTTCTTGTGGGCGGCGTCGTCGGGAAGAAGCTCCGGTGGGTGGCGGACGGAGCAGGGTGTGGGGTTTCGTCGCGGGTTTTCGCGGCCTCGGTGTCTGAATGGGTGGGCGGATGGGATGGCGGTGGGGAACCATGGCTTAGAGACGCTTGTCCGAAATGTGGGGTAAGTTACGAAAGTACCCCCACCGATTTGAGGCGGTTCTTTCGGTTCGAGGGTACCACGGGCATTTCACGTGTCGAGGATTTCACAGAGGTGGGAGTTTTCGCGTTGTAATTTCGAATAGCAAGGCGGGTTGAGATGGAGGAGTTGTCGAACTGCGAGACAAAGATATATCTTAAATATTTTGGGCTAACAAGGCGCGGGTTGAAATTTCCGGACAAGCCTAACGTGTACTGTACCAAATCAATGCGCACTACAAATGTCATTCAAAACTTTGAATTCATGTTATGTTCAATTAAAATATTTCGCTACGTGTATAATGCATGCAACCTACTACTCAAATGAATGTTTTAGTGCATTCCAAACGTATATACTACCGCTTCAATATGAACTAAATTTGAATAAGATCTACAGTAATGATTGTTGTGAAGTCAAAGCATTTGAATTCGTTTCTCTGTTTTAATAAGATCTACAATCATCATTATTGTCAAGTTAAACCATCGTTTGTGTATTATCTTCACAGCACACCACATGATTAGTCTCGAGTTACATATGAACTATGTGTACTATATGAACTCGAACTAGATTTTTTGAATCCACTTTATTTTGATTTCAAATCACATTACATTTCTAGCTCTAGCTAGATCTTCATAATCTAAACCATGTCTCATATGTATAATGTGTTTATCACATTATGTATGGTGCCCCCCCTCACGCCTACAAGTATTTAGATGTGAGTTGCAAACACCACACATTACCACAAATTCAAATAAAATGTGAGAATGTTTGATATATAGTATTGTTTAGATTGCTCGATATTTAGTTGTAAGCTGCAAGCATACACATTATCTCAAATTCAAATAAAATGTGAGATTGTTTGATGTATAGTATGGTTTAGATTGTTCGGCATTTAGTGTGAGTTGCAAACGCCATGCATTATCACATTATGGTATAACATGTGCACAACACGTGTATCACCGCTATATTCATGCATGCAATGTTTAAAACACTATGATCTCCTATTCAAATATATGAATCCGCTTTCATATCAAATTATGATCTTTGTTAGTCTCTTACACCCACACAGTCCTCTAACCTTTGTAGCTACCACTAACTTTCTCTCGTGCATGCACACGCCTCCTCGCCCTCCCCTCCCTCGGCATTCTATCCACGGGCACATTCATTTTTTCTTTAGGTCGTTCTCCCGAGTCTCCACAACTCCTTTCCGACACACACCGATCGATAAACCTCTCCAGCGATGCCTTCCTACAGCATACACACACAGCTTCAATCTCCTCCTTTATGTGTCCTTGCCTCGTGTCTCTCATATGGTCAGACACACGTGTAAACTCTCACCCCTCTTTTAATCGATCTCACAACCGCACACTCCTCCCCCTATCCAGCTAGTAGTTGGGCCTCTCGCACCACCTCCTAGCTCCATTCTCTCTGTCTATCCGTCTCGTTGGGCCTTATTTGCCTCTAACAAATGGACGTACACCGACCGATCTCTCGCTATACATATAGCCAGCTAGGTCCTTATAACTCCTTTTTACCCACACATCGATCGATCTACCTCATTAGTTGTGTCTCTCCCTTCCTCCGACAAACAACAATTGATCTACCGATCTAGTTAGGTTTGCTTACCAAACACATGGTTCCCCTTTATCATCCATGGATGCGTCCCGACAGATCTATCACGCACAGGCACACACAGAAACACATCCTCACTCTTATTGATAACATTGCAGTTCCACCCTCAGTTTGTTTAGTAGGCCTCTCCCAACATCTCCGAGAAGCAACTCCATCACCCATCCAACACTCTACCCCTCTCCCTCCCCCTCCCTCCCTGTCTCTCTCTCTCTCTCTCATCCCATCATATTTCCGTCCTTGATTATGTATGGATGTCGACCGATCTCCCTCATGACATAGCTGGGTCTCTCTTCTCAACACATATATGAGTCGTTCTACCTCTATAGTTAGGCCTCTGCCTACCCCTCCCCCCCCCCCCCCCCACACACACCGATACATCAAGCGCTCTAGTCATGTCTCCCCCCACACACAAACTTGACATGTGCCCTCTAACATTCAGTAGGCCAGTCGCCCTATATCTTTGACTTGCACACACACACACAATTTCGATGGCTCTCTTCATCGATCTCGCACCCACCCACTTGATCCTCTCTTGACTCTATCGATAGCTATGACCCTCCCTCTCTTCTCGTGGATTGCCCGACCCTCTATGTATGATATGGATAGGCCTCCATTTCACACACATTGCATGCAAAATTGTGTTTGAGATGTCATCGACACATATTCCCACAAATAATTCACGAAATCAACCCCCACCCCACCCCCACCCCCCACCACAAAACAAAAAACACTCAAGAACGCGGTTTGTATCTCTCACACACACCCACGTAGGTGGGGGACATGCACGAAGAGAAGAGGTGCATGCACGACGCACGTACTCCGTCTCTTTCCCAACCACACCTGCTGGTACACGGTGGAGCTCATTTACATCGAAAAAGGCAGCCCACGTGGTAATTTGGCACGTGTACTGGTTGTCCACTTGGTGGAGGGAGGATCGTCTACCACGGGTGAACAAACAAATTGCGACTTGACGCGTTATGTTAAATTAAAAAAAGAGGCAAACCATGTGGGGCCTACCTTAGAGGCAAGGCTCTATACACTGGAGTACTTTTGATGTGTCCCGTCAACTCGCAGAATGAGGAGAAGCTTGCTTAGTACGCCGTCTCCCCCGCCCACGGGCGCGGTGGCTCGCAGGATGAGGTGAAGCTTGCTCCTCCCTCGCCCATGCGCGCGGTGGCTCGCAGGACGAGGAGAAAAATTTACTACTCCCTCCGTTTACTCCTCGTCCCTACTACCTTGGTTATAGAGATTATATCATATTGTTTGGAATATATATGTCCTTAGTAGATTTCAATATGAACTACTAGTACATACTCCAAACACTGATGTATATAGACGTATTTTAGAGTGTACATTCACTCATTTTGCTCCGTATGTAGTAGCACTCTCCCTCGCCCCTCGACCCTCGCCCACGTGGTGGACGTGCAGCAATTCATTCGGTCTCATATAGCCAGAATGATATATACTGCACTACCATTATTGCTCGACTTCCCGAAGAGGCGAAGAGCCAATCGCAAGGTTAATATTTTGGAGATGCCAAGCGCAAGGTTATAGGAGAACGAGTAGTAGGTGCCGCGTCATTTATAAATAATTTTTTTTCTTGATGGCACGTCGCAATATGATAGGTTCATATGGAGAGAAAAGGAAACCGCTCCACTATATACATAGTCAGGACGGGCCAGCCTACACGGTTGCTTGCGGGGGTTGCTCTCTTCACACTCTCTCACACAAAACGACTGTGGCCACATCTCTAACATCTAACGTCCGCTTGGGGAAGGGGTGGATGCTTAGTGTAGATGCGGTGTCCGTCGCTGATGGCGAAAACCCACTGTCGGCACGTACCGATCAGGGGTCCCCTCCGTTCTCTCTCACAAAGCCGTGAGGTTGCCTTCGTCCCTTGCTCATCGCCGACATGGGCAGTTGCCGCCTCCGCCGCCCTCCTCAAGGTTGAGCTCGTCCCTCGGTACAACTCCCTTTACAGCCGACTTGCACCATCGCTCCAGCTGCCCACATCACTCCTGTGGATATTTCTCTACTTCTTTGCCCCGCACATACCGATACCTCTCTGGCTTCTACGTCTTCAGATTTGTGATGAGTTTATGTCTCATCAACTAGTCCTAGTAATCTTATTCTAATCACGCTTCTTCAATTTCTTTGCCACAGGGATGCTCATCTCGATTTTGGTGAAACTACACAAAATGATCCGATGGTCAAAAGGTTGCAAACTTCATTTATTAGGAACCTCGAATGTTGCCAACAAATTGAAGCCTGGTCGGGGTTCACGGTTCAAGGGCTAGGGACTGCATGGATCGTTTTTCTTTAGCTGCCTCTGCTCCAAAATAAGTGTCAACTTTAGTAGTAGTACAACTTTGTACTAAAGTTTGCACAAAGTTGAGACACTTATTTTGGAGCGGAGGAGTACATATTTGCTATGATCATCAATCATTGAGATGCAATAGCATGCATGTTAGTCTCCTTTGTATTTGATGAAATGTTGCAACGGGCAACCTTGGACGCAAGATACATGTAATAGGAGCTGGAAGCTTCATAGCATTGTACAAATTTATCTCACTGATAAATTACAGTACGTACTAGTACTATACTAGTACTTCCTCCGTTCCTAAATATAAGTCTTTGTAGAGATTTCACCATTAACCACATGCGGATGTATATAGATGCATTTTAAGTGTAGATTCATTCATTTTGTTCCATATGTAGTTCACCTAGTGGAATCTCTACAAAGACTTATCTACTAGTAATAGCTAGCCCCCACTACTAGGAATTCTCTATCCTCTCCTTGAGCCACATCATCAAAATTGACGTAGCCGTTAGATGAAGTAAATCAGTCATAATAGCCGTCTCGATCTAGATCTTTGAGAGGCTCAAGACTAAGCCACATGCAAGCATGCAGAAATACCGTGGCACATGCATGGTAGTGGGTTTTAAATCACATCAACATGTTCGCATGCAAGCATGCACCGGTAGCATGCATGTAAGTGTTTTCACTTTGCTCTTGCACTCCTCACTGTAAGAATGGAGAAAATTGTAATCTACTACCTCCTTTCACCAAAGCGTGGGACATCCAAAGAGTCCTACCACCTTAGTAATAAAGACCAATGAGCCCTCAAATCACATAGACCCAGCAGAAGAAGTTGGACGGACGAAGCAACCATCACTCTTGCGCCAAAGTGAGAGGTCGCGTCCGCTCTGCACGGGCATGAATGCGCACCGATTCTTTGGGCGGCGCCGACCGCCAAGCGGAAGATGCTGCTGCGGCGATGGAGGAGCTTTGGGTGGGCCAGGCTGGTCGAGCGGGCGTGGCAGCTGTCCGCATGTCCTTCTGGACACGCCCGAAACGAGAGGATGCACCGATTCTCGCGGCTAAAATCGTACACTACACACCATATCTCTGTAGGAGTAGGTCGATCTGTCGCACTCTCTAACACACACATGTTGTTAAACACACACACACACACACACACACCTTGGTCCCGTTGCACCTTCTAACGTGACTTATTACACCTAGATGGAGGGAGTAGTAAGTATACGAGATACGGTGGCACACTGACTTAAGTCAAATACAAGTGCCCAAAATTTGTGTGCATGTTATAATAAGGATTCACTCAAAATAGTACGTGAGCGAACAGAGGGATCAATTGGACAGTGTTCTCGAGCAGTAGAGAGATGTGTGAGGTAGTAAGATACACCGCTGGCGCTTTTAATTTTTCTTATTAATTTGTTTGTTTCACCCTCTGACTGGTGGGACCCAACATACTACGTGGAGAGAGGTAAGGTGACTAAGGCTGCATTATTTCTGCACCACTGTGGATAGTCTTACCACCAAAGCCACATGACACGATTATGATTGAAATCCTAATGACTCCCACACACACACACACAAAAACACGGCATGTCTGTTACACGAATGCAGGAATGTATAAAAGGTTATTTTCCTCTCGTTGAACATAACGGGAGGGTTGTGTAGCTGGTTAGCCTGTTCGCTCATCAAACTTGAGGTCTCGGGTTCGATAACTACACTTGAGCATAATTTTTGCCAGGAGGATTCTTTGACTGGTCAAAATGTTTTCTAGGGTTTGCACGCTTCACACTCTCTCTCCAGTATATATATACACGCTGGAGCCTCAGCGCTTGTAGTTGCTCTCTTCACACTCTCTCGCCCTCTCCCGCTGGAGCTGGATCCTCAGCACTTGTAGTTGCTCTCTTCACACTCTCTCGCCCTCTCCAGATCTAAACAAGACTTCGTTGGCCTCTCTCTCCCTCACTTTGCTGCTCAAAGAGCCGGCAGGATCCGTCCACCGGAAGGAAGGAAGCTTAACGATGTCGCCGTCGGCGAGGAGGGAATCCACTACAGCTGTTGTTCACTTTCCACCCAAAGAGCCCGGCTGGAGGGCCTCCGACCCTTCTTCTTTGCCGCCGTCCCATCGCCCACCGAACCACGCCCCAAGAACCTTAAGGTATATTTTACTTACTCCACATGCATTTCTCTAGCTGCATGTATACTATGAATCTAGGATGTGGTTCAAAGAGGAAAGGAGTGGGGGAAAGTAGTGGGAAAAGTTGTATATAGCATGAATCTAGGACGTGGTTCAAAGAGGAAATGAAGGGGGAAAGTTGTATAGCATGAATCTAGGACGTGGTTCAAAGAGGAAAGGAATGGGGGAAAGTAGTGGGGAAAGTTGTATCACATAAATCTAGGACGTGGTTCAAAGAGGAAAGGAAGGGGTGAAAGTACTAGTTCAAAAAGGAAAGGAAGGGACAAGGCTGTAGAGTTTGAGCAGGACTAGATTTGCTGCGCTCACATAGGGAAAGGTGTCTAAAGATAACAAAACTGGGACCAACACAAATATGCTCCTTGGTTGTTTGTTCTTTGTTGCAACAGACTGTGCATGACCACAATACATCTGTAGATGCACATGGTGCTAGTGCATCCACTGTCCCGTGCAACTCGTTAGCTGTTATTAATCTATGGCCCTGCTTGGTTAAAAACTCCCTAGTCCCTACCTGCTTAGTTCCAGGGACTAAACATGGACTAGAGGTTATTAAATGACATGATAAAAGACCATGTTGCCCCTAGTAATGAACTAATAGAAACAAGGTGCGATGCGTGGCAGGGGCAACTGTTGGAAAAAGTCCCAAAAGACTCCTCGGGTCTTCTTTCTTTAGTCCCAAATGCCCACTTTTAGTCCCGAAAAGTCCCTCCTTTTTGGTTTAGATGTGGTGACACGGAGTTTTTTAGTCCCTACACCAAAATGTCCCTGTAAACAAACACCCTCTAATAATGCCGCTGGAAAATTGATGCAATGCCACAGTTAAAAGCAAATTACATGTTTAACGAATTTTATTGTTAATATAATCTCTATGTTAATATTAATCAATGCTACTGTCTTGCTTTCTTTCCCATTTAGATAAGGTAGATGCTTCTTTTTGTTGGCTTCTGTGTCATCCACCATTATTGACCACTAATTGTTTCCTTTGCACCTTTGTGCAAACAGGGTTATCTACTTCACCTCGTTGCCTTTGTCACCTTTTGTTGCACTGCACAAAACACTTTTGTTTTAAGAGTGTTTTGTGCAGTTCAACCAAAATGTTACACTGACAATGTTCCTTGATTGCTTGATCTTAGTGGAACTGCACAAGAGGAGATCTTACTTCCTATCCGTTAAGGCGAATTTGGTTCAGATCTTCTTGTGAGTTGTTTGAATTCCACATCATGAGAGGTCAGTAGTAGCCTTCTTTCACATGATTCTGCAGTGTGCTTTCATATGTTGTGCTACTTGTACGATAATGTTGCTTGATTTTAGTGAACTGCACAAATGGATACAAGACTTCCAATCTGTATGTGCACCGTAATATCCCATTGAGGTAAGATAAGGATATTTCACAACTGCTGGCCTGTATTTTGCCACTTTCATCGAAAAATTAAGTTTAGTACTATACTTGTGCTCCCTAATTGACATGCCAAATCTTACATTGAAGGCGAAGCTTGTCCGTTATTGAACCAAGTGATGACGGGAAGAACAAGCGGAAGAAAACAAAATCAACTCCGGTCTTGTAATGAAGCACTAGAACTGTGATGACACAAGTAATGATATAGTTTTGCATCTTAATTTATTGCTATGGCTGGAACGAGCAATTGTTTTGCCACCGATTTGATGCCATACGTAATTATCTCTACTTGTGTAAACAGGATCTTCTTTGAAGATACCATATATTTTAGTGGAACTGCACAAGAAGATGTTGGAAACATTAAACTAATCGAGGAGTATATAGTAAGCATGGCCACCCCGTAGATAGCAACATATGGTTCCGAGAAGTGCTTCATCTGTATGCTCTACACAATCAGCCTCGACAAAGGTTGGTACTCACCACTAATTTCATCCATATGATTGAGCTTTGTCATCTCTATTGGTGTTGTGCTACTTGTTTAGATACTTGTCATGAAAAAGTGGTATTGTCCTTGGGAAGTGCTTCATGTGTGTTGTTTTAAATATTTCCTTTCCTTTTTTTCGAGCAAACATGGATGCTAGCATTTAGTAGTCCTCTTGTCTTTGCACAACAGGATCATCTTCCTCTGAAGAAGAATATGGAGTACGTGAAGTGACTAGTTCCGATTATGCCAGATGAAGAAGCACTGCTATCTTCTCATAAGAAGGAGCAGTTGAAGGATGGTTACATTACTCCCCACAAGACCAAACTAACTTCAGCTCGTAAGGACCGACAAATCTCCATTTTTTGCTATGATCTTGCGAGTACAATGTTGTTCTAGGATTCTTTACGTGAGTTCCATTTTTCTAAAAGTGTGCTCTACATGGACCATGTATGTTCTGTTGAAACTGTCAATTCATAGTACAGTTTGCTTTATACTAATCACTTTTTTGTATTTGTGCAAACAGGGGTGCTCAGCTTGATTTCAACGGGAACTGCACAAAATGTTCATGAATACATCGAATCATTCATTTCCACCACAAGAAAGGAGGTGCCCATAAGTTCAAGGCGTTGCAACATATAAGGGCGAAATCATACAAGCTACGCGCGAATTTGGTTGATTTTGGTGGAACTGCACAAAAAGAATAGCTGGTTTATTTAGCACGAGTTGCCATGTCAATGTCCGAATTGATGGCAAACCCTGCCCATTCCACAATCGTAGGCAATTGATATTTTGGAATGGGACAACCTTGTCAAATTTTGCTCATTGATTTTAGCAAGATATGCGTTTGATATTTTGAATGGGACGCCCTTTGCTGTCAGCAGCGGTGATCAATTTTTTCTTTATTCTTTAGTTGTGAACTAAATATTGCCTCTGACATGTGAGTCGCTGAGATGCATAATCATCGATTATTTTGAATGTTCTCTATGAATTGTCGTGCCTGTGTGTTTGATTGCAATGTACGTAAACGCTAAAAAGCTGCTCAAACTCTTTGTACTCATCTGCTCCTTTTACTTCGCACATTGTGAAAGTGCATACTTTTTGTATAAGATTGGTCAAAGTAGAGATACTTTGACTACTGCATAAAACTAGTATGCAGACTAGAAAGGACCGGAGGGAGTACATGTGAAACTGCTGCAAACGTGGTGATCACCACAGGAATAATGCTAGTACGTATTGTTTTGCATGTTCATCCAATGCCGTGATACAGAATTGAACTAATCGAAATAAATTCATTCATACATGGTCGGATTTCATATAAACATGCCGAATTTCATTACATTTCATACATTCTTCAACTAAAAAGGGGTGTTTGTGGCCGCATGCATCTCCCAGACGCAGAGGCCGGGGGTCATGCTACGTCTTGAGCTTGCGTTGGTTTTCCCCGAAGAGGAGAGGATGATGCAGCACAGTAGCGTAAGTATTTCCCTCAGTTTTTGAGAACCAAGGTATCAATCCAAGAGGAGGCCACGCGCAAGTCCCTCGTACCTGCACAAAAACGATAGCTACTCGCAACCAACGCGATTAGGGGTTGTCAATCCTTCACGGTCACTTACGAGAGTGAGATCTGATAGAGATAATATTTTTGGTATTTTTGGTATAAAGATGCAAAGTAAAAAGTAAAACCAAAGCAAGTAAATAAAGTGATTAAGATTGATATGATGAGAATAGACCCGGGGGCCATAGGTTTCACTAGTGGCTTCTCTCAAGAGCATAGATATTCTACGATGGGTGAACAAATTACTAGTGGCTTCTCTCAAGAGCATAGATATTCTACGATGGGTGAACAAATTACTGTTGATCAATTGACAGAATTGAGCATAGTTATGAGTATATCTAGGCAATGATCATGTATATAGGCATCACGTCCGAGACAAGTAGACCGAAACGATTCTGCATCCACTACTATTACTCCGCTCATCGACCGCTATCCAGCATGCATCTAGAGTATTAAGTTAAAACATAGTAACGCCTTAAGCAAGATGACATGATGTAGAGGAATAAATTCATGCAATATGATAAATACCCCATCTTTTTATCCTCGATGGCAACAATACAATACGTGCCTTGCAACCCTTTCTGTCACTGGGTAAGGACACCGCAAGATTGAACCCAAAGCTGAGCACTTCTCCCATTGCAAGAACTACCAATCTAGTTGGCCAAACCAAACGGATAATTCGAAGAGAATTGCAAAGATAACTCAATCATACATAAAAGAATTCAGAGAAGATTCAAATATTATCCATAGATAAGCTGGATCATAAACCCACAATTCATCGGTCTCAACAAACACACCGAAAAAAGAAGATTACATCGAATAGATCGCCACAAGAGAGGGGGAGAACATTGTATTTAGATCCAAAGAGAGAAGAAGCCATCTAGCTACTAGCTATGGACCCGAAGGTCTGAAGTAAACTAATCACACTTCATCGGAGGGGCTATGGTGTTGATGTAGAAGCCCTCCGTGGTGGATGCCCCCTCTGGCGGAGCTCCGGAACAGGCCCCAAGATAGGATCTCGTGGATACAGGAAGTTGCGGCAGTGGAATTAGGTTTTTTGGCTCCTCCCTGATCGTTTGGGGATACGTAGGTATATATAGGAGGAAGGAGTATGTCGGCGGAGCGTCAGGGGCCCACGAGGCAGGGGGCACGCCCAGGGGGGCACCCTCCACCCTCGTGACCGCCTCTGGCACTTCTTGGAGTAGGGTCCAAGTCTCCTGGATCACGTTCGGTGAGAAGATCACGTTCCCGAAGGTTTCATTCCGTTTGGACTCCGTTTGATATTCCGTTTCTTCGAAACACTAAAATAGGCAAAAAACAGCAATTCTGGGTTGCGCCTCCGGTTAATAGGTTAGTCCCAAAAGTAATATAAAAGTGGAAGATAAAGCCCATTATAGTCCAAAACAATAGATAAAGTAGCATGGAGCAATAAAAAATTATAGATACGTTGGATACGTATCAGGCATCCCCAAGCTTAATTCCTGCTCATCCTCGAGTAGGTAAATGATAAAAAGAGAATTTTTGATGCGGAGTGATACTTTGGCATAATTTCAATGTAAATCTTCTTAATCATGTGTCCGTGTACTAGAGTAGGGGTACCCTAGTATCCCGAACTCGTGCACGGGCAGCGATTCTGACACCAGCGGGGCTGCCTAGTGACCGCTAAGGTCCTCCGTGGTTCCTTTGGAGCCATTCAAGAAAAAAGTATTTAAGCTAAGATGACAAGACCCCGGCAAGAGGAGCTTGCCGGGAAGGCCACTCAAGGCACGCAGAAGACAAGACCCCGGCAAGAGGAGCTTGCCGGGAAGGCTTGGTGAGCGACAAACTTCCGGGCGCGACAAGGATTCAGCCGCGGCAAGATGCTTGCCGCGGCAGGCAACCTCTCTTCATCTCCGCTCCATCTCATCCACCCACGTGTCGCCATGGGGCCATTCCAGGCGTGCGTGTCAAGAGGCTGTGGAGCCAGCGGAGAGCAGCGGTAAGCGGCGCTGACAGGGGTGCCATCGTGGCAAGCGGTGGCGCACCTGACGGTCCCTTTCTGCACTGTTTAGGCGACATGGACGGGCATTTATTGCCTTTGTCCCTTGCCGTCAGAGTTAGGTATAAGACATCAGACAAAGTAGTTGTACCAACCACAACTCATTTTCCCATTTTACCCTTGTCTCACGCTACACTGTGGTGACCCCTTGAGCCTATAAAAGGAGGCCCATGCGCAACGAGAAGAGGTTGGTTCGGTTCGACTCATTCGAGACTACACACACTCAAGCTAGGTTTTCTAAGCTCTCTGTGCTCCCTAGCAAGAACACAATACAATCGCACAAGCAGCGGTAGGAGTATTATCTCTCGGAGAGCTCCGGCTGGGTAAACTGCTCGTGTGCATCGCCGATCTGCTCTTCGTGCAATCTCCGCCCCACCGAACCGAAGGGACTCGGTCCGCCGGTCCCATAGGTGTTCGTGGGTCACGATCAGCTTCTCGACATCTCGGCGCGCGCGGTAGGTGCGTCGAGGCTGTGTGAACCTGATCCGGCGTTCACACGAGCAACATCTTCATCATCTTCATCAACATGCCACCAAGAAGAAGGCTTCGCGGTAGCAGAGCCATCCGCGTCAAACCCACCACCACCGGAGCCGACGAGTGGTGGGGAAGACGCTGGCGGAGGAACGGGGCGTCGCCGAGGAGCCCACGACGCTGCCAAGTCCAAGTACAAGGCGGCGCAGACCTCGGCGTCCGGATACGCATCGTCCATCTCAGAGGCGCGAGACCGACATCGCCATGGTGCTCGCAGCGCCATACGCTCGTTGGGCCAAGATCGAGCTGGTGGATCCAGAGACGCCAAGAGCAGCTCGCGCCCAACAAAGCTGGTCCGAAGCGGGCATCGGTCGCTGACGGGATACTGCTCCTTCTAACATATTTAGAAGTCCGAGCACATCCCGTTCCTCGCACCGTTCGCCATTGCCACCCACCACTCAAGCGGAAGCTTTGGCGTGGGCTCAACTGCTCCTAGATTACCCTCCAACGGCTGACAAGGTCGACGAATGGAGGGCCACCATTCAAAGTCTCATCGGCTTTGCCAACGGCGACGTTCCGCGGCAACCAAGCACATCGCTGCCGAGGCGAGACGACAAGGCAAGAGCTGGTCCCGCTCGAACCCGCATCGAGCGCCGAAGAGAAGCGCGACGTCAATCCGACCAGCGCCGGGCCCGCTGTCAACATGCAAGCGCCCGGAACCAGTGACTTGTCAGACGCGTAGGTTGCCCTGCGTTCACTCGTGAGCTGCGGCAAGTCCAAAGGGTCTGACAAGAAAAATTTCAAGCGAGATGTGCGAGAAGTATGATGGCAGGACGCATCCATCGGAGTTCCTCAAGATCTACACCATCGCGGTGCAGGCTGCAGGGGGACGAGACGACAAGATCCTCGCCAACTACTTCCCGTTGGTACTCAAGCCAAATGTTAGATCTTGGCTCATGCACTTGCCGGACAGTTCCATATCCTCTTGGGCAGATCTATGCCATCAGTTTGTCGGCGCCTTCACAAAGTGACCACAAACCTCATGGCCAAGAGAGTGACCTTCACCTGCTCGCCTGTAAGGAAGGAGAGTCCCCTGCAAGTTCATCCAGAGATTCAGCCGTGTGCACTACAACATCCCGGATGTCCACCCCGCCATGGTGATCAGCGCTTTCATCAAAACATGCGGAACCGCAGGATGAGGGAAGAGATGGCGATGTGCAAAGTCAAGGACGTCAGTGAGCTGTATGCCTTGGCCGACAAGTGTGCACGTGCTGAGGAGGGAAGAAGACTTCCAGGAGAGAATGCTGAAGCAGGATCTGATAGTGAGGAGACCGCCCCGGCAAAGAAGAGTCGGCGGCGGAACAACCAAAGGAAGAAGAGCAAAGAGGTACTAGTTGTCGAGCAGTCCGCAACGGTGGTGCCGCCAAGAAAGCCAAAGCTGGTGGCTCCGCAAGGAGGTTGATACTGGCGCCGACCGCAAGCCCGTGGCGGCGCCGACAAGGTGACAGCTCCAATAAACAAGATCTTGCAAGATTCACCGCACTAAGGGCCACGATCTCCGTGAGTTGCAAGAAGGTCGAGCAGCTTGTTGAACAGCGAAGGCTGAGTACGAGCGGCAAGACAAGGAGAAGGCCCAGAAGGTGCTGGGGCAGCTAGCAAGAAGCGACCCGGCCGGGAGGACGCCTTGCTGCAAGGCCAAGCAGCGGCAAGGAGACAGACCTCCCGCCGCGCGACAAGGATGAAGACGATGATGACGATGAAGATATGGAAGACGATGAAGCTGATGAGCAGGAGTTTCAGAAAGCCACGGAGGTCCTCTGTGTTGACGGTGGTGCTTCTCTGCATACCTCACACCGCCAGCTCAAGCAATGGATGCAGGAGGTTAATGCAGCAGAACCATCCGTAGAGTCACGCAGGCCTCTGAAGTGGTCCAGCACGCCTATCATCTTTGATATTGAGGACCACCCTGATCGCATAACTGCGGTCGGGTGCTTGCCGATGTTGGTCTCACCAACCATCCGCAACCTCAAGGTCACCAAGATGCTAGTTGACGGCGGGGCCGGCTTAAACCTGATCTCCTCCGCAGTGCTCCAGAAGCTTCAAATCCTCGACAACGAGCTCAAGAGACCGCACGCTCAAGGAATCAACCCAGGAAGGAGCAAGCCAAAAGGGAAGATCACGCTGCGGTAACATTTGGCGATGAGCTAAACTTCAGGATCGAGAGGGTCACGCTCGACGTTGCTGATTTTCCATTGCCTTATAATGGGATACTTGGTCGTCCAGCACTCGCCAAGTTCATGGCAGCCTCTCATTATGCATACAACTTGCTCAAGATGCCAGGCCCGATAAGTGTCATTTATGTTCATGGCGACAAGAAAGATGCTCTTATCTGCGCCAACAAGATCTACCGGGAGGCAGCAGCTGCAACAGTTAGCTAATCACTTGCCGCTGAAGCTCCCGGGGGGAAGAAGAAGACCAAGTCCGGCAAGAGCTCTGATGCCCACTCCGGCAAGCGCACCTCTTCGGAGTGCTGCGCTACCGTCGAGGACGCACCATCGAGCTCCACCGGCAAGTGCAAGAAGACGATGGCAGCTCCGCCAAAGACCAAGAAGGTGCCCGCCAAGGAGGACGGCACTGGTGGTACCTTCACCATCAGTGCCACTCTCGACCCTAAATAGAAAGGCGCGCTCGTTGCTTTCCTGCGGGCGAATGTCGACGTGTTTGCAGGGCAACCATCTGACATCCCCGGTGTTCCCAGGAAAGTAATTGAGCATCACCTAGATGTCTGTCCTCATGCACGGCCCGTCAAGCAGAAAGTCAGAAAACAGGCAGTGGAGCGCCAAGAATTCATAGCAGAAGAAATCAAGAAGTTGGAAGCAGCAGGCCTTGTCAGAGGAGTACTCCATCCCACGTGGTTGGCCAATCCGGTAGTTGTTCGCAAGGCTAATGGGAAATGGAGACTTTGTATTGACTTCACAGATGTTAATAAAGCTTGTCCCAAAGACCCATTTCCTTGCCACGTATTGACCAGATTGTTGACTCCACGGCTGGATGTGATTTGCTTTCATTTCTTGATGCATATTCAGGATATCATCAGATCTTCATGGCAGAAGAGGATGAGGAGAAAACCGCATTCATCACTCCATGCGGCACATACTGCTTTATACGGATGCCTTTTGGGCTAAAGAATGCTGGTTCAACGTTTGCAAGAGTAGTCCATGACGCTTTTGAGCCGCAAATGCACAGAAATGTAGAAGCCTACATGGATGACATAGTGGTCAAGAGCAAGGACAAATCAACTCTGGTTCAAGATTTAGATGAGACCTTTGCAAATCTGCGCAAGATCAACCTCAAGCTCAACCCCGAGAAGTGCGTGTTCGAGTCCCTTCCGCAAGCTTCTCGGTTCTTCGTGGTCTCAGCGGGAATTGAAGCCAATCCCGACAAGATCAAGGCCATCGAGCAGATTGAAGCACCAAAGCGCCAAGGATGTACGAAGACTTGCCGGTTGCGTGGCTGCTCTCAAGCAGGTTTATCTCTAGGTCTGCTGAGCGCCTCGCCATTTTTAAAGATTTTGAAAAAGGCAGGTCCAATGAAATGGACTCGAAGCGGAGGCTGCGCTGCAGGACTTAAAGAGGTACTGTCCTCCACTCCAATACTTGTCGCACCTAGGCCACAAGAGAAGTTGCTGCTATACATAGCGGCAACCAATCAAGTGGTTAGTGCTGCGTTAGTAGCGGAGAGGAGATGATGAGGAGCCGGCGACCGAGGCGTATGCATCCAGCGACAAGCGTGGGCTTCACCGACAAGCTCGTCCCGACAAGGACGGATCCGCAGACGGCGAGAAGATTCAGAAAGGATGGTGCAGCGCCCGGTCTACTTTGTCGGTTCCCTTCTGCAGGGGCTAGGTCAAGGTACTGTGTGCGAAGTTGCTTTTCGCCTCCTCATGGCCTCGAGAAAGCTGCGCCATTACTTCCAAGCACATGAGATAATAGTCGCCACTCGCTTTCATTGAAGAGAATATTGCAAAATCCGTAAGCAACAGGCAGGATTGTCGAGTGGGCATCGGAACTGTCAAGCTTTGGCCTCAAGTTTGAAAGCACTTCAACTATCCAAAGCAGAGCATTGGCAGAGTTCATAGCAGAGTGGATGCCAACGCAAGATGAAGAAATTCCGAGACGAGCATCCCGCCAAGGAGGCAAGTAAAGAGTGGCTGATGTACTTTGATGGTGCCTTCGCTGCAAAGGCGCCCGGCGCCAAGGTCGCTTATCGCACCCACCGGAGAGCACCTCAAGTACATAGTCCAAATGCACTTTCCCAAGGAGCAAGCAACAAATAATCCGCAGAGTATGAAGGTTTGCTTGCCGGTCTCGTAATTGCAGTGAACCTTGGGATCAAGAAGCTCATTGTCGGGGTGACTCGCAGCTTGTCGTCCGCCAAGTAAACAAAGATTATCGAGTCCGTTGATGGAAGCCTCGCCGATGAAGTGAGAAAGCTAGAAGAACACTTTGACGGCCTACAAATGGAACATGTTCCAAGAGCTCAGAATGATATTGCTGACGGCCTGTCAAAGTGCGCCGCACTCAAATTACCTGTGGAACCAGGAATTTTTGTGCTCAAGCTGACTCAACCGACTGTAACGCCATCGACTGGACAGAACAAGAAGAGGAAGTTGATTTCTGGCGACTATTTTCCGAAAGAGCTACCCGAAGCCGCCGCCGCGAAGGTCCCCAGGATCAACACCAAGAGTGTTGAGGAGCAGTCTGCTCCGACAAGCCCTAGGGTTTGCTTCGTTGAAGCAGACACTCCCGACAAGTTTTGCCCCGGCGAGCTTGCCGGGGAACATCAAGCTCCGGCCGAGCCGCAGGTTCTTGCCGTAGAAGCTGATGTTCCCGCAGCAGCAGATGCGCCTTTAGTCCTTGTTGTCGAGCCGCAAGCTCCAGCATGGGCGCAGCAGATTGTCCATTTCCTTCAAACAGGAGAACTTCCCGAAGAGCAAGAAGAAGCGGAGAAAGTAGCCCGACAGTCAAGTATGTATCAGTTTGTCGACAACACGCTGTACAGAAGAAGACTCAACGGTGTGAAATTGAAGTGTATTCACCGGGAAGATGGACAGAAGCTGTTGGCAGAGATACACGAAGGCATATGTGGTCACCACATTGGCGAAGAGCACTTGCCGCAAAGCTTTCCGGCAAGGTTTCTTCGGCCGACAGCCCTCCGTGATGCAACTGCACAAGTAACCAAGTGTGAAGCGTGCGGTTCCATTCCAAGCAGATACACCAGCCAGCTCAAGCTCTCCGACGATCCCTTTATCCTGCCATTTTCGATGCTGGGCTCGACATCCTCGGCCCTTTTCCCGAGCTGTCGGGGCTTTGAGTACTTGTACGCTGTAATCGACAAGTTCACAAAGTGGCGGAAGTGGAAGCAATGAGGAAGGTGACAAGACAAGAAGCGCCAAGTTCTTCAGTCAATTGTTTGCCGCTTGGGATTCCTAACCGGATCATCACCGACAACGGCACACAGTTCACGAGCCGCACCTTCATGCAGTACGTCCAAGATCTTGGCGCCAAGGTCTGCTTCGCTTCTGTTGCTCATCCGAGAAGCAACGGTCAAGCAGAGAGGGCAAACGCTGAAGTGCTGCGAGGACTCAAGACCAGAACTTTTGACAGGCTGCACAAGTGCGGAAGAAACTGGATTGAGGAGCTGCCGGTGGTTCTTTGGTTGATCAGGACAACGCCAAACCGAGCCACTGGCCAGACACCTTCCGCTCTAGTCTATGGAGCAGAGGCAGTTCTCCCCACGGAACTCGTATACGGGTCACCTCGAGTACTCGCTTATGATGAGCTTGAGCAAGAGCAGCTGCGACAAGATGACGCGCTGCTCCTTGAGGAGGACCGCCTTCAGCTGCTATCTGAGCTGCTCGTTACCAAAGCAAGCTTTGCGCCGCTACCATAGCCGCAGTTAGTGCCGAAGTTTCGAGGAAGGCGACCTTGTTCTTCGGGCGTTCAATCCGCCAAGAATTCCAACAAGTTGACGCCAAGTGGGAAGGCCCTTATCGGGTGAAACGAGTCACTAGGCTCGGGCGCTGTCCGCTTTGAGACCGAAGATGGCATTCCGTGAGCAACTCGGAACATTGAGCATCTTCGTAAGTTTTACCCATAAAGCGCGGTTGCGGAACCTGTTCCGCAACCACCTTTTGTACAAGTCTTGCCGATGTTGCATGTAATCCTTTGTACAAAACCGGGCGCAGACCCCGTGCATCAGTAAAGCTCATGTGTTGCGCACAACTTGTCAATTTCATGCTTTCATAATCAATTTGCATGTGTTATCTGACATTTTGTGCAGCATCCACACCCGGTAAGAAGTAACGAGCCACGAGGCTCCATAACTTTATTTTCTCTTCTTTCTTCTCCAAAGAAAGGAAGGTTCCTTCGCCCACAAGTTAGCCGGGGGGGAAGGAGAAGATAATGGTGTGGGCCGCCAAGCGCCGCCGAGGAAGTTTCGCCTTACCGAAGCAAACGATGTAAAAGCTAAGTTGCTAAAGTTTGAGCAATCAGTTTTTAAATTTTAAGTTATCTTCCTCGAACGATAGTACTTTGTATGGAAAACCTGCGCGGAGGAACCAACTCAGAAGCTAGTTTGCGCCTTACTTTGTTTCGAGTCCGCTCAACAACTTAAGTGAGCTGCAACTAGTTGCGACAAGGTTGCTTGTCGGAAGCGGCTCCGCCAAAGAAGCTGCCGACGTCCCGCACTCAGCGCTCCCGCAAAGGTGCCCGCGCCGACAAGTTCCCCAAAAGCGTAGGGCACAAACATACAAAGGAAGGAATCAAGTAAAGGAAATAACATTGCAATCGTTGCCTAAGATAGAGTATATTACAACTTGTCGCAGATCTAATAAATTGTTCTCCTAAACATGATCAGCAGCGACAAGGGAAAGATAAAACGGGCGGCCTAGTCTACGCGGTCGCCATCGACCCTCTTGACCCCGCTCACCCTGTCCACAATGGGTGCGACAAGGGCCTTGAGCGCTTCAACGTCAGCAGTCGGCGGCAAGGACTTGAGGACGTTTGGCAAAGCTAACGCTGGATTGCGGAAGGCCACCTTCATCAGCACCTTCAAGAGCCCCTGCACAGATTTGGCGCGACTCGCCGGCCAGCTGCTTTGGGATCTATTCCCGAGCATTGGAGAGCCGCCACCACGCCTTTGAAGAACAGGCTGAGCTTGGCACTGGGTTGGAGATGCTCGTCGGTGGAATACCCGAGATCCACCATCCCCAGCTCCATCAGCTCCTTGTCGATGGCGGCGGCTGTATCTACAAGACCCTCGGTCCAGTGCATCACATTCTCTTTGAAGGTGTTATGGGCGGTCGTGGCATTCGCCAGCAGCTCCTCGTTGGCCTTGATCTTCTCCAACAGGCCCGCTTCCCGCTCCTTGGCGCCGTCCAGCGTCTCCATCAAGGTGGTTAGCTTCAGCTCAAGATCTGCCTTGGAGTCCTTGGCGGCGTCGAGCTCTTTGATCCTCTCAGCGAGACGGCCCTGCAACTCGCCAAGAGTGTAGGTGTCCTTCTTGCACTCGTGCTTCAGCGCAGCGAGCTCCTCGCCGCTCTTCTGAAGGTTGGCCTCCAATTGCGTCACCTTCGTCTCCAACTCCTTCTTGGCGGCCTCGGCAGCTGCGGCAGCGTCCTTTGCTTCCTTGAGAGCTCCGCCAAGTGATTGCTCGCGCACAGCAAGCTCTTCCTCATAGATGTCAAGGTTGATCTTCCGCTGCGCCAGCTCGCCTTCTTGCGCAGATAGCTTCTCGCCGGCAAGCCTTTGCTGCTCCTCGACCTCAGCCTTCTCAAGGATGAAGGTTGTGCGCTCTTCGGAGAGTTGCTCCCGCGCTTCTGCTACATTCCGGAGAGCTTCTTGATTGGCGCCCCGGAGCTCTTCTGCGCGCTTCTCTATGTCTGCTCCCGCCCTCGCGACAAGTGCTTCCCGGGACTCCAGCTTAGCTTGTCGGGCGCGGTAGCGACAAGAGCTTTTTCAAGCAGCTGCTCCTCCTCGAACTTCGCCATCGCTGCTGCTTGGCGCGTCAACCAGCGACAGCCCAGCGGAGGCGAGCATCTCTTCGTCGAAGGTCTCTCCTTGACCGGCGCCCTGGAGCTCGACGCCCATGGGAGCTTCATGAAGACGCCGTCGCCGGCCTTCAGATAGGCGCCGGGCTGGGGCTCTTCGGAGCCTGATGCTGCATCTGTGGCGGAGGGATCGGCAGTCGGTGTAGCGCTGGCGCTCCTGCGGCCTCGTGGTCGTCGATCGATCGCTGACCCTCGCCAGCCTTTTGCGGCGGCAGCCTGGCGGCCTCCTCGCCGGGCGGACCCATCGGCGCCGGCCTCTTCCTCCATGGTGGCGGCGTCGTCAGTGTTGCCGTGCGCGACCTCCTCGCCGGCGACCTCAGTCTCCATCGGATCTACGGCAGATGGATTTGACGATCAGAAAAAGAAAGAACAGTCAAGCAAATGTTCGAAAAGAAGAACAGAAGAAAAAAGAACCCAAGGGGAATTGACACGCAAAAGGGTTACCTGCGATGGGATCTGTGGCCGCGGTCTCCACCACCGGAGGATCGTCGGCGCTGCCCCTTGTCGGAGAAGCTCCCCTTGTCGGAGAAGCCTCCCTTGCCGGAGAGCGCTCCCTTGCCGGAGAATTCTCCCTTGGTGGCGTAGTTGAAGCAGACGGAATTTCAGGGGCGACTTCCGGACCCTCCTGATGAGGCTGCTCTGCTCCTACACAAATCAACAAGTCAGATATCAGTGAAGAAGGAGCACCCATGCACACCTAACCGTAAGAAATAAACCAAATACTTACGCTGGGGGCTGTGCTGGGGGCTGCTCTGAGGAAGGGTTGCCGGGTCCGGCAAGGGGGTCTCAGACGCGCCTCCTGTCGCCACGGGGGGATCGTCTTCGATGACAACCACCGGGGTCTTGGCTCTCTTCGACGCTCTCTGAGCCAGCGTCCTGAAAAAGGAAAGAGTTCAGAATGAAGCAAATCAGATACAAGACAAAGCAGCAAATTGAAGAATTACAAGTAACAGCGACAAGATCTTACTCTTCTTCTTCCTCGGAGCTGAGCGCGGAGAAGTCGAATTCCGGTCCGCCTCCGGTGCGACGCGACTGGAAGAGTAGGCTCCCTCGGGCGCTTGGCGGGTGCAGGGGCCGTAGTCCCGAAGGCTCCGCTCCGTTCTTTGTGGCGGCGTGAGCGCCTCAGCAACAAAGTGCTTGCCGCGGTGGAGCGCGTCGCGCGGCGCGACGGCTGTTGGCCCGTCTGCCGCCCCGCCACTTCCCCGGTCTTGCGGAGGCGCCTTCTTGGTGGAGCTGTGGGCTCCTCCCGCGGCAAGCTACCTGAAGGTGGGGGGGAGGCGCCCCCGGCAGGCTCGTTCGGCTCAGCTTCAGGCTCGGCCTGCTCCTCCGCTTCTGCTGCCTCCGCCTCCTCCACGGTGAACCCGACCACCAGCGGCAGCAGCTTCGCCGCCTCCTCCACCGGTGGCGTCGATGCAGCTCGGCGTCGGTGGTGTCGCGTGTGAGCCACTTCTGCTCGTCGGGGTGGATCGGCACTTCTTCCAGGCTGTCGAAGAACTGCTGCACGACGTCATCGGCGGGCTCTTGCCAAGTTGGAACGATCCCATGGGAATCACACAACGGCATCATTGCACGGATGCGGTCGAGCGAAGAGTTGTTGCACAAAGGAACGACCCCCCTTGGCAACATGAACCACTCGGGTGATCTGGTCGTGCTTGAACAGCTCCAAAGAAGATCGCATCCAGCTCCAAGACGGTGAAATTCCGTTGAGGCCCGGCGCAGCCTCATGATGTCCGCCGCATTTTGGAACTCCCAAGCAGGCCTCCTCCTCTCCTGCAAGGGAGCGATGCGGCGGCGAAGGAAATCTGCGCCAACGGCGCCTAGAGTGAGTCCGGCATGCCTGAGGCGCAAGATCCGGGTCACAGCAATCTTCAACCTAGCATCCTCTGGCGCCAAGTTGCTCCAATCGTTGCCGCGCACTATGGGAGTTTGGCGCTGGGCAGTGAAGGGCTGCGGGTTCTCCTCAACGATCCAACACCAATCGGCTCTCCACTCCTCCCACTTGCTGCGGAGCTCTCCTTCCAGATAGGATTCCTTCTTGCCGATCCTGGAGATCCAAGCAATCCCTCCGGCAAGTGGCTCTCCTCTCTCTATGCGGGGCATGAAGAAGTGGCGGAAAAGGGCTACATTTGGGTGGACTCCGACAAAGTTCTCACAGAGATGTGCGAAAACCGCCATGGTCAGGACAGCGTTGGGGGTGAAATCAAGGAGGCGAAACCCGTAGGTGTTCATGACGTCACAAAAGAACTCAGAAAAGGGCGGGCAGAGCCCGCAGTAGAAGAAGAGCGCGAAGAAGGGGTACCCGACAGAAACCGACTCTGATGCGGCGGCTGAGATTACCCTCGTGCGCGGATGCGCCCGCGTTTCCGTCGACCAGAAGAGGTAGTAGCCCTCCCTCAGCTCCTTTGCGTCGAGCTGGGGGTCGAAGAGGGCCCGCTCCTTGCGCAGCGCCGCGAGCCGCTGCGCCTCGGCCGACTTCACGCCCTTCCCCTTGTCGGCTTTCGGAGCCATGGCGGAGGCGGTGGAGGAGGCCGACGGCGTTGATGGCGCTGGTGGTGATGGGGGGGGGGGGCGGAGCGTTGCTCTCTTCGGACCAGAGAAGGAGGGGGGAGCGACGGTGGTTTTTCGAGATGGGACAGCAATGGCAAGGTGGGCAACCTGCCCCTGATTCCCCTATTTATAAGGAGGGAGAGGGGGCGGACGTTCCGCTTTTCCAATTAAAGAAACCCCCATGATCTCTCCCACGATGCCACGTCCAGAGCGTGTCGTTCGTGAGGGACGTGGTGGGTCCGGAGCCAGTAACGGCGTGATCTAGGCCGCGCGTGCCCGTGCACTGTTTTGGGCCTGGCCCAACAGCGCTTTCGGCACCGTGTGTGGCCCAGTTCTGGGGCTCTGCCGGTGTACTAGAGTAGGGGTACCCTAGTATCCCGAACTTCGTGCACGGGCAATTCTGACACTCGCGGCAGGGCTGCCTAGTGACCGCCAAGGTCCTCCGTGGTTCCTTTGGAGCCATTCAAGAACAAAGTATTTAAGCCAAGAAGACAAGACCCCGGCAAGAGGAGCTTGCCGGGAAGGCTTGGTGAGCGACAAACTTCCGGGCGCGACAAGGATTCAGCCGCGGCAGGCAACCTCTCTTCATCTCCGCTCCAGCTCATCCACCAACGTGTCGCCATGGGGCCATTCCAGGCGTGCGTGTCAAGAGGCTGTGCAGCCAGCGGAGAGCAGCGGTAAGCGGCGCTGACAAGGGTGCCATCGTGGCAAGCGGTGGCGCACCTGACGGTCCCTTTCTGCACTGTTTAGGCGACATGGACGGGCATTTATTGCCTTTTTCCCTTGCCGTCAGAGTTAGGTATAAGACACTGTACAAAGTAGCTGTACCAACCACAACTCATTTTCCCATTTTACCCTTGTCTACGTTGCCACCTGTGGTGACCCCTTGAGCCTATAAAAGGAGGCCCATGCGCAACGTAGAAGAGGTTGGTTCGGTTCGACTCATTCGAGACTACACACACTCAAGCTAGGTTTTCTAAGCTCTCTGTGCTCCCTAGCAAGAACACAATACAATCAGACAAGCAGCAGTAGGAGTATTATCTCTCCGGAGAGCTCCGAAGCTGGGTAAACTGCTCGTGTGCATCGCCTCGATCTGCTCTTCGTGCAATCTCCGCCCCCACCGAACCGAAAGGGACTCGGTCCGCCAGTCCCATAGGTGTTCGTGTGTCATGATCAGCTTCCCCGACATCATGGTATGAATATTCAGATCCGAAAGATTCAAGACAAAAGTTCATATTGACATAAAAATAATAATACTTCAAGCATACTAATCAAAATAATCATGTCTTCTCAAAATAGCATGGAAAAAGGAAGTTCATCCCTACAAAATCATATAGTTAGGCTATGCTTCATTGCGTCACACAAAGATGTTCCCAACTTCTATACCCCCGATGAAAAGCCAAGCAATTGTTTTACACTTAAATAATCTCAAACTTTTTCAACCTTCACGCAATACATGAGCGTGATCCATGGATATAGCACTATGGGTGGAATAGAATATGATGATGGGGATTGTGTGGAGAAGACAAAAAAAGGAGAAAGTCTCACATTGACGAGGATAATCAACGGGCTATGGAGGTGCCCATCAATTGATGTCAACATGAGGAGTAGGGATTGCCATGCAACGGATGCACTAGAGCTATGAATGCTCAACAAAAGAAAACTTGTGGGTGTGCATCCAACTTGCTTGCTCATGAAGACCTAGGGCATTTGAGGAAGCCCATCGCAGGAATATACAAGCCAAGTTCTATAATGAAAAATTCCCACTATTATGAAAAAGACAACTTATGAGACTCACTATATGAAAAACATGGTGCTACTTTGAAGCACAATATATGAGACTCACTACATGAAGAACATGGTGCTACTTTGAAGCACAATATATGAGACTCACTACATGAAGAACATGGTGCTACTTTGAAGCACAAGTGTGGAAAAAGAGATAGTAGCATTGCCCTTTTCTTTTCTTTTTTTGGGCCTTTCTTTATTTTGGCCTTTCTCTTTTTTTGGGCCTTCCCCTTTTTTTGGGCCTTTTTTTGTTTTTTTTGTTTGTTTGGGCAATGCTCTAATAATAATGATCATCACACTTCTATTGATTACAATATAAGGATTACAACTCGAAACCTAGAACAAGATATGACTCTATATGAATGCCTCCGGCGGTGTACCAGGATGGTGCAATGAATCAAGAGTGACATGTATGAAAATAATGCATGGTGGCTTTGCCACAAATACGATGTCAACTACATGATCATGCAATGTCAATATGACAAAAGTAATGTATGTCATGATGATGATGAACGGAACGGTGGAAAGTTGCATGGCAATATATCTTGGAATGGCTATGGAAATGCCATAATAGGTAGGTATGGTGGCTGTTTTGAGGAAGATATAAGGAGGTTTATGTGTGATTGAGCGTATCATATCACGGGGTTTGGATGCACCGGCGAAGTTTGCACCAACTCTCGAGGTGAGAAAGGGCAATGCACGGTACCGAAGAGGCTAGTAAAGGCGGAAAGGTAAAAGTACGTATAATCCATGGACTCAACATTAGTCAAAAGAACTCATATTCTTATTGCAAAAATTTAGAAGTCATCAAATATCAAGTACTACGCGCATGCTCCTAGGAGGATAGATTGGTAGGAAAAGACCATCGCTCGTCCCCGACCGCCACTCATAAGGATGCACAAGCCAGGTACACTTCATGTTTCAAATTTGTTACACAACTTTAACCATACGTGCATGCTACGGGATTTGCTAACTTCAACACAAGCATTTCTCAAATTCACAACTACTCAACTAGCATGACTTTGATATTATCACCTCCATATCTCAAAACAGTTATCAGGCATCAAACTTATCTTAGTATTCAACGCACTCAAAAGAAAGTTTCACATATCTTGAATACCAAGTATATTAACATTAAGCAAATTACCATGCTATTAACGACTCTCAAAATAATCTAAGTGAAGCATGAGAGATCAAGTTTATTTAAAACAAGTCCACCACCGTGCTCTAAAAGATCTAAGTGAAGCACTAGAGCAAAAATTATCACGCTCAAAAAGATATAAGTGAAGGACTATGAGCAAAACTATCAAGCTCTAACGATATAAGTGAAGCACATAGAGTATTCTATCAAATTTTAATTCATGTATGTCTCTCTCAAAAGGTGTGTACAGAAAGGATGATTGTGGTAAACTAAGAAGCAAAGACTCAAATAATACAAGACGCTCCAAGCAAAACACATATCATGTTGGTGAATAAAAATATAGCTCCAAGTAAATTACCGATGGAAGTAGACGAAAGACGGGATGCCTTCCGGGGCATCCCCAAGCTTTCACTTTTTGGTGTCCTTGGATTATCTTGGGGGTGCCATGGGCGTCCCCAAGCTGAGGCTCTTGCCACTCCTTGTTCCATAGTCCATCAAAAGAATTCACCCAAAACTTGAAAACTTCACAACACAAAACTCAATAGAAATCTCATGAGCTCCTTTAGAGAAAGAAAACAAAAGACTACTTTAAGGTACTGTAATGAACTCATTCATTATTTATATTGGTGTTAAACCTACTGTATTCCAACTTCTCTATGGATTATAAACTATTTTACTAACCATAAATTCATCAAAATAAGTAAACAACACACGCAAAACAGAATCTGTCAAAAACAGAACAGTCTGTAGTAATCTGTAACTAACGCAAACTTCTGGAACCCAAAAAATTCTACCAAAATTAGACGACCTGTAAAATTTGTTGATTGATCAGAAGAAATTTGAATCAGTATTTTATCACGTTCTTGTGATTTTTAACAATTCGGGCACCGAGCACAAAGATTCTGGAAATTACAGCAAGATCAAATAACTATCATCCAAAAAGATCCAATAGGTTCAACTTGGCACAAACACTAATTAAAAGATAAAACCACATCTAAACAGAGGATAGATGGATTATTTATTCCTAAACATAAGAAAAAACAAAAACTAAAAATAAAATTGGGTTGCCTCCAACAAGCGCTATCGTTTAACGCCCCTAGCTAGGCAAAAAAGCACAGATAGATCTAGGTATTGCCATCAGTGGTAGGCAATCCATAAGTGGCTCTCATGATAGATTCATATGGTAATTTTATTTTCTTTCTAGGAAAGTGTTCCATGCCCTTCTTTAAAGGGAATTGGAATCTAATATTTCCTTCCTTCATATCAATAATTGCACCAATCGTTCTAAGGAAAGGTCTACCAAGAATAATAGGACATGAAGGATTGCAATCTATATCAAGAACGATAAAATCTACGGGCACATAATTCCTATTTGCAACAATAAGAACATCATTAATTATTCCCATAGGCTTTTTAATAGTGGAATCAGCAAGATGCAAGTTTAGAGAGCAATCATCAAAATCACGGAAATCTAGCAAATCACACAAAGTTTTGGGAATAGTAGAGACACTAGCACCCAAATCACAGAAAGCATGAAACTCATAATTTTTAATTTTAATTTTGATAGTAGGTTCCCACTCATCATGGAGTTTACTAGGGATAGAAATTTTCAACTCAAGCTTTTCTTCATAAGATTGCATCAAGGAATCAACAATGTGTTCGGTAAAAGCCTTATTTTGACTATAAGCATGAGGAGAATTTAGCACGGATTGCAACAAGGAAATACAATCAATTAAAGAGAAATTTTCATAATTAAATTCCTTGAGATCCAATATAGTGGGTTTAGCAACATCTAGATTTCTATTTCTTTCAATCCCACTTTTATCAATTTCATCATCAAGATCTAAAAACTCTGAATTCTTAGAACGCCTTCTAGGTAAAGGAAGATCATATTCAGTTTCATCAAGATTCATATTGCAAAACAAAGATTTAATAGGGGACACATCAATAACTTTTAGATCTTCATCTTGATTTTCATAGGAATTAGAAGAACACGCTTTAATAAAGGCATCTTTGGAAGCACGCATCCTAGCGGTTCTTTCTTTGCACTCATCAATGGAAATTCTCATAGCTTTGAGAGACTCATTGATATCATGCTTAGGAGGAATAGATCTAAGCTTTAAAGAATCAACCTCAAGTGAAATTCTATCAACGTTCCTAGCCAAATCATCAACTTTAAGCAATTTCTCTTCAAGCAAAGCTTTAAAATTCTTTTGTGAATTCATAAACTCTTTAACACTACTCTCAAATTCAGAGGGCATCTTATTAAAATTTCCATAAGAGTTGTTGTAGTAATTTCCATAATTATTAGAAGGATTACTAGGATAAGGCCTAGGATTAAAATTCCCTCTATACGCGTTGTTACCAAAATTATTCCTACCAACAAAATTCACATCCATAGATTCATTATTATTCTCAATCAAGGTAGACAAAGGCATATAATTAGGATCGGAAGAAACACTCTTATTAGCAAATAGTTTCATAAGTTCATCCATCTTTCCACTCAAAACATTGATTTCTTCTATCGCATGCACTTTTTTATTAGTAGATCTTTCAGTATGCCATTGAGAATAATTAACCATAATATTATCTAGGAGTTTAGTAGCATCTCCTAAAGTGATTTCCATAAAAGTGCCTCCCGCGACCGAATCTAAAAGATTTCTAGAAGCAAAATTCAATCCAGCATAAATTTTTTGTACAATCATCCACAAGTTCAAACCATGAGTAGGACAATTACGTATCATTAATTTCATTCTCTCCCAAGCTTGTGCAACATGTTCATGATCAAGTTGCTTAAAATTCATAATATCGTTCCTAAGAGAGATAATCTTAGCGGGAGGAAAATACTTAGAGATAAAAGCATCTTTGCACTTGTTCCAAGAACCAATACTATTTTTAGGCAAAGATGAAAACCACAATTTAGCACGATCTCTAAGCGAAAAAGGAAATAGCTTCAATTTAACGACATCATTATCGACATCTTTTTCTTTTGCATATCACATAAATCAAGGAAGCTATTCAGATGAGTAGAGGCATCTTCACTAGGAAGGCCGGCAAATTGATCTTTCATAACAAGATTTAACAAAGCAGTATTGATTTCACAAGATTCGGTATTGGCAAGAGGAACAATCGGAGTGCTAAGGAAATCATTATTATTTGTATTGGTGAAGTCACACAATTTGGTAGCATCTTGAGCCATCACGACGAAACAAGCAAACTAACACACGAGAAAACAAACGGACGAGGAAAAGGCAAGGAAATAGGAGGAGGAGATTGGGAAAGAGAGGGCAAATAAAACGGCAAGGGTGAAGTGGGGGAGAGGAAAACGAGAGGCAAATGGCAAATAATGTAATGCGAGAGATAGGGATTGTGATGGTACTTGGTATGTTGACTTTTGGGTATACTCCCCGGCAACGGCGCCAGAAATCCTTCTTGCTACGTCTTGAGCTTGCGTTGGTTTTCCCCGAAGAGGAGAGGATGATGCAGCATAGTAGCGTAAGTATTTCCCCTAGTTTTTGAGAACCAAGGTATCAATTCAGTAGGAGGCCACGCGCAAGTCCCTCGTACCTGCACAAAACGATAGCTACTCGCAACCAACGCGATTAGGGGTTGTCAATCCCTTCATGGTCACTTACGAGAGTGAGATCTAATAGAGATAATATTTTTGGTAGGTATAAAGATGCAAAGTAAAAAAGTAAAAGCAAAGCAAGTAAATAAAGTGATGAAGATTGATATGATGAGAATAGACCCGGGGGCCATAGGTTTCACTAGTGGCTTCTCTCAAGAGCATAAGTATTCTACAGTGGGTGAACAAATTACTTTTGAGCAATTAATAGAATTGAGCATAGTTATGAGGTTATCTAGGTATGATCATGTATATAGGCATCACGTCCGAGACAAGTAGACCGAAACGATTCTGCATCTACTACTATTACTCCACTCATCGACCGCTATCCAAAGATGCATCTAGAGTATTAAGTTAAAAACAGAGTAACGCCTTAAGCAAGATGACATGATGTAGATGAATAAATTCATGCAATATGATAAATACCCCATCTTTTTATCCTCGATGGCAACAATACAATACGTGCCTTGCAACCCTTTACATCCTTTGGTAAGGACACCGCAAGATTGAACCCAAAGCTAAGCACTTCTCCCATTGCAAGAACTACCAATCTAGTTGGCCAAACCAAACGGATAATTCGAAGAGACTTGTAAAGATAACTCAATCATACATAAAAGAATTCAGAGAAGATTCAAATATTATCCATAGATAAGCTGGATCATAAACCCACAATTCATCGATCTCAACAAACACACCGCAAAAAGAAGATTACATCGAATAGATCTCCACAAGAGAGGGGGTGATCATTGTATTGAGATCCAAAAAGAGAGAAGAAGCCATCTAGCTACTATCTATGGACCCGAAGGTCTGAAGTAAACTATTCACACTTCATCGGAGGGGCTATGGTGTTGATGTAGAAGCCCTCCATGGTGGATGCCCCCTCCGGCGGAGCTCCGAAACAGGCCCCAAGATGGGATCTCGTGGATACAGGAAGTTGCGGCGGTGGAATTAGGTTTTTTGGCTCCTCCCTGATCGTTTGGGGATACGTAGGTATATATAGGAGGAAGGAGTACGTCGGTGGAGCGTCAGGGGGCTCACGAGGTAGCGGGCGCGCCCAGGGGGGGCGTCCTCCACCCTCGTGACCGCCTCTGGCACTTCTTGGAGTAGGGTCCAAGTCTCCTAGATCACGTTCGGTGAGAAGATCATGTTCCCGAAGGTTTCATTCCGTTTGGACTCCGTTTGATATTCCGTTTCTTCGAAACATTGAAATAGGCAAAAAAACCAGCAATTCTTGGCTGGGCCTCCGGTTAATAGGTTAGTCCCAAAAGTAATATAAAAGTGGAAAACAAAGCCCATTATAGTCCAAAACAATAGATAAAGTAGCATGGAGCAATCAAAAATTATAAATACGTTGGAGACGTATCAGGTCATCCTCCTTTTCAAAAAAAAAACTAAAAAGGGGTGCACTGGAGGTATAATTAATTAACCGGCTACCCACATGTCCCGCCGAGCGAACAGAAGCTTGGTGACTTAATCGCAGTGCGGTTGCATAATCGACATGTGGCCTGTTGGGCCCACGTGTCGATCGATAACTACACCAGCAGAGCTAAGTAAGCAGCGTTTTCTCCAGCGCAGCTCTCCGACTCCACGTCGCTGCCAAGAAGCTAACCGGCCGTCAATGGTCAACCCGCTTAGCTTGGCTTCAACCGGAGGTAGCAGCGGTGGCCTTACTTGGACCCAAGCGGCGGCGACCTCATCGTTCTACTCTTCCTCGTTCTCGTGGCGCGGCCTCGTTGGCGGCGGGCGGGCTCGCGGAGCCGGCGATGCCTCTGTCTCGTTGCCGGCGGGCGGCGCCTCAGCGGAGTGGTGGAAATTCTCTCCCACGTTGCCGGCACGGTGGGGCCTCGGCTGAGCCGGCGATGTCCTCTGCCTCGTTTTTTGCGGGGCGGGGCCTCAGCGGAGTCGGCGATGTCCTCTGCCTCGTTGTTGGCGCCGCGGGGCCTCGGCGGAGCCGGCGGTGTCCTCTGCCTCATTGTTGGCGCCGCGGGGCGTCGGCGGAGCAGGGCGTCATCTACGCCAGCGGAGTGGGGACTCGTCGGAGCCGGCATTGTCCTCTGCCTCGTCCTCGGTTTCGCCAAACAGCGCCTCGCCCGCTTCATCGCCCTCTTTGCTAGCCTCTTTGTAGGCGGCCGCAGCCTCCGCCACCCGCATGCGGTACCGCCAGCGCTTGAGGCGGCCCTTGCGGGCGGAGCGGTACGAGTCGAGCAGCGCCTCCTTCTTCGTCCGCACCGCGGCGATCTGCTCCTCCGCCTGCAGGTGCTCTTGGAGGAGATGGTGGTTGTAGGCGGCGTCAGCCTGCGCCTCCCAGAACTGCTCCTCACGCATCTGCCTCACCCTGTCCATATATTGGGCACGGGCCTCGCTGATGGTCATGGTGCAATGCACCGGCGAGGATGGCGCAGAGGAGGGGGTTGGCGCTGGATCGTCGACTACCATGTTCTCCATTGGGACGTCGTCGTCCTCCGGCTGCCTGACGGCCAGCCGGTCGGCAGCAATGGCTGCTATCTCCTTGTGGTCTGTCGTCCGCCCGTCCCGGAAGAGCGCTGGAGCGCGAGGAAGCCATGGTGGGCAGTAGTGGTGTGGACAGGAGAAAGGCAATGGATGCGGATGACTGTGGCTATGGCCGGTGCAGCAGTTTATATAGCAATGGTGGGCAGGCGGAGGGACGGACGTGTGCCGCCGGAGTAGCCGCCTCGGCAACCGCGTATCATTAATGTGTGCGACAGATGGACGGACAGACGGCACTTGTGTCGTTTGAAGGCGGAGCAATCGCCTTAACCGGGAAGCGGGGCGGCCGGCGCTGGCTGGTTTGGGCGGAAAGCACGCGCGGGCGAGGGGATCACTTTACTTGGATAGGATGCCAATGGGGACCCACCAGGTCCATAGTCTCACGTCATAAGTGCCTCCTTATATATATATATATATATATATATATATATATATATATATATATATATATATATATATATATATATATATATATATACTATAATTTATTTTGCTTCCTCCTGGTTTCACGACATCACGGTCCCACACCATTGTCTACCTATGTACTCCTCCTTTCCGGTTTATAGGGCTTATCTCAAAATTTCAGTTTTTCCATTTTATAAGGCTCAATTTGGTTGTTTTCCATCACATGTTCATATTCGAAGGTGCATTAAATCATTGCATGCAAGTATTAAGAGAAAATTGACCAATGCATGTACTTTATGCATGCATGCATTGCAATTAATGCATTGATAAACATAATTTTTGGAGGATAACAAGAGCATTAATTAGGTGCTTTTGCAAAACTAGAAAAAGTATTCCACCACTCGCCATCTACCTTGATTGGTGAGATTTTTGAATTGAGCATTATAAACCGGAAAGGAGGGAGTAGTCAATAAACGAGAGAATTGCACAAGAAGTGGCCGATACCGGGACCAAGCAGCTCGAGCAAAGATTTGTGTTTTTGAGGTGTGAGCACTGCAGAGTTTTTCGATGTTTACCCCATATATTAATTTTTCTCCTCTGAACAACAACGAAAACATCGCTGCAGTATTAATCTGGGCGGGTCTGTGGCCCGTCTAGCCCAAGCCGATATCTAGCCGGATGTATATCCAGCCCAGATATTAATTTTTCAAGCTGAAAATGGCTAGCCCAGTTGTACTTTTTTAGGAATACCCGTGCAAGGTCAAGTTGTTATTCTCCGCTCATTGGGCTGCAAATCTTTCCTTGGAGGGATGCATTAGGCTTAACAAGAAAATGGGCTTTAAGAAATAATAAATGGGATGGAATTATAAAACTGGGGTAGTAACTATAAAAAATGCACCAAACAATGATTACTTTATAAAATATTATTTTGGAATATTGAAACTTTTAATTTCATTAATTGTTGCGAGCGGAATGTTTCGTTGGATTTTTACGCAATATAAATTTATATTGAAATTGTATTTAATCTGACTAAAACTTCGGGATAAAAATATTCGGATCCCATCAAAATGTGGGAAATTTTATTGAATTCTGTTTTGAACGGTTGGTTGAAATGGGTTTTACTTTTAACAAACTGTAAATGGGCTGATCCATTAGAATTCAAAAAAGGGGTACACATTCTTACAAATCTCAAATGGGCTATAAGTTCTCTGCCACACACTTCTGGCCTTATTAAGTTGACGCGTCCCCTAAAAAAACAGAGTTGACGGGTATGAAAGGCTTTGTCAACTTATAGTCAACACACGGTTCTAGCAGTAGTGGCCGTTGGATGTCCATCCAACGGATGCCGTGCTTCTTCTTCAATCTCGGATATTCTAGCTTCACCCGCCAAAAATGATTCATCCCCGACATCCGGGCGCACTGCTTCGAAAGTCGACTGTGGGCCTACTAAGTTGACGTACCAAGGGCTTTGTCAACTTAGTCAATATAAACGATTCTAGCTGCAGGATCGTATCGATGTCCATCCAACGCCATCATGCTTCTTCAACCTCTGGTCTTCTTGCTCCAGCCGCCCAAAGCAGCGCCGGTCGTGCCGCTTTGCTCCTGCCTCCCGTGGCGGCTGTGCTGCCACGGAGGCCTCACCGCCTTTACTACTCCCACCGCTGGCGGGCCATCCCTCCACTCACCCATCGACCCACACCCCGTTATTCTGCGGCGGCGGCAGCAAGAGCCGAACCAAGAACCCTCGTATTCCTCTCCGCGTGTGCATCCACCGCCGTCTTCCCGGTCCGCTGCCCCTTCCTAGGCCTCGCCGTCGTCCATCGCCCGTGCTGCTCTCGGCGCGGCATGGTCAACGTGGTCAAGGAACGACTTCCATTGGGCGTGGATCAGACGTGGAGAGGCCGATACCGGGTCCACGGCAGCCGCAAGGAAGTGCCTCCTTATTACACGCAAAATAATTATTCCTCCACCTGACAGCGGGGATCCACCGGACGGGCCACCGTATTTCGCGAAAAAATGATTCGCCCCTTGACTGCTGGGACCCACGAGCTACATCTTCGCACGCAAGGAAGTGTGTCCGGAAAAAAACGATTCGCCCCCCTGACTGCTGGGACCCACCAGCTACATCTTCGCACGCAAGGAAGTGTGTCCGAAAAAAAAACGATTCGCCCCCCGACTGCTGGGACCCACCAGCTACACCTTCGCACGCAAGGAAGTGCGTCCGGGCAAAAAACGATTCGCTTCGATCGCTGGGACCCAAGCAGCTACACCTTCGCACGCAAGGAAGTGCGTCCGGGCAAAAAAAACGATTCGCCCCGACTCATCGGGACCCAGCAGCTACACCTTCGCACGCAAGGAAGTGCGTCCGGGCAAAAAACGATTCGCCCCGATTGCTGGGACCCACCAGCTACATCTTCGCAGCAAGGAAGTGCTCGCGGTCGAGACCCACCGGTCGAAGCTTACGTGGCGTTGTCATCCTGGTCGCGAACGTGTACGTACATACTGGTTGATGTAGAGGCGCGCATGTGTCATAGTAGAGGCGCGCACGTGTCGTAGTAGAGGCGCACGTAGCATGTACACGTACATACAACGACCAGGGTGCAAGAAAGAAAATACGGTCACGTATGTGTACATACGGGCGGGGTCTCGAACGCCTAGTCGTGCATACCGCAAAACAGAGGAAACGGACCTCCTACGGTCGGGGTCCTGTTGATCAGGAGGGGTGTGGCGTACCGCAAAATGGACGAAACAGACCTCCTGCAGTCGAAACGGGGGTCCTGTTGATCGGGAGGGTGTGGCGTACGCAAAACGGAGGAAACGGACCTCCCACGGTCAAACGGGGTCATGTTGATTGGGAGGGTGTGGCGTGCCGCAAAATGGACCAACGGACTTGTGTTGGGCGCCACGGTCAAACGGGGAGGGTGTGGCGATCGCAAAATGGGACTCCACGGATACTGTTCATCTCCACCGTCGACCTCCTCCAGCCTCCACGGGCTACCGTCGACCTCCTCCAGCCTCCACGGGCTCTGCTCATCCAGCCTCCACCATGCGCTACTCCACCGACTCACTGCTCAACCACCCTCCACGGGCACCCCTCCACCGCTTCACTGCTCATCCAGCCCTCCACACCACGGGTCCTGTTCAACCACCCTCCACGGCCACCCTCCACCGCTCACTGCTCATCCAGCCCTCCAAACCACGGGTTCCTGTTCATCCAGAGCAACGCCACCGCCATCGCTCATCCAAACCCCCCCCCCATAACACTCACTAGCAGCAGAGCGAAGAATTGCTCCATCGGGTTCGATTAACAGCCATCGATCGATCGCTCGGGTTCAAGAACGCGTAGCTTCGCAATGCAATCGCCGGGTTCGCTAGAGCCCAACGCCTCGCTCGGCTTCGATTAGAGCTAACGCTTGCACACACGCCAGCGTCGTCTGAGATAAACGCGCATCGCTCCGCCCCCGACCTCCCACCATAACCGGCAACTCCCCAAAATTTTCCTCCCCCTCGCTTCTACCACGGTTTTTTCCGTCATGGACGGCCCAAAGAATGTCATGTAGCCGCGTCTCTGGCCCGCCTAGGACGAAAAGCCCATTTTCTTTCATGATTTTTTGTCATAGAAGTAGGAGCCGACCACATCTACGATGATACCGGGTTTTGTCACAATTATCGTCATAGAAGTGTCATATGTATGACATAAAAAAATTTCGTTCGGCCCAAAATGTCACGGATGTGTCTTTTTTTTGTAGCGGGGATTGGTGTGTCCAGCCCCTCCCCTGCCCCCACTATATGTATAGGAGGCAAGAGGGAGGGGTGCACCAGCCTTGGCCCCTCCTCCAATGGAGGGGCGCTGGCCTAGGATGGTTTCCTACCTCCCCAATGCACCTAGGGGGTGCCTTCCCCCTCAGGACTCTTCCCTCCCACCTTTCTCTTGGCACATGGGCCTCTTGGGGCTGGTGCCCCTGGCCCATATAGACCAGTGAGCCCCCTACAGCCCATGTGGGCCTTCAGGGAGGGTGGACCCCCCCCGGTGGACCCTCGGACCCCTTTCGGCACTTCCGGCATACTGCCTGTAATGTCCAAAACTTTTCCGGCGACCAAAACGGAACTTCTCATATATAAATATTTACCTCCAGACCATTCTGAAGCTCCTCGTGACGTCTGGACCCCGAAAAACATTCGGTTGGCAACGCACATATCCCAATACTACTCTAGTGTCATCAAACATTAAGCGTGCGGACCCTATGGGTTCGAGAATCATGTAGACATGACCGAGACACCTCTCTGGTTAATAGCCAATAGCCAAACCTGGATGCCCATATTGGTTCCTACATATTCCATTAAGATCTTTTAACGGTTGAACCACTATGTCGAGGATTCAGTTAATCCCGTATGCAATTCCCTTTGTCCAGCGATATGTTACTTGCCCGGGATTTGATTGTCAAAATCTCCATACCTAGTTTAATCTTGTTACCGGAAAGTCTCTTTACTCATACCGTAATACAAGATCCCGTGGCTAAACTCATTAGTCACATGCTTGCAAGCTTCTTGTGACATTGTATTACCAAGAGGGCCTAGAGATATCTCTCCATCACACGGAGCGACAAATCCCAGTCTCGATCCATGTAACCCAACAAACACCTTTGCAAATACCTGTAGATCACCTTTATGATCACCCAGTTATGAATTGGCGTTTTGATGTAGGGTGGAACCATAATGGCTGATATTTCATGATTTGGAAGGGAATTCCCGAAGAACACGATGAACACAAGAGAGGAAAACACTCAAATCAATGAGATTTGATACGTCTCCAACGTATCTATAATTTTTTATTGTTCCATGCTATTATAGTATCAACCTTTGATGTTTTATATGCATTTACAAGCAATTATATATCATTTTTTGGGACTAATCTATTAACTTAGTGCCTAGTGCCAGTTGCTATTGTTTTTGCCTATTTTTGGTTTTTTAGAATATCAGTACCAAACGAAGTCCAGATGCCACAAAATGTTTTGGAGATTTTTTCTGGAAATAAGAGACCCTGGAAGCTTTGGGAGATGGCCGGAAGATGGAGTAGTGGCCCACGATGCACCAGGGCGTGCCACCCCTTGGGCACGCCCTGGTGTCTCGTGGGGCCCATGTGGATTCGTTAGACCTAACTCTGCCTGTATAAATTCTCTAAAATTGGGAAACCAACAGAGAGCCACCCAAAATACTTTTTCCGCCACCGCAAGTTCCTATTCTCGCGAGATCCCGTCTAGAGGCCTTTTCTGGCACTCTGTCGGAAGGTGAATCAATAACGGAGGGGCTCTACATCAACCTTACTGCCTTTCTAATGATGTGTGAGTAGTTTACCACAGACCAACGGGTCCATAGTTAGTAGCTAGATGGCTCTCTCTTTCCTTTTGATCTTCAATACAATGTTCTTGGAGTTCTATTCGATGTAATCACTTTTCACGGTGTGTTTGTTGGGATCCGATGAATTGTTAGTTTATGATCAGATTATCCATTAATATTATTTGAGTCATGTCTGAACTCTTTTATGCATGATTATTATAGCTTTGTATTTCTCTCCGATCTATTGATTTTGTTTGGCCAACTAGATTGATTTTTCTAAGGTGCTTTATGATGGGTTCGATCCTGCGATGCTCAATCCAGTGACAGAAAGGGACATGCCACGTATTTGTATTGTTGCCATTAAGGATAAAAACATGGGTTATATTCACGCGTGAGTTTACTTTGTCTACATCATGTCATCTTTCTTAAGGCGTTACTCCGTTCTTTATAAACTTAATACTCTAGATGCATGCTGGAGAGAGAGGTTAATGTGTGGAGTAATAGTAGTAGATGCAGAATCATTTCGGTCTAATTGTCTCAGACGTGATGCCTATATACATGATCATTGCCTTGGATATCGTCATGATTATTTGCTTTTCTATCAATTGTCCAACAGTAGAAAAAATACCAACTGTATGCTATTTTCAAGAGAGAAGCCTCTAGTGAAAACTATGGCCCTCGGGTCTACTTTTATCATATATTAAAAATCCTAAAACTACCATGCTGCAATTTTACTTTATTTATTTTATTTTTTATTTTTGTTCTATCTATCTATCTATCTATCTATCTATTTATCTATCTATCAATCACTACACAATTTAATCTTGCAAGTAACCGCCGAGGGATTGACAACCCCTTGTTCGCGTTGGGTGCAAGGATTTGTTATTTTGTGTACAGGTGCTGTTAACGAGGTGTTGTGTGGTTCTCCTACTGGATTGATAACCATGGTTCTTAACTGAGGGAAATACTTATATCTAATGTACTGCATCATCTCCTCCTCTTCGGGGAAACCCCAACGCATCTCATGATGGCTCGTGTCCGCGTCAGTATTTTCCCCGAAGAGGAAGGGATGATGCAGCACAGCTACGGTAGATATTTCCCTCAATGACGAGACCATGGTTAGCGAACCAGTAGGAGAACCACACAACACTATGTAAACGGTTCATGCACACAAAGAACAAATACTTGCAACCCTACGCGTAAGAGGGGTTGTCAATCCCTCCCGGGTAAAAGATAGATTAAATTCTAGTAGATTGGATAAATAGATCTCGCGGGAACGAGAGACAAAATAAATAACAGAAAAATGCAGCAAGGTATTTTTGGGTTTTTGGATTAATGGATCCAAAAATAAAAGAGGGAAATAATAGATCGGAAAGCAAATATGATAAAGAAGAGACCCGGGGGGCCGTAGATTTCACTAGTGGCTTCTCTCAAAAATAGCATACAATGGGTAAACAAATTACTGTTGTGCAATTGATAGAACTTCAAATAATTATGACGATATCCAAGCAATTATCATTATATAGGCATCACGTCCAAGATTAGTAGACCGACTCCTTCCTCCATCTACTACTATTACTCCACACATCGACCACTATCCAGCATGCATCCAGTGTATTAAGTTCATGGAAAAACGGAGTAATGCAATAAGAACGATGACATGATGTAGACAAGATCTATTCATGTAGGAATTGACCCCATCTTGTTATCCTTAATGGCAATGATCAATACGTGTCTTGCCGCCCCTTTTGTCACTGGAAAAGAACACCGTGCGACTGAACCCATCAAAAAGCACCTCTTCCCATGGCAAGAAAAATCGATCTAATTGGCCTAACTAAACCAAAGATTCAAAGAAGAAATACGAGGCTATAAGTAATCATGCATATTAGAGATCGAAACTCAAATAACTTTCATGGATAAAATAGATCTGATCATAAACTCAAAGTTCATCGGATCCCAACAAACACACCGCAAAAAGAGTTACATCAAATAGATCTCCAAGAGACCATTGTATTGAGAATCAAAAGAGAGAGAGAGGAAGCCATCTAGCTACTGCCTACGGACCTGCGTAGGTCTACAATGAACTACTCACGCATCATCTGAGAGGCACCAATGAGGATGATGAACCCCTCCGTGCTGGTGTCTAGATTGGATCTGGTGGTTCTGGAACTTGCGGCGGCTGGAATTGTGTTTCGTCGACTCCCCTAGGGTTTTTTGATTTTTGGGGTATTTATAGAGCAAAGAGGCGGTGCGGGAGGCCAGCGAGGTGGGCACAACCCCCCATGGCGCGCCTGGGCCCCCAGGCGCGCCCAGGTGGGTTGTGCCCCCCTCGGGGCACCCCTCTGGTACTTCTTTGGCCCAACTTGTCCCTTATGGTCCAGAAAAAATATCCAAAAAGTTCTGCTGCGTTTGGATTCGGTTTGGTATTGTTTTTTTGCGAAGTAAAAACAAGCAAAAAACAACAACTAGCACTAGGCACTATGTTAATATGTTAGTCCCAAAAAATTATATAAAGTTGCTATAAAATGATTGTAAAACATCCAAGAATGATAATATAACAACATGGAACAAGCAAAAATTATAGATACGTTGGAGATGTATCAGCATCCCCAAGCTTAATTCCTAATCGTCCTCGAGTAGGTAAATGATAGAAACAGAATTTTTGATATGGAATGCTGCCTAACATGCACATCAAATATTCTTTTCTTTTGTTGCATGGACATTTGGACTTTTATACGATTCAAAGCAATAGTCTAGTTTTGACATGAAGATTTCAATACTCAAGCATATCAACAAGCAACCATGTCTTTCAAAATATCAACACTAAAGCAAGTTATCCCTAGCCCATCATGCTCAATCATTGATTCATTCATGAAATGCACTTGCATATTAGCTACACCCAATGCTCAAGTACGATCATAGTGCCCCTTAGTTGGTGCTTTATAAAAGAAGATGGAGACTCAAAATAAAAATAATAAATTGCATAAAGTAAGTAGAAAGGCCCTTCGCAGAGGGAAGTAGGGATTTTAGAGGTGCCAAAGCTCAAAGCGAAAAAGATAGAGATAAAACATTTTGAGTGGCATGCTTTTCCTGTCAAGGAAAACGACCGATTAGTTCCCAATACTTTCCATGCTAGATATATCATAGGCAGTTCCCAAACAGAAATTAAAGTTTATTCCTTTTTCCACCATACTTTCACATTCCATGGCTAACCGTATCCACGGGTGCCGTCCATACCAACACTTTCCAAGGAATTTATTATTTGACAATATAAAGTAAATTCATTTTTCATTTCAGGACTGGGCATCGCTAATACCTTTGCCGTACTCGCATGCAATGACAAGTGAATAAACACTCATGTTGAGAATAACACATCTAGCATGGAAAAATATCAGCCATCCGCCACCGTTTCATGAGCGGTACGAGCACACAAAATAGAAATTATTTTGAAAATTAGAGATGGCACATACAAATTTGCTTAGAATGGCAAGATAATACTGCATATAGTTAGGTATTGTGGACTCATATGGAAAAAATGGGTTTAAGGATTTTGGAGGCACAAGTAGTAAGGCCACTTAGTACAAGGGAAGGCTAGCAAATAGATTGAGAAGCATCCAACCAAAACAAAAAATCACATAAACGAGCATTAAACATAACTAACACTGAATAATGCACCACAAGTAGGATGTAATTTCATTGCATAACTATTGACTTTCGTGCTTGCATAGGAATCACAAACTTAACACCAATATTCTTACTAAAGCATAATTACTCATCAACATGACTCACATATTATATCATCATATCAAAAAACTATTACAAGGAATTAAGTTTATTTTGTCCAATGATCTTCATGATAGTTTTTATTATATCCCTCTTGAATATCTATCACTTTGGGACAAATTTCACGTGTTGCTTTTGATAGCTCAAACAAATCTAAGTGAAGAACATGAGCATAAAAAATTTCTTCTCTCAAAATAATATAAGTGAAGGAAGAGAGAATTTCTTGAAAATTTTACTAACTCTCAAATAAATCTAAGTGAAGCATGAGAGCATTTCTTCAAAAATACTAAAGCACACCATGTTCAAAAAGATATAAGTGAAGCACTAGAGCAATTTCATAGCTCAAAAAATTTAAGTGAAGCATAAAGAGCAATACTAATAAATTATAGCATAATTTTGGCTCTCTCAAATAGGTGTGTCCAGCAAGGATAGATGACACAAATTAAAAATCAAAACAAGCAAAGATTCGTATAATACAATACGCTCCAAGCAAAGCTCATGATACGTGACGAATAAAAATATAACTCCAAGTAAAATACCGATGGTCGTTAGAAGAAAGAGGGGATGCCACTCGGGGGCATAACCAAGCTTAGTTGCTTGCTTCTCTTTGGATAGTAACTTGGGGTTCCATGGGGCATCCCCAAGCTTAGGCTCTTCTTACTCCTTATTCCTACATCCATCGTGATCTCACCCAAAACTTGAAAACTTCAATCACATAAAACTCAACAAATCCTTTGTGAGATCTGTTAGTATAACAAAGCAAATCACTACTCTAAGTACTATTACAAACCTATTCATATTTTATTTTTGCATTATATCTACTGTATTCCAACTTTTCTATGGCTTATACCCCCGAAAAAGTCCATAGATTCATAAAAATAAGCACACGACACAAAGAAAACAAAATCTGTCAAAAACAGAACAGTTTGTAGCAATCTGAAAACTTCGTATACTTTTGTAACTCCAAAAATTCTGAAAAATTAGGACAAGGTAGGCAATTTGTATACCAATCTTGTGTAAAAAAACTCAGAATTTTTCGTCGCTTCTGTGGTTTTTGAAAATTATTTTACTGGATGCAAAATTTTCTGTTTTTCAACAAGATCAAATCAAGTATCACCCAACATGATCCCAAAAGCTTTGCTTGGCCCAAACACTAATTGAAACGTAAAAACACAATCATAACAGAGGTATAATTGTGCAAACACTCAAGAACAGAAAGAAAAAGGCAAAAATAAAATTTATTCATTGGGTTGCCCCCCAACAAGCGCTATCGTTTTACGCCCCTAGCTTGGCATAAATCATGGATTTAAGTGTTGTCATCTCTAGTTTCACTTTCCCTAGAATTGATTTTGTCAGGAGTTTTTGCAAAAAAAACATAGAACACATTATCCATAGAAACTTTAGCACTATCAAGTTGCTTATCATCATATCCCCTTTGATTTCCAGCAATAGTCCAAGAATAGTGTTGATTAACATCATTCAAAACTTATTGGATTACCCCAAGCAAATATCTTAACACATAATCACTATTATAGATAATCTCATCTATAACCGGTTTTTCATGATTCATACCATAAAAATCGAAGATTTCCCTAGCTTCCCATATTATGTAATCAAATTCATTCATAAGAACAAGTGTGGCCAACCTTTTAGCTTTGGGATTCTTTATAATGGGTAGCTCATAAAACAATCTTTGAAAGGTAGGATGGGTACGGATTTTTTTTCAAGTTCCAAAACTAGTTCTGAAATAGCCTCCGCATAAGATTTAGTCCTTTTAAGTATAGGAGCCCTATCAAGGCTTAAATTTCCAATACATTTGAAAAATTCTTGGATACGTTCTTTTCCCATAACATTCCCTTGCCCCAAAACAAAAGTTTTAACATACAGATTACCAGAACATCCAATTTTAGGAGTTAGGTGTAGCGACCCGACCTTAGATGGTCAAGTCTCTGTGCTTCTGTGTCATCCCTGGATCGGTAATGCTGACACACACAGTACTGGAAGGATTTATAAACAGAGTAGCAATCACACACTTATTACATCGAATGTCTCAATAGAGAACTTATTACAATAATATGGCTTAAGGCAATCTAATGCGATAAGAGCGGAAGGCTTGGAAGATAAAGTGAGTCCATCAACTCCAACGGCATAACTGAGCTGCACGGCAACGACCTACGATCCTTACTCCTCGTCTGAAAAGTCTGCAACATAATACGTTGCAGCCCGAGAACGGGTCAGCACATGGAATATGCTGGCAATGTAACACATAGAGAGTAATGAAAGAATAAGCTATACTACATGCATATATGGCTGGTGGAAAGCTCTATGGTTACTGTTTGCGAAAAGCCAATTTTTCCCTACATCAAAGGAATAAATTTTACTTTAACTATCATGGTGGTTGAAACATCATTGAGAAGGTATAACCCCAACTCAATCCCAATTAAAGTGATTAACAACCCAGCAATATTAATTTAGAGTGATGAGATACATGTGAATACTCAAGTACTAGATACTCAGATTTGTCCATAACCGGGGACACGGCTAACCATGATTAGATTGTACACTCTGCAGAGGTTTATGACTTTTCCCCACAAGACTCGATCGCCTCCGCTGGTTTCTCGTGACTACATGGTGTTTGAGAGACGGATGACCGAGACACGCCTTCGTAAACATTAACTCTCTACTCCGGATAGATCATACCAAACCTATAAAACCCACTACCGCCGACCTACCTCTTCGAGAGCTTCACGTAACTTACTCAACTATGCTAGAGCCCATAATAGCTTGTGGCTGCACACGGAAGTTTTCTAGCATGAATAATCTCAGTTCCTTTGAGCCTGGTGGCGGTCCATAGGAAGATCACACGGGTACCCCGGATTTCCAAAAACAAACAACACTTTGGGTTCCCCAGTGCCTTAATCCACCCGATGTGTATTTAAGTTGCCACCTTAAAGTAAACCATTAATTAACAATCTCACATCTGTCGTGAATATCTCTCAAACCCAAACCACGCGTCACGAGCATAGCATGGCAATATAAGCATAACGTAGAAGTAACTCCCAAGGTTTGAAAGTAACAGGGCAATAGGTTCCTACCTCATCATCTACTTCCCAACGCACAAATTAATGACATCCTAATCATGCAATGTTTGAGGATTGAGCTAATGCATAAAATCTGGGTAGGAAAAGATATGATCAAGTGTTACTTGCCTTGCTGACGATCCGTGAATCCTAGAGACTCAGAGTAACACGCTTCGCACTCGGGAATTCTATCGCAAGCAAACAATACATACATAAGTAAACAAACAAAGATGCACAAACGAAACTTCAACTGAAAGGGGGTTGACCGGAGAGTTCAACTTAAGAACTCCGGTTTGCAAAAAGAATCAAACCAAACGAAACAACGAAACTCAAACGGCGAAAGGAATAAGGTCCGCTTACTAATCTGAACTAGAGTCAAATTTACAAAGATAAAAACTGGTTTGAGTTGATTATTCGGAAAGAGGGTTTCGAGATTAAACTCCAGCGCTTGAATCGCCTCGATTCGATAAAGGAGCAAAAAATAAACAGGTTTGAAAATTGATCTGAAATCACGATCGTAATAACCGCGGAATAATTCAATAAAAGAAAAGCGACGAATCGCTAAACGAACGGACGCTCGTTAAAATAACCTAAATAGTGAACACGTTCGTTAAAACGAACGGACGAACGGACGCTCGCTAATTAAATAAACCGACGAAAATAAACCGATCTATAAAAACGATCTAGGTTTTTAAAAAAAAAAGAAGGTTTTCTAAAAACCGCAGCGGGTCGGGTACCTCCCATGGGCGCGTCCCGGCGGGCGGGCGGCTCCGCGGGTCCGGTGTGGGGGGTCGGCGAGGGGCGGCGGTGGCGGCGAGAGGCGGCGGAGACGGCGGGAGGGCGGGCGGCGACGGCGCTGGGCTCGGGCGGCTCGGGCTCCGGCGGCTCGGGCGGCTCGCCTCCGGCGGGCGGGTGGTGGTGGCGGTGGTGGCGGAGGCGGGCAGCGGTATTTAAAGGGGCGGGGCGGCGGCTTGGGAAGGGGCGCCGGGGTGGAGTCCGACTCGACTCCCCTCGGCGTCCAGCGCCATGCACGGGCGGCGCATGTGAGGGAGGCGGCGGCCGCTGGGCGGCTGGCTCACTGGGCCTTTGGCCCGATCGGGGTCTGTTTTTTTTATAATCATTCACGAAAGAAAAATTCCTAGAAAAATAAATAAAATCTAAAATTCCAAAACAAGTTTTCTCCGCCTACATAAAATATTTAGAACTAGATAAACTTTTCTTGGCCCCTAAAATGCAATTTTTAAACATATGCAAATTTTTCTAGGCAAATTAAATTCCAAATAAAATCAAATAAAACCCAAATAATGATACTAACATTTTTCCTCCGTTATTTCAATTATTTTGGAGAAGTCATATTATCTCCCCTCATTTATTTTAAATGAAATATTTTTCCGGAGAGAAAAATAATAAAATCCAATATCCTCATCTTTCATTATTTGATGAAATTCAAATATGAAAATTGAAAACTCCCCAACTCTCTCCGAGGGTCCTTGAGTTGTTTAGGATTTCGAGGATATCAAATGAATATGCAATAAAATATGGTATGCATGGATGACCTATGTATAACATGCCAAATTGAAAATTTGGGATGTTACAAACCTACCCCCCTTAAGATGAATCTCGCCCTCGAGATTCGGGTTGGCTAGAAAATAGGTGCGGATGGTCCTTGCGAATATCATCCTCTCCCTCCCAGGTGGCTTCCTCCTCGGTATGGTGGCTCCACTGAACTTTACAAAACTTGATCACTTTGTTGCGAGTGACTCGGCTATCAAACTTGAGAATCTTTACTGGCTTCTCCTCATAGGTTAGATTATCATTCAGCTGAATCGCCTCCAAAGGTACTGTATCGTTCAACGGTACGTCGGCCATCTCAGCGTGGCACTTCTTCGCCATGATCGTGAAACACATCATGAACTCCCGACAGTCCTTCAGTAACTCCAGCTTGTAGGCAACTTCTCCCATTCGCTCCAAAACATGATACGGTCCTACAAATCTTGGGGCTAACTTTCCTTTACTCCAAAACGTTTCACTCCCTTAGTGGTGATACTCGCAGATATAATCTGCTCCGATTTCATAGGTTACTTCCTTGCGTTTTGAATCTGCGAACTCTTCCGCCTTGACCGAGCAATCTTTAGTCCGCTCTCGATTAGTTTAACCTTCTCCTCTGAGTCTTTGATCAAATCTGGTCCAAACAACTGACGGTCTCCAACCTCATCCCACATCAATGGTGTTCTACATCTGCGCCCATACAGAGCTTCAACGGTGCCATCTTCAAACCGGCGGGTAGCTGTTGTTGTATGAGAATTCTGCATACGACAAATTGTCATCCCAACTGGATCCATAATCTAGCGCACGTGCTCTCAACATGTCCTCCAAAATCTGATTGACTCTCTCTGTCATCCATCCGTCTGTGGGTGGAATGCGGTACTAAACTCCAATCTGGTACCCAAAGTTTGGTGTAGTTGATGCCAAAACTTTGAAGTAAAATGTGTTCCTCTATCTGATACGATACTCCTCGGAACTCCATGCAAACATACGATCCTGGTCATATATATCTTGGCCAATTTGGCACATGTATAAGTTGTTTTCACTGGGATGAAGTGAGCTACTTTGGTCAAACGATCCACAACTACCCATATTGAATCATATCCTGCTTTGGTTCTGGGTAATCCAGTGATAAAATCCATGCCAAGTTTGTCCCACTTCCATTCGGGTATTGGCATAGGCTGTAACAGTCCTGCTGGCTTTTGATGCTCTGCCTTCACTCTCGGCATACATCACAAACGGCTACATACTCGCAATATCCTTCTTCATACCACCACCGTAAACGTTCCTTCAAGTCCAAATACATCTTGGTGTTTCCGGGTAAATCGAGTATGGTGAGTCATGGGCCTCTTGAAGTATTAACTTCCGATCTCCAAATTGTTGGGCACATAAATCCGATCCTCAAACCACAAGGTATCGTGCTCATCCTCGCGAAAACCTTTGGCTTTTCCTTTTCCCATCTTCTCTCTTATCTCAGCAATCTCTTTATCCTCCTTTTGAGCGCCTCAATCTTGTCTAACAAGGTCGATCAACCTCCATTGTTGCAAGAAAACCTCTTGGAACAATCTCCAACTGAAGTTCCATAATATCCTCTCGCTAACTCCTTTGGTAGTCCTCTACCTTTAAGGATATTGGCATAACTCTTACGACTTAAAGCGTCTCGCTACAACGCTGGCTTTTCCCGGATGATAATGTAGCTTCATGTCGTAATCCTTTATAAGTTCCAACCATCTCCTTTGTCTGAGGTTTAACTCCTTCTGTGTGAAAATGTACTTCAAACTCTTATGATCCGTGTACACATCACAACGGTTTCCCATGAGATAATGTCTCCAGGTCTTCAACGCATGTACTACAGCTGCTAACTCCAAATCATGCGTGGCATAGTTCAATTCATGAGGCTTCAGCTTGTCGGAGGCATATGAAACAACTTTTCCGTCCCTGCATAAGAACACATCCAAGTCCCAAGCGAGAGGCATCACAATACACTTGAAACTCCTTATGTATATCTAGCAAGGTCAAGACTGGGCTGTAGTCAACCGCTTTTTCAACTCTTGGAAGCTTGTCTCACAATCCTCCGTCCATTTAAACTTGGTATCCTTCTTTAGCAATTCTGTCATTGGTTTAGCAATCTTGGAAAAATTCTCAATGAATCTCCGATAATACCCTCGCCACCCAAGGAAATCTGCGAATCTCACCGATCAAGTGGGTGCCAACCATTCAAAGGATCGACTGAATTTTACCGATCTATTGCTATACCTCTCCCGATATAACATGCCCAAGAAACTAACTTCCTTTAGCCAAAACTCGCACTTGCTGAATTTGGCATATAACCGGTGTTCCCGAGTTTCTCAAGAACCAAACGTAGGTGTTCTGCGTGCTCCTCTTCGTTCTTCAAGTAAACCATAATATCATTGATAAATACCACAACAAACTTGTCCAAATACTCCATGAACACTTTGTTCATCATACTCATAAAATAGGCAGGGCGTTAGTCATCCAAACGACATGACCGTATACTCATATAATCCATATCGAGTGGTGAATGATGTCTTTGGTATATCCTTCTCTCGGATCTTCAATCGATGGTATCCTCGATCGAGATCAATCTTAGAAAACACCTTAGCTCCTTGCAACTGATCAAACAGATCATTAATCATCGGTAAGGGATACTTGTTCTTTATCGTTACTTCATTCGAGCTCGGTAATCAACAACCATCCTCGTGGATTTATCCTTTTCTCCACCAAAAGTACCGGAGCTCCCCAAGGTGATGAACTTCTCTAATGTAACCTTTCTCCAATAGCTCCTTGATCTGCTTCTTAATTTCCTCCGGATCATTTGCGGGCATCCGATAAGGTCTCTTTGATATTGGCCCTGCACTGCATTAGCTCTATCGAAACTCGATGTCTCGATCCGTGGCATGCCCGGTAACTCCTCCGAAAAACGTCTGGATAATCCTTGACTACGTGTACTTCCTCTTGTACAACTCCGTGAGGGTATTCACTTGGCTCCTTCTAGGCACATGCCTAGATACATACTTAATCCTTTTTCCTCCGGGTGGTAAGATAAATTGACTTGCTAGCACAATGATACTTCCTCCAAACTTGACATCCAATCCATACCTAATATCACATCCAATCCTTGCGACTCCAAGATAATTAGGTCGACGGAAAAACATGTGTGCCAATGATTAGGGGTATCTGGTGCACCATCTGCTAGCCATATACTCGCCCAAAGTAGCTTACTAAAAGAGGGGTCCTAAGGGTCAGGTTGGCAACTTAAACTTATCCACAAATCCCCTTGATATGTATGAATGCGATGCACCAGTATCGAAAAGAACAATAGCGGTAAATGACTAAACCAAAAACTTACCTATTACCGCATCCGGCTGCTCTTCAACTTCCTCCACGTTAACGTGGTTCACTTGTCCTTTGTTGAATGGATTGGGCTTCTTCCCAGTGCTTCCATTTCCGTTTCCATTCTTTCCTTCAGGGCAGTCATTGGCATAGTGCCCTGTCTTCCCGCACTTAAAGCAAATAACTTGGCTCAAGTCTCTCTTAGCGGGTGTAGCTGGGTTAGAGCGATTCTGATTATTGTTGGCTCCATTCCCATTCCCATTCTTCGCACCATTATGCGATCCTCCTCCAGTATGATTATGTCCTCCATGGTTATGAACTAGTCCTCCCGAGTTCGGGTTAAGCGAGGTTTCTGGTGAGCTCCTGAGTTATACTTCCCTTGTCCATACTTCCTCTTACGATTTTCAATTTGCTGCTGCTTTCCTTCAATCATTAGGGCCTTATCTACCAACTCCTGGTAGTTGTTGAAAGTTGCCACCATCAACTGCATACTCATCTCATCATTCAGCCCTTCCATGAACTTCTCTTGCTTCATGCATCCGTGGCCACATCATCGGGGCATAGCGTGATAACTTGCTAAACTCATCCACGCATCGGGCCACAAGATGGTTCTCCAGGCGAAGTTGCAAAACTCACGCTTTTTATCTGCATGGCTCCGGTTGAAACATGGGCCGTGCGAAAAGCTTGTTGAACTGGTCCCAAGTGACATTGGCTATAGGAAAGTAGCCGTAATTCTCCCACCAGCGGCTGCTGGTCCATCCAATTGATGTGCGGCAAAGCGCACTCTTTCAAATCCGTGCATCCTGCGTGGTTAACTCCTTCCAATTCGGCGTAACCAAATATCTCAACTATTGGCTCGGTGCTCTTTGAAAACACCGCGGTTGTAACCTCGTAAAACGGGCTAAATTGTTCATCGGGCGGGTTGTTGTTGTTGTTGTTGGCATTGCCCTGTTCTCGAACTAGCAGCTTGCATCAAAGTATTCTCGCTGTTGGATCAACCGAGTGAGCTCCGGCGAAAAGCAAAACCGGGGTCACATCTCGGAGGCATCTGAGGGTTTAGATGGAAGAGATTAGAAATAGAAAGAGGTCTAGTGAGAAAACACTACCCATATGCACATGAGGCAAAACACACATTTATTCAATCAAGCAAGCAAGGGCATACAAAACGATCTAGGACTATCACATACGTGCTCAACTACTACTAGTTACATGGGGAAAATACTACTATTATATGGTGGTCATCTAGAAATTTTGATCGGTGGAAGACTCCATGATGTCTGCTCCAGCTTCGTCTTCATAGTCATCATCACTTGGATCTGAGTCGGTGTCGTCGATGAAGATGTAGTTGTCTGGACAAGCGGGGTCTTCTTCCTCTTCTTGCTCCTCTTCCTTGGGTGCTGGTCCTCCCATGAAGACTCCAATCTTCTTGACTAGGTCGTCGTTCTTCTCCAGTAGTATCTTGATTTCTTCCTCATATCCATCGCGTGTAGACTTGAGTTTTTCCTCCAATTCGATGATCTTAGTTTTCGCTTTCTTCAAATCCAGCATGTCTGCGCACATCTGGTTCTCATGACGCCGAATGTGCTGGTTTAGTTCTGGATGTAAGCTGCAATGGATCTATCCTTCTTGGTGCTAATTACTTCCCATTGCTCGCCTCGGCGCCCACATATTTGGTATATGGTGTCTTTAAGCTCCTTGTTGTAGACTTCTCCAATGCGTCCCATGGTAATGTGAGCTGCCATACTCTTTCCTAAACTCCATGTTGGTGCATTGAAAACACATACTATGGGCTCCGTGCTTGGTGCAAACGTCCTTCCGGAACTAAGGCTTGAATCTTCCAAAGATTCTTCTTCCGGTAAGGTGGCGTTGTATGTCCCGTGAAGCTTGGTATTCCAATATTCAGGTACCTAGTGACTTCCTTCAAGTGGCGTCCAAAAGGTGTGTCTTCATCCGGTTGGGCAAACTTGTACTTCATCTCCGCTATCCTAAAGAGTGAAAAATGGAGAGAGGTCGAAATGAGTAGAGAAGAGTGACCTATGGTTTTATCTTAGTGGTCGTGTCCTACACTCAATGTGTGCTCGATACCATCTTGTAGCGACCCGACCTCGATGGTCAAGTCTACGTGCTTCATGTCATCCCCGGATCGGTAATGCTTGACACACACAAGACTCAAGGATTTATAAACAGAGTAGCAATCACACACTTATTACATCAAATGTCTCAATAGAGAACTTATTACAATAATATGGCTTAAGGCCATCTAATGCGATAACAGCGGAAGGCTTGGAAGATAAAGTGAGTCCATCAACTCCAACGGCATAAGCGAGCTGCACGGCAACGACTCTCGATCCTTACTCCTCGTTCAAAAGTCTCGCAACATAATACGTTGCAGCCCGAGAATGGGTCAGACATGGAATATGCCGGCAATGTAACACATAGAGAGTAATGAAAGAATAAGCTATACTACATGCATATATGGCTGGTGGAAAGCTCTATGGTTACTGTTTGCGAAAAGCCAATTTTTCCCTACATCAAAGGAATAAATTTTTACTTTAACTATCATGGTGGTTGAAACATCATTGAGAAGGTATAACCCCAACTCAATCCCAATTAAAGTGATTAACAACGCAGCAATATTAATTTAGAGTGATGAGATACATGTGAATACTCAAGTACTAGATACTCAGATTTGTCCATAACCGGGACACGGCTAACCATGATTAGATTGTACACTCTGCAGAGGTTTATGACTTTTCCCCACAAGACTCGATCGCCTCCGCTGGTTTCTCGTGACTACATGGTGTTTGAGAGACGGATGACCGAGACACGATCTTTCGTAAACATTAACTCTCTACTCCGGATAGATCATACCAAACCTATAAAACCCACTACCTGCTGACCTACCTCTTCGAGAGCTTCACGTAACTTACTCAACTATGCTAGAGCCCATAATAGCTTGTGGCTGCACACGGAAGTTTTCTAGCATGAATAATCTCAGTTCCCTTTGAGCCTGGGTGGCGGTCCATAGGAAGATCACACGGATACCCCGGGATTTCCAAAAAAACAGACAACACTGGGTTCCCCAGGTGCCTCAATCCACCCAGATGTGTATTTAAGTTGCCACCTTAAAGTAAACCATTAATTAACAATCTCACATCTGTCGTGAATATCTCTCAAACCCAAACCACGCTCACGAGCATAGCATGGCAATATAAGCATAACGTAGAAGTAACTCCCAAGGTTTGAAAGTAACAGGCAATAGGTTCCTACCTCATCATCTACTTCCCAACCCACAAATTAATGACATCCTAATCATGCAATGTTTGAGGATTGAGCTAATGCATAAAATCTGGGTAGGAAAAGATATGATCAAGTGTTACTTGCCTTGCTGACGATCCGTGAATCCTAGAGACTCGTAGTAACACGCTTCGCACTCCGGGAATTCTATCGCAAGCAAACAATACATACATAAGTAAACAAACAAAGATGCACAAACGAAACTTCAACTCAAAGGGGGTTGACCGGAGAGTTCAACTTAAGAACTCCGGTTTGCAAAAAGAATCAAACCAAACGAACCAACGAAACTCAAACGGCGAAAGGAATAAGGTCTGTTCACTAATCTGAACTAGAGTCAAATTTTACAAAGATAAAAACTGGTTTGAGTTGATTATTCGGAAAGAGGGTTTCAAGATGAAACTCCAGGCGCTATAATCGCCTGATTCTGATAAACGAGCAAAAAAATAAACAGGTTTGAAAATTGGATCTGAAATCGTGATCAGAATAACCGCGGAATAATTCGAATAAAAGAAAAGCGACGAACTGCTAAACGAACGAAAGTTCGTTAACAGAACCTAAACAGTGAACACGTTCGTTAAAACGAATGGATGAACGGACCTTCGCTAATTAAATAAACCGACGAAAATAAACCGATCTATAAAAAAATGATCTAGGGTTTTTTTTAAAAAAAACCGAAGGGTTTTCTAAAAAAACCGGCGGCGAGGTCGGGTACCTCCAGCGAGGCGCGTCCGGCGGGGCGGGCGGCTCCGGCGGGTCCGGGTGGGGCGGGTCGGCGAGGGGCGGCGGCGACGGCGAGAGGCGGCGGCGACGACGCTGGGAGGGCGGCAGCGACGGCGCTGGGCTCGGGCGTCTGGCTCGGGCTCGGGCGGCTCGGGCGCGGGCGGTGGTGGTGGCGAGGCGGGCGGCGGTATTTAAAGGGGCGGGCGGCGGTGGCTTGGGAAGGGCGCCGGGGTGGAGTCCGCTCGACTCCCTCGAGATCCGCGCCACGCACGGCGGCGCGTGGTGAGGAGGCGGCGGCGCTCATGGCGGCTGGCTCGGCTGGGCCTTTGGCCCAACGGTAGCGGGTCCGCTTTTTTTAAATCATTCCACCGAAAGAAAAATTCCTAGAAAAATAAATAAAATCTAAAATTCCAAAACAAGTTTTCTCCGCCTAAATAAAATATTTAGAACTAGATAAACTTTTCTTGGCCCCTAAAATGCAATTTTTAAACATATGCAAATTTTTCTAGGCAATTAAAATTCCAAATAAAATCAAATAATGATTTTAACATTTTTCCTCCGTTATTTCAATTATTTAGGAGAAGTCATATTATCTCCCCTCATTTATTTTAAATGAAATATTTTTCTGGAGAGAAAAATAATAAAATCCAATATCCTCGTCTTTCATTATTTGATGAAATTCAAATATGAAAATTGTAAACTCCCCAACTCTCTCCGAGGGTCCTTGGATTTCGAGGATAGCAAATGAATATGCAATAAAATATGGTATGCATGGATGACCTATGTATAACATGCCAAATTGAAAATTTGGGATGTTACATTAGGCCATCATCTGTTTCTGCCATAAATCACTCATGATTGCAAGCAAAAAGATAGATCTGACGATAAAACAATGAACGAAAAAGAGGGCGAATACAATGGAATTTTTTTGTGAATTTGGGGAGATGAAAATGAGAGGCAAATGGCAAATAATGTAAATTACAAGGAGATGAGATTTGTGATTAGGAACCTGATAGGTGTTGATGATGTCTCCCCGGCAACGGCGCCAGAAATCCTTTCTTGATGGCTCGTGTCCGCGTCAGTATTTTCCCCGAAGAGGAAGGGATGATGCAGCACAACTACGGTAGGTATATTCCTCAGTGATGAGACCAAGGTTATCGAACCAGTAGGAGAACCACGCAACGGTATGTAAATGGTACGTGCACACAAAGAACAAATACTTGCAACCTGACGTGTAAGAGGGTTTATCAATCCCTCCCGGGTAAAAGATAGATAAAATTCTAGTAGATTGGAAAAATAGTTCCCACGGGAACGCGAGATAAAATAAATAAGAAAAAAATTGCAGCAAGGTATCACTACAAAAAAAGACAGATCCGTGACATTTTGGGCCGAATGAATTTTTTCTGTCATTCTTATGACACTTCTATGATGATAATTGTGAAAAAACCCGGTATCATCATAGATGTGGTGGGCTCCTACTTCTATGACAAAAAGTCATGACAGAAAATGGGCTTTTCGTCCTAGGCAAGCCGGAGACGCAGCTGCATGACATTCTTTGGGCCGTTAGCTGCATGACATTCTTTGGGCCGTTCATGACAGAAAAAACCGTGGTAGAAGCGAGGGCAAGGAAAATATCGGGGAGTTCCCGGTTACGGTGGGTGGTCGGGGCCGAGCGATGCACGGAGGTTTGCACGTTTCTCTTGTACACGTACGCAAGTGGGTTCAAGGGTTAGGCTCTAACTGAACTGAGGCGAGGCGTTCACCTATTGAACCCGAGCGATTGCACTACAGGCTACGTGTTACCGAACCCGATCGATCGATTGATGGCTGTTAACTGAACCCGATCGAGCGATTCCTTCGCTACTGTTGCTAACTGAAGCCGATCAAACCTGCTTCCTCTTGATGAACAATGAGCATTGTTGGGGGGTGGATGAACAGCTTCGATGGGGGTGGATGAACAGGACCCCGTGGTAGTAGAGGCCGTTGCCGCTGGATGAACAGGTCCCCGATCGATCGAGCCGGTTGGGGGTGGATGAAGAGGACCCCGTGGAGGGCTGGATGAACAGGACCCCATGGAGGGCTGGTTGAACAGTAGCTGGTGGAGGGATGGATGAACAGTAGCCCGTGGAGGGGTGGTTGAACAGGACCCCGTGGAGAGGGCTGGTTGAACAGTAGCCGGTGGAGGAGCGGTGGAGGCTAGATGAATAGTGGCTGGTGGAGGCAGGAGGGGAGACGCCGTGGATGAACAGTCGCAGGTGGAGTCTGGAGGAGGTCGACGGTGGATGAACAATAGCCCGTGGAGGTAGTTAACGATGGAGATGAACAGTATCCCGTGGAGTCCCGTTTTGCGGTACGCCACGCACCCTCCCGATGAACAAGACCCCCTTTTCGACCGTAGCGCTCCAACACAAGTCCGTTTCCTCCGTTTTGCGGTATGCCACACCTCTCCCGATCAACAGGACCCCGTTTCGACCATAGGAGATCCAAGAGAAGTTCGTTTCCTCCGTTTTGTAGTACGCCAGTGTAACACCCCAGGTGTAAAAACTTCCATATTTGGCAATATATCCATGTTGATCTCCATCCAATTCCATTCGGGGTTCCATCTTTTGGTCTCATTTTGTTTTGTTATGTTGTTCTACTCATTTCATTGCCATGCTTACCTTGTCATGTTGCACTTGTACTTCTTGTCATATTCCTTTTAGCCATCATATGTTTGCATCATGTACATATCAATGTTGTCTTGTGCTTATGTCTACTTGCTTTTCCATGATATGCATGCATGATATGTTGTTTCATGTTCTATGTGTGATCCATGCATCACCACCTTCATGCATCACCACCTCTCCTTCTCTTTCTTTCTTTTGCAAGTTCCATTTTACCCTCCTCATTAATGTTCAACATTCCCTCAATATTCTATCACCATGTCAGTTACCTCTCTGCCAAGTTTCCCCCATTTTGGACTTGGTTTGGTTAGGGTCAAAAATGCTTCAAGTTTGAATCTAATTTAAACTTGGAATATTTTTCTTCCTCTAAAAATGTCCAAACCAATTTTATCAAATAGAGTATAATTCCAGGAGCATGTGGATATTCTTATTCCCGCCAAATTCTTCCCCTACCTCCCTGTACTTTTCCTTTTCTACAACCGTGAATTTAGATTTGCAGATTTAAGAAGAAAAGGGAAAGCCCTCCCAGTGTAGCCCACCTGGGCCTCTTTTCCCTCCCGAACTGGCCCAGCCAGCTTCCCGCAGCCCAGCTAGCCCGCAAGCGACATGAGCTTCCTCCTCTATACGGCAGAGCATCCAGCGACTCCACGTCGGCAACCTCGGTGATTTGACGGCCGGAGAGACCACTAGGCACCTATATATCTTGTCCAGACCCTACACCGGCCTCCCCTCGACCGTTTCAGACCCTCTCCTTCCCTCGCCGCTGCCAGGTAAGGCTAGCCACGCCAACGCCGTCGCCTTGTCCACCATGCTCCAGCTGAGCAAAAGCTCGAGCTCGGGCTAGCCTCTCCGACCGTGTCCGATCTCTTCTTTCGCCGTGGGGGAGTCCTCCAAGTCCCCCTACGTCTCCTTCCACGACGCACGCAGCCACAAGGCCTCCAGATCGACTTCTCCGACCTGTCTTCTTCCTCTTCTTCCCGGACAGAAGCCCCTCCAGGTTCAGAGCTCGTCCGCGTCGCCTCAGGCTCGACTCCGTCGCTGTATTCTTGTCCTTGGGTAAGGAGGTATACCCAACTTCCTCCCTGCTCCTTCCTGTCGTCAATAGATCACCTTAGGCGCTGCTTAGATTCAATCTTTCCCGTGCTCTCGGTGCTCTGGCGATCTCTGAAGTTTTAGTTGTGCATGTTTTGCTGCTGCATGTGCACACGCGCTCTCCCCTGTTCCCACATGTCACAGACGCCTGGCTCGCCATGTGGCAGTAGCCCGCATGCATCTGCACCAGCACAAGACCCTCCTGCTTCGCTTCGCTCGCTCGCCGCTCAGATCAGGCCAGGCAAGCACGAGCTCGTGCTCGGGCACCGCAAGCACGCGCCTTCCACAGCCGCTCCGCGTGCACACCCTGGCCCTGCCTTCGAATTCCGCACCCCCGCAGGTGACCCTCTGCTTTGGTGGTCGCCGTCATGCTCGCTGGCAGCTGCGCCGTTCTCCTCTGCCGCCGGCAGGACCAGCCAGAGCCTATCGTTAGGTCAAGAGGCCCAGCGACCGCTTCATGTAACAACAGCAGCAGCAGCGTAGTGGTTGTGGTCTTGCTGTTCCACCCAGGAGTGTACGGTTCGAATCCCAGCCTCCACATTTTTATCTTCGGCCTTTTAATTTCTCTTTGGGCACTGATGTCTCGGCCCCACTGCCATACACACACCCGCATAGACCCACTGTCATACAAACACGCACACAGCTCCCTCTTTTTTTTGTGTTTTGTTCTTATTACCCCGCGTTTCCATTTCTGGAAAGTCATCTCTTTCCATTTCAGGTAAGTCCAAATCTGGACATTTCATTTCTGGAATACTGCCAATTCTGTCAATAGCCTTTTTAGGCAGGTTTCAACTTAATGCACTTGTGAATGTTTTTCTACAGCGACCCCACATATTATATACGTTTTTGGGGTAGAAAAATCCCACCAATCCAGTGGTGGCATTAGTTTCTGCATTTGAGCAAGTTCATAAACATGCCATTTTACATCATGATGTTGTTTTGTCATTTTCGCGTGATTTAATTCAAACATGCCATGAGGTTGCTTTGCACATGGATAGCTTCATTTTCATGTCTACTTCATGCTAGATTTTGTCCCATGCCATGACATGCCTGGTAGTGAGTTAATCAAGCTTGTAAAGATGCCATGTTGAATCTGTTTCTGCTATGTCTAGCATTTTCACTGTCTGTAAAACTGTTATCTTTTGCATTATGGCCATGCTGTTTTAGTCATGCTCTAGTGGTTTATAGCTTTAGCTCAATGTTCATGTTTTGTAGAGCATCTCTTGTGCATCACTGCCATGCATTTTGTTCACTTGTTTGGGTGCTGTAGCATATTTATACTTTGCATCCAAGTGGCCATGTTTCTGTTTTAAGTAGTTTGCATCATATCTTGTCTTGCTTGTCTTTTGCAAACCGTGTATCCGTTTCCGGTGATCTTTATATCGATTTCAACCGAAATCATCTCATCTTTCCAGCGGCATACTTGGTTTGCCAAGTTGATGCCTTGATCTTTCTTTTCCTTCTGGAGCACGCATATGCATTGCATATCGCATCTCGCATATCATGCCATGTTTTGCATCATGTTGCTTGTGCATTGCACCGTGATTGATTGTTGTTCCATTGCTTGTGTTCTTGCTTTGGGTAGAGCCAGGATACAAGTACGTGAATGAGGAACCTGTTGAGAACGCTTACGAGGATCAAGCTTTCGACAACTCTGAGAACTTTGCAGGCAAGATGACCATACCCTCAAAATCACTTCTATCTTTGCTTGCTAGTTGCTCGCTCTTTTTCTATGCCGCGATACCTACCACTTGCTATATCATGTCTCCCATATTGCCATGTCAAGCGTCTAACCCACCTTTCCTAACAAACCGTTGTATGGCTATGTTACTGCTTTTGCTCAGCCCCTCTTATAGCGTTGCTAGTTGCAGGTGAAGATGAAGTTGGTTCCATGTTGGAACGTGGATATTTTGGGATATCACAATATCTCTTATTTAATTAATGCATCTATATACTTGGTAAAGGGTGGAAGGCTCGGCCTTATGCCTGGTGTTTTGTTCCACTCTTGCCGCTCTAGTTTCCGTCATACCGGTGTTATGTTCCTTGATTTTGCGTTCCTCACGCGGTTGGGTGATTTATGGGACCCCCTTGATAGATCGCTTTGAATAAAACTCCTCCAGCAAGGCCCAACCTTGGTTTTACATTTGCCTACCTAAGCCTTTTCCCTTGGGTTCTCGCGAGCCCGAGGGTCATCTTATTTACCCCCCCCCCCCGGGCCAGCGCTCCTCTGAGTGTTGGTCCGAACCGAGCAGCTTGCGGGGCCACCTCGGGGAAACTCGAGGCCTGGTTTTACTCGTAGCTTGACTTATCCGGTGTGCCCTGAGAACGAGATATGTGCAGCTCCTATTGGGATTTGTCGGCACATTCGGGCGGCTTTGTTGGTCTTGTTTTATCATTATTGAAATGTCTTGTAACCGGGATTCCGAGTCTGATCGGGTCTTCCCGGGAGAAGGAATATCCTTCGTTGACCGTGAGAGCTTGTGATGGGCTAAGTTGGGACACCCCTGCAGGGTATAAACTTTCGAGAGCCGTGCCAGCGGTTATGTGGCAGATGGGAATTTTTAAATGTCCGGTTGTAGAGAACTTGACACTTGACTTAATTAAAATACATCAACCGCGTGTGTAGCCGTGATGGTCTCTTTTCATGAGTCCAGAAGTGAACACGGTTTGGGTTATGTATGAACGTAAGTAGTTTCAGATCACCTCTTGATCACTTCTAGCTTCAGCGACCGTTATGCTGCTCCTCTTCTCGCTCTTATTTGCGTATGTTAGCCACCATAATTGCTTAGTGCTTGCTGCAGCTCCACCTCATTACCCCATCCTTCCTATAAGCTTAAATAGTCTTGATCTCGTGGGTGTGAGATTGCTGAGTCCTCGTGACTCACAGATTCTACCAAAACAGTTGCAGGTGCCGACGATACCAGTGCAGGTGACGCAATTGAGCTCAGGTGGGTGTTCGACGAGGAACTTGGTCATTACTATGTTTCGTTTCCTGATGATCAGTAGTGGAGCCCAGTTGGGACGATCGGGGATCTAGCATTTGGGGTTGTCTTCTTTTATTTTGGTTTCGTACTCGGACCTTGATTGTACTCTGAATGAAGTATGTTTAATTTATGTATTGTGTGAAGTGGTGATTGTAAGCCAACTCTTTATCCCACTCTAGTTCATTCATGGGATTGTGTGAAGATGACCCTTCTTGCGACAAAACCACCATGTGGTTATGCCTCCAAGTCGTGCCTCGACACGTGGGAGATATAGCCGCATCATGGGCGTTATAGCCAGACCCCTCCCGATGAACAGGATCCCATTTCGATCGTGGCCAGTCGAACAAAAGGCCGTTTCCTCCGTTCTGCGGTACGCCAGGCCTCGTTTCGATCGGTTGTTACATCCAAGCCGGTTGGCTCCCGATGAACACGACGATGATGCAGTTTCTCCCTTCTGACCCAGCCATGTACACGAGCCTTGGCCATACGTATGCGCGAGTAGGCGTTCGAGACCCCGCCCGTATGTACGTACGTGGCCGAATTTACTTTCTTGCACCCTGGCTGTACGTACGTGTACATGGTACGTGCGCGCCTCTACTACGACACGTGCGCGCCTCTACTACGACACATGCGCGCCTCTACTACGACATGTGTCGTTCCTTACATGGCCATGGTTCATCGCTGCAGCCTGCAAACAGACCGATCGACCAGTATGTACGTACACGTTCGCGACCAGAATGACAACACTACGTACGCTTCGACCAGGTGGGTCCCGACTGTCAGGCACTTCCTTGGGTGCAAAGATGTAGCTGGTGGGTCCTAGCAGTCAGGGGGGGAATGTTTTTTTGTGAAATACGGTGGCCCATCCGGTGGGTCCCTGCTGTCAGGTGGAGGAATCATTATTTTCTGTGTAATAAGGAGGCACTTCCTTGCTGCGGCCGTGGACCCAGCTATCAGCCTCTCCACGTACAGTACTCTTCTGATGGAAGTCGTTCCTTGACCACGTTGACCACGCTGCGCCGAGAGCACCATGGCGGTGGACGACGGCGAGGCCTAGGAAGGGGACGACGCGGAGTCGGGGAAGACGTGGCGGTGGATGCCCACGCAGAGAGGAGTACGAGGGTTCACTGGTTCGGCTACGGTGTGAGGCTGCCGTCGCCGCAGTGCCTGGCTAGCGGTGGGAATAGTAGGGGGCGGTGAGGCCTCCGCGGCAGCACAGCCGACCACGGGAGGTAGGAGCATGCAACACGACCGGCGCTGCTTTGGGCGGCTGGAGCAAGAAGACTAGAGGTTGAAGAAGCACTACGGCCGTTGGATGGACATCGTACGGTCACTGGAGCTAGAACCGTTCATATTGACTAATTGACAAAGCCCTCCGTCCCCGTCAACTTAGTAGGCCCACAAGTCAGCCTGCCACTATGCTGGGTCCCAGCTAGGAGGGGGAGTATTCTTTTTTTGGTGTGTAATAAGGAGGCACTTCCTTGCGTGTGAAGATATAGCTGGTGGGTCCGACCTGCCCCGGGGGCGTTTTTCAAAATACAGAGGCCCTTCCGGTGGGTCCTAGATGTCAGGTGGAGGAATCATTATTTTGCGCGTAATTAGGAGGATTTTCCTTCTGTGCGGTCGTGGACCCAGCTGTCAGCCTCTCCACGTACAGTCCACGTCTGATGGATGTCATTCGTTGACCACGTTGACCATGCCGCGTCGAGAGCACTAGGGCCATGGACGATGGCGAGGCCTAGGAAGGGAACGACATGGAGCTGGGGAAGACTCGACAGTGGTTGCCCACGTGGTGGGGAGCACGAGGGTTTAACTGTCCGGCTACCGTCGCCGGAAAATAACAGCAGGTGTGGGTGAGTAGAGGAATGGCCTGGACAGCAATGGAGTAGGGTGGGGCGGTGCGGCCTGTGTGGCAGCATAGCAGGCCACGAGAGGCGGTAGCAGGCAGTCCCACCGACGCTGGTTTGGGCGGCTGGAGCAAGAAGATCAGATATTGAAGAAGCAACACGGCCAGTGGATTAACATCCAACGGTCACTGCTGCTAGAATCGTTTGTGGACTAAGTTGACAAAGCCTTTCGCACACGTCAACTGTAACGCCCGGATAATTAGGCCACAGTAAAACTCTCCTGATGATGCCATGTCATCTATGGTACTGTTGCTAATTAAGTGGTAGTTCAAAAACATTGCAAATTAAAAAAATGAATTAGTGACAAACACCCAATGTTTTCAAAAGCCAAAACAAAAATGTTCGGTGGGTGCCAAATATTGCATAGGTATTTATGGTGAAGTAAACACATTTTTAGAAAATGACTAAATACTTTAAAATGAAATAAACAGAAAAGAAAAATAAGGAAAAGAAAGAAAGAAAGGGAAAGGAAAAACCCCCAAAACCCCCCTCGCCAACTGGCCCAGCTAACCCACCCAGCTGCCACAGCCCCGCCTCCTCGGCCCAAGAACCAGCCTGGTCGGCCCAGCCCCCCTTTGCACCTCCTTCCTGTTCCTCGGTCGCGCGCCGCTACAGGGCGCGGTCGCCACCGGACCCGCTCTCCGGCGTCGAGGTGGATAAGGACACCGACGCAGCGCCCCCTCGGTCCCTCCTCCCACTCGCCCCCACTCTCCCCTCGGTCCCTGCGCCTCCCCCCTCAGATCCACCGCGCTCCCCCCTCGTTCCCCTCCGTAACCGAGCGCCACCGCCGCCATGGCTCCGGCCTAGCCATGGCCGCCGTGCCCACCTCGCCGCCCCACGGTGTCTCCAAGGGCCGCCGTCGTCCGCTGCTTCGACTGGTGCATCCTGTTGGAGACCGGAGCCACCGCAACGCCCCGACGCCGCCATCTTCCTCCTCGGCTCCGACAAGCCCCGCCGCCGTTCTTCACCAACTCCGGCCGCGACCCTGCAGCTACTAAACCCCCAAGGGCCACCGTGTGCGCCGCTCGATGAGCCCCTGCTCCCTTCTCTCTCTCTCTCCTGCGCCCTAGCTAGCTGCCGCCGAATCACCCGAGCGCCCCGCCGCGGATCTCGCCGCCGGCGCCCTTCCGGTGACCAAATGGTCACGGGGCCGAGCCCTTTGTGTTCAGCGCGTCGCGCAGCTTCACCCTAGCCTTTCCGTTAGCCCCGAAGCGCGCTGTGTCGCCTTCTTCGTCTCATGCCCGAACCACCTTGCCACCGTTGAGCCCGTGGCGCTCGACTCTGGCCACCACAGCCTCCACAACCACCACCATTCGCTCCGCCGTCGTCTTGCCGTTCGAATGCGACCGGTCCCGCCCGTTTTGGTGGCCTGGAGACGAAACCCGCCACTCGCCCGAGCCCCGACGTCCGCCTCTCTGTTCGCCGGTGACAGCTCCGGCGACCTCGGGACGAACCACCACCACCACTAGATGCGCCTCTTCGCGCTTGTTTGAACGGGCCCAGGCACGCGCGGATCCGTGCCCTGTGCACAAATTCCGGCAAATTCCGGTGGGTCGGCACCGTGCTTTTGGTCGCCGGCGGCGAGAGCCTGCCCAGCTGACGTGGCATGCGGCGGGCCCCACCCTTTTGTCACTGCCAGTGGGCCATGGGGGCCCCGTTGATTGGATTGACCAGATCAGCGTCTTGTTGGCAGCCAGATGGCACTGACATGCGGGTCCCATGTCATAAACGAATAAAATAAATAGATAATTTGCTAATTAATTAAATTAGTTAATTAAGCACTAATCTCTCACTGACTACCGGGCCCACCTGCTAATTAACCTATTTAGTTAGTTTTAAAACTCTGTTAGTGCCTCACATGACATGTGGGTCCCATCGGACCCACCTGCAGGTTTGATCGGTCAACCACCAGTTGACCTGCCGACATCACTCGAGGTCATGCTGCGCCATCGAGCAATCGCTCGGATAATGTTGTAATTAAATAACTAGTTAAAATCAGAACATAATTTAAATCTTTAGAAAATCATATCGTTTAATCCGTAACTCGGATGAAAATACTTTCTACATGAAAGTTGCTCAGAACGACGAGACGAATCCGAATACATAGCCCGTTCGTCCACCACACACCCCTAGCATGTCGAACACGCAACTCTTCCCCTCCGGTTCACCTGTCCAAAAACACGAAACACCGGGAATACTTTCCCGGATGTTTCCCCCCCTTCACCGGTATCACCTCATACCGCTTTAGGGCACGCCTAGCATCACGCATTGCTTTGTCATGCATCGTTATGCATCTGTTTGCATTGTATTCATTGTTTCTTCCTCCTCTTCTCTCCGATAGACTACGAGACCGACGCTGCTGCCGCCCCGTTCGACTACGGTGTTGATGACCCCTCTCTTGCCAGAGCAACCAGGCAAGCCCCCCTTGATCACGGATATCGCCTATTCTACTCTATCTGCTGGCATTAGAGTAGTGTAGCATGTTCTTGCTTTCCGTTATACCTATCCCGATGCATAGCCTTGTCCTTGCTACTCTTGTTACCTTTACCCGCAATCCTACATGCTTAGTATAGGATGCTAGTATTCCATCTGTGGCCCTACATTCTTGTCCGTCTGCTGTGCTATACTATCGGGCCGTGATCACTCGGGAGGTGATCACGGGTATACTCTATACTTATACATGATACATGTGGTGATTAAAAGACGGTCGGCTCGTAGGAGTACCCGCGAGTGGATCTTTGTGGCGGAGCGACAGGGCAGGTTGAGACCGCCTAGGAGAGAGGTGGGCCTGGCCCTGTTCGGTGTCCGCGGTTACATCATTAACACGCTTAACGAGATCTTGGTATTTGATCTGAGTTGGGTCGTTGACCTTATACGCACTAACCGCCACGTGGGACAAGATATGGGCAACCGGCGTCGTGGTATCAGCCGAAGCATTTCGTGATGTCAGCAACTGAGCGGCGCGCGCCGGTTTGGAACGTAAGCCTGCTCTTGTATTAAGGGGGCTAGTTCTGCTTCCGTCCGCGTACGCAACGTGTAGGTGTGCTAAGGGCGATGGGCCCAGACCCCTGTGCGCTTAGGTTTAGACCGGCGTGCTGACTTCTCTGTTATGCCTAGGTGAGGCTGCGACGTGTTGATCTTCCGCGGCCGGGCATGACCCAGAAAAGTGTGTCCGACCAAATTGGATCGAGCGTGTCGGGTAATGTGGTGCACCCTGCAGGAAGTTAATCTATTGAATAGCCGTGATCTTGATAATGTGGCGACTTGGAGTTGTACCTTGACCTTATGACAACTAGAATCGGATACTTAATAAAACACACCCTTCCAAGTGCGGATATAACCGGTGATCGCTCTCTAACGAGGCAATGAGGAGGGATCACGGGTAGGATTATTGCTATGCGATGCTACTTGGAGGACTTCAGACTACTCTACGCTACATGCTGCAAGGCGGAGCCTGCGAGCGTAGTCTTCGACGGTGATTAGCTATCCCCTCTTATTACGGCATTCGCGATTCAGTCCACCGATATGCCCCTTTACACATATATCCATGCATATGTAGTGTAGCTCCTTGCTTGCGAGTACTTTGGATGAGTACTCACGGTTGCCTTGTTCCCCCTTTCTTTACTCGATTGCTGCGACCAGACGATGGAGCCCAGGAGCCAGAGGCCACCGTCACTACTACACCGTAGGTGCCTACTACTACGTGCAGCCCACCGACGATGACCAGGAGTAGTTAGGAGGATCCCAGGCAGGAGGCCTGTGCCTCTTTCGATCTGTATCCCAGTTTGTGCTAGCCTTCTTAAGGAAAACTTGTTTAACTTATGTCTGTACTCAGATATTGTTGCTTCCGCTGACTCGTCTATGATCGAGCACTTGTATTCGAGCCCGCGAGGCCCCTGGCTTGTATTATGATGCTTGTATGTCTTATTTATGTTTTAGAGTTGTGTTGTGATATCTTCCCATGAGTCCCTAATCTTGATCGTACACATTTGCATGCATGATTAGTGTACGATTGAATCGGGGGCGTCACATCAACCTAGTAGAACCACAAGTCAGCCTCCATATCTGTCCCAAACAACATGCAACCCGAAATTTCTAGCCAGATTCAAATTAATTTAAAAACTAAACATACCTTAATTTAAATCCAATGAAAGTTTACCCGCACAAAAACAATGAAATTCAAAATATCAAAATCCGAAAGAAAAAAATATATATTTGAACTAATTGCATGTTTGCTGTATTTTTTCATTTTACAGCCAATTTATTATTACTTATAGCCCATTTCTTATTACTTATAGCCAATTTTCTGGGAAAAATGCATCCTTCCTCGTCTTGAAAGATTTTCGGCCCAGCAGGGCGTAGAAAAGCAAGTAGGCCTACGTTGGTTATTCTGCAAAAAACAAAATAGCTGGGCTAGCCATTTGCAGAAAGGAAAAAAACAACTGGGCTGGTCATGTGCTAAACATATGAAATAAAAGCCTGGGCTAGACGGGCAACAGCTCCCGAACAACCCAATTGATACCCTTCTCCATCCAAAAACAAAATTATCACAAGGCTGCTGGTCCCTCATCATCCTCACCATGTACATTCATCTCCTTATTCCTCTCGGTTGTTGATCATGTCGACAACACCGGAGAGGCGAGCCTTGTGGCGAGCGAACCAAGGCGGAGGATTTATGGTGGCGCCTCGGACAGAAACGAACAGGGCCGGGGAAGATGCGAAGAGTTTTAGGGTGCGATGTGGCCATGATGCATGCGCTGCAGCACAGCCAGCCGTGGGAGGTGGGAGCAGGCGGTCCCGCCGGCGCTGGTTTGGCTTTGGCGGCTGGAGGAAGAAGATATTGAAGAAACACGATAGACGTTGAATGTCAATCCAATGGTTAAGGTTGGCACAATCGTTTGTTGACTAAGCCGACACCAAGTAGCATACTTTTATATATAGGAAGAAAAGAAAAATTGGGCTCGTTCGCCTGATAACATTCCCGAAACTGTGACCATTCGACCTTACGTCGCAACTAAAACCTCGAGGAAAATGCATTCGTCTACCGTCCTCCTCCCAGGGAACATTCGCCACATAAGTGACTAGCACCCTTGGTTTTCAACCGAGAGGTCTTGGGTTCGAGTCCGAGGAACTCTCAATTTTTTCCTCCTTCCTTACTCGCAAAAAAAGAAAGAAAGAAAATCAAAGACTTGAGAAGGCGTACAAAACAAGCTAGTTGACCAGTAAAGAGACATTGCTGAGTTTTAGAAAAAAGAGAGACGTGCTCCTGTAGTTGGTTTGAATCCAAACCTAAACTATGACTATATATGGTGCTATGCTACTTTGCACGTAATGAAACTGGCATATCCAACATTCGCTTCTCCTCTTCTCTACTTACTCTGCCTAGCATCAGAATCTCTGGCTGCAGCAACCATGTCCGCTGGCTGCTCGTCCACCTGCTCTTCAGCAGGTAACAACCAGATATGTGCCAAGTCGCCACCCGTACCATCGCCTATGGCTCTCATCACACCCCCGCCGGCACACTCACCACAGCCGGTTGCTCATCGCAACCCGCTGCCGTTGGTGTGGCGCCACTGCTGCAAATCACGCAGAGTCATTCGTCGCGTCTCAACTACAATCCTCAACCATGACCGAGTCTTCTACAAATGCGCAAATCATGGGGTAATAATATGTTTAAGTGTTGTTCTGCTGCTTTCAGTTGCTGATTTTTTTAATAGTTTGGTTGATGATCTTCCAATTTGATTCGTGCAGAAAAGGGAAGATTCATGTGATTTGTATTTCTGGGAAGTTGCTGATGTGGGGGAATGCAACTACGCTGATTATTTGGTTAGCCGAGGAATCCCAATACCAGCAGGTTGGGGAGTTGGACAAGTAACTGAAGGAACGATAGAGGAGGAAGATGCAGAGTAGAAGGTTAAAGATGCAGTTCCTCTGATTATGGCCAAGCAACAGCTGCTAAACGACCTAATGAGGAGATGAAAGAGCTTGTGAAGATAATGGGCAAAATCGATGTGCTATGTAGGATGATTGTCTCTTTATTTGTAGTGTATGTAGCACTCGTGATGTATTCAGTGGCTATGACATGAGCACTTTGCTGAAACTAGTAGTGAATGAAACCTGTGTTGCAGGCTGGGCATAGTGTTGTGAACATCTAATGATTTCTATTAACGGAAATCGGGGGTATCCCCTTTTGCTCATAAATAAATAAATAGCAGAGGTCCTTTTGGTAATAAATAAATAAATTAGCAGAGGCCCTGTCGGGTCAGCTTTGTTCCCATTCAAAGACGTCGAGCAGATTGCAGTCCAACAGCAAACTATGTCATCAAATTCAAGTTTCACAGCCAAATATGAGTAAAACTAAAGAACAATGTCATCATGTTTTAGTCGTCATACAATCACCAAACACAAATCAACATACATAACAAGTGATGTCCGCATAGGAAAATACTAAACAACACATTCATCTGGTTTCAGTTGTGATAGCAAACATAATTTCACTTAGTAGATAAAAAACGTGTTTTGACAGGCAAATACGACAAAAGCAATCTAATCATCATCCGCAGCAGCAGCGTCAACACCTTCTCCATGTGTATCAGTCTGAATCTTAATTCCCCACAGTGTCATATTCTTCTTCATCCTCAATGTCCTCGAACGTTGGATTCTTCTTGATCAACTCTTGTAGGTCCACAACACGACAGGCAATCTTTTCGCCAGCATCATTTGCATGATGGTTCTCAACGATATTAGGAACATCTGTGGAATCTTGTACATCAGGAGCAGTGTAAGCATCATCTTGTTGTGCAACTTCATTAAACGAATTCCTCTGCTCAAACCTTTCCAATACTCTCCAGTCATCACTACGTGCAAATGTCTCTTCCAAGAAAAATATCTGTGTTGCTTGATTTGCCAAATAAAAGGCTCGTTGGTTTGGTACGCCGCCTTGACATTGATGGATTTGAAAAAATCATCAGCTCTGGGTTTTGCGATCCCGGGAAACAGGTTATACCAACGACATCACAACAGAACCACGCACCGATGATCCTCGAAACTGGAGATATACTGCAACTGAACAATGTTTGTTATGTTAGCATACATTTCAGTTGTCTCTCTGTCGTATGTATCCGTGCTCATGATGGCACTGTTTTGTGTCTTCCTGCCTTCATCGCGTGCAAGGGTGTTGTAGCGCACATCTCCAACAACGCAAGATTCATAATTTCTTACCCGAGTATCAGGACCCATTGCTAGTGCATAAAGGGCATCATCAATTGACTGCCCATCCTCCCGCATCTTCTTAACCTATGGTTAGAAAGTAAACAAGTTGATCATCTTATGTACTCAATATATTTAAAAACTGATAGTGCAATTCAAAACCTTACATGGCTCTTGAACCATTTCGCAAATCTTGCCATAACCAGTCTGCCAATGTTTCTTGGATTTTGCGGCAGTAACTCCTTTTTGTAGATGCTGCACAACATAGTGATCGCGTCAAACATCTAAATATATAAGAATGTGCTGCAAGTTTAGTAGATTACGATGTATAAGCTTCAATACTTAGCACTTACTTGATATAAGGTGGTATCTCATGACAGTTATTTAACACATACCAAACCATTTTTTGCAAATCTTTAGGTTTGTCCTCTTGTTGACTCTTCCCAGTAACTCAAACAGAATAATCGAGAACATTGAGCCCGGGATTGTCTTCACCCACCTCTTTGCTAAGCTGATCAGCCGTTTCACTGTTTTTTGAGCAGAATGTCAACGCTTCTGTAGCAATGTAGGCCTATGCAATGGAACCCTCGGGTCTAGCTCTATTCCTAACATAGCCCTTGAAAGTGCCTAGACGCCTTTCAATAGGGTACATCCATCCATACTGTACTAGACCTCTAAGTAGTGCCTGATCAGGTAGATGAATAGCCAAATGCCAGTGGAACCCTCGGGTCTACCTCTGTTCGTAACATAGCCCTTGAAAGTACCTAGCCGCCTTTCAATAGGGTACATCCATCCATACTGTACTGGACCTCTAAGTAGTGCCTCATCAGGTAGATGAATAGCCAAATGCACCATCACATCAAAGAAGGTTGGAGGATATATCTTCTCAAAGTTATATAGGATAGTTGTTATCTTGTCTCTAAGACTCTCCAAAGCATCTATCCTGATGTTTCTACTGCAGAGTTCCCTGAAGAATTGTCCCAAATCTGCAACTGCTCTGTATAAGTCAGGACGGCCCAATCCTCTAAGGATAACAGGTAAAACCCTTTGAAGTAGGATGTGGCAGTCATGAGTTTTCAACCCTTGTACCTTGTTTCCATCTGCACTGACTCTCCTTTTAGGGTTGGAAGAAAATCCATGTGGGAATCTCACACGTGATAGGACCTCGCAGAATTCTTTTCTTTTTACCTTGTCCAAGGCGTACACAGCTGGTGCCATATCCCGTGGTTTACCTTCATCTTCCACCTGCAAATCCTTTCTGATACCCAGGTGTGTCAAATCAATCCAAGATTTTAAGGTATCTTTCGTCTTGCCTTCAATATTAAGAAGTGTGGCGATAATGCTGTCACATATATTTTTCTTGATGTGCATCACATCAAGATTATGCCGCAGATCCAAATCTTTCCAATACTCTAAGTCCCACAAAGTGGACCTGCGGGTAAACAATAATCTCTCTTCTGCCCTCCCACGCTTCCTTTTCCCACTACCATTACCAGGATGGTTTCCCGGGTTAATATGCCTGACCTTCTCTAATTCCACTTGCAACTCATCGGTGGTGAGCCTCTTTGGTGCATCACGGTTTTCATGCTTTGCATTGAACACATGTCTTCGGTATTTTGTAGGATGCGGCTTGTCCTAGGCAAGGAAACGGCGGTGCCCAATGTAACAGATCTTGCTAAATATTGCATATGACAGCGGATTCCTATCACAGCGAACACATGCATTGTAACCATGTGTCATTCGCCCTGACATAGTGTCTAAAGCCGGATAATCATGGATGCACCAAATTATAACAGCACACAGAAACAAATCAGCTGGTGGGCTGCTATATAGGTCTCGAATGAGAACACCCCTCCATAGCTGTTGAAGTTCCTCCACAAGAGGCACCATGAATAAATGAAAATCCTTTCCAGGACTTTTTGGACCTGGAATGAGCAAGGCCATCAGGTAGTTTGATTCTTTGGTGCAGACATTTGGAGTCTTGTTGTAAGGGATAACAAGCACTGGCCACATGCTATATGTGGCGCTCTGGTGGCCAAATGGGTTAAATCCATCTGAAGCTAAGCCAAGTCTAATGTTTCTCGGGTCAGCAACAAACTTTTTGTGTTTCTGATTGAAGCTTTTCCACTCACTACCATGAGATGGATGGCTCATTATATTTTGATCTCTGTACTCCTGGTTCCTAGAATGCTACAAATACATCCTGTCTTGTTTCAGCATCATGAAACAACCTCTGCAATCTTGGTATAATTGGAAAATGTTTCAGAACATTACGAGGAATCCTCTTCACAGCATCGCCATCTTTCCATCTTGATGATTTGCATTTCGGGCATTCACTTAAGTTGGCATAATCCTTCCGGAACAGAACACAATTATTCTTACAAACATGGATCATATCATATCCAATTCCAACTTCGTAAAGGAAATTCTTCATTTTATTTGTAGGTGTGTGGCAGCTCGGACGATCAGGAAAGATTCATGAAAGCGCCAACATCGCATTGAATGATTTTTTGGTCATCCGCTCAGATGTCTTCACCTGAAGAAAGGTGACCATAGATGAGAATACTGACAACTTATTTCCTGGGGTGACAGCCACATTGCATTGTTCCAACATGCGGGCCCACCGTTTTTCTCTTGCAGGTGAAAGTTCACGAAATGCACGAGCATTTCGTAGCATTGTTTCAATGTTGGTCAAACTCACTGGCTCTGCCACCACCATCTCCTCCTCCTCTTCCACCTGAGCATCGAGCGAGATCAAGATGGTGATCTGTTGCTTCCACGTAGTCAGTAACATTGACGTTCACAGCTTCACCATGATGAACCCACCTAGTATATGTGACCAACATCCCATAAAAGTGTAGATGATTTTGCATAGTTGACTGGGCTCTTGTAACTGAATTCATACAACTTCTACACCGGCAGAGCACATCTGATTTTGGACCACCGTACTCAGCTTTGATAAAGTTCACGAAGTTTTCAACCCCCTCAACATATGCAGTGGAGAATCTTCGAGCAGAAGTTATCCAAGTCCTGTCCATCTGTTAGACATACACATTAGTTCTTCTACTAGATATTACAGGAAAAACATATATGCTTTTTTATGAAGTCCAGAAAAAATACCTAGGTCGATGTCTAAAGCTATGGCAAGATATTTGGACAATCATATCTAAGTAACGAAATATATGTAAAGCTTTCAGCAAACAAATTTGAGTGCTAAATTATTGCAGGCTGTTTCAGCAGTCAATGAGGCCGAGCACACAGCCATCAAACTATCGAAGGCCATCGCAGAAACAAAGATGGAGTATAAAACGGTGTAGAGCTATTTCACCTAACAGATTGGCTACTAGACCATGGCAATCTACGTCACAATAAATATATGGTAGGATACTTTAGCAACTAATCGGGCTTGTCATGCCATCTCAGCTAAGCAGATTGAGTGTGGAACAGGGCAAGGAAGCTTCTTAAGCAGAGCATATTGACTGTAAACTATTTCGACAAACAGTGAGATTAACAACGTCTATCAGCTAACATTCAATGCTACACCGACATGCATGGGGCCTCTGTCTAGAATGCGCGTACCGTGGGAGAAGCTGACCGCTGTGCGTCTCCACACAAACGTCGCCAGCGGTGGTGGCGCTGACCGCCGTGCGCCTCCACAAGAATGTTGCCAGCGATGGGGGTGCGGCTAGAGGACGGCAGTCTACGAGAGCATACAGTGGGAGCGAGAGGATCTCCGTGCGTCCCCTCGATGAACCGCGGCGCCAAAGTATCAACACGGTGGGGAGAGCGGCTTTGGTGGAGCTAATGGAGTGGAGGGGGACGGGGGGAGGGGGGTATGGGGAATATTATTGGCTAGTTGGCCGAAGGGCGGTTGAATTTGGGATTTGGGGGGAATTTTGGGGGGGGGGGGATTTTCGCGCGGTGGGCGGGGGAAGTTTGGCATATGATCGGTTTCTCCAAGTGAAGTCCCACGTCTCATTGAAGAGGCAAGCCGAAGCGCGTTCCTTTTTGTGAGCCGTGTGCAGGACCGAACGTGTGTGGGGTGCAATGCGACCGCGACAGGGGTGCTGTGAGTGTCCCGCCTTTTTTCCTTTTAAACTAGGTGCTTCGCCCCCTCAAAAAAAAACTTGGTGATCCCGACTAAAACGACGTGGCCGGGTCTTTTCCCGCGTGATATGCGGGGAGGTTGGCTTAGTTGGGTTTTTTAGGACGAGTAATGCTACACCTATGTAATCCCAGTTACGTAATTAACGTAATGTGAAACGTGTGAGCCGTTGATTGTAGATTGTGGGGAGGGAGGGGCCCACCACCATGAAAATCAGGGAGGAGAGAGAGAGGCAATTTACGTTAACCCTTTCATAGGTTCCCGTAGATGTAGAAAGATGTGAAATGCGTGAATGTGTAGTGGACGTACTATTGGAGTGCCTAAGATAAATTGTGTATGTATACCCTATGTGTTTATTTACTTTGCATGTTAGCTTTGTCTCGGTTCAATAAAAAGCAGAGTTGGTGATTATGGTGTGCCTGCCATCCTACAATATAGGTCGTCCGATCTATATCTAACTAATAGGAAGGAAACTATGACAATTTACCCGCACTCCTCTCCACATTTGCAGATAAGGCCTTCCCTCGTTCATCCTTTTCTCCTGTTCCGTGTAATGCATGGGCATCTTGCTAGTACTCCTACAATTTACTATATTATTGTGAAAGTTCATATACATCGGCCGAGATTAATGCAAACACGACAGATTTTCATTACATTTCGAACTTTAATAGGACAGGAAAATAAAAGAAACCTGACCCTAAACCTATTCTACAGCGGCGACCGACGTCCTCCATCCGCGATCTCCATGTACGGGGGCGGGGTTCAAGACCCGTGAAGTGAAGGTGCGGTCTCCGGCAAGGAAGAGTAGAACACGGGAGATGGACCGGCCAGTTGGCACACCATGCCCTGCCGCCTCCCATGCCCTACTCATCCTCGGAGGAATCCCCGACCTCGGCGGTGCCGGACGTTGGACGAAGGCAAGTAGGACGCGTGGCGACGGTGCTCCTGTCGTTGGCCGCCAGCGTGGCCACCGCTTGTGCGGTCGCGTCTGTGTCCGCAACACCGCTATTGCTTCACGAGCGGCGACTTGAGCGAGGGCGGCGACCTCGAGCTTCATCCCCAAAGACAATCTCTCCCGTAGAGCGTTCGCGCTCGCGGTCATGGCGGATATGGTGCCAGGTAGCAGGATGATGCGCTATTGTGTGGAGGTTGGATGGGCATTGCCGCTTTAAGTAGCGCATTCCGGTGAGGCCAAGCATCTGGGTACGTCATTAAGTCATCGGAGTTGGTTCCTCGGGCACCGAGCCTCTTAACTACGGCATACGCACGAATGGCATGAATGCGGGCAGCTGGCGCCGGCTGGGAATGCACCGCATGATGGCGCGAGGGACGAGGGTTTTTTGTGTGCCAGGGTAGTCAGCTGCGGTCGTGGCAACGTTGGAGATGCCCTTTGCTCACATGCGATCCCCACATGTCATTGACAAAGCAAGACGACCCGGCATGGTCTCAGGTCATGGGGATGCAGTTGGCCGCGCTACACCACTCCGTGGACGCCACGCGGCGTGCGCGTACTTCGGTGCCCCGTGCATCATTGACGAGCCAGGTGTTGATCTGCTGGTCGTGCCACAGCGCTAACGCCACCCTAAGCACACTGAAACCGACCATGTCCAGCGACGATGAGCGTATCGCTCACCGTGGTCTCCGTGTCCAGAGGTGGTGCTGGAGCTGCGCGACGTTGCTGGCCCCCACGAACCACATGAATGGTTGCCGGTGGCAAGGAGGCCGTTGGCCAGCTCCTCCGTTGGACTAGTCTGCACCACATCGTCCCGACAGGTGTGCCCCACATGTCGGTTTCCCTGTTTTCCCGGCCATATTTGAGCGTCAGTGCTCCGTGTTGCGCATTAGGCACAGAACAGGTGGTTTTTGTACCCTAGTTCAAATGTGATTCAGTACCAAGTTGTTACCCTAGCCCCAAGTGTGGTGGCTTTGGGTACGGTACCACCCTTTTCCTTTTCAAGTAGTGAAGCATAACACTTTATTAAGTAGCCGGATGGTGTGCTAAATGTAGATGTCCGACTGTTTGAAAGAATAATTGAGGTGTGCCCGATCCGTGCCCACATTTAGGGGTCGAACTTACCATGTTCTGGCAGTAGTAACTATACTAGTCCTTGCGTACTCCCTCTATTTTTATTTACTCCACATTTTAGCTTTGCTCAAAGTCAAACTTTGTGAACTTTGACAAAGTTTATAGAAAGAAATAATAACATATACAATAACAAATCAATACCATTAGATTCATTATTGAATATACTTCAGATCATATAGATTTGCTATTGTAAATGTTCATATTTCTACTCTTACTAGCAAGATGCGCGTGCGTTGCACGTAACATCAAAATGCATTTGTATGACTAGTTTATCTTGTGAGAGAAAAGGATGAACGAGGGAAGGCCTTATTTGCAAATGTGGAGAGGTGTGTGGGTACCTTTTTGCAAAATTGCCATAGTTTCCTTCCTATCCGTCAGATATAAATCAGACGACCTATATTGCAGGATGGCAGGCACACCATCATCACCAACTTTGTATTTTATAAGAGTCCGTCCGATTTATATCTGACGGATAGGAAGGAAACTATGGCAATTTTGCAAAAAGATACCCACACCTCTCTCCACATTTGCAAATAAGGCCTTCCCTCATTCATCCTTTTCTCCCACAAGATAGACTACTCATACAAATGCATCTTGATGTTCCGTGCAACGCACGAGCATCTTGCTAGTGTAGATAAAAAGTAGAGTTGGTGATGATCATGTGCCTGCCATCCTGCAATATAGGTCGTCCGATCTATATCTAACGAATAGGAAGGAAACTATGACAATTTACCCGCACTCCTCTACACATTTGCAGATAAGGCCTTCCCTCCTTCATCCTTTTATCCCACAAGATCTTGATGTTCCGTGCAACGCATGGGCATCTTGCTAGTTTTTTATAAATTTGGTCAAATTTTATGAAGTTTGACTTCAGTCAAACCTAATATGTAGAGAAAATAAAAACAGAGGGAGTATCTTACTCCGTGACCAAGACGGAAGGGAAAACGAGACAACTTATTGTTTATTTGAGCCGTCCAAGTATAATCATGTGGCGTTGATTATTTCTCATTCCTCTCCAACCCTCTTCTCCATCGATCATGCCGCCCTCCGGTCGAGTCCATCCTCTCGCATGCCCCATTTGAACATTCCGCCGAGTATCATTCGCATGTGGGCCTAGACCATGCTTGTATTTCCAATGTTGTAATTTGTCCGACATGCATACAAACAAACAGTTCGTTTAAAGTTTCACTTTGCCTCCACTACGTGTCGCTTCCCGTCTTTGTTTTGACATCCCATTCGGTTCATGCCCCAACACTTCTTGACGAGATCGATTGATGTTGAGAGATCAATTGCGTGTCGTGCAAGGAGATAAAGGTTTGGTATGTTTCTATGATAGAAATGACCCATGGGGTCGGTCGGTGGGGATCAAAGGGTGTATATTGTACGTGCATAAGAGAAACGAATGTATTGTACCCACCCTAGTCCTCTTCCAATCGATCTTCGGACCCCGAGATGAAATCGAGAGAGAACGAGTGGGTGCATGTGTGATACCTAAGGCGGATTCAAAATTTTGAACCGGTGATCATAGCATCCGCAAATCATATATAAAGGGTATTCAATGTTCGTTTCACTTTTGAACATACAATATACTCCCTTCGATCCTTTCTAGTTTACATATAAGTTTTATGTGTAGTCAAAGTATCTCTACTTTGATCAAACTTATAGCACCCAATCAATATTGTTAGATTCGTACATACTCCTAGATTTGTATTCAAATAGAGATGGTTTCCAATTTGTTTTCAACCACGTGAATGTGCTTGTTCTCATGCATGCTCTTCCTACTAGGATTTCGCCACGTATAGCCAGTCCAATAGTGACTTTCTTTTAAGCTCCCTGTCCAATAGTACTAGTGGAGTACTGACAACATCTGTAGTACACTATGCACTGATCATAGTACTCCCTCCTTCCATTTATCTAGGGCCTAAGAGCAAGTACAATAGTGGGCTTATAGCCCGCTTACATGACACTTTTGCCTATGTGGAGGAGACAGATGTGAAAAAGCAAGGGGAGTGAGCTCTCATGCAAGAGCCTAGCTATATACGCATTCCTATGTAAATACAATAAATATGAAGAAAGAGATAGAGAGGAGATGGAAAAAAAGTACTAATACAATAGCCAACCTTATATTTTTTTTGCGGGAAATAGCCAACCTTATAGCCCACACTATTGTATGAGTGCATATAGATGATGGCAATAGATGACATGGCAGTTCCTTATAGCCATCGGCTGGCTATATTATTAACCATGCTCTAATGCGTTTTTCAAAACCGCCTTTGACTATTGACAAGATTAATAGTACATGAGATGTATAATGTGAAAATTATATCATTGGAAGCTCCTTTCACATTCGAATTTGACCGTATGCTTTGTGTAAGTTGCATTTCATATATTATTACTCTAACATTTTGTCAAAGTTAGCCTTGAAAAACGCATTAGGCCTTGTATAGCAGATGGAAGGAGGGAGTAGTAGTGGAAGTGGATCCTCTGACATAGGTATCCCTACGTTACCCTCCCTTTCGGTCACTTACTAGTGGAGTAGTAGTGGGAGTAGTAGTGGAAGTGGATCCTCTAACGTAGGTATCCCTGCGTTACCCTCCCTTTCGGTCACTTACTGGCGGACCCCATGCTTGCTAGGCCCCTCATGTCAGTTACTCAATTGGTTCGTCCACGTTAGGGGATCCTCATCCGTAGTATACTCCCTCTGTTTTTATTTACTCGGCATAAAGCGGAGGGAGTGGTAGTATAAATGACACGGGCGGGGGAGGGGAGGGACGTCGGTTTTCTCTCAACTGCGGTCCCACAAGCGAGCGAAAAGGCAAGACGAAGTGCATTCCATTCGGTGAGCGACGTGGAGGGTCCAGCGTGCCGAGGTGCAATCTGAACGCGACAAGAGCGATGTACAACCAAAACCGATTGACTGGTCGTCACTGGAACCACTATTCACACCAGAACCTTCGCTGCTCGGCCTACGCCAGCCAAGGTTGGAAAAAGCGGGGCGTAAGCGAGGCGGTTGGCCTTCGCCTAGTGCCAAGGCGGTGCCTAAGCGCCCTAGGCGTGGCCTAGATGGTGATATAGTTTTTGCTCGTAGTGCATTTTTGATTATTATATGGGTGTTGATGTTAGTTTAGGGCATATACATAAGTTAATTACCGTCTAATGCCATTGGAATATAACCCGTTTGGAATATCAGTGTAGTATGTGGCATGATTTCTTGCTTGGGTAGGCAATTCCTTGCTTGGCCTGCCTAGACCTCCATTTATGCCCTAGGCGAGGCGTTTGGCCATTGCCTAGTGGCTAGGCGTGCCTAAGCGCCTCCTAGGCACTCCCTTTTCCAACAGAGACGCCAGCCACTGTCCCAAAACCATACCTCCTCTCCAGCCCGTTCCCCCACCTTTCGATCCCCTAGCCCGCATCAAGCGTCCCCTAGTTCGCCGGAAAGCCATGGTGCGCCGCAAGATCACGTACTACAAGATGCTGACGCCGGAGTGCCGCGCAGAAATAGCGGCGGCGGTCGGTGCTACAGACCTCCATTCCTAAGCTCAATTTGCGGCGGGCCAATCCCCGAGTTCTCTGGAGCCAAGCTACGAGGAGGAGGAAGCCGATCCAATGTTCATGGCGGAGGTTATAGCACAGAAGGCCCCCGATGGGTATGAGACGATGGACGTCGACTTTGTGCCGATGTCCGGGTCCCCCATGGTGCAGGCGGACCAGCGGTTCAACCTGGCAATACTAAAGGAGGACCAGGAGGCAGAGGCTCAACTCGACGCGGAGCGCGCGCGCGCTGCTGCCATCGAGGCTCTCCTGCAGGCGGAACCGGATCTCGTGGATGTGAACCGAGCTGCGGAGGCTCAACTTGACGCGGAGCGCACGGATGCTGCTGCCATCGAGGCCCTCCTGCAGGCGGAACCGGACGTCCTAGACTTGAACCAGGCGGCGAAGGCTCAACTCGACGAGGAGCGCGCGGTTGCCGCTGCCATCGAAGCCCTCCTGCAGGCAGAACCGGACGTCCTGGACTTGAACCGGGTGGCGGAGGCTCAACTCAATGCAGAGCGTGTGGATGCCATTGCCATCGAGGCCCTTCTGCAGGTGGAACCGGACGTCCTGGATTTGAACCGGGTGGGGCTCTCATCCGTGCAGAGTGCTCGCACGCTCCGCGTGAATGAGTAGCTGGAGGCCGAGGACAACCACGATACGGAGACACATGTCGGCAGCTCCGGCTGGTTCGTGCCGGCAGCCAAAGACGACGAGGCCGTCTCGTTCCGTGAGCAGTGATAGTTTTTATCTATGTTGTTGTTTTTAGGGATCTTTTGCTGTGTAAAAACATATATTGTTATGCAAGTCACCTGACTTTCATCATTTAGGCCAGTCTACCATTTTAGGCGGTTGGATGAATATCCTACGTCTCCTAACCCTTCTTCCTCACCTCTTCTTCTTCCCCAATAGACCACCGCACGGGCCGTACGGATCCTCCCCAACATGCGGTTGGATAAACATACTGTATGAATCAAAATTATGTGTCAGCGGTAGGATGGCTGAGTTTGGTTTGTTCACATGCGGTAGCACGTGTCAGTGAGGGTGCATTCCCTTGGTTGGGTTTGCGGCGTGCAGGAGCGATCGTGTGGTGGGTGCGACCATCATGTGTGCGAGGAGCGATCACGTGAGGGTGCGGTGCGACCGCGACAGCCGTGCGCAAGTGTACCTCCTTTTCATTTTGAAGACTTTAGGCAAGCTTGGCCAAAATGTGTGGCGAAGTATGGCAATGCAAGGCCTAGACCCAAACAGGATACAAGTACGTACATACTAGGAGTACTAGTCTTAAAAAAGAAAGGCGGGGCTTTCCTTCGTGGGATTAATCGATACAAATCCTCGTTTGATGTGTCAATTAATGCGTATTTTTTCTCCAAAGCCCAAAGAGCTAACCATGTCACTCCTCATCGCTTGATTCATGTAGTGCCATGCAAACCAACCTTCTCACTTCCGCATGCATGCAAGGGTATATTAATGTCCTTGGTTGCTAGTATGAGGCAAACCTCATCAATTTTGCCTCGATTAGTGTTAGTGGTCTTTTGCAAATTGTAATTATGATATACTGGCCTTGTGTACAAAAAATGGAGGTAGTAACTATTTGACTTCCTTCCCCATTGTGGTGACGTCAACGATATCTCGAACGTTGTGGTTTGGCGAAGTGCGTTCGACGGAGAACACCATTGAGGGAGACCACGGTAAGTCGCTCGCAAGTGCCGCCTGCAAGCCGAGACAACCGCCTTATTTGCATCCAGGAAGTCCGTTGAACCAAAGAACGCGTAAATGTACTAGTACTACTAAGTACACAATAGCATCGTCCGTCGACCTTAGTGCGGTGAGGTGCTTTCTCAATGAAGACGATGGAGAAGCGGAGTCAGCAAAGAGAGAAATGATGGTTGCTTCGTTCGTGCTTTGTGATTTGACGCCTCACTGCTTTGTGATTTGTGATAGAAGGAACAGAGGAGTAGACTCTATGCTCTATACTGTACATGTGTCCAAGCACGGGAGAAAGAGGAGAGGCATTGAATTTTTCTATTCCTTCAATCAATCAATCAGGGAACTTCGGTTCCATCTTTTTGGCTTTGGCAGCACCGTCCACAATGGTTCCCATCGATGCCAAAAGCTATATTCACATTTGTCTACACATTGTGGATGCCCTTAACCGTACCACTTGGTTTTGCTCCTGTATGCACAATGGTTCCCATCTATACAAATCTCAATTATATTGATCTAAAAAATTATAGAATCAAGATTAGTAAAAAGGAGGTGCTTTTGCCGCGCGGATGGCGGGGGAGGTTTCTTGTTTTTAGAGGACGTTGGCCTGGAGGTTTGCTAACATGCGGTCCCACGTGTTAGTGCTTTACCAAGCTGATCCGCGTACCACATGAGGCAGAACAACGACAGAAGCAACACGTGGTTAACTTGAAGAAGATGAGGGAGAAGCGGATTCAGCAACGAGTGAAATGATGGTTGCTTCGTCCCTCCAACTTCTTTTTTTAGCATTATTAATTACTTCATCCCTCCAACTTAACTACGGGAAAGGTGCGGCTTTGTGATTTGACGCCTCATTGCTCATTACTACGCCGGTGCGATGACTGGGGTGCTTCACCCCTGCCGCTCTACACTGTATTTCGGTATGGCACGTGGAACCGGCAGCTTGATGTCCCAAATGTCGGCGAAAGGGACTAGAACATTTATGAAAGCGAGCGTTCCACTCTTACGGTGGAGGAGTACACGACAAGGCGGCCCAGTGAACTGTTACTTGTACCGTATAGTACTATAGTACTATAGTTTTGCTGTTTCGCACAATCCATCGATACAAACCCGATTAAACAGGAAAGGGCTGGATTTTCCCCGCAAGGTAGATGATATTGTCCATACATTTCAAAGGCAATTTTAATGTATCCAAATTGAATAAATAAGTAACAATATGATATCTAGTAAAACTAAAAACACATGTTTTCTTTGCACAACATTCAAGATATTTCCCCGCCATTTATAAAGACGATGAACCATTATGTACGACTTCGTTGGTTTCAACATAGCCCTTCCCATAGCGATCCACTGCTTCCATCCTCATTGTGCCGCCTGCGTGAAATTTTTGTATGCAAGTTCAGTGTGCTATGATGTTCTATATGATTGTGTCAACTATATAAGTTTTTACTGAGCATCAGCAATGCATATGGCTGAAAGATGTATTTACGAGCATCGACCGATGGGTCTCTCTCTCTCTCTCTCTCTCTCTCACACACACACGCACACACACGCGCACACGCACAAGTGGGACCCGTTGAATTATTTATTTGCTCGTGACAACTTTTAATTAGGTTCCACTGTAATCTAACTTTTTTCTTAAGTTATTAATTGAGCTCAGTGACTTCAAAAAGTTGTACAGAAGCCTTGTTTGGGCCTTTCCGCGTTGTTGAATGTAGGCTGAGTAACCATGTGAGGTTGTACTGCACTACATGTGCCTTTTTTCAACATCAAGAATGCAACTTGGCCGACAGTTGTACACAATATCCGGTCAACTTGTTATCCGCTTCATTGGCTGCAAAGTTTCCTAGGAGGTATGCATTAGGATTAACAAGAAAATGGACTTTAAGAAAAATAAATGGGATGTAATTATAATAACTGGGCAATTACTATGCACCAAACACGTAATTAGTTTGAAAAATATATTATTTTTGGAATTTGGAAATTTTAATTTCATTACTTGTTGCGCACGCAATATTTTGTTGGATTTTAACGTAATACAACTTTATTTTGAAATTATATTTAACCTGACTAGAAATTTTGAATAAAAATATTTCGGATCCCATCAAAATGTGGGATTTTTTTTAATTCTGTTTTGAGCGGTTGTTTGAAATTATTAATCGTTGTCCTAGCTAGAAGTTGGTCTGTACTTTTAACAAACTGTAAATGGGCTGTAGTAAATTCCATTAGAAGTAAAAAATGGGCTGTACATTCTTGCAAATCGCAAATGGGCTATATGTTCTCTGCCAAATCCGAGCTGTGGGCCTACTAAGTTGACACGTACCAAGGGCTTTGTCAACTTAGTCAATATAAACGATTCTAGCTGCAGTGATCGTACGATGTCCATCCAACGGCCGTAGTGCTTCTTCAACCTCTGGTCTTCTTGCTCCAAATTACCAAAGCAGCGCCAGCCAGCGCGTGCTCTGCCTCCGTGGCGGGTCAGGATGATGCCCGGAGGCCTCACAGCCCCATACTACTCCCACCGCTGGCCAGGCGATCCCTCTACTCACCCACAACCCCGTTATTCTGGGGCGATGGCAGCCTCACACCGCAGCCGAACCAAAGAACCCTCGATTCCTCTCTCTGCTGGCTTCCACCGCTGCCTTCCCGGCTCCGTGTCATTCCCTTCCTAGGCCTCACCGTCGTCCGCACCACCGCCTGGTGCTCTCGGCGCGCGTGGTCAACATGGTCAACGACCGACTTCCATCGAAAAAGTATCAGACGTGGAGAGGCTGACAGCTAGGTCCAGGAGGCCGCATGGAAGTGCCTCCTTAGTACGCACAAAATAATTATTCCTCCACCTGACAGCAGGGACCCACCGGATGGGCCACCTTATTTCGCAAAAAACGCTTTCCCGATCGCTGGGACCCACCGGACGGGCCAGCGATTTCACTTAAAAAAACGCTCCCCTCATTGTTAGCTCGGACCCACCGAAAGTGCCTCCTTATTACGCATAAAAATGAATACTCCCCGCTAGCTGGGACCCACCATGGTGGGAGGCTGACTTAGGGCCTACTCGGTTGATCGATGGGGCCTTTGTCAACTTTAGTCAATATGAACGATTCTAGCTCCAGCGACCGTACGATGTCCATCCAACGGCCGTAGTTCTTCTTCAACCTCTGGTCTTCTTGCTCCAGCCGCCCAAAGCAGCGCCGGTCGTGCCGCATGCTCCTGCCTCGCCGTCGTCCCCTTCCTAGGCCTCGCCGTCGTCCATCGCCCTGGTGCTCTCGGCGTGGTGTGGTCAACGTGGTCAAGGAACGACTTCCATCGGACGTGGACTGTACGTGGAGAAGCTGACAGCTGAGTCCACGGCCGCAGCAAGGAAGTGCCTCCTTATTATGCGGGAAATAATGATTCTGTAGGACATTGAAGTATGTCTAGGGGGGTTGATTAGACTACTTGACCAATTAAAAACTTAACCTTTTCCCAATCTTAGAGTTTGACAGATTTTAGCTATCTTAGGACAAGTCAAGCAATCATCACACAAATCAAGCAAGCATGCAAAGAGTATATGGGCAGCTGAAATTAAAGCATGCAACTTGCAAGAAAGTAAAGGGAAGGGTTTGGAGGATTCAAACGCAATTGGAGACACGGATGTTTTTGGCGTGGTTCCGATAGGTGGTGCTATCGTACCTCCACATTGATGGAGACTTCAACCCACGAAGGGTAACAGTTCTTGAGTCCATGGAGGGCTCCACCCACTAAGGGTCCACGAAGAAGCAACCTTGTCTATCCCACCATGGTCGTCGCCCACGAAGGACTTGCCTCACTAGCGGTATATCTTCACGAAGTAGGCGATCTCCTTGCCCTTACAAACTCCTTGGTTCAACTCCACAATCTTGTCGGAGGCTCCCAAGTGACACCTAGCCAATCTAGGAGACACCACTCTCCAAGAAGTAACAAATGGTGTGTTGATGATGAACTCCTTGCTCTTGTGCTTCAAATGATAGTCTCCCCAACACTCAACTCTCTCTCATAGGATTTGGATCTGGTGGAAAGAGGGTTTGAGTGGAAAGCAACTTGGGGAAGGCTAGAGATCAAGATTCATATGGTAGGAATGGAATATCTTGGCCTCAACACATGAGTAGGTAGTTCTTTCTCAGAAATGGTAAGTTGGAAGTGTAGGTTCAGTCTGATGGCTTTCTCCACGAATGAAGAGGAGGTGGAGGGGGTATATGTAGCCTCCACACAAAATCTAACCATTACACACAATTTACCAAACTCGGTGGGATCGATTCAACAGACTCGGTCGGACCGATTTAGTAAACCTAGTGACCGTTAGTGATTTCCGGTGGGACTGACATGCAACTCGGTGAGACCGATTCGGTTAGGGTTAGGGCATAATGTAATCTCGGTAAGACCGATTACACAAACTCGGTGAGACCGATTTTGGTAATAAGCTTTCCAGAGAGTTGGTCAGGTAAACTCGGTGGGGCCGATTTGCTCTTTTCGGTGAGACCGGAATGTTTCAAAAGGGAAACAGAGAGTTTACATTGCAATGTCGGTGGGACTGATCGCTCACTTCGGTTAGACCGAAACGTTACGAAGGGAAACAGAGAGATTACAATCCCATCTCGGTGAGACTGAGATCCCTATCGGTAGGACCGATTTGCCTATGGTTTGTGGCAGTGGCTATGACTTTTGAAATCGGTTGCGCCGGGTAGGAAGATTCGGTGTGACCGATTTTGGCTTAGGGTTTAGGTCATTTGTGGATTGTGAGAAAGTAGCCGAGGGTTTTGGAGCATATCACTAAGCACATGAAGCAAGAGGCTCATTAAGCAACACCTCATCCCTTCTTGATAGTATTGGCTTTTCCTATAGACTCAATGTGATCTTGGACCACTAAAATGTAAAATGAAGAGTCTTGAGCTTTTGAGCTTGAGCCAATCCTTTGTCCTTAGTATTTTGAGGGATCCACTTTCATCATCCATGCCATGCCATTCATTGAGCTTTCCTGAAATAATAGTCTTGGAATAGCATTAGCTCAATGAGCTATATGTTATGAATTACCAAAACCACCTAGGGATAGTTGCACTTTCAGATTCCTCCACCTGACAGCTGGGACCCACCGGACGGGCTACTGTATTTCACAAAAAAACGTTTCCCCCTGACTGCTGGGACCCACCAGCTACATCTTCGCACGCAAGGAAGTACGTCCGGGCAAAAAAACAAAACGATTCGCCCCCCTGACCGCTGGGACCCACCAGCGACACCTTCGCACTCAAGGAAGTGCGTTCGGGCAAAAAAAAAACGATTCACCCCCTGACTGCTGGGACCCACCAGCTACATCTTCGCACGCAAGGTAGTGCGTCTGGGCAAAAAAAATGATTCGCCCCTTGACTACTGGGACCCACCAGCTACATCTTCGCACGCAAGGAAGTTCCTGACAATTGGGACCCACCTGGTCGAAGCGTACATAGCATTGTCATTCTGGTCGTGAACGTGTACGTACATATATACTGGTGGATGTAGAGGCACGCACGTGTCATAGTAGAGGCGCGCACGTAGCATGTACACGTACGTACAGCGGCGAGGGTGCAAGAAAGAAAATACGGCCACGTACATACATACGGGTAGGGTCTCGAATGCCTACTCGCACATACGTACGGCCAGGGCTCGTGTACATGGCTGGGTCGGAACGGAGAAACAGCGTCATCGTCGTGTTCATGTGGAGGCAACGGAATGGGTCGTGTTCATCCGGAGGCAACGGAATGCGTCGTGTTCATGGGGAGGCAACGAAATGCGTCGTGTTCATCGGGAGGCAACGGAATGCATCGTGTTCATCGGGAGGCAACGGAACGCTTGGGAGCCAACCGGCTTGGATGGAATAGGCGATGGAAACGAGGCCTAGCGTACCGCACAACGGAGGAAACGGACCTCCTAAGTTCGGAACAGGGTCTTGTTGATCAGGAGGGGTGTGGCGTACCGCAAAACGGAGGAAACGGACCTCCTACGGTCGAAACGGGGGGTCCTGTTGATCGGGACGGGTGTGGCGTACCGCAAAACGGAGGAAACGGACCTCCTACGGTCGAAACGAGGGTCCTGTTGATCGGGAGGGGTGTGGCGTACCGCAAAACGGACGAAACGGACTTGCGTTGGAGTGCTACGGTTGAAACGGGGGTCCTGTTCATCGGGAGGGGTGTGGCGTACCGCAAAACGGGACTCCACGGGATACTGTTCATCTCCACCGTCGACCTCCTCCAGCCTCCACGGGCTACCGTCGACCTCCTCCAGCCTCCACGGGCTCCTGTTCATCCAGCCTCCACCGCGCTTCTCCACCGCTCATGCTCAACCACTCCTCCACGGTCACTGTTCATCCAGCCCTCCACACCACGGGTCCTGTTCATCCACCCTCCATGGCCACCCCAATCGCTCATCGCTCATCCAGCCCTCTACACCACGGGTCATGTTCATCCACAGCAACGCCACCACTCACCGCTCATCCAACCCCCCCGCCGCAGCGCCACTGCTCATCAAATCGATCGGCTTCATTAGCGGCAGAAGGAAGGAATCGCCGATCGGGTTCGATTAACAGCCATCGATCGATCGCTCGGGTTCGATGTAACGCGTAGCCTGCAGTCAATCGCTTCGGGTTCGATTAGAGCCCAACGCCTCGCTCGGGTTCAGTTAGAGCCAACGCCTCACACGTGTACGAGATAAATGCGCATCGCTCGGCCCCCGACCTCCCACCGTAACCGGGAACTCCCCGAAATTTTTCTTCCCCTCGCTTCTACCACGGTTTTTTCCGTCATGGACAGCCCAAAGAATGTCATGCAGCCGCGTCTCCGGCCCGCCCAGGATGAAAAGCCCATTTTCGGTCAAGATTTTTTGTCATAGAAGTAGGAGCCCACCACATCTATGATGATACCGGGTTTTGTCACAATTATCGTCATATGTATGACAGAAAAAAATTTGTTCGGCCCAAAATGTCACGGATGTGTCTTTTTTTGTAGTGTAGAGAACAGATTAAGGCCAGGAGGCAGGCGGCTTACCTACGACAAGTTGGCGAGGAGTGGTTCCCTCCCCGCCAACGCTCGTTGCCGGGGTGGGGCCGCCGAAACCTGTGCTTGCCACCTCCTCCTCCGCACGCATGGGCTCGTCGGGGGAGGACCTTGCCGGAGATCTCTCCCTTGGCGGCGTAGGCTCGCCGGTGGAAGCCCTTGCCGGGGACCCGTCCTTGGGTGGTGTGGTGGTTGATGGAGGAGGCGTGTTGGGGGCGGCCCTTGACGGCCCCCCTCTTGCCGCTCTTCCCCTGCAAACCCGACAAGACTGATGGTGAAAAGACACACCCTGGGGCTCGCCAACGGAAAGTGGATAGTGGACTCACGCTGGGGCTGAGTTGGGGGCTGCATCGTGGGCTTGGGCCGGGATGATCATGATTACCTCCGGCGCGCTCAAGGTGCTTGCTGGGGGCTCATCGCCCGTCGAGGTCTTGGCCCTCTTCGCCATCCTCTACGCTAGTGTCTCCATGTCCCTGCAAAAGCAAGCCAAGACAAAGTTAAATCAAGCAAGATAACCAGAACAGGAATCCAAGAGATGGAGAAGGTGGTGGAGCACTGAAAGTGCAACTATCCCTAGGTGGTTTTGGTAATTCATAACAACATATAGCTCATTGAGCTAATGCTATTCCAAGACTATTATTTCAGGAAAGCTCAATGAATGGCATGGCATGGATGATGAAAGTGGATCCCTCAAAATACAAAGGACAAAGGATTGGCTCAAGCTCAAAAGATCAAGACTCTTCATTTTACATTTTAGTGGTCCAAGATCACATTGAGTCTATAGCAAAAGCCAATACTATCAAGGAGGGATGAGGTGTTGCTTAATGAGCCTCTTGCCTCATGTGCTTAGTGATACGCTCCAAAACCCTCAGCTACTTTCTCACAATCCACAAATGACCTAAACCTAAAGCCAAAATTGGTCACACCGATTCTTCCTACCCGGCGCCACCGATTTCAAAAGTCATAGTCACTGCCACAAACCCTAGGCAAATCGGTCCTACCGATAGGGATCTCGGTCTCACCGAGATGGGATCGTAGTATCTCTGTTTCCCTTTGTAACGTTTCGGTCTAACCGAAGTGAGCGATCGGTCCCACATAGATTGCAATGTAAACTCTCTGTTTCCCTTTTGTAACATTTAGGTCTCACCGAAAAGAGCAAATCGGTCCCACCGAGTTTACCTGACCAACTCTCTGGAAAGCTTATTACCAAAATCGGTCTCACCGAGTTTGTGTAATCGGTCTTACCGAGATTACGTTATGCCCTAACCCTAACCGAATCAGTCTCACCGAGTTGCGTGTCAGTCCCATCGAAAATCACTAACGGTCACTAGGTTTACTAAATCGGTCCGACCGAGTCTGTTGAATCGGTCCCACCGAGTTTGGTAAATTGTGTGTAATGGTTAGATTTTGTGTGGAGGCTATATATACCCCTCCACCTCCTCTACATTCGTGGAGAGAGCCATCAGACTGAACCTACACTTCCAACTTACCATTTCTGAGAAAGAACTACCTACTCATGTGTTGAGGCCAAGATATTCCATTCCTACCATATGAATCTTGATCTCTAGCCTTCCCCAAGTTGCTTTCCACTCAAACCCTCTTTCCACCAAATCCAAATCCTATGAGAGAGAGAGTTGAGTGTTGGGGAGACTATCATTTGAAGCACAAGAGCAAGGAGTTCATCATCAACACACCATTTGTTACTTCTTGGAGAGTGGTGTCTCCTAGATTGGCTAGGTGTCACTTGGGAGCCTCCGACAAGATTGTGGAGTTAAACCAAGGAGTTTGTAAGGGCAAGGAGATCGCCTACTTCGTGAAGATCTACCACCAGTGAGGCAAGTCCTTCGTGGGCGACGGCCATGGTGGGATAGACAAGGTTGCTTCTTCGTGGACCCTTCGTGGGTGGAGCCTCCGTGGACTCAAAGCAACTGTTACCCTTAGTGGGTTGAAGTCTCCATCAACGTGGAGGTACGATAGCACCATCTATCGGAACCACGCCAAAAACATCCGTGTCTCCAATTGCGTTTGAATCCACCAAACCCTTCCCTTTACTTTCTTGCAAGTTGCATGCTTTAATTTCCGCTGCCCATATACTCTTTGCATGCTTGCTTGATTTGTGTGATGATTGCTTGACTTGTCCTAAGATAGCTAAAATCTGTCAAACTCTAAATTTGGGAAAAGGTTAAGTTTTTAATTGGTCAAGTAGTCTAATCACCCCCCCCTCTAGACATACTTCAAGGTCCTACAAGTGGTATCAGAGCTTTGGTCTCCATTTTCTTTGATTTCCATAGCTTTTGGTGGTCATAGCCTTCGTTTCACAACCTAGGAGAGTATGGCGTCTAGCGAGGGAAATTATCACCGTAGAGGTCCTTACTTTGATGGTACTAACTTTTCTAGTTGGAAGCATAAGATGAAAATGCATATTCTCGGACATAACCCCGCCGTTTGGGCAATTATTTGTATTGGCTTGCAAGGTGAATTCTTTGAAGGGAGAGAGCCGAACCGTGAAGCTAATGCGGAAGAATTGAAGATGTTGCAATACAACGCCCAAGCTTGTGATATCATCTTCAACGGATTGTGCCCCGAAGAATTCAACAAAATCAGCCATCTTGAGAATGCAAAAGAAATTTGGGACACTTTGATTGATATGCATGAAGGTACCTAATCCGTCAAGGAATCCAAGTTGGATGTGCTCCAAAGTCAGCTTGACAAGTTCAAAATGAAGGATGGTGAAGGTGTCGCTGAAATGTACTCTAGGCTTGCTCTTATTACAAATGAGATTGCCGGCTTAGGGAGTGAAGAGATGACCGACAGATTCATCATCAAGAAGATCCTAAGAGCATTGGATGGAAAGTATGATACCGTATGCACATTGATCCAAATGATGCCAAACTACAAAGATCTCAAGCCAACGGAAGTCATTGGAAGAATTGTTGCTCATGAGATGACACTCAAGGATAAGGAGGAACTTCACAACAAGTCGAGTGGTGCTTACAAAGCCTCAAGTGAAGCCCCCACATCATCAAGTGAGAAACAAACCTTCAATGAAGAATTGAGCTTAATGGTGAAGAACTTCAACAAATTCTACAAGAGTAGAAGCAAAGAAAGAAGCTCCAAGTCAAGGACTTACCATGACAAAAGATCTTCTAGTCGAGAGCACAATTGCTACAATTGTGGGAGGCCAGACACTATTCCAATGAGTGTACGGCACCCTACAAAAGAAGAGAAGATTCTCCAAGAAGAAGAAGCAAAGAGAAGAATCACCACCAAGAGAGAGGAGGAGTAGAGATGATCGTTATGAACGAAGACCCTCACGGAGAAGCAAGGATTCGAAAGGAAGGACAAGTCATCAAAGAGCTACACAAAACGAAGACATCAAGCTCATGTTGGTGAATGGGTATCCGCTCCGACTCAAAAACACTCCGAGAGAAGCTATCACTCCGACTCAATATACTCAAGATGAAGGTGTTGCCGGTCTAGTACTTGTGTCAACCAACTCCTCGACATATTTGATTCACCAAATGAAGGAATTGGAAGATGCTTCATGGCCAAAGGTCCAAAGGTAACACATCCTGAGTATGTTGATTTCAATAGTGATGAAGATGACTTGCTTGTGGATGATGATTTACTTGTTGACAACTCTAGTGATGAATACTATGATGAAACGTCAATTAATCATGCTAATCAAGATAAAACGAATGATAATGATAAGGAGAAGATTGAGCTTCTAACTAAAGAACTAAACACTCTTAAGTTGGCTCATGAAACTATCTTCGAAGATCATTGAGAACTTTTAAGGGCTCATGAGAAGTTACGCTTTGAAAAGCTCAATCTTGAGCAAGAGCATGAGTTCTTAAAAGCAATCAATGATGATCTCTGTAAGAAAAGTTCTTCTTACATTGCCAACCGTTTACTCCTATCTACTTACATGCCTCAAGTCAAGTCTAGTAAAAAGTACAAGAAAGATACTTCCTCTAGTAGTAACAATAATAATGTCAAATCCAATATTGTTGCTTCTAGTAGTTCTCTAAGAAGATCAATATCCCAAGACGAAGTTTGTTCCTCAACAAGAGAAGTATGATCCTACTTCCTTGAAGGGAACACAAGCACAAGATGATCTTCCACCACAAGACCACAAGAACAAAGGCAAGGACAAGCTTCAAGAAGAGATTGATGTATTTGAAGAAGCACCTAAGGCCTCGTTCAAGTGGATTCCCAAGACTACTACAAGTTCTACTTCATCAAGTACAACTACGACTCCAAGGATTCCCATCAAGATGATTTGGATCCCGAAGAATAAGAACTAGAGAGTTCTTGAGGGTGACTCCGCCAACATTCCTCACACATATCATTATGGCAAGGACAAGTGCAATCAACTTCCACATCTTGCACTAGTTCAAGGAGTCACAAACCCTCATGTTGGTAAGGCAAGGGACAAGGTAACCTAATGATTTCATGGACATCATTTGTGTGTGCATCACTCTATGTCTATGGATATTCTTGTTTGTTCCTTGTCGGACTAACCCATGTAGGCAAGTTGAAAGTGCAACTCACTCCAAAGGATTGCTCCAATTGATCTACATCAACATTGAGCATCCACATCTTCAACACCTACATGAAGTCATCATCAACGAAACCCAAGGTTAGTTCATCCCTCTAAGGGGGGATCTCACATCTAGGGGGAGCTTAACTCTAAGAATTGAGTCAAAGCAACTCTAATGGTGTGAACACATCAATGATTTATGTAAAAGTGGTAACCCCACTTGAGCTTAAACGATGAGTATGACCTATGATCAAATGTTTATCATTTTACTCCTAAGTCAATATGCTCATATATAGATGACCTAGTCATCGCCAATTGTTTGATAGATGCTAGAATTGGTTGTGCATGCTTTGCCACATATTTCATTTGCTATCTTTTTGTGTGAGCATGTTGGTGCATATTTTACTCACTCAAGGACATCCACTTGTTGTTTTGATTCTTCGGTTCTTTCTTTTTTTGGCCAAGTGGATGGACAAGAATGCCTAAGAACTTTCTCTAGCTATCTATGCTTTTCTCGTCTCAAACTCTATTCATGCTACATTACAAAATTTGATCAAGTCAGATTCGAACCACTCTGTGTGAGGAGCACTCGGAGTCCCCGATTCATCATAGACTTAAGCTTCCAAAACTTCTTTGTGATTCTCGATCTGACCGATTCCTCCATTTCGGTCCTACCGAGATCACTAAGTCGATCTAGGTTTTCAATCTCAGTGCAACCGATTTGAACTTTTCGGTCACACCGAGTTGCGATGCTCGAACACAGTTATGCATCTCGGTGCCACCGAGTTGTTCCACTTCGGTCACACCGACATGGTCGGGCTATATATAGTCACGGGCAAAATTTGAAATTTCTCCAAACCCTTCGCCCGCAATAGCTCGCTCTGCCTCCAAGGTCTCCGGATCGTCTCCTCGTGCGCCACCGCCTCCATCGCTGGTCTCCGCCACAACGGAATTCAACCCCGCCGTTGCCACCGTAGCGAGTTCATCGCTGAGCTAGGGTATGGACTCGATCACAGTGCTATCCCCGTCCGATTCCTAGCACATTGTGTTCTTATTGATTCTTGCCATGATTGAAACACTCCTATCCAGTCAATGCAATCCGTAGATTAGATGCGATTTGAAAATTTAGGGTTAGGTTTCCGCCGAAACCATCTCGGACCCACCGAGTTGAAAAACTCGGTCCCACTGATTTGGCTTATGCCATTGCACTAGTAACTCTCGGTCTGACCAAGAATTGCTAATCGATGCGACCGATTATAGGACTTTGTGAAACCCTAGCAGTCTCGGTGCCACCAAACTGTGACTCGGTCCAACCGAGTTCATCAGTTTAGGTTCCAAAACTGCTTCGGTATCACCGAGTTTGAAAATCGGTTGATCCAAAATGGTTTCTGTGGAAAACTAAAACTGAATTTTTGAATCATTCTTTTGCAAAAATATCTGCATTTTGTGATGCTCATCCACTCTATCTCATCTGTAACTCTTCACAGGGTCAGCAGTCAGTGTTTGCAGCATGTCAGACCAAAGTGATATTCAGAACAGGTCAGCAGGGCAGATTGACATGAGTGAGGGCACTAGTCCCTCCAGCTCTTCAGATGAAGGCAGCAGGAGCACTCCTAGCAACCTGCCTAAGGCTGCTACCAGGAAAAGGAAGAAGAGAACTTCAGAGTATGAAGATGAGGATTATAGAGCAGAAGAAGATGAGGCTACCTCCAAGAAAGTAGTACTCAAAAAGGAGTATGGCTCAGCAAAGCATACAAAGCCAGGCATGAAGATTAAAAGGCCTGCAGGAAGACAACCAATGTCCAAAGCCAGAATCTCAACTCAACTGCCTGAGAAGCCTGATCCCAAAGAGCCATTTGAAGGAAAGAAAAGGAAGGAAAGGGTCAAGAAGACCATGGCCAGAGTTGTTGGTCAACCTTCCATGATGGAAGAAGAAGAAGAGCTTGCTGCACCAGCACCCAAGGCACCAAAGCTTATGGGTGATGCTATTAGATCAGGGGCTGCAACATCTAAGCCCAAGGAAGCACCCAAAGCTGCCCCAAGGCCAAGTCTGCACCAAAGAGGAATACCAGGAGTATTCCAGCTGCTGAGAAGAACAAGGCCCCAGTGCCTGAGGTTGCTGAGGAGGAAGATGAAGAAGGACAAGTTCTGAGGAAGCTCAAGCCCAAGATACCAGACCACAATGATGCCCATCCTGTGGCTGAGGACATGAACATCAGAAAAGATTCAGGGTTGAGGCTATGGAGGTTGGCAGATCCATATGCCACAAGGAGAAGGACTGCTGTTGATTACAGGTTCCATACAAAGGAACAACAGGACTTCTATGAGACAATCTTGTTGGACAAGAAGCCCATTGTGTGTGATATGAGGTGGGTCGACTGGACCTACATGAAGGAAAATGAAGAGCACTATCCTAGTGTGTGAGACAGTTTTGTTGCTTGTGGAGTTGCAGATTTTGTTGGGCAAAAGCTCACCAACTGGAATGATGAACTTATCATGCAATTCTACTCCACATCACACTTCTATCCAGATGGGAGGATAGTTTGGATGTCTGAAGGTACAAGGTACCAGTCAATTGTTGAGGAGTGGGCAAAACTGATAAATGCCCCAAAGGAAAATGATGATGACCTGGATGTATATGCCAAGAAGAAAATGGGACACAATACCATGGCACATATGTACAAGGAGATCCCAGACAAAGCCCTAGAGACTTTCTCTTTTGGATCAGTCCACTTTCTTCTGTCAGGGCTGCCTACAATCAATTGGATCCTAAGGCACACTCTATTGCCTAAGTCAAGTGACCACAACATGATCAGAGGGCATGCAATCAATATGTTGCATTTATTTGATGTGCCTCAGAAATTCAAGGTCATGAGCCTTATAGTTGAAACCATTAAGAGGACTGCAGCAGATCGTAAGAGGAGTTGTGGATATGCCCCTCAAATTCAGGAGTTGATTAACTCAAAGATGGGCACAGGCAAATATCTATTGGATAAGGAACATTTTCCACTTTATCCATACTTTGAGGACAATGAGGTTGTCATGAATGAGAATGATCCATCATCAGTTCAAGCTCAAGAGAAGAAGGAGAAGGCAAGGAAGGAGAAGGCTGCCAAGATGCCAACTCAAGAGGAGGCATCTGAGTATTTCTTGAAGAACAAGCAGTAGCAGCTTGGTTACTTGATAGCATCATCTCTGAGGATTGAGAAGGGATTTGCCACCCTCACTCAAAATCAGGAGAGCTTGGAAAGAATCATGGAACAAAAATTCTATGATCTAGATGTCAAAGTAACCGAGATTCAGTCAGTTGTGGAGCAGCTACAGGATGACATGCATGAGAGGAAGGGCAAGACTACCACTAATGTATTTGCCAGAGTGCCTAGAGCTCAGAGATCAGATGCAGTGCCAGTACCAGACACTAGAGCAACATCATCTGCACCAGCTACAGCTCCTACAGCTCCAGTGCAACCAGCTCCAGCACCAACTCCTCCAGCTCCCTCTACATCAACTGAAGTCTTCGTCCAAGGAGCCATCTCTACACCACCACCTGAAGATCAAGCCTAAGAGTCGATCTAGCACTATGCATTTTCTATGAACTTTTTGGTAACTTGTTGCCAAAGGGGGAGAAAAATGTATAGATCATAGGCTTCGAGAGAGAGAGAGAGTGTTTCTTTTGTTCTCTCTTGCTTTGGTGGTTTCAAACTTGTTTGCTTTTGATTGCTTGAGATACTATGCTATTCTTGTGAGACATTGATGATCATGTGTTTGATCATAAGCTACACTTATGCATGTTTGATGATATTATCTTATCTATCCTATGTGATCATTCACTTTGCTTGGTGATGAGTGCATGTATTCAATCTTTATCATTTTGAGCGCTCCACCAAGATGTATGTGACATGGAAGAGTAACCCATGAGCCTAATTCCTTGTGTATTTGCAGTCCAAAGAAAATCTTAAACTATGCACAAATTTAGGGGGAGCTCTTGCTTATTACATACTTCTCAAAGAGACGATGTTTTTCAATCTTATTATCATTTGTCGAAGCTTTGATCTATATGTTGTCATCAATTACCAAAAAGGGGGAGATCAAAAGTGCAACTATCCCTAGGTGATTTTGGTAATTCATAACAACATATAGCTCATTGAGCTAATGCTATTCCAAGACTATTATTTCAGGAAAGCTCAATGAATGGCATGGCATGGATGATGAAAGTGGATCCCTCAAAATACTAAGGACAAAGGATTGGCTCAAGCTCAAAAGCTCAAGACTCTTCATTTTACATTTTAGTGGTCCAAGATCACATTGAGTCTATAGGAAAAGCAAATACTATCAAGGAGGGATGAGGTGTTGCTTAATGAGCCTCTTGCTTCATGTGCTTAGTGATACGCTCCAAAACCCTCAGCTACTTTCTCACAATCCACAAATGACCTAAACCTAAAGCCAAAATCGGTCACACCGATTCTTCCTACCCGGCGCCACCGATTTCAAAAGTCATAGCCACTGCCACAAACCCTAGGCAAATCGGTCCTACCGATAGGGATCTCGGTCTCACCGAGATGGGATTGTAATCTCTCTGTTTCCATTCATAACGTTTCGGTCTAACCGAAGTGAGCGATCGGTCCCACCGAGATTGCAATATAAACTCTCTGTTTCTCTTTTGTAACATTTCGGTCTCACCGAAAAGAGCAAATCGGTCCCACCGAGTTTACCTGACCAACTCTCTGGAAAGCTTATTACCAAAATCGGTCTCACCGAGTTTGTGTAATCGGTCTTACCGAGATTACGTTATGCCCTAACCCTAACCGAATCGGTCTCACCGAGTTGCATGTCAGTCCCACCAAAAATCACTAACGGTCACTAGGTTTACTAAATCGGTCCGACCGAGTCTGTTGAATCGGTCCCACCGAGTTTGGTAAATTGTGTGTAACGGTTAGATTTTGTGTGGAGGCTATATATACCCCTCCACCTCCTCTTCATTCGTGGAGAGAGCCATCAGACTGAACCTACACTTCCAACTTACCATTTCTGAGAAAGAACTACCTACTCATGTGTTGAGGCCAAGATATTCCATTCCTACCATATGAATCTTGATCTCTAGCCTTCCCCAAGTTGCTTTCCACTCAAACCCTCTTTCCACCAGATCCAAATCCTATGAGAGAGAGTTGAGTGTTGGGGAGACTATCATTTGAAGCACAAGAGCAAGGAGTTCATCATCAACACACCATTTGTTACTTCTTGGAGAGTGGTGTCTCCTAGATTGGCTAGGTGTCACTTGGGAGCCTCCGACAAGATTGTGGAGTTGAACCAAGGAGTTTGTAAGGGCAAGGAGATCGCCTACTTCGTGAAAATATACCGCTAGTGAGGCAAGTCCTTCGTGGGCGACGACCATGGTGGGATAGACAAGGTTGCTTCTTCGTGGACCCTTCGTGGGTGGAGCCCTCCGTGGACTCGCGCAACCGTTACCCTTCGTGGGTTGAAGTCTCCATCAACGTGGAGGTACGATAGCACCACCTATCGGAACCACGCCAAAAACATCCGTGTCTCAAATTGCATTTGAATCCTCCAAACCCTTCTCTTTACTTTCTTGCAATTTGCATGCTTTAATTTCCGCTGCCCATATACTCTTTGCATGCTTGCTTGATTTGTGTGATGATTGTTTGACTTGTCCTAAGATAGCTAAAATCTGTCAAACTCTAAAATTGGGAAAAGGTTAAGTTTTTAATTGGTCAAGTAGTCTAATCACCCCCCCCCCCTCTAGACATACTTCAAGGTCCTACAAGCACCCATTCGTCCCTTTCTTCGTCCTCTTCCTCTGGCCCCCTGCTGTTCGGGCTCATGCCAGAGAGGTCGTAATCGGCCTCTGGTATGGTGTCTGTGCGGAGGGGTGGGGACGGAGACCTGCGTCGCTTTGCCGCAGCGGAAGCAGCGACCGCTGCTCCCTCTGCCGGCGTGGCCGTGCACCTCGTATAACGCACGGGCTGCACCTGGGCCCCTTGCCGCGGTGCGGCCTTGCCGGTTGCCTTCTTGGCGGGGACCTCCTTGGGCGAATAGGCTCGCTGCACTGGCTCACTGGAGCTAGACCTCTAGAGGACACGCTTCCTCCTCCCCTTAACCGGGGCTCCTCGAGTGGCTCTTCTTCGTCCTTGTCATCGGCCGCCTCTTCGTCCGCCTCCTCGGCAGAAGGACCCCTGGTGGCAGTGCCACTGCGCTCCCTGGTGGACTCCACCTGCTCGGCAAAGTCTTCTTCGGCCTCGGCCTCGCTTTCACGGAAGCCAGCGCTGTCGGCTGCTGCGGCAAGAGTTGCCTCCTCCGCCCTGTTGGCTATATACGCCACCTCATCGTCGGAGGTGTTGTGGATGAGCTGTTTATTCTCATGGACAGGCCGCTCCGACAAACTGTCGAAGAACTCCTGCACCCGCGCCACGTCCGGCTCGTCCCAGGTCTGGTCAAGGCCATGGGTGTTGAACACCGGCATCATGGCAATGATGGAGGTCCGGGCAGAGTTGTTGCACATGGGGACCATGGCCACCGGCAACTTGAATGGCTTGCCGACCTCCTCAACCTTGCCGGCCTCCTCAGCCTTGCCGGCCTAGCTAGGCTTGTCGAACTTGAGCTGAAACAACTTCGAGCAGAGGAACGCATGCTGCATCACCGTGAAGTTCTGATTTAGACCAGGGTGCAACCTCATGACGCCCACCGCGTTTGGGAAATCCCAAGCCGGCTTCCCCTTGTTATGAAGAGGGGAAATGCGGCGGCGGATGAAATCAGCCCCGATCATCTCCAAGGTGAGCCCGGCAGACTTGAGGCGGTGGATTCTGGTGATGGCAACTGTGATCTTCTTGTCCTGAGGATCGAAGCTACCCCAGTTGCCGCAACGGACCACTTGCGCTTGCCGGGGAGGTGCAGAATGGGAGCGGCTCCTTCTCCACAATCCAGCACCACCTGTGCCGCCACTCCTCCCATTTCACCTTCTGGGTCCCATTTGGGTATGTCTCCTTGCAACAAGCCCTCGGCATCCAGGTGATGCAACCGGACAACACCCCTCCTGGCTGGATGCGCGTGAGGAAATAGTGGCTAAAGAGTGCTGTGTTGGGTGTTACCCCGGCAAAGTTCTCACAGAGGTGAGCAAAGATGGCCAAACACGCCACGACGTTCAGCTTGAAATCCAGAAGATGGAGGTCAAAGGTGTACATGATGTCGATAAAGAAATCTGAGAACGGGGGACAGAGCCCGCAGTAAAGATAATCGACAAAGAAGGGATATCGATCTGGACTTGGCGCCGTTGGGTCCGGGGATGACGTGGGTGGCGGGATACCCCGTCGTCTCCCTCTCCCACATGCGGCCTCACGCACGGTATTCCACGGGTGCCACCTTACCAGGCCCGGTACCGTTTGCACCTTTTGGTTCACGTATATGATAGTGTTGCTAGAATCCATATGACAAAGAACCCGGGCCGACATGACTAGTCGTGAACCAAAGTGGCATTAACTTACGGGGACAGGCATACATGACCCAGCCTCGAACGTGTCGGTCATCAGCGTGTGAATCCGGCCTATAGCAACTGAGCTAATAGGACTCCGGGAACCCGGGCTGTAGCAGGCTAGCAGGACTCCGGAAGTCACCGTGTGACATTTCCCCGAAGGGACAGACACAGGAACAAAGTGGGACACATGCCGGCCAGTCTAGGTGTTCCAGAGCAGTAGTAACTGGGCTAGCAGGACTCCAGTAAACTGGGCTGTAGCATACTACCATGGCTCAGCGGAAGCACCAGACTACATTTCCCCATAAGAGAGGCTACCAAGCATAGACAACTAGGTTGTCGGATCCCACACATACCAAGCATTTCAACCATACACACAATATGCTCGATATGTGTAAATACAACATGGCATCACATCAAAACTCTACGAGTCAAAATATTTATTCATTAGGCTCCGAAGAGCCTGATATTACAAACATGGGTCTGATGACCCAACATTCAAGTCATACAAGCAACAAGCACAAGCGGAAGCTTAACTTGTCTAAGTACAGACAACTACAAATGAAAAGGCTGAGAAGCCTGACTATCTACAAGACCCTGCCGAGGGCAGAAGATCGTAGCTGAGGTAACAAGATAAACGTCAAAGTCCACGCGAAACTACTAGCGTGACTGAAGTCTCTCTACAAAACATAAATTAAGCAAACGTGAGTACAAATGTACCCAGCAAGACTTACATCAGAACTAGCTACATATGCATCGGTATCAATAAAGGGGCGGTGGAGTTTGACTGCAGCAAGCCAGCTTTGACTCGGTGGCAATCCTGAACTACGACTGCAAATAACTCTTCTGAGGTGGCGCACACGAGTCCACATATTCACCATATCAATACACCACTATGGATCTGCTCCCGTCTCCCTACGAGAACGCCATGCATAGCAGTCACACTTATCTTGCGCATTTTAGAGTATCCACTTTCACTTGTCTATGAACTATACAGGAAACCAAGAAGTCCTTTACCGCGGACACAACTATTCAAATAGATCATTTATAACCCTGCAGGGGTGTACTTCTTCACACACGCTCTCGCCACTTACCACCATGTACACGTCGTGTATCTCGGCAACCTTCAAGCGGAAGCCTGGCGAGGGAGTCGGCGACGACCTGGCTAACCACACAAGTCTCTAGTCCAGGTTTATTGCCTATTCGGGTTCCATCCGCGAGGAGATCGGCCGGGGTTTCGCTCACAGCCCCAAACGATGTGTGCAGGGCTCCCGAGACACCAAACGGGCGCCCGTACAACGTGCCATGGTGTATCTACCGCATCATAGCCCACCCCTAGGGTCAGTGCTACGCACGGCCTCCAACACATATCCTACAAACACTAGAAACTAGTTGCAACTCCTGGACAGAGATCAAGGAGGTTAATAAGTCGAGAGGGTCCATTGGTTTCGGGCCCAATGCGTGGTAGTAGCTGTCCATGGATCACAAACACAGAACTCAGTTCCTAAGGACGGTTTCAATGAGACAACCCACCATGTACTCCTACATGGCCTCTCACCGCTACCTTTACCAAATCGTGTTGACACACTTAGCTCACACATAGTAGGACATGTTGGTCACCATTCCAATTCATTCCCGATGAATAAGACCTGATTCAACTCTAAGCAGTAGCAGGCATGACAAACAAGCATGAATGTAGCGACCCGACCCGAATGGGTCAAGTCTCTATGCTTAAGTGTCATCCCTGGATCGGTATGCTGACACACACAGTACTCGAGGATTTATAACAGAGGTAAATCACATGTATAAAGTAACGTAAATACTATTACCTCAATCCAAAATAGCGGAAGTAACAAGGTTGTGGATTCCCATCAACACCAACGGCAAAGTTGAGTGTAGAAATCGTAACCCTAACGTATCAATTACTCGTCATAGATCCTGCAACATGATAAGTTGCAGCCACAAAGGGTCAGTACATTGAATGTACTGGCAAATTCACACCATAGAGCAATGATGAATAATGGCTATCTCTACATGCATATTTGGCTGGTGGAGGCTCTATGGTTACAATGTTTTTGCGAAAAGCCAAATTTTCCCTACTGCAAAGGAATAAATTTTATTTAACTATCATGGTGGTTGTTAAACATTGAGAATGGTTGACAGCATTCTCAATCCCAATTAAAAATATCATCATTAACCCAACAAAATTAATTAAAGTAACATGATGAGATTCACTTGATAATCCAAGTACTAGATACTCAAGATGTCCATAACCGGGGACACGGCTAACCATGATTAGTTTATACACTCTGCAGAGGTTTGTGCACTTTTCCCACAAGACTCGATCTCCTCCGTTTGATTTCTCGCACTACTTGGTGTTTGAGAAACGGATGACCGAGACATAGTCTTTCAGAAGCGCTAGCACCTTACGAATGGGTAGACCGTACCAACCTACAACCCCTACATCAGCTAGTCTACCACTGTAAGAGTTCGCACGACTTAATCAACTATGCTAGAGCCCATAGTAGCATGTGGCTGCACAAGGAAGTTACTAGCATGAATAATCTTATGATCCCTTTGAGCCTGGGTGGCGGTAAAAAAAACAGGCAATCCTGGTCTACCCAGGTGCCTAGATAGGCAAATCCTGGAATAACCAGGTACCTCAATCCACCCAGATGTGTATTATTGTTGCCACCTTAGATAAACCATTAATTAACAATCTCACATCTGTCATGGATATTCACTCAAAACCCAATCCATGTCTATGAGCATAGCATGGCATAATAAGCAAACGTAGAAGTAACTCCCATGGGTTTGATAATAAATCAGGTAATAGGTACTACCTCAAACTACTTCCCAAAACCCACAATTTAATTAGATCCTAATCATGCAATGTTTGAGGATTGATCTAATGCATAAAAACTGGGTATGAAAAGGGATATGATCAAAGTGTGAACTTGCCTGCAATGTTGATGAAGATGATTCGCACTCAAAACTCTTGATAGTTCTACTTGTCACACTCCGGTCAATCTATCGTAAGCAAGCAATAGTAACCACACATAAGCAATCACTCAAAAGATCGGAAAGAACGAAGAAAACAATTCGAAAAACATCAAAACCAAGAAAATAACTCTTGTAACATAAAACAATTTCTAACAGTACCAAAATTATTTGAATATGGCCTTATCAGAAAGTTTAGGTCAAGGGCTTCGATTTGCAAAAAGAATCAACTAAATCGGAGTTACGAAACTCAAGTTACGATCAAACGAAGTTCAAATTCAAATCTGATATAATTCAAAATTTTAAAATTTGAAAAACATGTTTGAGTTAGATTACTGGATAGAGGAGGTCGTAACGAAGAAGTGGGCATTGGTTTCATCTAATTCCGACTAACGAGCAAAGAGTTATGAGCGTTTGAAGAACATGGGCTAAATTGTAAATAAAACATCTACAAAGAAGTCCCTGAGTAAAACTAACAGAAAAAGAAAAAGTCTAAATAACGAACGTTCGTTACTGAACGCTGACGAATGAAAACGTTCGCTGAAACTAACTAAACAGAAAACATTCGCTACCTAACCAACCATATATAAAAAAACGCGTTTTAAGCAAAAACCGAACCCTAAAGGAAAAACCGGGGTGGTTTATTACCGGACCGGGAAACCCGGCGGGTCGGGCGGCGGAGCGGATCCGGCCGGCGGCGAACTCCGGTGCGGGCGTGGGCGGCGGCGGTGTCCGCGAGGTGGCAACGGCGGCGGTGGCGCTGTGGAGGCGGCGCGGCGGCGGTGGCGGAGTCGGCGGGCGAGATTCCGCTGGCGGCGGCAAAGTAGCTCCGGCAGCGCGGATCTCAGCGGGAGGAGAGAGAAAGAGAGGGGCCGGGTGGCCCGGTATTTAGGAGGAGGGTGGCCTCGGGAGGCGTGGGAAGGGGCAATGCGGCGGGCGGGCGCTCGGACTCGGCCAAGTCCGGCTCGGCGACGGGACGATGGCGGTCGCGGAGCTGGGCCTTAACTGGCAGAGCTGGGCCGCCCGATTAAGCGGAGGGAAAATTCTTTTTTTAAAACAAACAGAGAAAGAAATAATAAAACAAAAGAAAATGAAAATATTATATAGGCACAGAATATATCAAAATTTGCAGAAAAAGATTTTCTACAATGACATTTTTATAGCATTAAATAAAATACACACAAATTCAGATAATTCAAAGAGTGCTACTGGTTCAATAAAACCTAATAAAAATCATTTTAAAAATACCAAAATTAATTCAAATTTATTTCTCTCCATTTTTCTGATGTAGGGAATCATGTTACCCTATTTTCCTTATATTTTATTTTTGGATAAAAATAATTTGAATAAAACTCAAATAACTCCAAATTAAAAAATAAAAAGAACTTTGAATTTAATTCTTTGAAACTCCCAACTCATATTTCATATAATTTGAAGAAGTCATTTTATCTTCTCTAATGAAAGTCATTGAGTTGCATGAAGTTTTAGAATGGGAAATATTTTCCAAATGAAATTCAAATATTTTCAACACCCCTTGTCATTTAAATAAATGGAAGAAGTCATGTCATCTTCTCTCCAGGGTTTTGTGGTGAAAAGAATTTGAATTCACGGAGATCACGAATGCAAAATGAAAGTTTGGGAAAGTCCTTTTGTTCCCTCTCATTTAACTTTCAAAAAGTTTCAAATTTCACTCAATTTCACACAATCAATCAAACAATCAATCAAATCTATCTATTTATCATAACATTCCAAAATTTAGAATTTTGGGATGTTGCAAACCTACCACCCTTAAAATGAATCTCGTCCTCGAGATTCGGAGAGGCTAGCAAGAAATAGGTTAGGGTACGGGGGTCTTCAAAATCCATCGATCGTCTCTGGAGGTCTGGGGTGCTACCACCCTTAAAAACATGGTTACGGTTCAAGCAAAACTCATATACTCCATCCTTTTGTTGACAGGGTCGGTCTTCTCAGATCTTTCAGGAAAATTCCTTCTCTGGGCTCTTCCGGTGGTGGCATAACCTTTTCCTCAATTCCTATGTCCATTCCATCTTGGTAAGGTTATTCCATGAATGGGTCTTCTTAGCTGATGGGTCTGGCGCCAATACTAATCAGCTATCGATATCTCATGGTGGTCAACAATTTATGGTTTCTCCTGCAGAAAACGGGTCTGGGTTGAACCTCACCGTATATCCTACGATTAGCAACAGCAGCCGTGTACAAGGGAAAATACATATACCATTCTAAGCTTCAAACAAGGTTTTGATCGTCGTCTCTCTACTATAGGTAAGTCACTCAGATTTACCATCCCATATAGCAAGGCGAATAATAAGAGTAAGTCGGTATGGTGATCAATCCATCCCGCACCCAAATCATTACCTTGTACATGGTTTAGCGAATCTCGCATTCTAACACTCGGTCATCCCCACAAGCATTGCAGAATTTCTCTTGTCAATGAACCAAGTTCGGATAAATCCATTGATTCTGCAAGCCAAACAAACATCTATCGTTCCTTAACAACTCTCAGGTTTTGCGCAAACTCCTATAGGATCGTCTGTCGATAAAATGGTAACTCTTTCCAGGCTTTTTCCTTCAGCAAGAGTGTGCTTGCTTCTTGGCAGGTCCTGGGGCCTGTGGGTTATGGCCCATCTCATCACTTGTAGTCCTTGAACTTATCCTCGGGCTTCTGATCATTATTCCAACATCCAACTTCCTGGTATACTTAAAATCCATCCAATTGTATTGTCTCCCTTCCTTCTATTGGCACCAAACTAAGACGTGATTACTCAGACTCATCATGGAATTTTCATTGATCCATATTTCCAACATCATACCTCCTTTATATCCAATAGTAATTCATCTCTTCATCCTCGTGGGATATCCCACATACTGAGATAAAAACTTATACTTATGAAATCCATACTCCACTTTGTGGAACAACATTATCCTTTCCAGGGTCAAGCGTCCTTACAAGGGAATATTGGCCATTTCTGCATGGCACTTCTTCAACTGGGAAACATGAAACACCTCATGAACTTCTGACAGTCCTTCGGGTGACTCCAACTTGTTGGCCACTTCTCCCATATGCTCCAAAACTCAGTATGGTCCTACAAATCTCGGGGCTAACTTTCCCTTAACTCCAAATCGTTTAGCTCCTCGTAGAGGGGACACATGAAGACATGCTCTATCTCCAATTTCATAGACTACCTCCTTGCATTTTTGAGTCTGCATAATGCTTCTGCCTGGACTGAGCTACCTTCAGTCTATCTCGAATCCACTTAACATTCTCTTCTGACTCCTTGATCACATTTGGTCCAAACAACTGACGGTCTCCAACTTCATCCCACATCAACGGTGTCTGGCTCCTTCTCCCATACAAAGCTTAAAAAAGGGCCATGTTCAAACTGGCTGGGTAACTGTTGTTGTATGAGAACTCCGCGTAAGGTAGATTATTATCACTACTAGATCCATAATCTAGCGCACACGCTCTCAACATGTCCTCCAGAATCTGATTGACTCTCTCGATTTATCCATCTGTCTGCGGATGAAAGGCTGTACTGAACTCTAGCCTAGTACCCAAAGTCTGGTGCAGCTGATTCCAAAACTATGAGGTAAACTGTGTTCCTCTATCTGATACGATGGTCCTCGGAACTCCATGCAGACATATGATCCTGGTCAAATATACCTTGGCCAATGTCTCACTTGTATAGGTGGTTTCACTGGGATAAAGTGAGCCACTTTGGTCAAGCGAATCAACTACTACCCAGATAGAATCATATCCCTGTCAGGTTCTGGGAAATCCGGTAATGAAATCTATGCCAAGCTTATCCTGCTTCCATTCGGGTATCGGCTTATGATGTAGTAATCCGACTCGCTTCTAATGCTCTGCCTTTACTCTCTGGCATACATCACCTATGACTACATACTCCGCAATATCCTTCTTCATACCAGTCCACCAGAAACGCTCCTTCAAATCCAAATACATCTTGGTGTTTCCAGGGCGAATCGAGTATGGTGAGTCATGAGCCTCCTGAAGTATTAACTTCCTGATCTTTGCATTATTAGGCACATATACACGATCCTCGAACCATAAGGTTTCGTGATCATCCTTACGAAAACCTTCGGCCTTTCCTTTGCTCATCCTCTCTTTTACCTCAGCAATCTCTTTGTCATCCTTCTGAGCTTCACGGATCTTTCCCAACAATGTAGACTGAACTTCCATTGCTGCAACAAAACCTTTGGGAACAATCTCCAACCGAAGTTCCCTGAGATCCTCGGCTAATTCCTTTGGTAATCCTCTGCTTATGAGGGTATTTGTCCTTATTTTCTTTATGATTGTGTCCTATTTCTCCACAAAGCTTGTATGCACAAGGTTTCTTCATATCCTTTCCATAAGGCTCCAATTTCTGGGACACAAACCTAGACTTTGACAAAGTCAACTTAAATTCTTTCCAAGTGGTTACTCCTTGCCATCCATTGATGGTTTGGTACATCCTCCACCAAGTAGCAGCACCTATTTCAAAGCATTGAAGAGCATGCTGGGCCATAACCTTTCCGGATATAGGGTTATTCTCCATGTGATCCTCCATGTTCTGAATCCATTGGTCCGTCTCCAATTGACTCATTGATCCATATAATATGAGCTCATCTCCATTCATTCTCTATTGGGTCCATGGTTTGGGGGGGATAAGAGAGATAGAGAGGGATACACACAATACAAACAAAAGTTTTGAAAAGACAAATTTTATTGTGGCTGTCGGAAAAACATCAAACAAATGACAGCTCACAATCGTCGCATCTAACGCAGGTATATAATAGGGGTTTGGGCTTATAATGGTCAATAAATCTTCAAAGTCATCAAACTCTTCAAGTTGCGTTCATATCTCCAATGGCTTCTTCCCATCGTGCTTGTCCTTCTCAAGTTCTTTTGCCAGATCATCTCTGTTGTCGCAAAGTCTCTCGTGGCGTCCTTCAATATTTCTGGAGTTACGTTCCAACTTCTGGATTTCATCAACCTCGACATGAACCATGATCCTACTATCCTTCAGTTCCTGACAAATCTCCGGTATCTCGAGGTTTTGCTCCTCCAGCTTGGCTACTTTCAATTTCTGGATCCTGAGTTCTTCACGAATCGCTTCCTTATCAAATACTGCTTCTTGTAGGTCCATCTTAACTTCTTGATGTAACACTCCAGATCCCGGTGATACACCGGCTAAGGTTAAAACTGCATCCTTCACTGACAGATGCTCCTTCAGCCTTCTACCATCCAATTTTTCCATGCATCTGCAGACTTAACTCCGCATGGTGACAATAGCATAGGAGGGCAATAACACCATGGTTAGCCATATCTATGCCCATGTTACTGCCATGAGCTTTAATTCCATAATTAATCTCTCATGTCTTGGGTTTCCTGACAAAATTTTTGAGTTCTAACGCTCCATATTCCGGCCTTTCTCCGATACACCTTGATCTCGGGTATTGACAGCTTCCATAGTCTGCCAGGTTCCATAAGGGTAGCCTTCCTAGGTCATACCAATCTGAAAATTCTTCAAAGCCTTCAAATTCTCCTAGTCTTCGGAGTCTTCACCGTTGTAGTTTCCGTCATTCTAAAGCACGGTAAAAATCTCCTTCATTCCGTAGTGGTCGTGGTTGTCCTGATATCTTGTACTTTTTGGAGTGGTCTCATCAGTCGAATCTTCGTGTTGTCAAAATAGGAAAGGGGTATAGTCTCTCTAAAAGGGAATATTTGAATAAGCTCAGAAAAGAAGAGAGGTAAAAGATCTTTTTGAAAAAGAAAATTTCAGAGAAAATCCTTCCTATGGGCTTGCCAGTTTCTAGGGTCACATCCTACAGTCAACATGTGCTCTGATACCATCTTGTAGCGACCCGACCCGAATGGGTCAAGTCTCTGTGCTTAAGTGTCATCCTGGATCGGTATCTTTGACACACACAAGACTCGAGGATTTATAACAGAGGTAAATCACATGTATAAGGTAACGTAAATACTATTACCTCAATCCAAAATAGCGGAAGTAACAAGGTTGTGGATTCCCATCAACACCAACGGCAAAGTTGAGTGTAGAAATCGTAACCCTAACGTATCACTTACTCGTCGTAAGATCCTGCAACATGATAAGTTGCAGCCACAAAGGGTCAGTACATTGAATGTACTGGCAAATTCACACCATAGAGCAATGATGAATAATGGCTATCTCTACATGCATATTTGGCTGGTGGAGGCTCTATGGTTACAATGTTTTTGCGAAAAGCCAATTTTTCCCTACTGCAAAGGAATAAATTTTATTTAACTATCATGGTGGTTGTTAAACATTGAGAATGGTTGACAGCATTCTCAATCCCAATTAAAAATATCATCATTAACCCAACAAAATTAATTAAAGTAGCATGATGAGATTCACTTGATAATCCAAGTACTAGATACTCAAGATGTCCATAACCGGGGACATGGCTAACCATGATTAGTTTATACACTCTGCAGAGGTTTGTGCACTTTTCCCACAAGACTCGATCTCCTCCGTTTGATTTCTCGCACTACATGGTGTTTGAGAAACGGATGACCGAGACATAGTCTTTCAGAAGCGCTAGCATCTTACGAATGGGTAGACCTTACCAACCTACAACCCCTACATCAGCTAGTCTACCACTGTAAGAGTTCACACGACTTAATCAACTATGCTAGAGCCCATAGTAGCATGTGGCTGCACACGGAAGTTTCTAGCATGAATAATCTTATGATCCCTTTGAGCCTGGGTGGCGGTCCATAAAAAAACAGGCAATCCTGGTCTACCCAGGTGCCTAGATAGGCAAATCCTGGAATAACCAGGTACCTCAATCCACCCAGATGTGTATTAATGTTGCCACCTTAGATAAACCATTAATTAACAATCTCACATCTGTCATGGATATTCACTCAAAACCCAATCCACGTCTACGAGCATAGCATGGCATAATAAGCAAACATAGAAGTAACTCCCAAGGGTTTTATAATAAATCAGGTAATAGGTACTACCTCAAACTACTTCCCAAAACCCACAATTTAATTAGATCCTAATCATGCAATGTTTGAGGATTGATCTAATGCATAAAAACTGGGTATGAAAAGGGATATGATTAAAGTGTGAACTTGCCTGCAATGTTGATGAAGATGATTCGCACTCAAAACTCTTGATAGTTCTACTCGTCACACTCCGGTCAATATATCGTAAGCAAGCAATAGTAACCACACATAAGCAATCACTCAAAAGATCGGAAAGAACGAAGAAAACAATTCGGAAAACATCAAAACCAAGAAAATAACTCTTGTAACATAAAACAATTTCTAACAGTACCAAAATTATTTGAATTTGCCCTTATCAGAAAGTTTAGGTCAAGAGCTTCGATTTGCAAAAAGAATCAACTAAATCGGAGTTACGAAACTCAAGTTACGATCAAACGAAGTTCAAATTCAAATATGATATAATTCAAAATTTTATAATTTCAAAAACATGTTTGAGTTAGATTACTGGATAGAGGAGGTCGTAACGAAGAAGTGGGCGTTGTTTTGAACTAATTCCGACTAACGAGCAAAGAGTTATGAGCTTTTGAAGAACAGGGCTAAATTGTAAATAAAACATCTATAAAGAAGTCCCTGAGTAAAACTAATGTAAAAAGAAAAAGTCTAATATCTAACGTTATTGCAACGCTAACGAACGAAAAACATTTGCGAAACTAACTAAATGTAAAACATTCGCTACCTAACCAACTATATATATATATATATATATATATATATATATATATATATATATATATATATATATATATATATATATATATATATATATATATATATATATATATATATATATATAAACGCTTTTAAGCAAAAACCGAACCTTAAAGGAAAAACCGGAGAAAACCGGGTAGTTTATTACCGGATCGGGAAAACCGGTGGGTCGGGCGGCGGAGCAGATCTGCCGCCGGCGAACTCCGCCTGCAAGTCGAGGCGGCGGTGTGTCCGGCGAGGTGTGGGCAACGGCGGCGGTGGCGTCTGGAGGCGGCGGCGGCGATGGCGAAAAGGGCGACGAGATGCGAGGCGGCGGCGGATTCCAGGGCAAAGTAGCTCAAGCTGGCGCAGATCTCGGCGGGAGGAGAGAGAAAAGAGAGGGGGCCGGGGTAGCCCAGTATTTAAGGAGGAGGGGTGGCCTCGGGAGGCGTGGGGAAGGGCATGGCGGCGCCGGGCGCGGCTCGGACTCCGGCCGGAGTCCGGCTCGGCGACGGGGACGATGGCGGTCTTGTGAGTGGATCTTAGCTGGCAGAGCCGGGTCGGCCCATTCATGGAGGGAAAATTCTTTCTTTTAAACAAACAGAGAAAGAAATAATAAAACAAAAGAAAATGAAAAATATTATATAGGCATATAATATATCAAAATTTGCAGAAAAAGATTTTCTACAATATGGACATTTTTATAGCATTAAATAAAATACACACAAATTCAGATAATTCAAAGAGTGCTACTGGTTCAATAAAACCTAATAAAATCATTTTAAAAATACCAAAATTAATTCAAATTTATTTCTCTCCATTTTTCTGATGTAGGAATCATGTTACCCTATTTTCCTTATATTTTATTTTTGGAGAAAAATAATTTGAATAAAACTCAAATAACTCCAAATTGAAAAATAAAAAGAACTTTGAATTTAATTCTTTGAAACTCCCAACTCATATTTCATATAATTTGAAGAAGTCATTTTATCTTCTCTCATGAAAATCATTGAGTTGCATGAAGTTTCAGAATGGGAAATATTTTCCAAATGAAATTCAAATATTTTCAACACCCCTTGTCATTTAAATAAATGGAATAAGTCATGTCATCTTCTCTCTAGGGTTTTGTGGTGAAAAGAATTTGAATTCACGGAGATCACGAATGCAAAATGAAAGTTTGGGAAAGTCCTTTTATTCCCTCTCATTTAACTTTCAAAATGTTTTGAATTTCACTCAATTTCACACAATCAATCAAACAATCAATCAAATCTATCTATTTATCGTAACATTCCAAAATTTAGAATTTTGGGATGTTACAATAAATGAGTAGGCACATCAGGGCTCAAACAACTCCTACTCACGCTAGTGTCTTTCATCTATTTACTGTGGCAATGACATGTCATGCAGAGGAAAAGGGTTTCAGCTACCACAGCATGTAACAGTTGAATCGATATTTTCCTAATGCAGTAAAAGAGAGCAGGAGCGAGAGAGTGGGATTGTATCGGAATGTATAGCTCTTCATCGGTGTCATCGATCACATCGTCGGAACCACGTCTACTGAGAGGGGACAAATACTGGCAAACAAGGAAGAACACAATCAATGCAATGCACAATATGATGCATGATCATGACATGGCAGAATGAGTGTGTTGGCTTAATGCAACTACAGCCAGATGGGTTTGAGCCGCTTTGAACCAAAGGTTCAACAACAAACTCATCGTTTGAATTTAAATAGTTCTTTATCATGTTCTAATATAAACATAAGGGTCAAGTTGCTTTAACATGCATGAAACCAGTACAGATGGATATATTCAATTTTTCTGATCATTTTTCATATATAAATCTTTGCATTTGGAGTTACAAATTAATTTCTATGATTTTTAGAAGTTAGCACTATTTTCTGAAATTTCCTGAATAAGAATAAATCCAGAAATGAGTTACTGCGTCAACATGGCGTCAGCAGGTCAACTAGGGTGTTTCAGGTAAAACCTGACCAGTGGGACCCATTGGTCACATTGCTGGCTTGGGTCACTGATGGGTGGGGTCGGTCAAGGGCCACATCAGCAAGGTCAAAGCTAACGCGTGGGGCCACTATGGTTAGTTAAAACTAAACAGGCACTAAACCGTGTTTAATTAGGCAGCGGGGCCCAGCTATCAGTGTCACTTGATGTTAAATAACTGGGCTGTGTCGGGGAAGCTAATCGTGTCCCACGAACACCTATGGGACCTGGTCCCTTGTGGTTCGGAGGGGGAGCGGAGGATGCACAAAGAGTGGATCGAAGCGATGCACACGAGCAGATTTACCCAGCTTCGGAGCTCTCCGGAGAGATAATACTCCTACTTCTGCTTTGTGGATTATATTGTGTTCTTGCTAGGGAGCAATGGGAGCTACAAAACCTAGCCTGAGTGAGCGTGGTCTCGTATGAGTCAAATGAACTAAGCCGGAGCCGAACCCTTTCTACGTTGCACTTGGGCCTCCTTTTATAGGCACAAGGGGTCTCCACAGGTGGCAAGTAGACAAGGGTAAGATAGTAAAAACAGAGGCTGGTACACCGCTTTATGCAGGTACGATGATCTATACCTAACTCGACGCCAAGGGACAAGAGTCATAAATCCCGTCTCGGTCCTGAACAAAGGTAACGAGGACCGCTGCGCGCCTCCGTTTGCCATTATGGTAGCTTGTCGGCGCCGCTTATCGCTGCTCCCCATCGGCTGCACAGCCCATCGACACGCTGCTGGGAAAGCCCGCGGCGACATCGTTGGCGGATGAGCTGGAGCGAGATGAAGAGAGGTTGCTGCGCTGCAAGCGCCTTGCCGCGCGTAACCCTTGTCGCTTTGGGAGCTCGGCGCTCACCAAGCCTTCGGCAAGCTCCTCTTGCCGGGCCTTGTTTCGCCGTGCCTTGAGTGGTCTTCCGGCAAGCTCCTCTTGCCGGGCCTTGATTACTTTGTTCTTGAATGGCTCCAAAGGAGCCGCGGAAGATCTTGATGGTCACCAGCCAGCCCCTGCCGCTGTATCAGAATCGCGTGCACGAGTTCGGGTGCTAGGGGTACCCTACTCTAGTACACCGACAGAGCCCCGAACTGGGCCACACGACGCTAAGCTCATTGGGCCAGCCCAAAAGCAAAGGCACGGGCACGCCGCTGTCCGGATTACGCCATTACTTGCCTGGACCCACCACGCCCCCACTAACATCACGCACCGGACGTGGCGTGCGTGGGGGAGATCGTCGAGCTTTCTTTAATGGAAAATCGGGCGCCGCCCCTCTCCCTCTTTATAAGCAGAAGTACAGGGCAGAGCGCCCACTTGCCATTGTTGTCACATCGAAACCACCGCTTCCCCTTTCTTCTCGATCCCAAAGAGAGCGACGCCCCTCCATTGCCACGGTGCCACCAATGCCGTCGACTTCCTCCACCACCTCTCCCCATGGCTCAAGGCCGACAAGGAAAAGGCATGAAATCGGCGGCGCAGCTGCTCATGGCGCTGCGGAAGGAGCGGGCCCTCTTGATCCCCCGCTTGACGGGAAGGAGCTGCGGAGATGTACTATCTTTTTCGGCGACGGCGACGTATGCACCAGCAAGACGAGGGTGATCTCCGCCGCCACGTCCGATAAGGTTTCCATCGGGTACCCTTTTTCGCTTTTCTTCCATCGGGCTCGCCTCGCCTTTTCTGAATTCTTCGTGATGTCATGAACACATATGGCCTCCGCCTCCTGACTTCACCCCCAACGCCGCCCTCACCATGGCGTTTCGCACACCTCTGCGAGAACTTTGTCGGGTTCACCCAAATGTCGCACTCTTCCGCCATTACTTCACACCCAGCGTAGAGAGGGAGAGCCGCTGTCGGAGGAATTGCATGGACCTCTAGGATCGACAAGAAGGAAGCGTATCTTGACGGAGAGTTGCGCAGCAAGTGGGAGGAGTGGAGAGCTGACTGGTGTTGGATCTTAGAGGAGGAGCCACAGCCTTTTACTGCCCTACGCAAAACCCCCATAGTGCGCGGCAATGACTGGAGCAACTTGGGGCGGAGGATGCCAAGTTGAAGATTGCCGTGACTAGGATCTTGCGTCTCGAGACATGCCGGGCTGATGTAGGAGGCGCATTGGCGCGGACTTCCTTCGGCGCCGCATTGCGCCCTTGCAGGAGAGGGGAGGCCTGCTTGGGAGTTCCAACGCGCGGACATCATGAGGCTGCGTCCGGTCTGAATTGGAACTTTACCGCCTTGGAGCTGGATGGCATGCTGCGGGAGCTGTTCAAGCTCGATGCGATCACCCCGAGTGGTTCATGTTGCCGAGGGAGTCGTGCCTTGTGCAACAACTTCGTCGCTGACCGCATCCAGCGCGATGATGCCGTTGTGCGATTCCCATGGAATCGTTCCAACTTGGCAGAGCCCGCCGACGAGTCGTGCAGCAGTTCTTCGACGACTTAGAAGAAGTGCCGATCCGTGCCGACGATGAAGCAGCTCACCGCGACACCACCGAGCAGGAGATGGCGCGACGCCCTGAGGTTGGAGGAGGCAGCAGAGGCTGCTGCCGCCGGCGTGTTTGGGTTCACTGTCGAGGAGGCAGAGACAGCCGAGGCGGCAAGCCTTGCCGACCGAGAAGAGTTTGCCGATGAGGAGGAGCAGGCCGAGCCCGACAATGAGCCGAGCGAGCCTGCCGGGGGCGCCTCCCCTCCGCCGTCAAGCAGCTTGCCGCAGGAGGAGCCCGCGGCCCCGCCAAGGAGACGCCTCCGCAAAACCGGAGAGGTGGCGGGGCGGCACGCATGCCAACAACCGTCTGCCGCCCGGCGCGCTCCACCGCGGCAAGCAAGCTTGCTGCAGAGGCGCCTCATGCCGCCATGGCGAAGGGCGGGGTCTTCGAGTCGCGCCCCCTGCACCCGCCAAGCGTCCGAGGAATCTTCTCCTCAATTAAATCGCGCCGGGCGAATTTGATCTCTCGCCTCAGCTCCGAGGAAGAAGAGGAAGAGTAAGATCTTGTCGCTGCTACTTGTAATCCTCCAATTTATTGCTTTATTTTATATCGATGGCTTCACTCTGAACCTTCTCCTTCTTCAGATGCTAGCTCGAGGCGTCGAAGAGGGCCAAGACCCGTGGTTGTCATCTCGAGATGATTCCCTGCATGGCATGACAGGGGCACGTCTGGGACTCCTTGCGGATCTGCAACCCTTCAACAGAGCAGCCCCAAAGACAGCCCCCAGTGTAAGTGTTTGGTTTATTTCTCATGGTTAGGTATGCTCGGGTGCTCCTCCATCACTGATATCTGGTTTGTTGAATTATGTAGGAGCAGAGCAGCCTCATCAGGAGGTCCCGGAGGCCGCTCCCGAGGTTCAGCCTCATCAGGAGGCCTCGGAGGTCACCCCCGAAATTCTGCTTGCTTCAACTACGCCACCAAGGGAGAAATCTCCGCCAAGGGAGCGCTCTCCGGCAAGGGAGGCCTCTCCGACAAGGGATCTTCTCCGGCAAGGCAGCGCCGACAACCCTCGGTGGTGGAGACCGCGGCAACAGACCCTACTGCAGTAATCTTCTTGTTTGAGAATTTCCCTTGGGTTCTTTTCTTACATTCTTCTTTTGAACACTTACTTGACTGGTTCTTGCTCTCTCGATCGTCAGATCCATCTGCGGAGAACTGATGGAGACTGAGGCTGCCGGCGAGGAGGGCGCCAAGGCAACAATGTCGACGCAACCAACATGGAGGAGGAGACCGGCGCCGATGGGTCCGCCCGGCGAGGAGATCGCCAAGGCTGCTTTGGCCTTGCAGAGGCTGGGGAGGATCCGCGATCGACCGACAGCTCTGAGGCGCAGGAGGCGCCAGCGCTGCACCGACCGCCGATCCTCCCGCCACCGATGCCGCACTGCACTCAAGAGCCCCAGCCAGCGCCTATCTGAAGGCCGGCGAGGGTGTCTTTATCAAGCTCCCATGGGCATCAAGCTCCAGGGCACCGGCCGAAGGGGAGACCTTCGACGCGGAACTGCTTGCCTCCGCCGGGCTGTCGTTGGTCGGCGCTCCGAGCAGCAGCAGCGTGAGCTCGAGAGGAGGCAGCTGCTAAAGAGGTTGTTGTCGCTCTATCGCGCCCGACAAGCCAAGCTGGGGTCGTGGAGGCGCTTGTCGCGAGGGCGGAGCTGACTTGGAGAAACGCGCGAAGAGCTCCGTGCGCCAACAAAAAACTCTCCGGATATAGCGAGGCGCGGGAGCAGCTTGTCGAGGCGCCACGGCCTTCATCTTGGAGAAGGCCGAGGTCGAGGAGCAGAGAGCTTGCCGGCGAGAAGCTCTCAGCGCAAGAAGGTGGTGGCGCGCGGAAGATCAACCTCGACAGCTATGAGGAAGATCTCGCCGTGCGAAAGCAATCAATTGGGGGCCACTTCAGGAGGCAAAGGATGCTGCTGCGGCTGCCGAGGCCGCCAAGAAGGAATGGAGGCGAGGTGGCTCAGCTGGAGTCTACCCTCCGAGCGCCGAGGAGGTCGCCGGGTTGAAGCGCGAGGCGAGAAGGACGCCTACACCCTCGGCGAGTTGCAAGGTCGTTTATTTGAAAAGATCAAAGAGCTCGATGCGCCAAGGACTCCAAGGCGGATCTGGAGCTGAAACTGACCACCTTGACAGAGACGCTGAACGGCGCCAAGGAGCGGGAAACGGGCCTGCTGGAGAAGATTAAAGCCAATGAGGAGCTGTTGGCGAATGCCGCGACTGCCTGAATGATCTCAGAGATAGCATAATGCATTTGGATGAAGGTCTTGTGGACACCGCCGCCGGCATCCATAATGAGCTGATGGAGCTGGGGATGGTGGATCTTGGGTACTCCACCGACGAGAACCTCCAACCCAGCGTCAAGCTCAGCCTATTCTTCAAGGGCGTGCTGATGGGTCTCCAGGGGCTCCGGGAGGAGATCCCAAAGCAACTGGCAGAGGAGTCGCGCCAAGTTTGCGCCGGGGCTCTCCAGAAGGTGCTGATGAAAGTGGCCTTCCGCAACCCAGGTGTCGACTTCACCAAAGTTCTCAAGTCCCTGCCTCCATCTGCTGACGTTGAAGCGCTCAAGGCCCTTGTCGCACCCATTGTGGACAGGGTGAGTGGAGTCAAGAGGCTCGATGGCGACCGCGTGGACTAGGCCGCCAAGCTTATCTTTCTCTTGTCGTTGTAGATCATGTTTAGGCGAAAAATTTATTAGATCTGCGACAAGTTATTTCTGTATTATACTCTATCTTAGGCAATCGAATGCAAATGTTATTTCCTTTACTTGACTCCTTCCCTTGTATGTTTGTGCCCTACGCTTTTAGGGGAATTTGTCGGTCACGAACACCTTTGCATGGCGCTGAGTGCGGAACTTCAGCAGCCTCTTGGGCGATGCCGCCTCCGACAAGCAACCTTATCGCAACTAGTTGCAGCACACTTAAGTTGTTGAGCGGACTCGAAACAAAGTAAGGCGCAAGCTAGTCGCGAATCGGTTCCTCAGCCGCATGGTTTTCCATACAAAGTACTATCGTTCGAGGAAGATAACTTAAAATTTAAAACTGGTTGCTAAACTTAGCAACTTAGCTTCTCTGTTGTTCACTTCGGCAAGGCGACAGTTCCTCGGCGATGCTTGGTGGCCCACACCATTATATTCTCCTTCCCCCCCGGTTAACTTGTGGGTGGATGAACCTTCCTCTTGCTTGAGAAGAAAGAAGAGAAAATAAAGTTATGGAGCCTAGTGGCTCGTTATCGCTTACCGGGTGTGGATGCTGCACAAAATGTTAGATAACACATGCATATAAGATTATGAAAGCATGTATTGACAAGTTGTGCGCAACACATAGGCTTTACTGATGCACGGGGTCTGCGCCCGGCTTTGTACAAAGGATTACATGCAACAGCGGCAAGACTTGTACAAAAGGGTGGTTGCCGGAAAGGGTCCCGACAACCGCGCCCTATGGGTAAAACTTACGAAGATGCTCTATATTCCAGGAGTTGCTCACTGGAATGCCATCTTCGGTCTCAAGGCGGACATCGCCGGGCCTAGTGACTCGTTTCACCCGATAGGGGCCTTCCCATTTCAAGGCCAACTTGTTGGAATTCTTGGCGGATTGAGCGCGAAGAACAAGGTCGCCTTCCTCGAAGCTTCGGCATTAACTGCGGCTATGGTAGCGACGCAAAGCTTGCTGGTAACGAGCAGCTCGTCTGCAGCTGAAGACGATCTTCCTCGAGGAGCAGTAGCGTCATCTTGTTGCAGCTGCTCTTGCTCAAGCTCATCATAGCGAGTACTCGAGGTGACCCGTATCTGAGTTCTATGGGGAGAACTGCTTCGCTCCATAGACTAGAGCAAAAGGTGTCCGGCGGTGGCTCGATTTGGTGTCGTCTGATCGACCAAAGAACCACCGCAGCTCCTCAATCCAGTTTTTTTCGCACTTGTGTAGTCTGTCAAAGTTACGGTCTTGAGTCCTCGCAGCACTTCAAAGATTTGCCCTCTCTCGCTTGACCGTTGCTTCTCGGGTGAGCAACAGATGCAAAGCAGACTTTGGCGCCAAGATCTTGGGCGTATTGCATGAAGGTGCGACTTCGTGAATTGTGTGCCATTGTTGGCGATGATCCGATTAGGTATCCCAAAGCGGCAAACAATTGACACAAGAACTTGATCGCCGACCGTGTCTTGTCACCTTCCTCACTACTTCCACTTCCGCCACTTTGTGAACTTGTCGATTGCACGTACAAGTACTCAAAGCCCCGACAGCTCGGGGAAGGGGCCGAGATGTCGAGCCCCGACGAAAAGGGCCAGGATAAAGGGATCGTCTGGAGAGCTTGAGCTGGCTGGTGTATCTGTTTTGAATGGAACCTTGCACGCTTCACACTTGGTTACTTGTGCGATTGCATCTGGAGGGCTTCGGCGGAAGAAACCTTGCCGGAAAGCTTTGCCGGCAAGTGCTCTTGCGCCAATGTGGTGACCACATATGCCTCCATGTATCTCTGCCAACAGCTTCTGTCCATCTTCTCGGCAAATACACTTCAATTTCACTCCGTTGAGTCTTCTTCTGTATAGGGTGTTGTCAACAAATTGGTACATACTTGACTGCCGGGCTACTCTTTCCGCTTCTTCTTGTTCTTCGGGAAGTTCTCCTGTTTGAAGGAAATGGACGATTTGCTACGCCCATGTTGGAGCTTGTGGCTCGACAACAAGGACTAAAGGCACATCTACCACTGCGGGAACATTAGCTTCCACGGCAAGAACCTGCGGTTCCGCCGGAGCTTGATGATCTCCGGCAAGCTTGCCGGAGCAAAGGTTGTCGGGAGCGTCTGCTTCAACGAAACAAACCACAGGGTTTGTCAGAGCAGACTGCTCCTCAGTGATATTTGCGTTGATTTTAGGGACCTTCTTGGCGGCGGCTCCAAGGAGCTCTGCCGGAAAGTAGTCGCCGGAAACCAATTTTCTCTTCTTGCTCTGTCCTGTTGATGGTGTTACGGTTGGCTGGGTCAGCTTGAGCACAAAAATTCCTCGTTCCACAGGTAACTTAAGTGCGGCACATTTTGAGAGGCCATCAGCTATATCATTCTGAGCTCTTGGAACGTGTTCCATTTGCAGGCCTTCAAAGTGCTCTTCTAGCTTTCTCACTTCATCAACGTATGCTTCCATCAACGGACTCTGGTAATCTTTGTTCACTTGGCGGACGACAAGCTGCGAGTCACCCCTGACGATAAGCTTCTTGATCCCAAGGTCCACTGCAATTCTAAGACCGGCAAGCAAACCTTCATATTCTGCAGTATTGTTTGTCGCTTGCTCCTTGGGAAAATGCATTTGGACTATGTACTTGAGGTGCTCTCCGGTGGGTGCGATAAGCAACGCCGCACCGCGCCTTTGCAGCGAGAAGGCACCATCAAAGTACATCAGCCACTCTTTACTTGCTTCTTTGGCGGGGATGCTCGTCTCTGGTATTTCTTCATCTTGCGTTGGCGTCCATTCTGCTATAAACTCTGCCAATGCTCTGCTTTGGATAGTTGAAGTGCTTTCAAACTTGAGGCCAAAGCTTGACAGTTCCAGTGCCCACTCGACAATCCTGCCTGTTGCTTCTGGATTTTGCAATATCCTCTTCAACGGAAAGCGAGTGACAACTGTTATCTCATGTGCTTGGAAGTAATGGCGCAGCTTTCTCGAGGCCATGAGGAGGCCGAAAAGCAACTTCTGCACACCGGAATACCTTGACCTAGCCCCCTGTAGAAGGGAACTGACAAAGTAGACAGGGCGCTGCACCATCCTTCTTTGTATCTTGTCGCAATCCTGCGCAGATCCGTCCTTGTCGGGACCAGAGATTGACATCGAAGCCCCCTGCTTGTCGCTGGATGCGTCTGTCTCGGTTGCCGGCTCATCATCTGCCTCCCTCTCCGCTACTAACGCAGCACTGACCACTTGATTGGTTGCTGCTATGTACAGCAGCAACTTCTCTTGTGGCTTAGGTGCGACAAGTATTGGAGCGGAGGACAGGTACCTCTTCAAGTCTTGCAGCGCAGCCTCCGCCTCGGGAGTCCATTTCATTGGACCAGCCTTTTTCAAAATTTTGAAAATGGCAGGGCCTTCGGTGACTTAGAGATAAACCTGCTAAGAGCAGCCACGCAACCGGCAAGCCTTCTTACATCATTGACGCGCTTTGGTGCTTCAATCTGCTCAATGGCCTTGATCTTGTCGGGATTGGCTTCAATTCCCCGCTGAGACACAAAGAACCCGAGAAGCTTGCGGAAGGGACTCCAAACACGCACTTCTCGGGGTTGAGCTTGAGGTTGATCTTGCAGATTTGCAAATGTCTCATCCAAATCCTGAACGAGTTGCTTTGTCCTTGCTCTTGACCACTATGTCATCCATGTAGGCTTCTACATTTACGTATTTGTGGCTCAAATGCATCATGGACTACTCTTGCAAAGGTTGAACCAGCATTCTTCAAACCGAAGGCATCCGTATGAAACAAGATGTGCCACATGGTGTAATGAATGCGGTTTTCTTCATCTTCTTACGCCATGAAGATCGATGATATCTGAATATGCATCAAGAAATGAAAGCAAATCACATCCAGCCGTGGAGTCAACAATCTGGTCAATACGTGGCAAGGGAAATGGGTCTTTGGGACAAGCTTTATTAACATCTGTGAAGTCAATACAAAGTCTCCATTTCCCATTGGCCTTGCGTATAACTACCGGATTGGCCAACCACGGGATGGAGCACTCCTCGACAAGGCCTGCCGCTTCCAACTTCTTGATTTCTTCGCTATGAATTCTTGGCGCCCACCGCTGTTTCCTAACTTTTTGCTTGACGGGCGGCGTGAGGACGACAGCTAGGTGGTGCTCAATTACTTTCACAGGAACACGGGGATGTCGATGGTTGCCACGCAAACACATCGACATTTGCCCGCAGGAAAGCAACGAGCTCGCCTTCCTATTTAGGGTCAAGCGTGGCACTGATGGTGAAAGTACCACCAGTGTCGTCCTCCTTGGCGGGCACCTTCTTGGTCTTCGGTGGAGCTGCCATCTTCTTCTTGCACTTGCCGGTGGAGCTCGATGGCGCGTCCTCGACGGTAGCGTAGCACTCCGAAGAGGTGCGCTTGCCGGAGTGGGCATCAGAGTTCTTGCGGACAAAGTGGTCTTCCTCTTCCGGGGCTTCAGACAAGTGGTTTGCTATCCGTGGCGGCTGCTGCATCCCCAAATCTTGTCGGCACGCACAAGCGCATCCTTCTTGTCGCCATGAACAGAAATGACGCTTATCGGGCGGGCATCTTGAGCAGGTTGTAGGCGTAATGAGAGGCTGCCATGAACTTGGCGAGTGTTGACGGCCAAGTATTCCATTGTAGGGCAATGGGAAATCGGCAACGCCAAATGTGACCCTCTCAGTCCTAAATTCAGTTCATCGCCAAATGTCACCGGCGCAGGATCTTCCCTTCGCTTGCTCCTTCCTGGGTTGATTCCTTGAAAGTACCAGTTTCTTGAGCTCATTGTCGGGGATCTGAAGCTTCGGAGCATCGCGGAAGAGATCAGATTCAGCCGGCCCGCCGCCAACCAACATCTTTGTGACCTTGAGGTTGCGGATAGTTGGTGATACCAACATCGGCAAGCACCCGACCGCAGTGATGCGATCGTGGTGATCCACAATGTCAAAGATGATGGGTGTCTGGACCACTTCGAGGTTTGCGCGACTCTATGGATGGTTCTGCTGCATTAACCTCACGCATCCATTGCTTGAGTTGGCGGTCAGGTATGCAGAGAAGCGCCACCGCCAACGCAAAGGACCTCCGTTGCCTTCAAACTCTTGCTCGTCAGCTTCATCGTCTTCCATGTCTTCGTCATCTTCATCTTCGTCTTCTTCCTTGTCGCGGCCGCGGGGAGGTCTGTCTCCTTGCCGCTGCTTGGCCTTGCCGCGGCGTCCTCCCCGACCGGGTCTCTTCTTGTTAGTTGCCCCTGCACCTTCCTGGGCCTTCTCCTTGTCTCGCTGCTCGTATTCTGCCTTCTGCAGTTCAACAAGCTGCTCGACTTTCTTGCAGCTCTGGAGGTCGTGGCCCTTGGTTCGGTGAATCTTGTAGTACTGCTTGTTGGAGCTGTCCTGCTTGTCGGCGGCCGCCACAGCTTGACGGTCTGTGTCAGCGGCAACCTCCTTGCCGGAGCCACTTGCCTTAGCCTTGCCGGCGCCACCTCCATTGCCGGACTGCTCGACAACTAGTACTTCCTTGTTCTTATTTCTTCTGTTGTTCCGCCACGGCTCTTCCTTGCAGGGCGGTCTCCTCACCGCCGATTCTGCTCCCACATTCTCTCCTCGAGTCTTCTCCCTCCTCAAATAAGCACACTTGTCGGCCGGGCGTAGAGCTTGCTGACGTCTTTTACTTTACACATCGCCATCTCCTCCTCATCCTACGGTTCCGCGACGTTTTGGTGAAACGCTACGATCACCTTGGCGGTGGACGTCTGGTATGTTGTAGTGCACACGATCAATCTCTGGATAAACTTAGCAAGGACTCTCCTTCCTTCAGGCGAGCAGGTGAAGGTCACTCTCTGGCCATGAGGTTTGTGGCCGCTGTGAAGGCGCCGACAAACTGGTGGCACAAATCCGCCAAGAGGAAATAGAGCTGTCCGGCAAGTGCATGAGCCAAGACCGACGTTTGGCTTGAGCACCGAGAGGAAGTAGTTGGCGAGATCTTATCGCCTCGCCCCCGCAGCCTGCACCGTGATGGTGTAGATGCTTTGAGAACTCCGATGGGCGCCCCGCCATCATACTTTTCCGCACATCTGGTTTGAAGTTTTTCTTATCGAGCCATCGGACTTGCCGCAGCTCACGGGTGAACGCAGGGCAACCTACCGCGTCGACAAGTCACCCGTTCCTTCGGGCGCATGCATGTCAACAGCGGGCCCTGCGCGTTGGTCAGATTGACGCCGCGCTTCTCTTCGGCGCTCGATGCGGGTTCGAGCGTCTTCTTCTTGCCATTCTCGGAGAACTTGGCGCTGGTCGCGACGAGCTCGCGGATCCGACGACGCTGTGGAGTCGCTGTCGAGGTGGATCCGGCGAGTCAGCGATCTTGGCCTTCGGGAAGGGGAGTGGACGGTGGCTGCACCCCCGCAAGTCTTGTCGCCATCGGCTCGTGCCTTGTCGCCTTGCCGTGGCTGCGAGGCGGTTGGTTGCCGCGGGACGTCGCCGTTGGCAAAGCCGATGAGGCTCTGGATGGTGGCCCTCCATTCGTCGACCTTGTCGGCCGTTGGAGGGTAGTCTAGAAGTAGCTGAGCTCTTGCCAAGGCTTCTGCTGGAGTGGTGGGTGGCAATGGCGTACGGAGCGAAGAACGGGACGTGCTCGGACTCCTAACCAAGTTAGGAGGAGCAGCGTCCCGCCCCAGCGACCGTACTCCGCTGGTACCGGCATGCTGGCATGCATGCGGGTCTCGAGGGCCTCGGGATCCTCCAGCTTAGCCTTGATCTATCGAACGTATGGTGCTGCGAGCACCATGAAGCTGTCTTCCCCGCGCCTCTTGAGAAGGACGCGGTGCGGATTCGGACGCCGAAGCTTGCGCCGCCTTGTCCTTGGACTTGGCGACGTCGTGGACTCCCTCGTCGGCGCCGTTTCCTCTGCCAGTGTCCTCCCCACCACTCGCCTGCTCTGGTGGTGGTGGGTTGGACGCAGACGGCCCTGCTGCCGCCGAAGTCTTCTTCTTCGGTGGCATGCTGAGATGATGATGAAGATTGTTGCTCGTGTGAACGCTGGATCAGGTTCACACAACCTCGACGCCCCCCTACCCGGCGCGCCAAAGATGTCGGGGAAGCTAATCGTGTCCCACGAACACCTATGGGACCTGGTCCCTTGTGGTTCGGAGGGGGAGCGGAGGATGCACAAAGAGCGGATCGAAGCGATGCACACGAGAAGATTTACCCAGCTTCGGAGCTCTCCGGAGAGATAATACTCCTACTGATGCTTTGTGGATTATAATGTGTTCTTGCTAGGGAGCAATGGGAGCTACAAAACCTAGCCTAAGTGAGCGTGGTCTCGTATGAGTCAAATGAACTAAGCCGGAGCCGAACCCTTTCTACGTTGCACTTGGGCCTCCTTTTATAGGCGCAAGGGGTCACCACAGGTGGCAAGTAGACAAGGGTAAGATAGTAAAAACAGAGGCTGGTACACCACTTTGTACAGTGTACAGTGATCTATACCTAACTCTGACGGCAAGGGACAAGAGTCATAAATGCCCGCCTCGATCGCTCGAACAAAGGTAACATGGATCGTCAAGTGCGCCTCCGCTTGCCACGATGGTAGCTTGTCGCGCGCTTATCGCTCCTCCTCGCTGGCTGCACAGCCCATCGACACGCGTTCTGGGAAAGCCCCGCGGCGACACGCTTGGCGGATGAGCTGGAGCGGAGATGAAGAGAGTTGCTGCCGCGGCAAGCGCCTTGCCGCGGCGTAACCCTTGTCGCGCTTTGGGAGCTCGGCGCCACCAAGCCTTCCCGGCAAGCTCCTCTTGCCGGGCCTTGTTTCTTCGTGCCTTGAGTGGTCTTCCGGCAAGCTCCTCTTGCCGGGCCTTGATTACTTTGTTCTTGAATGGCTCCAAAGGAGCCGCGGAAGATCTTGATGGTCACCAGGCCAGCCCTGCCGCGGGGTGCTGCAACTGCCCGTGCACGAGTTCGGGGTGCTAGGGGTACCCCTACTCTAGTACACCGACAGGCTATTAGCGGCTAATGACTTTGCCATGTCAGCGTCACCGGAGTTACGCCGGCGGCGACCAAAAACGCGGCGGAGGCACACTAGAGGGACTCGGGTTTCGCCTACAATGCACCGTTCGGTGCACCCTTTGGCCCTACGGAGAGCTGGCGCAATGGCGTGTCGGATGGTGGTGGTCTCCGAGCCTGGGGTGGCCGGAGTCGACGGCGACGAGCTCGGTTGCGGCCGACGGAGTTCGGGTGGCCACGGGTTAGCTGCTGCTGCGTGCAAACGGGCGGTTGCTTGCGCTAGGAATGCTTTACGGGATGCCACAAGTACGTTGGGCTCGCCGAGGTGACCAACTGGTCACCGGAGCTACGTCGACGGCGAGCTCGGGCGGCGGTGTGCTACGGTCATCAAGGGGGCGACGTCTACAGCGAGAAAACGACGCGGGGAAGAGGGGGGGGGGTTCGACGCAGAAGCTCACAGCGGATCCAATGGAGCGGTCGGCGAGCTCGGGGGAGGCTTGGTGCAGCCGGTGCGGCAATGGCGATCTCGTCTACCGAGCATGGAGAAGACGGGTCGATTGCTAGCCTTTAGGGCGTCCAGCGACGCGTAGCTCGATGGAGAGGTAGCAGGCGATGAGGTGGAGCCGATGGGCTTGGCAGTTGATCGAGGGACGGCCAGAGAGCGCGGTGGCAGTGAGCGGCGGTGACGGCAGTGGTCGGGCGCGAGAGAGAGATCCAGGGAAGGGGGAGAGAGAGCGAAAGAGAGGGAGGGCTCGATCCAGACGGCACTGCGGAGAAAACTCGCGGCGTCGCGCCGGCGGGGAGGCGGCAAGCAGGCGGGCAGGTGCGTGGCGCGTGCGCGGGCGCCGTGCGTCTCGTCCTTCTGGTGCGAGGAGGACGACGACTGGCATGGCCAGTCAGCTGGGCCGACTTGCTGGGCCAGAGCAGATGAGCTGCCACGTAAGTGGCCCAGGTAGGTTCCTTTTCTTATTTGATTCTGTTTTTCTATTTTGCATATGTGTTTTGAATTTGGTTTTTAAACCAATACAAGTTGTTTGCTTCTGAAAATATTTGTGGGTGCAAACTATATTATTACAGAGCCCCACCTCAAGTTTCAGAATTTTTAGAGCAATAAATATATTTATAGTATTTATTTGCTCCGACTCAGATAGGTATTGTGTTAATTCAAATACCAAAAATGTCCTGAAAAATATGCATCACCTCTGGATATGGTTTTAACCTTTTTCCATAAATCATGAACATTTTTGCAGACCAATTTGGGTTCATTGAAAATATTTTTAAGTTGAATCTATTTGCGTTGTTTTGGTGCTGGGGGTTTGACCAATTCCCACTTCAAATTCATTTGAAAATTAAACATGATGCTCACACGACTAGCTAGCCTAGAGCTTACTAGAACTAGGGATGTGACAGTATTAAAGCTGAAGATGTTAAGAATTTACCGCCTATTGAAGAAATACATGGTCTTGATAACCCGACACAGGTAGTAGATGTAAACTCTCTCTATAGATTTGATGAGTTTGATAATTTTATTGGTAAACAAGAAAACTTCAACGCTTATGTTAGTAGACAATTGAAACGTAATGCTCACATGCTTGACTGCTTGGGTGATTATATGAGTAGAACTATTAATGATCTTAAGCTTATTAGTAAATATGCTTCCATGGTTAGAAATCAAGTAGAACAAGTACTTATAGCATAATATGATTTTCTCGATGAGTTGAATAGTAAGAATAATGATAATGCTGTTAGGGTTATGACTGGAGGTGGTAGAATGACCCAGGAACCTTTGTATCCTGAGGGCCATCCTAAGAGAGTTGAGCAAGATTCTCATAGAACTAATACTGATGCACCTAGTCCTTCTAATAAAAAGAAAAAGAAAAATGATAGGACTTTGCATGCTTCTAGTGAACTTGCTATAGATACACCTGAGAATCCCAATGACAGTTCTATTTCTGATGCTGAGACACAATCTGTTGACTAACATGAACCTAGTGATAATGTTAATGATGATGTTCATGTTGATGCTCAACCTAATAATGATAATGATGTAGAGATTGAACCTGCTGTTGATCTTGATAACCCACAATCAAGGAATCAACGTTATGATAAGAGAGACTTCGTCGCTAGGAAACATGGTAAACAAAGAGAACCATGGGTTCAGAAACCCATGCCCTTTCCTCCTAAGCCATCCAAGAAAAAGGATGATGAGGATTTTGAGCGCTTTGCTGAAATGATTAGACCTATCTTTTTGCGTATGCGTTTGACTGATATGCTTAAAATGCCTCCTTATGCTAAGTATATGAAAGATATTGTTACAAATAAAAGAAAGATACCGAAAACTGAAATTTCCACCATGCTTGATAATTACACTTTTAAGGGTGGAATACCAAAGAAACTTGGAGATCCAGGAGTAACAACTATACCATGCTCCATTAAAAGAAACTATGTTAAAACTGCTTTATGTGATTTGGGAGCCAGTGTTAGTGTTATGCCTTTCTCTTGATATCGTAGACTTGAATTGAATAAGTTGACACCTACTGAAATCTCTTTGCAAATGACTGATAAATCAATTGCTATACCCATCGGTATTTGTGACGATGTGCTTGTTGTGGTTGCAAACTTTACTATCTTAACGGACTTTGTTATTCTTCATATTCCCGAGGACGATAGTATGTCGATCATCCTTGGTAGACCCTTTTTGAATATGGCAGGGGCTGTTATTGATTGCAACAAAGGCAATGTCACTTTTCATGTTAATGGTAATGAGCATACGGTACACTTTCCGAAGAAACAACCTCAAGTTCATAGTATCAATTCTATTGGAAAATTTTCAACTATTACTATTGGAGGTTTTGAATTCCCTCTTCCTACTGTCAGAAAGAAATATGATATTCTTATCGTTGGGGACATGCATATCCCCGTTGAGGTAACCTAGTGTTATTAAAAAATTCTCCGATTTCATGTCATTCGTAAGAAGTTTGTTAATAAGACTTGATCAACCTTGTTAATGGATTCCTTTAGACGGGCATGAGATGGATGAAGTTAGAAAGCACAATGCTCTGTACCTACTTTTTCCTTTCTGTTATTTAGATTAAATAAATCAAAAATTGTATTTTCTGTCTGTTTTCTGAATTATCCATGCAAAAAATGTCCTGAAAATAAAAGTTCTCCAAATGCCCTGAAAATTTCGTATGATTTTTTTATAGAATATTCTAGAATTTATGGCACTGAGAATGCACTAGGGGGCTGCAACAATGGGCCACAAGGGTGGAGGGTGCGCCCTACCCCCTGGGCGCGCCCCCTGCCTTGTGGGCCCCACATAGGCCCCCCTCACTTATTCCAACACCCATCCACTTCGTCTTCCTCCAGAAAAATCACCCCATTGCTCAAACCCGTGTTCTTGCTCATCTTGCTGGCATTTTCGATCTCCTTGTTGAAAGCTCCATTTGCAAAACTGTTTTGCGGGATTGTTCTTCGGTATGTGACTCCTCCATTGGGCCAATTAGTTTTTGTTCTGGTGCTTTATTTATTGCAATTTTTTTCTACTGTGGTGACCCTGTTCTTGAGCTTGCATGAAAAATTTATATGGTCCAAAGTAGTTTTGATGCATGATATAGCCTCTGACACTTGTAGGAGTAGTTGCTATCAATCTTGTTGAGTTTGGTTCACTTTTATTTTGAGTCACTAAAATTTTTTAGAAATTTTTCAAAGGAAGAAAAATGTGTAGGAAAATGTACCAAGGTGGTTCTTCGTGGAAGCAAGCACCGAGGCTCGCGATACGTAAGCCAAACCTTGAACCACCAAGGGAAGCTCAAGTACGGCCTTGCAAATGGCCATTGGATCAATTTATGGTTCATGCAGGTTTCAAAGAGGAATTTGATGCGTACATACGAAATGCTGATCTTGAGGACTTCGTATCAGGTAAGTGTCCTCAGCACTATCACCTCACCGATTCCTGTGTGCGGAGGTTTGAATTTACATCTAAGCGCAATACCCATACTGTTTTATTTGATCTTTATGATGAATCATATACCATGGACCTTGAAGATTTTAATACTGCATGCAAAATCCCACAATGGGCATTCATAGTGAGCCTCACAAAGCTGAATACTTATTTCTTTGCTAGCATCACTGTGGGAGAAACTAGAAATATCACACAAGCTACCATAGGGAGCATCCACTTTCCCGCCATACATTATTTTGCTTTCTTTATAGGTAGATGCATTAACGATAAGCATGAGCATAGCCGCCTTTGGGTTCCAGATCTAAGTGTCCTCAAGTGTGCGGTGTTAGGTGATAAGCGATACAACTTGGGGGCTATTATTGCGAGGAGGTTACACCTTAATGCTAAAGATGGAGATTTATTTGGTGGGATTTATGCAACTTGTTTAGATAATTATCTTGGAATACCCATAAGAGGGAATGAAATTGAGTTACCACCTGCTTTTCTAGATTATGATGCTATGGTACGCTACCAGTTTCTTAAGAGGAATGAACTGTCCCTCTAGTACTGACTAATCCTTGACCGACGGCATGCTGTCCATATTTCCCTTCCTGCTCCTGCCTTCTTTAACTTTCAGGTCAGAGGGAGATATTTTATAACAAGAGAGGAGGCAAACGAGTATGAGAGAGAGGTGGAGGCCGCTTGCCTCCATGATGCAGCCCTTCAGGCTGTAGCTGTTGCATCCCAATACAACCCCGACCATAACTTTGGATACAATCTGGGCCAGTCGTCGCCCTAGACCAACTTAGGCCAAAAGCCAAAGCTTGGAGGAGTATACATTTCTCACCGACATTACATTCATGTTCACACACTCATTTCAGCTGTCGGTGTTCATACTTTTTCATTGTATTATTCATGCTAGTTTATTTTCTTTTTCCTGATTTCTTCTTGTGTGTTTGAAAAACCTTAAGAAAAACCCAAAAAAATTAGTTGTAGTTTACTTAGTAATAGTATGAAAGAAAACCCAAAAAGATTTCTCGTTCTTCTTTTGCTTGTTGGGAGATTTCCCGTGTAAATAATTTTTCTCGTTCTTGTTTTACCTTCTTCAAAAAAACAAAAACTCCAAAAACATTTCAGTGTGTATCTTTGAAATTCTTTTATTTTATTTGGGGGTAGAGAGGAGAAGACCACGATGAAAATGTTGAGTGGCTATCATATGCATTATTGTTGATCTAACGAAGAGCCCATATTACCTTGTCTTCTCCTTTGAATAAATGTTTGCAGATTCCAGCTTAATCCAATGCACATGCACTATTATTATTATCCACACCGTTCGGTCGTGCAAGTGAAAGGAAATAATGACGATATATGATGAAATGATTGAGATGAGGAAAAGCTGGTATGAACTCGATCTATCTTGTTTTAGTAAATATGATCAGTTCATCGTTCCTGATTCAGCCCATTATGAATGAAACATGTTTGCAATGACAATTAGGGATTATAGTTACTCATGCCATTCTTAATTAGCTAGGAATTTATAATGGTTTACCTTGCGTGCCAACATGCTTTTAAAATGCCTACGGTTGTGGAATGGGCAGGGTTTTCCATCAGTTCGGACATTGACATGGCACCTCGTGATAAATAAACCAGCTGTTCCTTTTGTGGAGTTCCACCAAAATCAACCAAATTCGCGCGTAGCTTGTATGATTTTGCCTTTATATGTTGCAACGCCTTGAACATAACGGCACCTCCTTTCTTGTGGTGGAAATGAATGATTCGATGTATTCATGAACATATTGTGTAGTTGCCATTGAAATCAAGCTGAGCACCCCTGTTTGCACAAATACAAAATAGTGATTAGTATAAATCAAACTGTACGATGAATTGACAGCTTAAATAGGCAACCTACATGATCCACACAGAGCACACATTTTAAAAAATGGAACTCACTGGAAGGAATCCTAAAAGAACATTGTATTGGCCATCATAGCAACAAAGATGGAGATCCGTGAGTCCTTGTGAGCAGAAGTTAGTTTGTTCTTGTGGGCAATAATGTAACTATCCTTCAACTGCTCCCTTCTTAAGAAAAGAGGCTTGGCTTCTTTATCCTGGCATGATCGGAACGAGGCACTTCACGTACTCCATATTGTTCTTCAGAGGAGGATGATCCTGTTGTGCAACGACAAGTGGAAAACTAAATGCTAGCTTCCCTTTTGCTCAAAAAAGGAAAGAAAATATTTAAAACAACACAGATGAAGCACTTCTCAAGGACAATACCACTTTCTCATGACAGTATCTAAACAGTAGCACGACACCAATATAGATGACAAAGCTCCATCATATGGATGAAATCTGTGGGCGAGTACCAACCTTTGTCAGGAGGCTTATTGTGTAGAGCATACAGATCAAGCACTTCTCCAGAACCATCTGTTGTTATCTACTGTGGTTGCCATGATTACTATATACTCCTTGATTAGTTTAATGTTTCCAACATCTTCTTGTGCAGTTCCACTAAAATTTATGCTATCTTCAAATAAGATCCCTGTTTGCACAAGTAGAGATAATTACATACTCCCTCCGTTCCTTGATATAGGGTGTATAGTTTTCTTGCACGAATATTAACGCACGGGCTGGGAGGGGAGATTTCGTTAGTTTTGGACGTAAAAGCCCCTGCTGCAAACACGTGAGACTAGAGAGAAAATAGGAAAATCACGATCCTCTCTATCCTGTGCAGTTTACTTCCTTATTTAGCCCGACAAATCCCACAATATCCACAATAAAAGGACAACAGTACGATGTAATCTTCTCTTTCCAAACAAACCTACATCACATGCACAACATGCATATACGAGATGGGGATTTGCCATCTTTTTTTCTAGGAAGGTCATGCGTGGGCTGTAGCTAATGGAGGGGTAAAAGTGTCAACTAAAGGGATACACCTTATAATATGAACTTTTTCACGAAAAACTATACACCCTATATCAAGGAACGGAGGGAGTATTACATTAAGAGTGGCATCAAATCAGTGGCAAAACAATTACTCGCTCCAGCCATAGCAATAAATTAAGATGCAAAACTATATCATTACTTGTGTCATCATAGTTCCGGTGCTACATTATAGCACTGGGAGTTGATTTTCGTTTTTCTTCCGCTTGTTCTTCCCCTTCATCACTTTGTTCAATAACAGACAAGCTTCGCCTTCAATGTAAGATTTGGCATGTCAATTAGGGAGCACAAGTATAACACTAAACAACGACATTAATTTTATGATGGAAGTCGCAAAATACAGGCCAATAGTTGTGAAATATCCTTATCTTACCTCAATGGGATATTACGGTGCACATACAGATTGAAAGTCTTGTCTCCATTTGTGCAGTTCACTAAAATCAAGCAACATTACCGTATAAGTAGCACAACATATGAAAGCACACTGCACAATCATGTGAAAGAAGGCTAGTACTGACCTCTCATGACGCGGAATTCAAACAACTCACAAGAAGAAGATCTGAAACAAATTTGCCAACACGGATAGGAAGTAAGATCTCTTCTTGTGCAGTTCCAATAAGATCAAGCAATCAAGCAACATTGTCGGTGTGACATTTTGGTTGAACTGCACAAAACACTCCTAAAATAGAAGTGTTTTGTGTAGTGCAACAAAAGGTCACAACAGCAACGAGGTGAAGTGGATAACCCTGTTTACACAGAGGTGCAAAGGAAACAACTAGTGGTCAATAATGGTGGATGACACAGAAGCCAACAAAAAGAAGCATCTAAGTTCTCTAAATGGGAAAGAAAGCAAGATAGTAGCATTTCTCAAACAGTGGCATTGGTTCATATTAATAGGGAGATTATATTAACAATAAAATTTGTTAAACATGTAATTTTCATTTAACTGTGGCACTGCTTCAATTTTCGAGTGCCATTATTAGAGTGTGTTTGTTTACAGGGACTTTTTGGTGTAGGGACTAAAAAAAGGTCCCTTTTAGTCCCATCTAAACCAAACAGGTGGGAATTTTAGGGATTAAAAGTGGGAATTTGGGACTAAAGAAATAAGACCCTGAGGGAGAGTCTTTTTGGGACTTTTTCCAACAGTTGCCCCTACCCCGCATCACACCTTATCTCTATTAGTTCATTACTAGGGGTAACATGGTCTTTTAGCATGTCATTTAATAACCTCTAGTCCATGTTTAGTCCCTGGAACGAAACAGGTAGGGACTAGGGACTTTTTAGTTGGGATTTTCTGCGAAACAAAGAACTTGCAACAAACAGGAACTGGCACTGGGCACTGGATCAATATGTTAGTCCCAAAATAGTATAAAAAGTTGCCAAAAGTATGTAAAAGTTGTATAATATTGGCATGGAACAGTCAAAAATTATAGATACGACAGAGACGTATCAATCATCATACAGAAATGAGCTCCACCGTGTCACGTGTGTGGTTGGGAAGACACAGAAGACGCAAAGAGTGCATGTGCGTGGGTTCGTGCACCTCTTTTTTCGAGCATGGTTATTAAAAGTATAGCCCACTAATCTACCACGCGGTTATTATATGGGCAAAGAGTATAGGCAGTAATAATGACTAATAAGCCATCAAATCACGAGGCCCACCTTTCTCTATGTTGGACCGTGGAAGCAGCCATCATTTCACTCGTTGAATATCCATCTGCTTCTACCTCTGCAACATGGTTAATAATTATAGCCATGTCAATGACGACGTAGAAATATCATTCACTGATACAATAGAGCTAGCTCTAAGGCTGGTGATTCTTTTACTTTGTCTCTTTCTCTTTTTGTCTCATTTACTCATTTCACATAGGAACACGTCTAGAGGATGGCTATTCCTTTCGATGGGACTTATCCATGGGGTTTAAGACTAAGCATCTCCGAATTATGCCCGCTGCCCACCACTCTGAATCGTGCCATCTATGATAGTACTCCCATTGCAACAATGAGGTCCACTAGGTCTAGCACGTCCTGTAAGAAGAGACTATCATGCAAAACATACATCTTGTTGCCTTCTTCCTCATACAGTATGTTCCCCTGGTACGTACTACTAGTACTACTACTACTCGTTCTCCTATAAACCTTGCGCTTGGCATCTCAAAAATATTAACCTTGCGCTTGGCTCTTCGCCTCTTCGGGAAGTCAAGCAATAATGGTACTACAGTATATCATTCTGGCTATTTGAGACGGAATGAATTGCTGCACGTCAAACATGTGGGTGAGGGTCGAGGGGCGAGGGGCGAGGGAGAGTGCGTACTAGTACGTCCGTTTCAATATGGACTACATACATAGCAAAATGAGTGAATCTACACACTAAAATACGTCTATATACATCAGTGTTTGGAGTATGTACTAGTAGTTCATATCAAAAATATACTAAAATACATATATTTCAAACAACATGATAATCTCTCTAACCAAGGTAGGGACGAGGAGTAACGGAGGGAGTAGTAAATTTTTCTCCTCGTCCTGTGACTCTGCGAGCCATCGCGGCCGTGGGTGGGGGAGATGGTGTACTAAGCAAGCTTCTCCTAGTTCTGCAAGTTGACGGGACACATCAAAAGTAATACGTACAGAGCATCTCCAGTGTATAGAGCGTTGCCTCTAAGGTAGGCCCCACATGGTTTGCCTCCTTTTTAACATAACGCATCAAGTCGCAATTTGTTTGTTCACCCGTGGTACATGATCCTCCATCAAGTGGACAACCAGTACACGTGTCAAATTACCACGTGGGCTGCCTTTTTGTACAGAAATGAGCTCCACTGTGTACCCGCGCGGTTGTGGTTGGGAAAGAGACGAGAGTACGTGCGCCGTGTGTGCACCTCTTCTCTTCGTGCACGTCCCCCACCTACGTGGGTGTGTGTGAGAGAGATACAAACCTAGACAGATGGCGTGTGTGTTCATGAGTGTTTTTTGTTGGGGGGGTGTGATTTCATGAATGTATTTGTGGGAATATGTGTCGATGAATATCTCAAACAAAATTTTGACACATGCAATGTGTGTGAAATAGAGGCCTATCTATATCTTATATAGAGGGGGCGATCCACGAGAAGAGAGGGAGGGGTCATAGATATCGATAGAGTCAAAGAGAGAATCAAGTGGGTGGGTGCGAGATCGACGAAGAGAGCCATCGATATTGTGTGTGTGCAAGTCAAATATATAGGGCGACTAACCTACCAGAACGTCAGAGGGAACATGGCACAGGGCAAGTTTGTGTGTGGTAGGGAGACATGACTAGAGCGCTTGATGTATCGTTTTGTGCGGTGGGGGGGGGGGGGGAGGGGGAGGTAGAGACCTAACTAGAGAGGTAGATCGACTCCCATATATGTGTTGAGAAGGAGAGATCCAACTATGTCTTGAGGGAGATCGGTCAACATCCATACATAAGTGAAGGACAGGAAATAGTTTGGGACAGAGAGAGAGAGAGAGAGAGAGAGAGAGAGAGAGAGAGAGAGAGAGAGAGAGGGTAGAGTGTTGGATGGATGATGGAGTTGCTTCTCGAAGATGGTGGGAGAGGCCTACTAGACAAACTGAGGGTAGAACTGCAATATTATCAATAAGAGTGGGGTTGTGTTTCTATGTGTGCGTGTGCGTGATAGATGTGGCGGGTGGCATGCATGGATGATGAAGGGGGACCATGTTTTTGGTAAGCAGAAATAACTAGATCGGTAGATCAATTGTTGTGTGTCGGAGGAAGGGAGAGACATAACTAATGAGGTAGATCGATCGACGCGTGGGGAAAACGAGTTATAATGACCTAGCTACTTATATGTATAGAGGGAGATCGGTCGGTGTACATCCATTTTTTAGAGGCAAATAAGGCCCAGCGAGATGGATAGATAGAGAGAATGGAGCTAGGAGGTGGTGCGAGAGGCCTACTGGCTCGATAGGGGGGAGTGTGTGATGGTGAGATCAATGAATAGAGGGGCAAGACTTTACACGTGTGTGGGACCGTATGAGGGACACGAGGCATGGAATAGAAAGGAGGAGATGCAAGGTGCGTTTGTATGTTGTACGCAGACATCGCTGGAGAAGTTTACCGATCGGTGTGTGTCGGAAAGGAGTTGTGGAGACCGTGGGAGAACGACCTAAATAAAATAAATGAATGTGCATGATGGATAGAATGCTGAGGGAGGTGGAGGGCGAGTAGGTGTGTGAATGCACGAGAGAAAGTTAGTGCTAGCTACAAATGTTAGAGGATTGTGTGGGTGTAAGAGACTAACAAAGATCATAATTCGATATGAAAGTGGATTCATATATTTGAATAGGAGATCATAGTGTTATAAACATATGCATGCATGAATATATCGGTGATACGCATGGTGTGGTTTTGGACATGTTATACCATAATGTGATAATGCGTGGTGTTTGCAACTCACACCTAAATATCGAACAATCTAAACCATACTATACATCGAACAATCTCACATTCTATTTGAATTTGTGATAATGTGTGGCGTTTGCAGCTCACAACTAAATATCGAACAATCTAAACCATACTATATATTGAACAATCTCACATTTTATTTGAATTTGTGATAATGTGTGGCGTTTGCAACTCACTTCTAAATACTTGTAGGCGTAGGGGGCGGGGCACCATACACTATGTGATAAACACATTATACATATGAGACATGGTTTAGAATATGAAGATCATGCTAGAGCTTGAAATGTACTGTGATTTGAAATGAACATAAACTGGATTCAAAAAATAGAGTTCGAGTTCAGATAGTACACATAGTTCATATCTAACTCAATAGTACACATAGTTCAAGCCGCGCCTTGTTGTGCCGAAATTTCAAGATAGCATCTCTGTCTATCGTGCTGCGAAACTCCCGCCTCTTCAACCCGCTCCTTGTTACCCTGAAATATTTAAGATATATCTTTGTCTCGTTGTGCTCCGAAAACTCCCTCCATCTCAACCCGCTCCTTGCTATCCCGAATTACAACGCGTGCGGAAACTCCCACCTCCCGCGAAATCCCGACATGCGAAATGCCCGTGATACCCCTGAACCGAAAGAACTGGCTAGATCAAATCGGTGGGGGTACTTTCGTTACTTACCCCACATTTCGGACAAACGCGTCCCTGAGTGATGGTTCCCCCCTCCCATCCCATCTGCCCACCCATTTGTACACTGAGGCCGTGAAAGCCCGTGAAGCCCCACACCCTCCTCCGTCCGCCACGCAGCCGGAGCCTCTTCCCCGACGACGTCGTCCACAACAACACCTCGACGTCCCTCATCCACCGCTAGGGATGGCAATGGGTCGGGTTTGGGGCGGGTGGAGCTGGTCCAAATTTAACTCATGACCCATCTTCCGACACTCTGCCCATCCACCAAATTATCCATGGGCACAACTTGTGCCCATGCCCAAACCCGCTGGATACCCAAATACCCATGGAGCTTCATGGGCATAGAAAAGTGAGCATGAAGCCTTCCCAAAGATCAAATTAACTCATCATCATTCACTAAAAAATGTCAACATAAGCTACATGCATAAGTAGGCAACAAGTAATACGATGAGTCCGTAAGTGTGACATACCAGAGGTTGATTCTGCAACATATAGCTTATGGCACCAATTGCATATTGCCTGCCATTTCCCATTGATTCGTTCTTTCTACTGTCACTGGCATATGGCCCCACATGTGATATGTGTATCCATTGGATATCCATGGAGCACAAACTACAACCATGCCCAACCCGACTATTCGTGGGTATTCATATCCATGGACCCATGGGCAAAAATGCGCTCCATACCCTTGCCCAACAGGGTCGGGTATCCATGGGTATCCAGATCCATGGATAAAATTGCCATCTCTATCCACCGCACCGGATGAGGATCCATCGTCGATCTCTTCGTCCCGCTGGTTCAGCCACCCCGTCCTCCACCTTCAAGGAGTTGCCCCGATGTTCCCCTCGTCTTTCGCACCACCTCCATTCCCATAGCGCCGTATTCACCTGCACCACCGGAAGAGCATCATCATCACCGTTTCCTCGGATGAAGCTGAGGCCTAATCGGTGCCACCAAAGAGGTTCTAAACTAATCGCCGCATTTTCTTCTTGATTCGATCTCACGGTGCTGCCGGCGCTCGGTCTCGAGCCGACATGTGCGGCTCCATCAACGGCGGCGTCGCCGACCACTTCCTCCATGGTGTCGCTCCCTCGGCAGCGACGTCCACATCAGTACGAGTTGTTGCTACCTTGGCTCTTGCTCGCGCTGCTGCTCTGCTCTTGCTCTCGGTCCTCTGCCTGGTCTGCTCTTCCTCTTGCTCTTGCTCGCGCTGGTGCTCTCGCTTTTGCTCTTGCTTGCACTGGTGCTCTCGCTATTGATCTTGCTTGCGTTGTTGCTCTACTCTTGTGTGCGCTACTGCTGCACGAGAAGCAGATTCCTGCTCTCCCTCGAGCCCCTGCAGCTGCTAACCGAGATGCTGCTACACGACTAGCTGCTCCGGCTCTCGCATGCGCTGTTGCGTCGGACGTGGCTGCTGCTGCTGCTACTTCTTTTTTGACTAGTGCATTCTGTTTCGACGATAAAATTCATTTTCGACAACAAAATTCAGTTTCGATGGTAAAATTCAGTTTCGACAGCAAAATTCATTTTCGACAGTTAAATTCAGATTCGATAGTTAAATTCAGTTTCAACAGTTAAGTTCAGAGATGAGCAGCTGATGTATTTAACATGTAGCACTTTGTGATTATGTATTTTACGTCATCTATTGGAGATGCTATTAGAATTCCACTCAGGTTAACATTATCTCTCTTGTCCTGCTTCAGCCTCGCCGTTGTACAACTCACCGGAGCTACTCCAACGACGAAACCCTCCATCACATCGGAGTAGTACCCCGGGCTCCATCTCCAGACGCCTAAGATCTTCTTCCCCTCCTCCGACAGGCAAATCAGCCGGAGCATCCTCACCGACCAACCCAGTCACGCTAAGATTGACATGGCTTCACCAAAGAGGTTGTACACTTGTTGCATCGCTTTTTTACTCTACAATGTTATATATATTGTCCACTAAGCACATGTACTAACGTGAAATACGATTAGTTTCTCCTACTATATGACAAGCAGTGAGGTACCAGGCAACTTAGCTATCTGTTATGGACTCTCTTGAATGCCATCATTATTTATCTCTGCGCGTTTCAGCTGTGCATTTCTAGATGGGCCTAGGAGTTGGGCTAGCAGGGCAGTGGCATGAGTCCAAAGTAGTATAAGTAGCACAAAAACATTTTTTGAGTGTAGGCTTTTCCCTGCTCATGCCTGCCTAGTAGAATCGCCAGTGCTTGAAAGGAAAAGTGAAGGAAAACATAGGAATTGGAAAGTTTCCTATGGTACTACTATTCATGCATTTGGTTCAAAGGAATGGAGCAAAGGAAAACTGTAGGATTTGTTCCTTTAGTGTCTCCTTGAAAGAAAAACCATAGGAATTTTAACATCCACTTGTACTCCTTCTCAAATTCCTATTCATGAAGCACAAGACTAAGAGATAGTAGCATAACAGCATTATAACCGTACATTTTCTTGTGGTTTGACTTAATCTCACCATGCTCCTTTGCATCCTGTGATCTTCCAATTCTTGTGAACCAAACACCCAGATTGGCAGAAATCCTGTGTTTTTAAATTCTCTGTTTTGCACATGCATTCCTATCTTATTACTATGTATTTCCTATCCCTGCATTGTTAGAATCCTCCAATTCAAACGAGCCCTTACAGAATTACTTCTCTTATAGATAGTTGTCAAAGGAAACCTTGTGTGGTTTGTCCTGCTCCTGCTGCGCCGTCGTCGACCCCAGCTCAGCTGCTCCAACAAAAGAAGTGTCCACCACAGTAGGGGTCCGGCCTCTAGGCTATCTTTCACCGCCTCAGATCTTCTTCCATGCCGTCGGCAGCCACAACAACTGTATTACCATCATCAGCTGAGCAGATGACCTCGAGGACTGCACGGGTCCGCAAGAGAGGTCGCACTCTTTCGTGTCTGCTTACGTTTTGCATCGCTTAATATTACATGCTACTTTATCGTCCTTTTCACCGATTAGACTCTGAGTCAACTCCAAACTAATGCTCAAACTTGAGTTTTTAAATGGTTGTGGGGTACATATCAGGGCCGCAATCAATAGTATCTATCTACTATCTGGTTAGTCTCTGTTGTCTACTATGAGTTTCATGTTGGTTGGGAAACAAACAGTAAAGAAGCCATTATCTGTATTTTTAACTGACGCCATTATCTGCCTACTATCATTGGTTTTGGGTCTATCCACAGGTTGCTATATCACTCTGGATTTCTGCACGCACTCCTTACATAATATCACTATATTTTATTCCTATGCATGTTAGTTATTGTACACAATGGAACTGAGCATGTAGAGCAAAAGAGACGAGCCTTGCGTGGCAATAAAATTTCATGCAGACGTCACTCGATGGTGGGCACAAAGGGAGCCCCCCTCCACCCATTTCGGATTGTAATCAAGAGGAAGATAACTATTCTAAGGGGGATTTAGAAGGAGAAGACCACTGCTTTTAACCCCTGAGGTCTTCGCTCTAACTTGGCATGCTGATGTTGGTAATATCATGCATATGATGCCTTACATTGCTTACTTTATACATCAAATATGTCATCTGCTTAGTTTACACATGCTTTGTGTGAATGCCATCTGTTTAGTTTCTTAATCATATATGTGAATTATGCAATGCTATCTTGTTTAGCTAGGCATCATATATGTGAATTTTGCAATGCCATCCTTCTTAGCCAGTCATCTTATATGTGAATTATAACAGGCCATCCTTTTTTCCATTACGTATTACATTTGTCAACAATGTTAGTACATTCAACTACTCTTGTGTGCATCAGCTATTTGAAATGGTGATGGTAAATTCTAGAGTGAAATCAAGATCTTCAGAGTAGACTATGCTATTTGACAAAGTGCATATCTCGTTGGTTACGGATAGCTCCTTAGAGGAGGATTCCGAGACAGATGACCAGTCCTATTTCCCCCCGAGGTGTATGCCCTAACTTGGCAGGGTTATGTTGCTCATATCGTGCGTATGGTGTCTTGCATTGCTATGTCGTTTGATTAGTTTACACATGCACTACTACAGGATGCTGCTAACGCGATACTATGATCAGAGACCCTTCGATGAAACTGTGTGCGATGCCATAATCGCAAACGGTGGTGTAAAAAACCCATCAAAAAAGGTGCAAAACATTTGCGATGGAGGATGGATCAAACACGGTTCAGATTTTAGTTGCGTGTGTGATCCAGGACATACAGTTCAGCTCAATTAACTGTTTGGGATGAGGAGGAACAAAATAAACGGGCAGCCAGATGAAGGTGTGTGCGGTATACAACATACGATTCACTCAGATGAACTGTTTGTGATTAGGCAACAAAAAACAAACGGTCAGCCAGATCAAGGTTTGTGCGATATACGGCATGCAATTTACTCGGATGAACTATTTGCGTTGAGACATGAGAACAGAAACGGTTCAACTTAACAAGATGTGTGTGATACGCGGCAAACAGGTCTGTAATCGGAATCATGTGCGAAGACCGATAACAACACAGACGATTACTGCTAACAAGCCGTGTGTGTTGTGAGCAAACGATTGCTGGTATACAATTGTGAGTGATTGATGAAAACATCACCAACGGCTTCCATTGTTTAGTCCGTCTGCGATGTGGCTTTCTTTGTCCGCACAACATCTACGCTCTATCTACAGAGCATCAGCATATATACTTAAAAAGACAGCATTGCATAACCAAAATAAGCATACAATTACACAAGTGACTACACACATAACATTTCCACACACCAAAGTAAGCAATTACATGCATACTAAAGTAGGAGAAACGAGGATCTTATCATCTACTTATTGTTGCGACGACGCTTGCCATTGCTCTGCTTCCGGCTGGATCCCTGGCCGTTTTGGGGAAGGAGGCACTTCCTCATGTCAATGATCCGCCTGTACATGTCGTAGCTCGAGTACGCCTCCTTGGCCGCGTACACAACGTGAGCTTTGTCGAGTTTCTCCATCCAGGCCAAGTTCCAGGCACGCTTCTCCTTGTTGCATGAATCCTTCATGTCTCTGTAGTAGGGGTCGATGATGGCCTCGGCGAGGAGAACCAGTGAGTCCTTCTCATTCTCCTTGCTGCCCCAGATCTTGTATTGGCCCTGGATGTTGACAAGATTCTGGTAGGCGATGCCTAAATTCTCGAGCACCTTTATATCGTTGGTGATGTCCACCGTAGCGAACATGTAGTGGGGGCTGTTGACAAACCTGGCGAAACGCTTGCAAGGCCTTGTGGCTAGGCAGTACTGGTAGACGAGGACATGGTGGCGCATGCACATCTGGGTGACGGCGACCTTGGGACGAGACCCGACACGAGCGCGGGTGTACTCGAGGTCGAACTCGACCACCTTGTACTTCTCATTGGCAAGAAAGAGCTCCATGATGTAGATGGAGTGCTCCACCCAGACCGGGTTATTGGTGTACACCACAGAGAGGTCCATGAACCTTCTGTGGGTGTCCACCATGGCACGCGTGGTGAACTGCTGCTCGTCGTCGGCAGCCGCTCGGAGCGCCATTGGAGCCGCGCAGGATACCCTCTAAGAATTTCTCATGGTGGGTGTGCTTCTTGCAATGGAGGGGCGCGATCGAAAGGTTGAAGAGACACAGGGGTTGAATGGACGCTGTAATAAATGGGGGCTTGCCGTCCTGTAATCATCACGGCTTGTCAGGGGGTTCATAGCAGAGGATTCCAGTGCACGCTTGACAACACCGCACCGCACGCGTGGGATCGAAGAGGTGCCAAATGTATTGTCGGTGAGCCTGTTCCCGCGGTACCGCGCTATTTACCGTGCAAGCTTCCCGCCCGGCTAGTTTGGCCACACGTCGGCTAGAAGAGGGGCAAATCGTGGGTGTTTATCGGCAAAAAGCTTTGTGAAAACAAAGTGTGTGGAATGACTTCGGTCATAAGTTTACCCGTGGGTGATGAGGTCAAAGTTACACAGAAGGGTGATGATGGACACTCGAATGTGATAATTAATTCTACGCTCTATGGTGCACACGGTGGAAGAAACCAACTGTGTGCAATAATGTCGAAGGTCGTAGTCAAGTTAGCTATACAAGTCGTGTGCTGTGAGATCGACAAGGTAAACAGATTCGAGAATGGTAGATAAAATCTAAGACCATTGCATATTAAGTTCAAAATAGTGCTAGTAATATACGAGTCTCATACGATGCCATTTCAATGATTGTACCACAAAATCTTGAAATATTACAAGGTTCAAAATCCAGAGTTATATGGCTCAAATTCAAAGATTACAAGGTTCAAATTGATATTACAAATGAAGTTCAGCTCATCAGCTACAAACGCTCGCGCTGATCCGCTGAACATGGATATCAGATAGGTTCAAACTAATATCACCGCTTCTAAGTCTGGTTTCGAAACCTCACAATTTTTGCAAAGGGGTCAGCCACTGAGAAGTCATGTATGGGGTTGACACGATGACTTCCGATTACTCTGTCATCTGAAGTTCCAAAATGAATTTCAACATTTTTGGAGCCTACTCCATTCTACCGCAGGCATCGGCGCTGATCAACAAACTATTCATTTTTGCGAAATAAATGTAGGGCAAACCTCATTTCCTTCAGCACCCTTGCTCTGAGAACAAAGAACCTGGCGAATATAATCTCCAGTAACGTTCCTCGGTAGGAGTTCAAAGTAATTTCTGAGAGATGCAGATCTAGGCATTCGATGTGATTGTTATATTGTATCACATTATCCACCACTAGGCCTAATCTTATCTGCAAAATAGGAAAATGTGTTAGTGCCTACATGCTGTTTTGAACATTACTACATGCCTATTTGGTTTGCAGGTTTGTAAAATTCACTAACATGCCATCTTCGATCTAACATGATTAACATGGGCATTTGATTACATTCTAGAAAAATGTAGCCTTCTTCACAAGAGGTTGGAGTGGATAAAAAGTTCCCTAAGAAAACTAGTATAGATGAATCCAAAGGATAAATGCTTATTGATTGTAACCATATGGATCAATCAACCAATATGGGGGGGGGGGGACATGTATGTACTGAAATCCTCCAAAAGAACCTTCAGAAATTGTAGTACATTGTCATTGTAAACTTGGAAAAAGATGTCACAAATTGAACTCCCTTATGGTTAATATTTAACAGGAAAGGAACATCACCTCAATATATAGCTTCTCTAGGCACGGAAAGCATCTCAAGAAACTGACAACTTGCTCCAGGTTGGGGCCGATAGATTCTAGTGCCAAGACCTTCACTCTGCGGAGTTTCGGGGTCAAGCTTGTCGGAATCATTTTCTGAATGACAAACGAACAAACATCATCAAAATTAGAATGATGTTAATTTGTAGAAGGAGAGGTAGAATGTGGTTGTTGTACCCAAACGGGTGTGGATCCAATAACATGTTCGGAGTATTTGTGAGACGAGTAGCCCACCACTGTCAATTTCGGCACAAAAATGACACTGATTCTTGTTGGACCTTCTTGATCAACTACAAGTAATCTCTCAAGTGCAGGTGTGTCCTCAATGACCATACCGTGGTACACATCTTTTGATGTCTTCCTGCCGCACCAGCAATACACATAAATAGTCCGGAGAGTCATGGAGGTGATGTGGAAGGTACTCAACCCATTGATCGCCTGAAGACGAAGGTACTCGAGTGCAATACAACCACGGAGCAGGTGGTCCATGTCACCGTTTGAGAGGCAGAAGGTGACGAGCTCGAGGTGCTTCAGTCGTGGTAGAATAAGAGCGGGCGCGTCATTAAGAGGGGGGATGGCAGTTCCTGAACTTGGCGACGCGCAGCGTGGGCATTAGGCGGAGTGCGGACGTTGGCAGCGACCGCATATGCCCATCATCAAAAGTGAGCTCCTCGAGCTGATCTAGGGCGGGGGATCAGAACCAGTCCTCAAGCTTGTCTCGGTCCTTGTCATTGGAACGAAGCTTGCCCATTCTAAGGCCTTTGGTTGGGCCAAGGTGACTGCCGAGGATCTTGGATAACACATCCAAGCTTTTGTGATAGCCATGGCAGAGCTCCTGGGTGTCGATGAGGTCGAGAGGGCTAGAGTTCCATAGGGGGCGCCACCATCGGGAAAGGATGGTTGTCCGCGCCCCATATTTGATTGGGAGGAGGGAGATGATGACTGACAACATATCATTGGGGAGGCTGCTGATGAAGTCTAGGCCTACTAGAGTCGCTTGCGGTTCTAGCTCGCCCCGCCTCTGCTTATTGGTAGCCCCGTTCTCCACATCCAGAGTCTCCTTGTCAGCGGCGCTTTCTGATAGAAATGGGAGTACATGGAATATTAGTTAAAACATGGCAACAGAAAAGTGTATTGGTAACTAGAAGTTATTAGGTAGGAATATAGTAAGAAAAGGGAATAACAATTGGTTGCTTAAATACTACACAATTCATTTGACATTGCTGGGTAAGTCAACATGAAGATAGTTGAAAAGAAAACTTACTTCATACAAAGTCTGGACGGATGATTTTGTCGGGGAAGTTAGCATATATCTCATGACCAGGCCCTTTTATGTGTAGTGAAATTTTAGTGCCAGCTTTCAGTACATAAAACTTAGAATTTTCTTTCCAAAAGCCAGTGCCAAAATAGGAGTCACCACATCAATCAAGTCTTACAGTAGAAACAATTGTAAATCCATGGTTTGTGTGCAATATGACATCCATGCAGCCTTGGTCTATGTAAAGGGAAACATTGTGCACTACATAATCTATTGCATAAAAAGGGATGTGCTGCAGAAAATGGTAGAATTGTTAGAGTAATTATCGTAACATGCAAATATGGGCCCAAATTGAAAGAACTGTACATCAGTTGAAATCGAAGGACAAAAATCTATAATTAAGCAGATAGGGTAAACATGATGTCATGGGAATATGAGAGTAATCGGAAGAAAAATACATCATTAATTTACCTAATATAGAAAGAAGAGGGAAAAAATCCCCTTCCACGTATATAGTGCATGTGGCACCTTTTATCCAAATGTAGCAATATTTAGAATATGTTCAGTAAAGTAGGCCATGCCAACTGATTTAGGGTGAGATTGAACATACCGCGCGCGTCCTGAAGTTATCTGGTACGGTGAGATGGAATCTCTGGCAGAGGTCGCAAAGTTCTGAAGTGTCGGTGCACTGTACATTCTATGAATGAAAGAAAACCCTCAAATCAGCTCGAATAAAAAAGAATTCACGGCAGCATCGAGAAAGAACCCTCAGTACGACAGATTCCCTAACCGAGCGGACCTGGGTCGACCGCGAGAAGCATCGAGAAAGTCGAAGGTGATAGGCGGCGGAAAGCGGAAGTGGCGAAATGCTGTTGGCTTTGCCGGCAGCAGGCGTTGAGCTAAGTTTTTACCGCCGTGATAGGTGGTGCCATGGCATAGACGCATAGGAGCTTGTGAAGGTGTGAATGGGGAACATACCGGAGGGGGTGGCGGGCCGCGTGAGGGTTTTTGTGACGTGGGGATGGTGAGGGTTTTCTTTTTTCTTTTTTGAATTGGGTGGTGAGGGTTTTCTGTCCCACAAAGAATTCTGGGGGGCGACTGTTTGCTAAAGCGAACCGTGTATGATTGACACAATAGGCAAAATGAAAGTCATTGTGCACACGGTTCCAATCTTGGGAACCGTGTGTGATTGACGTACTACCTCTGTCCTGGTTTATTGGTCCCCCTTTGTAATTTTTACCAAATTTTTATGAAATATTTAACATACTCAGACATAGATAATAAGCGTACACGTACATAAGCTTAGTTCAACCATAAGTACATAGTTCAACCATCATTAAGCATACTCAAGCGTACATAGTTCAATCCGTCCCACATCTCATCTCACACGCCAGCACGATCCTGAAGCTTCTCCAGGTACTCGGCCTACGCGCCGTGCGCTACCCTGCAAGAATACTTCTGCTTGAAGGAACCAACGGCCCGTCCTCTTGCATGCGCCAGAACACTTAGATACGCGTCATGAAGCTTCTGGTTGCAAAATGGGCATCGATAGCTGCCGTTTCAGGTCCTAATATGCCTGTTATGCATTCTCGCATAAAGCTCCCTCAGGATTTTCCTCTTGTACCAACTCTGGCCATCTTCATCCTCGCTATCCACATCATCAGACAGCACCTATACAAATGGTAAAATAAATTTGGCATCAAATCAATGATTACATGCCGCGAAGTAGGATTAGGAATTTATGTCTATTTATTTATACATATCCAGAGATTATGGTTCGAATTTTAATCACAGTCGTCTATGTACATACCAATCTTGAAGAAAATAATGGCACAAACATATGTAGGTCATTCAATATCATTTGTCAAGTCCTGGCTAGGAATTATTAGCAGGAACACTAACCCTAGTCAGATTACTAGCAGAAATCATCTGCAAAGATGAAACAACTAATCACTTATCACTTGTACCATTCAAACAATCAATACACTACACGGATCTAATGAAACTTACTCAGATTTTCATGGATTGGGAGAAGATAACCATAGGATTTCTATTCCAAAAAGGGGGAGGCAGGAGTAACCAGAGAAACCCTATGATCTATTTGACACATAAATGGGTACAGATTACTAACCAGCTGTCCGTCGTCGTCGGAGTCGGTGCTGGAGTGGTCGTCTAAGTCATCACCGGATTGGTCGTCGGAGTCGTCGCCGGGGTCGTCACCAGAGTCGATGTGGAACTCTGCTTTCTGGCTGTGGAAGCTCGACACCATCGACGACGTCAGGGTGCAGCGATAACTCGCCAGCTATGATGGCAACCTCTGTCTCCATCTCCACGCCGTGCTCCGGTGCTTTAGCAGCCCCGGCATCGCCACTCCCTCTGATGGGGCGCTTCGGCGGCATCCTCATACACTAACGGCTTTGAGGACTGGAAGCAGCGTCGAGGATGCAAGCGGAGAGATAGGATTGTGTGTGTGTGTGTGGCGAGGATGGGGGTCTGACCGCTCGGGCGCACCATTAATAAGGAGTAGTGGGAGTTGTGAGAGAGAGGCCGGCGGCGGTCAAACCGATGGCTCGCCTCCCATGAGCCTAGGCACCGGACTGCTGGCATGCCTACCAAAGTTTCACATAGCTACTCGCACGCCTCCCGATGACACTGCGCAGCGAGCACGCCTCCGTCAATTCACACACCTGCACGCACGCCTCCCCGTCTGCCTGCACAGCGGACTGCTCTCATGCGTCCCGTCAACTCATGCCTGCTCACACGGCACACGGGTCGCGCGACGGCACGTATATTGTTTTTCTATTTGGATGATTAATGTTGCCGCTTTATTGCTTAACCGAAGCATGGAACGTACCCATTGTTGGTCTAATGCTCATGGTTCGAATAAATAATCCGTTTGGGATATAGGTTCCCAATTACTAAAAATTTCCCGTTCGTAATTAGATAAAGATTATATCAAAACTGGTCTCAAATTTGACAAAAAAGTACAATGCCACTTTGTATTGGTGTCCATATGACAACATGATAAGTTTCATGAACTTCAAATAAGTTTTGGTTGTACTAGAATTTAAAAATCAAGATTCTCAATGTTTGAAATTTGTTGCACGGGGAGTAAACATGCACCCAGTGAGACACATGTATTTTTGCAATCCATTTAGGTGCACTGTCATGTGTGCATGTAGCTCAAATTTGATTTTTGCACATTATACCCGTAGAAAATCAATCAATTAATGTACTAAAACGTCTTAATGATCTCTGTGATTTTTTTGAAATTAAAACGTCCCTCCTTTGGTAACTTATGTGCACCGCGGGATAATCAATTTAACATGCATTGTAGTTGCGGTGGATTCGCGGTGTGTGTGTGGGTGTGTGCGTCTAGGGGTGGCGGGTGGCTCGTAGTACACTAAGAGTTGTGAGCCACCGTGTGGGTTGGCCGTTTTGTTAGGCAGGCCGGTGCCACATCAGAGTCGTGAAATCATTATTTAAAACAATACACAACCCTTTCATACATGCATGTTTTGGCCACATGCAGTCGATGATTGTACTACACGACACTCGATACTTGCGTGTGACGCTTTCTATGGGCCCGCGAGGTCGTCATCCATCACTTTGACGAGCAGCCGACAGTGAGGTTAATTTGACCAGCAAGGTAGAATCTTTTTTGTTTGTGTTATGGTGGTATATAGTACGCGTCGAAGAGGTGGGAGGGGACTATCATATATACTATACGTACGCGTCCTTGAACAAGTACACCTCACTCAGTGTCGGGACTTTTTGGTTTCCAAGGCATGTGCCACATCAAAATTGTGAAATTGGCTATTCAAACATCACACAACACCTTTTTGGGCCACATGCATGCACGTGGTGGTTATCCTAGCTAGGACACTCACGTGTGACGCTTCCATCTGTGGGCCCACGTGGCCATCGTCGATGCATTCATGCATCACTTGGACCTACATCGGGAGAGGTTAATTAGTTTCACCATCGATGAGGATTCTTTTGGGTTGTACATATATTATGGCAAGATCATATGGTATGCGGTGAAGAGGGGGGGGGGAAGGGGACCATCATATGTAGTACGCTTCATGAACCTCGCTCTGTGTGGGTGCATGGTATACGGTTTTTGAGGCATGTGGCACATCAAAGTTGTGCATTTTGGGTATTCAACATATATATGTTTGGCCCACATGCAAAGAGGTGGTGGTTGTCCTCTCGCACCCACTTAAGCGGTTATCAGCGATATCGATGCTTTACATCTGTGGGCCCGCTTGGTCCATCACTACTTTTTTCCTGACAACAAGAGAGGTTAATTTGACTTAGGAGGGGATTATTATTTTTGCTCTGGGATGACATGCATGATACAGTTTGAGCACACACATATGCATGTGTACGCATGAATCCCTCCCATCGAGTCGAAGTGGCTAGTACAACGACACATCATGAGCCGACCTCGCTCTGTGTGGGGAGCTAGTGTACGATGTTTGACGCACGTGCCACATCAGTGTTGTGAAATGGTATTCAAACATGCATGCATGCATCACCTCCATACATATGCATGTAGTGGTTGCCTTCGAACGGTACACTCCCTCGCGTGGTTATCGGTGACAAGCCTATTTATTTGTGGGCCCGCTGGACATCCATGATCACCTTGACCAAGAACAAGATAGGTTACCATGGCGGATTCTTCATTTGGTTCGTGTTATCATAGTATAGGTCATGGTGAGATTCTTACCTTAAGTTTGAGTGCATATACTATGCACACATGCATGCATGAATCCTCGTCGTTGGCTTGAAGTGTGGTGTAACGTACATATGCATCGTCAACCTAACCCTCACTAGGTGTGGGTATTTCTAGTTCGAAATCACGGTGCCACATCAAAGTTGTACCATTGTTACTCAAAAACACACCGGTCCATACATATGTTTGGGCCACACACATGTAGTGGTTGTCTTCGGGGACTAGCTACTTGCGTGATTACTGGTGAGCTAGCCCATCTCTTGGGTCGCATGGATGGCCATCACTTTGACCAACAACAAGATAAATGTTGTACGACCAAGGTGGATTATCCTTGGTCCGTTTTACGATCCATCTTGGTGAGATAAGCCTCTCTGGCCCGGCGCCCAAAGTGTGTGCGTGTGTGTGGGGGGGTTGCTACTTCACACTTTGCTAGGTGAACCTCGGTTGGGGGCATGCATTCATAGCTTAGGATTCCCTTCGTGGAGACACGAGGGGGGCTGCTAGCTACTTCAAGACTTTGCTAGGTGAACCTCGGTTGGGGGGCAAGCATTAATAGCTTAGGATTCCTTCGTGCCGACCACGAAGGAGGAGGGGGCTTGGCTACTTCACACTTCGCTAGGTGAACCTCGGTTGGGGGGCATGCATTCATAGCTTAGGATTCCTTCGTGCCGACCACGAGGGCGGAGGGGGCTCCTAGCTACTTCGCACTTTGCTAGGTGAAGCTCGGTTGGGGGGGCATGCATTCATAGCTTAGGATTCCCTTCGTGCCAACACGAGGGGGGGGGGGCAAGCAATACCATGTGCTTTTCGAGAGAGGTGCCAGATCGAACTTGCATTTGGTATTTGAAAATCAAACCACCCTTTTCATACATAAATTTTTCCACATGCAAGTGTGTTCATGTTCTGACCCTCTCCCGCGTCATTTTTCGCCAAATTTATGAACATTAGACATGTCGGATGACGCAATAGACACGGTTCACTCAAACTAACCATGTGCCACGTCGGTGCCCCTATCACGCACACAGCCGCATAGTACATTGGGCTCCACGAGGCTCCCCTTCTCAAAAATATCTGCCTGCCTTGAGGGTTTTTCTGTTCCATAACACACTGTTGTTATCTCAGGACTGTGTGCAATGTTTCTTGTTCCCAATCCCGCCTACATCCCTAGAAAATATCTACCTGCGTAGAGGGTTTTCTGTTTCATAACACATGGTTGCTATCTCCGGACCGTGTGCGATGTTTCTTGTTCCCAATCCTGCCTACATCCCTAGAAAATATCTGCCCGCCTCGAGGGTTTTTCTGTTTCATAACACACGGTTGTTATCTGTGGACTGTGTGCGATGCACTATCATCAAAATTTTCAATAGCTCCGGCATTTCACTCCCACATTTGACTCCCGTGTAGTAAAATTTTCAGTACCCGCGTCATTTCCTCAAACACCCCGCCCCCCTCCACACAAACACAAACACACACACACACACACACACACACACACACACACACACACACACACACACACACACACAAAACCTCCTCAGGCGTGCACGCACACACACACCCCCCTTGCTCAAAACCCTAGCAAGGTCCCCTCCGCCGCTGCCGCCGCCGCCTCAAGGCCTCCATTGTCAACATCTACCGGTTTGCCCGTGCAACTTACCCATCGATCTCCATACCCAGGACGCCCTGAGTTTCTTAGATGACGCCTGCCAAACGCCCGCTTTCCCACAGATCCCAATCCCCCACTCTAGAGCGTTGCAGCCTAAGCCCAGCTACGCTTCCCGGGGAGCTCGAGGAGCGACTGGCCCAAAAGAGGTGTATAACAGTCTCTTCGCCCGACGTCGCCGAGGAAGCTAACGACCAGTATTGGCGGCAGGCACTCAAGCAGCGGGCTAGAGTATACGGGCATGTCTCGGCCGCCGGCTATGACATCGAGGTCATCGACAGCAACGACCTGAGGCGGGCTATGTCACAGGTTAAGTAGCCCACCCCCAACCCCTCGCGTTCAACCACCGTCTATCTCATCCATGGCCTGCTGTCAACAATTTGCCATTCTACATCGCCATCGAGCCCCTTTTGTCATTTCTGAAGGACATGTTCTGCGATGCTGGCTTGGGATCCACAGATTCCAAGTCAGACCTCATCAACGGCGACCACGAGGAGGGCACCCTCTCTGGCTCTTCCAAGGGGAAAGAGCCCATCTGCTCTTCCAAGGGGAAAGTGCCCATCTGCGACATCAGGGAGGGCACCCTACATCTGTGCTCTTCCAAGGGGAAGGAGCCCATCTGCCACAACATGGAGCGCATCTAGTGTTCGTGCTCTTCCCATGGGAACGCGCCCATCTGTGACAAGTGAGGTAACCTATGATTTTCTTTGTCGTGCCTCTTCACAGGGGGAAACCCATGATTTGTTTTGTCGAGTCCCTTTTGTAGTGTAGTGAGAATATGTCTATTTTTAATTGCTATATCTGGTTGTTTGAAGTATGCCTTGTTTTTTTCAGTTGTTCACAATGTGATGCTATATATGTGCAATTATTTACTGTGCAGTACATTTCATCAATCCAATTTTAAACATACCATAGGAATGCATATATTTGCTTGGTGTTAAGCCTGTTATAGCTAGCATATGCCTCTTTTAAATTTTTTGATTGTTTGGTTGTTTGTTGTTAGCATATGTCCAGTTTCAAATGCTATCTTTGGTTGTTCGTAGTATGCCTTGTTTATTCCAGTTATTCACAATGTGATGTTCTATATGTGCAAGTATGAACTGTGCAGTTCAATTTCATCAGTACCAGTTTCAACAATACCACTATGAATGACTAAATTTGGTTGTTGCATCTTGTAGTTAACACGCCTTTCCATTTTTATTTAACAATAAGCAGTGTACTTAGACCGACACAATACCAGTTTGAATGACTATGTTTGCTTGTTGTTAAATGTTAGGCCTGTCGCAGTTAGCACACCTTTCCACTTGTTTTGCTTTACTAGCATGCTTAAACCTGCACACTGAAGCTATCTTTTGGAGATTATTTTGTATGCCATGGATAATTTTGGTCGATGTTTAGCCTGTTGTGCTTAACATGCTTCTCGGTGTACCTACACAGGACAAATTTCGGAATGACTTCTGTTTTCCATCGAGGTTAGTTTCATCCCATGGCTTATATCTACTCACTGTTCAGGATATCGGTAGCTGGTACCATATAGGCCGGCGACTGATAAGGGACTAACCAATGAATCAGACTTTTAACTGAATATATCCGCAACCCATTTATCGTTAGGTTTACTAGGGCCATATGTAATATATCTGAGGCTACATAGCAACATGCACTGTACCTAACGTCTAAATATGCAATCTTAGGCTACAAAGCAACAAGGTAGAGTGTTACATTAATGTTCTAATGAGGTCTAGATTGTTGGGGAACGTTGCAGAAAATTAAAATTTTTCCTACGGTTTCACCAAGATCCATCTATGAGTTCATCTAGCAACGAGTCATGGGAGAGTGATTGCATCTACATACCACTTGTAGATCGCAGGCGGAAGCGCTCAATGGAACGGGATGATGGAGTCGTACTCGCCGTGATTCAGATCACCGATGACCTAGTGCTGAACGGACAGCACCTCCGCGCTCAACACACGTGCGGAGCGGATGACGCCTCCTCCTTCTTGATCCAGCAAGGGGAAGGAGAGGTTGATGATGATCCAACAACCGCGACGGCGTGGTGGTGGATGCAGCAGAACTCCCAGCAGGCTTCGCTAAGCAACTACGGAGGAGGAGGAGGTGTTGCGAGGGAGGAGGGAGGCGCCGGGGCTTATGGGTTCGGCCACCCTCCCTCCCCTCCCGTTATATAGGTGCAAGAGAAGGGGGGAGGGCGCAGCCTCGCCCCTTCCTCCAAGGAAGGGGTGCTGCGGCCAAGAGGGGGGGAGGAGTCCATCCTCCCCAAGGCACCTCGGAGGTGCCTTCCCCCTTTAGGACTCTCCCCTTTTTCTTATATCTTGGCGCATGGGCCTCTTGGGGCTGGTGCCCTTGGCCCATATAGGCCAAGGCGCACCCCCTACAGCCCATGTGGCCCCCCGGGCAGGTGGACCCCGGTGGACCCCGGACCCCTTTCGCACTCCGGTACAATACCGATAACGCTAAACTTTTCCGGCACCAAAATAAGACTTCCTATATATAAATCTTTACCTCCGGACCATTCCGAACTCCTCGTGACGTCCGGGATCTCATCCGGACTCAACAACATTCGGTTTGCTGCATACTCATATTCATACAACCCTAGCGCCACCGAACCTTAAGTGTAGACCCTACGGGTTCGGAGACATCTGCGACATGACCGAGACGGCTCTCGGGCAATAACCAACAGCGGGATCTGGATACCCATGTTGGCTCCCACATGCTCCTCGATGATATCATCGGATGAACCACGATGTCGAGGATTCAATCAACCCCGTATACTATTCCCTTTGTCAATCGGTATTTTACTTGCCCGAGATTCGATCGTCGGTATCCCAATACCTCGATCAATCTCGTTGCCGCAAGTCACTTTACTCATGCCGTAATGCATGATCCAGTGACCAAACACTTGGTCACTTTGAGCTCATTATGATGATGCACTACCGAGTGGGCCCAGTGATACCTCTCCGTCATGCGGAGTGACAAATCCAGTCTCTATCCGTGTCAACCCAATGACACTTTTGGAGATACCTGTAATGCACCTTTATAGTCACCCGATTCGTTGTGACGCTTTGGTACACCCAAAGCACTCCTACGGTATCCGGGAGTTACACGATCTCATGGTCTAAGGAAGAGATACTTGACATTGGAAAAGCTCTAGCAAAATGAACTACACGATCTTGTGCTATGCTTAGGATTGTCTTGTCCATCACATCATTCTCCTAATGATGTGATCCCGTTATCAATGACATCCAATGTCCATAGTCGAAACCATGACTATCTGTTGATCAACGAGCTAGTCAACTAGAGGCTCACTAGGGACATATTGTGGTCTATGTATTCACACGTGTATTACGATTTCCGGATAATACAATTATAGCATGAATAAAAGACAATTATCATGAACAAGGAAATATAATAATAATACTTTTATTATTGCCTCTAGGGCATATTTCCAACAGTCTCCCACTTGCACTAGAGTCAATAATCTAGTTACATTGTGACGAATCGAACACCCATAGAGTTCTTGTGTTGATCATGTTTTGCCCGCGGAAGATGTTTAGTCAATGGATCTGCGACATTCAGATCCTTATGCACTTTGCAAATTTCTATGTCCCCATCTTGAACATTTTCACGAATGGAGTTGAAGCGACGCTTGATGTGCTCGGTCTTCTTGTGAAACCTGGGCTCCTTGGCAAGTGCAATAGCTCCAAAGTTGTCACGAGAAGAGTTTGATCGGCTCCGACGCATTGGGTATGACTCCTAGGTCAGTGATGAACTCCTTCACCCAAATTGCTTCATGTGCTGCCTCCGAGGCTGCCATGTACTCCGCTTCACATGTAGATCCCGCCACGACGCTCTGCTTGCAGCTGCACCAGCCATCGCTCCACCATTCAACATATACACGTATCCGGTTTGTGACTTTGAGTCATCCAGATCTGTGTCGAAGCTAGCGTCGACGTAACCCTTGACGACGCAGCTCTTCGTCACCTCCATAAACGAGAAACATGTCCTTTGTACTTTTCGGTACTTCAGGATATTCTTGACCGCTGTCCGGTGTTCCTTGCGGGATTACTTTGGTACCTTCCTACCAAACTTACGGCAAGGTTTACATCAGGTCCGTACACAGCATGGCATACATAATAGATCCTATGGCTGAGGCATAGGGATGACACTCATCTCTTCTTTATCTTTTGTCGTGGTCGGGCATTGAGCCGAGCTCAATTTCACACCTTGCAAAACAGGCAAGAACCCTTTCTTGACTGATCCATTTTGAACTTCTTCAAAATCTTATCAAGGTATGTGCTTTGTGAAAGACCTATGAGGCGCCTCGATCTATCCCTATAGATTTTGATGCCTAATATGTAAGCAGCTTCTCCAAGGTCCTTCATTGAAAAACTCTTATTCAAGTAGGCCTTAATGCTGTCCAAAAGTTCTATATCATTTCCCATCAAAAGTATGTCATCTACATATAATATGAGAAATGCTACAGAGCTCCCACTCACTTTCTTGTAAACGCAGGCTTCTCCATAAGTCTGCATAAACCCAAACACTTTGATCATCTCATCAAAGCGAATGTTCCAACTCCGAGATGCTTGCACCAGTCCATAAATGGATTGCTGGAGCTTGCATACCTTGTTAGCATTCTTAGGATCGACAAAACCTTCCGGCTGCATTATACAGCTCTTCCTTAAGGTAACCGTTAAGGAATGCCGTTTTGACGTCCATCTGCCATATCTCATAATCATAGTATGCGGCAATTGCTAACATGATTCGGACGGACTTAAGCTTCGCTACGGGAGAGAAAGTCTCATCGTAGTCAATCCCTTAAACTTGTCGATAACCCTTAGCGACATGTCGAGCTTTATAGATGGTAACATTACCATCCGCGTCCGTCTTCTTCTTAAAGATCCATTTGTTTTCTATCGCTCGCCGATCATCGGGCAAGTCTGTCAAAGTCCATACTTTGTTTTCATACATGGATCCTATCTCGGATTGCATGGCTTCAAGCCATTTGTTGGAATCCAGGCCCGCAATCGCTTCTTCATAGTTCGAAGGTTCACCGTTGTCTAACAACATGATTTCCAGGACAGGGTTGCCATACCACTCTGGTGTGGAACGTGTCCTTGTGGACCTCTGAAGTTCAAGAGCAACTTGATCCAAGTACCTTGATCATCATCATTAATTTCCTCTCCGGTGGGTGTAGGCACCACAGAACATTTTCCCGAGCTGCACTACTTTCCGGTTCAAGAGGTAGTACTTCATCGAGTTCTACTTTCCTCCCACTTACTCCTTTCGAGAGAAACTCTTTTCCGAGAAAGGATCCGTTCTTGGCAACAAAGATCTTGCCTTCGGATCTAAGGTAGAAGGTATACCCAATGGTTTCCTTAGGGTATCCTATGAAGACGATTTTTCCGACTTGGGTTCGAGCTTTTCAGGTTGAAGTTTCTTGACATAAGCATCGCATCCCCAAACTTTTAGAAACGACAGCTTAGGTTTCTTCCCAAACCATAATTCATACGGTGTCATCTCAACGGATTTAGACGGTGCCCTATTTAAAGTGAATGTAGCTGTCTCTAGAGCGTATCCCCAAAATGATAGTGGTAAATCAGTAAGAGACATCATAGATCGCACCATATCCAATAGAGTGCGATTATGATGTTCGGACACACCGTTACGCTGAGTGTTCCAGGCGGCGTGAGTTGTGAAACGATTCCACATTTCCTTAAGTTTGTACCAAATTCGTGACTTAAATATTCTCCTCCACGATCTGATCGCAAGAATTTTATCTTTCGGTCACGTTGATTCTCTACTTCATTCTGAAATTCCTTGAACTTTTCAAAGGTCTCAGACTTGTGTTTCATCAAGTGGACATACCCATATCTACTCAAGTCATCAGTGAGAGTGAGAACATAACGATATCCTCCGCGAGCCTCAACACTCATTGGACCACACACATCGGTATGTATGATTTCCAATAAGTTGGTTGCTCGCTCCATTGTTCCGGAGAACGGAGTCTTGGTCATCTTTCCCATGAGGCATGGTTCGCATGTGTCAAATGATTCATAATCGAGAGACTCTAAAGTCCATCAGCATGGAGCTTCTTCATGCGCTTGACACCAATGTGACCAAGGCGGCGAGTGCCACAAGTATGTGGGACTATCGTTATCAACTTTACATGTTTTGGTATTCACACTATGAACATGTGTAACATTACGCTCGAGATTCATTAAGAATAAACCATTGACCATCGGAGCATGACCATAAAATATTTCTCTCATATAAATAGAACAACCATTATTCTCGGATTTAAATGAGTAGCCATCTCGTATTAAACGAGATCCCGATACAATGTTCATGCTCAAACTTGGTACTAAATAACAATTATTGAGGTTTAAAACTAATCCCGTAGGTAAATGTAGAGGTAGCGTGCGACGGCGATCACATCGACCTTGGAACCATTCCCGACGCGTCGTCACCTCGCCCTTCGCCGATCTCCGTTTATTCCGCAGCTCTTGCATGAGTTACATATGAGCAACGACACGGTATCAAATACCGGGAGTTACTACGAGTCTTGGTAAGGTACACATCAATTACATGTATATCAAATATACCTTTAGTGTTGCCGGCCTTCTTGTCTCGCTAAGTATTTGGGGCAGTTCCGCTTCGATGACCCTTCCTTTGCAATAAAAGCACTCAGTCTCGTGCTTGGGTCCATTCTTTGACTTCTTCCCAAGAAAGCGGCTTACGGGCGCGGCAACATCCTTGCCGTCCTTCTTGAAGTTCTTCTTTCCCTTGCCCTTCTTGAACTTAGTGGTTTTATTGACCATCAACACTTGATGCTCCTTCTTGATTTCTACCTCTGCTGACTTCAGCATTGAAAATACTTCAGAATAGTTTTCACCATCCCTACATATTCTAGAGCTCTTGTAGCTTGGTGGGAGCGATCAAGGATTCTGTCAATGACCGCCTCGTCCGAGAGGTTAATGTCCAGTGGGACAAAGGGTTGTGCAACCCGGACATTTTGAGTATGTGCTCACCGATGAACTATTTTCCTCCATCTTACAACTATAGAACTTGTCGGAGACTTCATATCTCTCAACCCGGCATGAGCTTGGAAAACCATTTTCAGCTCCTCGAACATCTCATATGCTCCGTGTTGCTCAAAACGCTTTTGGAGCCCGGTTCTAAGCTATAAAGTATGCCGCCTTTGAACGAGGGAGTAATCATCAAGACGAGACTGCCAAGCATTCATAATGTCTTGGTTCTCTCGATGGTGCATCACCTAGCGGTGCTTCTAGGACATATTGTTTCTTGGCTGCTATGAGGATGATCTCGGGTTCGGACCCAGTCCGAATAGTTGCTGCCATCGTCTTTCAGCTTGGTTTTCTCTAGGAACGCGTGAAGTTCATGGCGACATGAGCGTTGGCCATTTGATCTACAAGACATATTTTGCAAATACTTTAGACTAAGTTCATGATAATTAAGTTCATCTAATCAAATTGTTTAATGAACTCCCACCAGATTTGACATCCCTAGTCATCTAAGTGTTACATGATCCGAGTCGACTAGGCGTGTCCGATCATCACGTGAGACGGACTAGTCATCGTCGGTGAACATCTCCATGTTGATCGTATCTTCCATACGACTCATGTTCGACCTTTCGGTCTCTTGTGTTCGAGGCCATGTCTGTACATGCTAGGCTCGTCAAGTTAACCCTAAGTGTTTATGCATGTGTAAAACTGTCTTACACCCATTGTATGTGAACGTAAGGATCTATCACACCCGATCATCACGTGGTGCTTCGAAACGACGAACTTTAGCAATGGTGCATGTAACGCCCGGATCCCCGGTTCTGTTATTTAATTAATCGTGGTTCCGAATCTGTTAATTAAATAAAAAAAAAGAAAAACGAAGCTGGGAGGGGGATAAAACCCCAACCGGCCCAGCAGCCGGCCCCCCTCCCCACTCCCCCTCCCCCCTGTGGCCCATCTCCTTTCCCCCCCCCTCCCTTGGGCCAGCCCCATGGGCCACCAGCCGGCCCAGCCGGGCCGATCCACCTCTCCCTTATCCCCACCCGAGGGGAAAACCCTAGCCCCTCTCGCTCCCCACTCTCTCCTCCCCACGTCGCCCCACCCCCCCCTCGTCCCGATCCAATCGGGATCGGGTCCGGTCGCCACCGAACCCCGCCCTCCCCCCGACGGCGACCCCCTCCCCGCCGCCCGCTTCCACACGCCCGGCCCCGCCGCCTCGCCTCCCTCGTCACCCCCTCCACCTGGCCCGAACCCCCCCACCCACTGGACCAGAGGCCACCTCACGGACGCCTCCCACCGCTCCCTCGTGCCCAACTCCGCCGACGGGCGCATCGCCGTCGTCCGCTTCGCCGCTCAACTCCCGACGCTCCCGGAGCTACCTCGCCCCCCCGCCAGCCATGAGGATCGCGCCACCGAGCCCCGCCCGTCTTCCCCGCGCCTGCGCAGCCTGCCTCGTCGGCGTCCACCTCGCCCGCCTTCCTCCTCGCCCGGTGCGTCCCCGACTCTTCCTCACCCCCACACCACGTACCCGCGAACCCCGGTGAGGCCCCGCCTCCTCCCTCTCCCTCGTCGGCGTTCGGCTCGGCCACGCCCCTTGGCAACGACCCCCCTCTCTCTCGGCTCCCTCCGGTTCCTCTCAACCCCGTGAGCTCCGACGCCGCCCCCCCCCGTTCCCCTCTCGCCTGGGCGGATCCGCCCGTGGCCTCGTTAAGGCGCCGCCCGCCCACCGCGCCTCCCTCTTCCCCCTTCCTTCTCCTCCCGTCGGCGTGCTCGTCGACGCCGTGGGCGAGGCCCCGACCCCAAGCTCCCCCGATCCCCTCCCTTCCCCGTTCGGCGCCCCCCGCCCGCCGGGCCGAACCCCCGATCCCTTCCCCCCGGGCCCAAGACCGGCCTCCGTCCCCCCTCACCGGCGTTGCTACTTGGCCGGGCGCGCCGTGGCATCGACCACCTCGGCCGCCTCGCAGCCCCGACCGGCCGGTCGCGCCTCGATTCGGGCAAAGCCCCAAGAATCGCCCAGGCGCCCGCCCCGTTGCCCACGTGCCCCTGACTACGGGGCCCCACCCCAAAAACGTTTTAGGAAATGTTTTAAATAAACATAAACGAAAATGGATTAAAAGTAATTAAAATAATTAACTAATTAATTAATTAATTAATTAATTGGATAATTAATTAAACTAATTAATTCTGGATTAGTTAAACCTAATCATTAGCTAATTAATTGGGTAATTAATTAAACTAATTAATCCTGGATTAATTAATGCTAATTATTAGTTAACTTAATTAACTTAATTAGCTAGGTTAATTAATCTGATTAGGTTAATTAAGCAATTAGTGTATGACATGTGGGACCCACCTGGCAGGGTTGACTTAGTCAACCCTGTTGGCTGATGACGTCAGCATGGCCTCATGCTGATGTCATAAATGTTTTTCGAAATTAAATAATTAATTAATTAATTCCAGAAATTAATAAAACCTTTTATAAATCATAACTTTTAATCCGTAGCCCGGATTAAAATAATTTCAACATGAAAGTTGCTCAGAACGACGAGACGATTCCGGATACGCAGTCCGTTCGTCCACCGCACGTCTCTAACCTATCGAACCTGCAAACTTTCTCCTCCGGTTCATCTGTCTGACAGACGTCCGGAACCGGGATAAATTCCCGGATACTTCCCCCCCTAAACCAGTACCCTTCTTACCACGTTAGGGCACGCCTAGCATCGCTTCTTGGCATGTCATGCATCGTTATGCATCTGTTATCGTGTATTCATTGTTTCTTCCCCCTCTTCTCTTCGGTAGACTACGAGACCGACGCGCGGTGGCGCCGCGACTACAAGGTCGACGATCACTCTCTCTTGCCGAGCAACCAGCAAGCCCCTTTGATCATCCCGATATCGCCCATTCCTTTCTCTTATTGCTTGCACTAGATTTTGCTCTCGTTATTGTTTGCTCCTATTCATTGCATAGCCTGCTTATTGTAACCTGCTATTGTTACCTACCGCTTATCCTAAACCGCTTAGTATAGGTTGGTTAGTTACCCATCGCTGACCCCCACCTTGTCCTTGTTGCCCTGCTTCATCATTGAAGACCCGATCAACGGGATCGAGACCAGGCCCCGACACCGCACATCACTTCCCCTTAGTTGCTCGACACTACTAGGTTACTATCAAGTACCGAGGGTGAAACCTCTACCGCACTTCTGATATTAACCCTGTAGTATAGTTATCCGGTTGTGGTCATCGAGGGTGATTCCTCTTTAACCACTTCCGATACGACTCTGTCGTGCAACCCCTCAAGCGTGGACCTCGAGGGTGAATCCTCTTATGTTCACCTTGACGACTACATTGAGTGGATTACACCGGGGGTGATTCCTCGTGTTTTCCCCTTGATGTTTGGACTCACGGTTACTTGGACTGTTACCACGGTTACTTAGAAAGACGGGTCGACCCTGAGGGGTACCCGCGCGTGCTTAATTGCGAGTGATGTGGAGACGGGTTGACCTGGACGGTGCCCGCGAGATACTTACGAGGCGTGGCCGGGCATTCCTAGCCCTTGCCACAAGTCCTCGAGACGGGCAACGGGTCACATCTTCGTGAGTTCGCTTGTTACCGCTTCCTAATCCACTACGATTTGGATATTTGATCCGAGGGCCTCGGCCCGATAGCACTAACCATCACGTGGGCTAAGTATGGGCGTTCTGCGTCGTATACATCAGCCGAAGCTTATTAGACGTCACGGGCGCGCGCGCCGGATTGGACTGGAACGCTGTTAGGCTAGGTCCTGCTCGGCCGCCCTCGCAACGTCTTGGAGTTCCCGGGAGATGGCCCATGACCCTGGGGCATAGGTTTAGTCCGGCGTCTGGCCTCTCTATTAAGCCTAGGTCGGGTTGCGGCGATTGTTTGACCGAGGCGGGCATGACCACGGAAAGTGTGTCCGCCGGAGTTAAGCGGCGTGGTGGGTAAGTTGGTGCACCGCAGCGGAAGAAAACATCTATCGATAGCCTGTCCTCGGTAACGGACGCTTGGAGTTGTATCCCGATCGATACAACTAGAACTGGTTACTTGAGATGAGACATGGATATGAGCATTGGATTGTGATAATAATCGGATAGTATGGCTCGGGATTTCTTTCTCGCAGGAGTCGAGAAAGGATCTCGGCCGAGGTTGATAACACTACTGCTACTTTAAGTTATGTTACTCTACCCCTCTTGTTTGCTGCAAGATGGTGGTTTCCTAAGATGCTAGTCTTCGATAGGACTAGGTCTTCTCTCTATTCGGCATTCTGCAGCTTCAGTCCACCGATATGGCCTTTACACATATATCCTTGCATATGTAGTGTAGCTCCTTGCTTAGTAGTACTTTGGATGAGTACTCACGGTTGCCTTGTTTCCCTTTTTCCCTATCTCTACTCGATTGCTGCAATCGGGCGAGGGCCCAGGATCCAGACGCCCCGACTACGGCGACTACTACTCGGAGGCGCCTACTACTACGTGCAGCCCGGCCGGCGACGCACCAGGGGAGTGACCTAGGAGGATCCTGTGCAGAGGCCTGTCCTCTTCGATCAGATCTCGGTTTGTGCTAGCCATCTTATGGCACCTTGTTTAACTTATGTCTGTACTCAGATATTGTTGCTTCCGCTGACTTCGCCTATGATCGAGCACTTGTATTCGAGCCCTCGAGGCCCCTGGCTTGTATTATGATGCTTGTATGACTTATTTTATTTGTAGAGTTGTGTTGTGATATCTTCCGTGAGTCCTTGATCTTGATCGCATACATTTGCGTGCATGATTAGTGTACGATTGAATCGAGGGCGCCACAAGTTGGTATCGAGCCGATTGCTGTAGGAATCCCCTTCCACACTCCTTGGCGAAGTCGAGTCTAGACATTGCAAAACTTTTACTAACTTGGCTGTGTGCCTTACGGGCCCACGCCGCCATCGGGTGGTATTAGGATCTTTTACTCCTCGACCTTTACTCGGGCTCAACTCTCTCCTACTCGGGTTAAACGATTTTACTAACAATCACTAGGATCCCGTGACCGCTTTCACCCGAAGATGGATATAGCCCTAGTTGTTTTTGGAATTGTATTTGAGCAATTTCCACACCGTCATTTGACTCCTTTGAAACGCCTTTGTTTTCGGATGGAACCCACGAGGCAGGTCGTGCGCCACACGACGGCCATTGGTGCCTCGGGATCACTGCGGTGCTAGCCGAGATGATGACCTATCCGGGTTATCGCTGCACCCAGTACACCGCCTATGAGGAGTACCAGACTACAACCAGAGCAAGCGATGCCGCCATCGCCCACCTCTACTCTCGGAGTATGAGTCCACTCTTCGTCTGCACACCGCACATGGTGTTGGAGTGACCATCGATATGGCAGTCCACGATGTTGCTTATGCTGCTTGACACGCCTTCGCAGAGTATCGAGAGTTGGACACCTCCCCTTCGTGCACATTGCTATCGCGTCGATGTTGGTGAGGAGGGTTACTACACCGCTGCCTACACCACTTTGTCACCAGAGAGCCTTCCACCATCGAACTTTGTTCTCGCATGCCGATGGGTTGGATCGAGCTAACCGAGCCCTTCGCCACGAGTTGTACATCACCCGTCAAGACCTCTACCGTGCTCGACGCTGATGCACCCTTTGTCCGCTCCGGAGAGCTGCCGCTTCTGCGATCTACCCCGCCAGACCGTGATGCCCAGTGGAGTTGGTTGGCGGGCGTGGGAGGCTACTCTCCGCGACTTGGCCCTTTCCCGCCACACGGACGCCGGATTCAGCACCGTGAGTACCGCGGCCCTCGTGTCACCGACGTGGAGGACTATCCACCGCCGCACTACTAGCTTTCAGCTACAGCTACCTCCGCAGATCATGGGACTGATGTAGGCTTGCTTGTTAGCTTTTGTTGTATTCGCCATGAGCTCAAGTGCCGCCTATGATGTAGTAGTCTATGTAATCGGACTCTATGTATCGAACTCTATGCATGATTCCTTTTGTAAGGTATGCCAACTACTATGTAGTTTCCATCATGCTGCTTTCATTATGCGTGTTTCATCATGAATGATTCTTGTCTCTTGCTTATCTCCTCAAATGCTGAACTACCTCGTTATATATTAGCAGGATGGTTAGGCCAGCAGTCGTGGTCGTGGCTGCCAACCTTCCACCACCGCTTTGAGTACATGGCTGGTATGATCCAACAGCTCGAGATGAATCGCCACTTCATGGAGAACATGATGGCTCGCCTCGCCCCAACATGAACCAGCACCCAAACGGGACAACTCTGCAGAATTCATACGCTGAACCCCAGCGTGTACCGCAGCTCAACTCAGCCATCGGATGTCGATGATCGCCTCCGTGACATCACCTATGAGATGGAGTGCGCTAATGTACCCCCGCCAGCTATGTCACCTTTGCTTCCTTCTTCCTGAAGGGACCCGCAGCTCAATGGTGGGACAGCCACCGTCGTACTCGCCAGCTTGGTACACTCATCACTGCCGGACTTCCAGTTGCCTTCCGCGCCCGCTTCATTCCTCAAGGGTCATGGACGGAAGAAGCGTGAGTTCCGCACCTCACCCAAGGCAACAAGACTGTTGAAGCCTATCAACAGAGTTCTTGGACTTGTCTCGCTATGTCAAGAGGATATTGCAACCGATGCACGCAGACAAGAGAAGTTCCGTGACGGACTTCAAGTCGACATCAAGCTCGCACTTCTAGTGCACGACTTTGCTGATTTCGCCACCTTGGTGAACAAAGCTATCAATGTCGAAACTGGTCTCGCAGGAATACCAGAGCTCCAACAGCGCAACTGCGACACCGCTCATCTTCGGCCCGCCTCGCAGGCGCAAGATATGGATTCCCAATAGCATGTACCAGCCCAATGCATCTGCTTGAAGCGAACTATGCTACACCTCGCTGCGCCTACAACTAAGCAGCCAAGCTTCCAGCTCCACCACCCCATGCTCCTGTTCCCACTCCCAATAATGGCTTATGCTTCAAAGCGGACAGCGAGGCACCGTGCTAGAGATTGCAACCAGAACCGTAATCAGCTGGCCCTTCCAAAGAGCTGGCCGTGGAAACAACCGAACCGCAACAACACCGGCAAGTCTTATGGGAAAGCTCAGCCAACCACGTTGAACTGAATGAAGCTCAGACCAGCACTGCTCATCGTGATGGGTACCCTTCTCGTAAATTCAGTACTGTGATCTGTTTTATTCGATTCAGAGCATCACATTCATTCATGTCTCAAGATTTTGCATTCATGCATGGCCTTAAAAGTGAAGACATGAATGCCTCGCTATTAGTACACACCCCGCTGGCCAATGTCGGACTTCCATGATTTGCAACGACGCCCTGTTGAAATCGAAGGAATGGAATTCCTTGTCTCCTATCGTGCTAAAGTCTTGTAGCATTGACCTCATTTTGGGGATGGATTGGTTGAAAGCGATACGGCGACAATCGCTTGCGCCACTAAGACCGCCCATCTGCTGCACCCTTCGATGAAATCGTAAGCTACAATGCTCGCTCGGTTCAAAATGCCGAGGCAAGGCTCTATGCATTGAATGCATTGAACGCCGCACCCTCGAGGGAATTGAAAACATTCCTGCTGCTTATGCGATTTCCAAGACGCTCTTTCCTGAAGAACTTCCAGGATTCCCCTGCTAGGGCTGTCGAATTCGTCATCGACTTGAAACCAGTGCACCACTCCTATAGCCAAGCGTCCCTACAAGATGCCGCCGATGAACTCCTTGAGCTAAAGGAGGAAATCGACAAATCTCTTCAAAGTGGTTTCATCCGCCCAAGTTGCTCTCCTTGGGGAGCACCTTCTCTCTTTGTCAAGAAGAAAGATGGGACAAACCGATTGGTTCAAGACTACCGTCCTATAAATCAAGCTACCATTCAGAATAAGTATCCTCTTCCTCGGATCAATGATCTTTATGATCAAGCTGGCTGGTTCGTCGCTGTTCTCAAACTCGACTTGAGGTTGGGTTACCACCAGATCCGTGTTCGCGAGGAGGATATCCCCAAGACCGCATTTGTGACTCGTTATGGTTCATACGAGTACACCGTCATGTCTTTCGGCTTAACCAATGCTCCAGCCACCTTCTCTCGCCTGATGAACTATATATTCATGGATTACCTCGACAAGTTCGTCGTGGTTTATCTGGATGATATCCTGATCTATTCCAAGAATGAAGAAGAACATGCTGAACATCTTCGCCTCGTCCGGAAAAGCTACGAGAGCATCAACTCTATGCCAAGTTCTCCAAATGTGAATTCGGCTTCCGAAGTAACCTATCTTGGGCATGTCATTTCTAAGGATGGTATTGCCGCCAACCCCGAACGAGTTCAGGCTATTCTCGATTGACTCCTCCAAGAACGTTATAAGTCGGTTTTTCTCGGTCTCGCCAGCTATTGCCGTCGATTCGTCGAGAACTTCTCCAAGATTGCCAGGCCTCTGACTAATCTATTGCATAAAGGCGTCAAGTTCCAATGGACAGATAAGTGTCAGGAAAGTTTCCAGGAACTCAAAGACAAGCTGACAACTGCCCCAGTGTTAGCTCCTCCTGATACTAAGAAGGACTTCGTCATATACTGCGACGCATCTCGTCAAGGATTAGGCGGTGTCCTAATGCAAGATCAAAGTGGTTGCTTATGCCTCTCGACAGCTTCGCCTCACGAGGAGAACTACCCAGTTCACGACCTCGAACTTGTCTGCTGTCATTCATGCGCTAAAAGCAAGGCGACATTACCTTCTCGTAATCGCTATGAGATCTACACCGACCACCAAAGTCTGAAGTATCTGCTTACTCAGCCGACCTGAACCTCCGTCACAGAGATGGATGGAGATCTATTGCAGACTTTGATTTGGGAATCTCCTATACGCCGAGCAAGGCTAATGTGATGGCTGATGCCTTGAGCCGCAAGTCTTATCAAACCACCTTCGAGTTCACAAAGTTCAGCCTCACTTGTTGAAGAATTCAGCAGTGAACCTCCATATTGTTCCTCCGGTGCACTCGCCCCCCTCCTCCGGAGTTCCGCAAGATGAATCTCCGTGTTGTTCCCTCAGGATCCCTCTTTACCCGGGCTGTTGAACCCGATCTCTTGGGCACCATAAAGACAATGCAGGGATCTGACTCTGAGGTCTACAAGCTTAAACAAGAAGTCAGGAAAGGAAATCCCTCGTCCTTCACTATTGCTGATGATGGCGCCTTGTACTTCAAAGGCCGCCTAGTGGTACCTTGCAAGCAGGACAACCTGGATATGACTCAGAAGGTTATGCAAGAAGCTCATGATACGCCTCTATGTATCCACCCTGGCAGTACCAAGATGTATCAAGACATTCGTCAGAGATTCTGGTGGTCTAATATGAAGCAGGACATTGCTCGCTATGTTTCGAGTGTGACGCTTGCCGTCAGATCAAAGCGAACATCAAAGGCCTCTTTGGAACTCTGCAGCCTATCTCTATTCCCGAATGGAAATGGGACCATGTTGAAATGGACTTCACACTGGTTTTCCCAAATCGCAGAAAGGTAATGATGCTATTCTTGTCGCCATTGACCGGCTTTCTAAAGTTGCACATTTTCCGCGGTCAAAGAAACGATCACCGCTAGCCAGCCGGCAACGCCTATATGTCCAGAATTGTTTCACTTCACGGTATTCCACTGGTTATCGATTCGGACCGTGGCAGCTTATTCACTTCAAGATTCGGGCAAGTTTCCAAGAAGCTATGGGGACTCATTTATCTTTCAAGATCTGCTTTTCATCCGCAGCCCCAAGGGCAAGTTGAACGTGTCAACCAAATTCTCAAGACATGCTTCGAGCTTGTGTCGCCTCTTTCGCAAGAAATGGGAGGAATCTCTCCGTATGCTGAGTTCTCTTATAATAATAGCTTTCAAGCTAGTCTCAAGATGGCCCCCTTCAAGTGTTATATGGACGAAAGTGCGAACCCTCCGAACTGGTCGAACGGGAACGCCCACTCTTCGTCCGGATATTATCCAACATGCCAAGAACAAGTCCGCATTATTCGCGAGAATCTCAAGACTGCTCAACGCGGCAAAAGAGTAATTATGACCGCATCACAAGGACATGGTCTATCAACTCGGCGAAAAGGCCTATCTTCGCTACACCAATGAAGGGTGCTCACCGCTTGAATCAAGGGCAAGCTAGCTCTCGCTATATTGGCCCTTTCACTATTCTCGAAAGGCGGAAAAGTGGCTTACCAACTGAGCTTCCGTCGAACCTTTCTCGTGTTCACGATGTGTTTCACGTGTCCCAACTCCGCCGCTGCTTCAAGGACCCAATCCGAAAGCAAAGGACCATGAAGTGCTCGAATTGCAACAGACCTCTCCTATAAAGAGCACCCGTCCGCATTCTCGACCAAGCTGAACGCCGCACACGTCAGAAGGCGATCAAATTCCTCAAAGTCCAGTGGTCGAATCACTCTGAAGATGAAGCCACCTGGGAACGCGAGGATCGTCTAAGAGATGAATATCCCGCCCTTTTTCCTTCTACCTCCTAAATCTCGGGACGAGATTTCTTGTAGTGGAGGAGATTTGTAACGCCCGGATCCCCGGTTCTGTTATTTAATTAATCGTGGTTCCGAATCTGTTAATTAAATAAAAAAGAAAACGGCCGGGAGGGGGATAAAACCCCAACCGGCCCAGCAGCCGGCCCCCCTCCCCACTCCCCCTCCCCCCTGTGGCCCATCTCCTTTCCCCCCTCCCTTGGGCCAGCCCCATGGGCCACCAGCCCGGCCCACCGGCCGATCCACCTCTCCTTATCCCCACCCGAGGGAAACCCTAGCCCCTCTCGCTCCCCACTCTCTCCTCCCCACGCCGCCCCACCCCCTCGTCCCGATCCAATCGGGATCGGGTCCGGCCGCCACCAACCCCGCCTCCCCGACGGCGACCCCTCCCCCTCCCGCCCGCTCCACACGCTGCCCCGCCACCTCGACTCCCCTCGTCCCCCCTCCACCCCGCCCGAACCCCCACCCGCTGGACCGAGGCCACCTCACGGACGCCTCCCCACCGCTCCCTCGTGCCCAACTCCGCCGACGGGGCGATCGCCTCGTCCGCCGCTCAACGCCCCCGACGCTCCCGAGCTACTCGCCCCACATGAGGATCACGCCACGGAGCTCCGCCCGTTTTCCCTGACGCCGCCTGCCTGCCTCCGACGCCCACCTCGCCCGGCTTCCTCTCACGCCAGCTGTCCCCGACTCTTCCTCACCCCCGCTGCCACGTACCCGCGAACCCGGTGAGGCCCCCTCCTCCCTCTCCCTCGTCGGCGTTCGGCTCGGCCACCGCCCGACGACCCCCCTCTCTCTCCGGCTCCCTCCGTTCCTCCAACCCCCCGTGAGCTCCGGCGCCCCCTCCCCGTTCCCCTCTCGCCTGGCCGGATCCGCCTGTGGCCTCGTTCTGGCGCCCGCCCGCCACCGCGCCCCCTCTTCCCCCTTCCTTCTCCTCCCGTCGTGCTTGCTCGACGCTGCGGGCGAGGCCCCGACCCCCCGCTCCCGATCCCTCCTTCCCTGCTCGGCGCCCCACGCCGCACGGGCCAACCCCCCGATCCCCTTCCCCGGGCCCCAGACTGCCTCCTGTCGCCCCCCTCACCGGCAAGCTGCTTGGCGGGCGCGCTGTAGCATCGGCCACCTCGGCCGCCCGCCCGGACCGGGTCGCGCCGATTCGGCAGCGCCCATAATCGCCTCAAGGCGCCCGCCCGTTGCCCACGTGTTCTCGACTACGGGCCCCACCCCAAAACGTTTTAGGAAATGTTTTAAATTAACATAAACGAAAATGGATTAAAAGTAATTAAAATAATTAACTAATTAATTAATTAATTAATTAATTGGATAATTAATTAAACTAATTAATTCTGGATTAGTTAAACCTAATCATTAGCTAATTAATTGGGTAATTAATTAAACTAATTAATCCTGGATTAATTAATGCTAATTATTAGTTAACTTAATTAACTTAATTAGCTAGGTTAATTAATCTGATTAGGTTAATTAAGCAATTAGTGTATGACATGTGGGACTCCACTGGCAGGGTTGACTTAGTCAACCTGTTGGTGATGACGCCAAGATGGCCTCATGTCGATGTCATAAATGTTTTTCAAATTAAATAATTAATTAATTAATTCCAGAAATTAATAAAACCTTTTATAATCATAACTTTTAATCCGTAGCCCGGATTAAAATAATTTCAACATGAAAGTTGCTCAGAACGACGAGACGATTCCGGATACGCAGTCCGTTCGTCCACCGCACGCCTCTAACCTATCGAACCTGCAAACTTTCTCCTCCGGTTCATCTGTCGACAGACGTCCGGAACCGGGATAAATTCCCGGATACTTCCCCTAAACCAGTACCCTTCTTACCACGTTAGGGCACGCCTAGCATCGCTTCTTGGCATGTCATGCATCGTTATGCATCTGTTATCGTGTATTCATTGTTTCTTCCCCCTCTTCTCTTCGGTAGACTACGAGACCGACGCCGCACCGCCGGTTCGACTACAAGGTCGACGATCACTCTCTCTGCCGAGCAACCGTGCAAGCCCCCTTTGATCATCCCGATATCGCCCATTCCTTTCTCTTATTGCTTGCACTAGATTTTGCTACTGTTATTGTTTGCTCCTATTCTGTTGCATAGCCTGTTTATTGTAACCTGCTATTGTTACCTACCTGCTTATCCTAAACTGCTTAGTATAGGTTGGTTAGTTACCCATCAGTGACCCCCACCTTGTCCTTGTTGCCCCTGCTTCATCATTGAAGACCCGATCAACGGGATCGAGACCAGGCCCCGACACCGCACATCACTTCCCCTTAGTTGCTCGACACTACTAGGTTACTATCAAGTACCGAGGGTGAAACCTCTACCGCACTTCTGATATTAACCCTGTAGTATAGTTATCCGGTTGTGGTCATCGAGGGTGATTCCTCTTTAACCACTTCCGATACGACTCTGTCGTGCAACCCCTCAAGCGTGGACCTCGAGGGTGAATCCTCTTATGTTCACCTTGACGACTACATTGAGTGGATTACACCGGGGGTGATTCCTCGTGTTTTCCCCTTGATGTCTGGACTCACGGTTACTTGGACTGTTACCACGGTTACTTAGAAAGACGGGTCGACCACGAGGGTACCAGCGTGTAATTGCGAGTGATGTGGAGACGGGTTGACTCGGGCGGTGCCCGCGAGATACTTACGAGGCGTGGCGGGCATTCCTAGCCCTTGCCACAAGTCCTCGACGGGCAACGGGTCACATCTTTCGTGAGTTCGCTTGTTACCGCTGCCTAATCCACTACGATTTGGATATTTGATCCGAGGGCCTCGGCCCGATAGCACTAACCATCACGTGGGCTAAGTATGGGCGTTCTCGTCGTATACATCAGCCGAAGCTTATTAGACGTCGGCGTCGGAGCGGCGCTAGCGCCGGATTGGACTGGAACGCTGTTAGGCTAGGTCTGCTTCCGCCGCCTCATAGCGTCGCGTGGAGTTCCCGGGAGATGGCCCATGACCCCGGGGCATAGGTTTAGTCCGCGCGTCTGGCCTCTCTATTAAGCCTAGGTCGGGTTGCGCGATTGTTTGACCGAGGCCGGGCATGACCTCGGAAAGTGTGTCCGCGGAGTTAAGCGGCGTGGTGGGTAAGTTGGTGCACCTGCAGGAAGAAAACATCTATCGATAGCCTGTCCTACGGTAACGGACGCTGGAGTTGTATCCCATCGATACAACTAGAACTGGTTACTTGAGATGAGACATGGATATGAGCATTGGATTGTGATAATAAGCTGGATAGTATGGTTTCGGGATTTCTTTCTCGCAGGAGTCGAGAAAGGATCTCGCCGAGGTTGATAACACTACTGCTACTTTAAGTTATGTTACTCTACCCCTCTTGTTTGCTGCAAGATGGTGGTTTCCTAAGATGCTAGTCTTCGATAGGACTAGGTCTTCTCTCTATTCTCGGCATTCTGCAGCTCAGTCCACCGATATGGCCTTTACACATATATCCTTGCATATGTAGTGTAGCTCCTTGCTTGCAGTACTTTGGATGAGTACTCACGGTTGCCTTGTTTCCCCTTTTTCCCTATCTCTACTCGATTGCTGCAATCGCACGAGGGGCCAGGATCCGAGCGCCCCGACTCGGCGACTACTACTACTCCGGAGGCGCCTACTACTACGCAGCAGCCCACGACGATTTACCGGGAGTGACCTAGGAGGATCCTGCAGGAGGCCTGTCCTCTTCGATCCAGATCTCAGTTTGTGCTAGCCATCTTATGGCACCTTGTTTAACTTATGTCCGTACTCAGATATTGTTGCTTCCGCTGACTTCGCCTATGATCGAGCACTTGTATTCGAGCCCTCGAGGCCCCTGGCTTGTATTATGATGCTTGTATGACTTATTTTATTTGTAGAGTTGTGTTGTGATATCTTCCGTGAGTCCTTGATCTTGATCGTATACATTTGCGTGCATGATTAGTGTACGATTGAATCGAGGGCGCCACAAAGGTACGCTTAGGGGAACACTTTCTTGAAATTATTATAAGGGATCATCTTATTTACTACCGTCGTTCTAAGTAAACAAGATGCATAAAACATAATAAACATCACATGCAATTATATAAAGTAGTGACATGATATGGCCAATATCATATAGCTCCTTTGATCTTCATCTTCGGGCTCCATGATCATCTTGTCACCGCATGACACCATGATCTCCATCATCATGATCTCCATCATCGTGTCTCCATGAAGTTGCTCGCCAACTATTACTTCTACTACTATGGCTAACACGCTTAGCAATAAAGTAAAGTAATTTACATGGCGTTGAATCAATGACTCGCAGATCATACAATAATTAAGACAACTCCTATGGCTCTGCCGGTTGTCATACTCATCGACATGCAAGTCGTGATTCCTATTACAAGAACATGATCTCATACATCACAATATATCATTCATCATTCATCACAACTTCTGGCCATATCACATCACATGACAATTGCTGCAAAAACAAGTTAGACGTCCTCTAATTGTTGTTGCATCTTTACGTGGCTGCAATTGGGTTCTAGCAAGAACGCTTTCTTACCTACTAATAACCTCAACGTGATTTTGTCAACTTCTATTTACCCTTCATAAGGACCCTTTTCATCTAATCCGCCCAACTAAAGTAGGAGAGACAGACACCGCTAGCCACCTTATGCAACTAGTGCATGTCACCGGTGGAACTCCGCTCACGTAAGCGCACGTGTAAGGTCGGTCTGGGCCGCTTCATCCCACAATACCGCTGAAGCAAGAAAAGACTAGTAGCAGCAAGCAAGTTGACAAGATCTACGCCCACAACGAAATTGTGTTCTACTCATGCAATAGAGAACTACGCATAGACCTAGCTCATGATGCCACTGTTGGGGAACGTTGCAGAAAATTAAAATTTTTCCTACGGTTTCACCAAGATCCATCTATAGTTCATCTAGCAACGAGTCATGGGAGAGTGATTGCATCAACATACCACTTGTAGATCAAGTGCGAAGCGCTTCAATGGAACGGGATGATGGAGTCGTACTCGCCGTGATTCAGATCACCGATGACCTAGTGCTGAACGGACAGCACCTCCGCGTTCAACACACGTGCGGAGCGGATGACGCCTCCTCCTTCTTGATCCAGCAAGGGGAAGGAGAGGTTGATGATGATCCAGCAGCACGACGGCGTGGTGGTGGATGCAGCAGAACTCCAGCAGGCTTCGCTAAGCAACTACGGAGGAGGAGGAGGTGTTGCAGGAGGAGGAGGCGCCCAGGCTTATGGGTGCGGCCACCTCCCTCCCTCCCTTTATCTAGGTGCAAGAGAAGGGGTAGGGCGCAGCCTTGCCCCTTCCTCCAAGGAAGGGTGCGGCCAAGAAGGGGGAGGAGTCCATCCTCCCAAGGCACCTCGAGGTGCCTTCCCCCTTTAGGACTCTCCCTTTTCTTATATCTTGGCGCATGGGCCTCTTAGGGCTGGTGCCCTTGGACCATATAGGCCAAGGGCACCCCACAGCCCATGTGGCCCCACGGGCAGGTGGACTCCCGGTGGACCCTCGGACCCCTTTCGCACTCCCTGACAATACCGATAACGCCAAACTTTTCCTACGACCAAAATAAGACTTCCTATATATAAATCTTTACCTCCGGACCATTCCGAACTCCTCGTGACGGCCGGATCTCATCCGGACTCAACAACATTCAGTTTGCTGCATACTCATATTCATACAACCCTAGCGCCACCGAACCTGAAGTGTGTAGACCCTACGGTTCGGAGACATGCGAACATGACCGAGACGGCTCTCGGGCAATAACCAACAGCGGGATCTGGATACCCATGTTGGCTCCCACATGCTCCTCGATGATATCATCGGATGAACCACGATGTCGAGTATTCAATCAACCCCGTATACTATTCCCTTTGTCAATCAGTATTTTACTTGCCCGAGATTCGATCGTCGGTATCCCAATACCTCGCTCAATCTCGCTGCCGCAAGTCACTTTACTCGCATCAGAATGCATGATCCTGTGACCAAACACTTGGTCACTTTGAGCTCATTATGATGATGCACTACCGAGTGGGCCCAAAGGATACCTCTCCGCCATATGGAGTGACAAATCCCGATCTCGATCCGTGTCAACCCAATGACACTTTTGGAGATACCAGAATGCACCTTTATAGTCACCCAATTACGCCAGTGACGCTTGGTACACCCAAAGCACTCCTACGGTATCCGGGAGTTACACGATCTCATGGCCTAAGGAAGAGATACTTGACATTGGAAAAGCTCTAGCAAAACGAACTACACGATCTTGTGCTATGCTTAGGATTGTCTTGTCCATCACATCATTCTCCTAATGATGTGATCCGTTATCAATGACATCCAATGTCCATAGTCGAAACCATGACTATCTGCTGATCAACGAGCTAGTCAACTAGAGGCTCACTAGGGACATATTGTGGTCTATGTATTCACACGTGTATTACGATTTCCGGATAATACAATTATAGCATGAATAAAAGACAATTATCATGAACAAGGAAATATAATAATAATACTTTTATTATTGCCTCTAGGGCATATTTCCAACATAGATATGCGTAGAAGAGCAGCAGCAACAACAACAACAACAACAACACAACCCTATTTGGATACTCAACTTAGCTAGAGGTTAGAGCTAGTTTCTAGCTCATGACTAACCCTGAACTAACTCCATCCAAAGAGTTGTTTGGATGGCAGGTTTAGATTGACAATAAATGCACTAGGAGAACTAGCTCCAATTAGCACCTCTTGGGTTGGATACTTTTTTTGGGTGGGTTATAGATGCAACTAGCTCAAACTAGCCCTCATGTTTAGATATACTTTAGGACTATTTGAGCCCAAACTAGCTCAAACTAACTGTAACCCATGGATACATCAGTAGTTAATCAGCTGATAATTTGTAAGAATACACTAAACTCCTTTCGGCCCATAATATAAGATGTTAATTCATCTTATATGTGAGTATATTGGATGTTATAAGATACTCCCTCCGTTCCTAAATATTTGTCTTTTTAGAGATTACAAATGGACTACCACATACAGATGTATATAGACATATTATAAAAGAGTGTTGTACTACATCATTGTGCAATTAATGTTTAGCTTCTAATATTAACTTGGTGCTTTTAGTTACATATTTCATTGGTAAAGATCCGTGCTTCGACCCTTTCTGCGTATGGGGCAATGAGATATCGATGAACCAACATCAAGTGAGGAAGCTGATAAAGATTGTTAGTAAAATGGGTCCAAAGATGGCAATTAAACTATTTGTTTACACTTTATCCAAGACAACAGCGAACTGCAGGATGGTAAGTAAGAACTCTGCAGCCTTCTTTTTACGCCCATAATGAGTTGTGTTAGATGACAATGTCTCAATCTTTTTCCTTGCAAAGGGTTGCCAAAGCAGTTTACTCAAGATTACCTCTCAAACTGGTGGGCATGCAAAGGTTAAAGTATTTCTACTAGAACATGATGATTATCTAGATGTTTTCATGAAGACCGTGAAGGATGGGCGGTCGGCCATCACAAGGGGTTGGACTAGAGTCATGCGTGCCTTCAAAGATGGAGGAGGGCACAATATATATTCCGCTTCACCTTGTTCAAGAACCGAATATATTTCGCCTCTTTCTTTACTGTCTTTAATAGTACAAGTATACAACTATGGTTCATCATTCTTTATTTGGTTCTTATGTAATTCTTGAACATATGTACCTATGAATCGACTAATGCATTGGTCGTTTGAACATGATTGATATGAATAAAGTTGTAGCATACATTCAAATTAAAATTCAAATCTGGTACAATTTGAAATAGCAGCAATTAAATTACGATGAAATTACGCTCTCCAGGTTGTTACGACACACACGGTTGGTAAAACACAAATGTTTGCGATATACACCATAATCCGAGACGGTTCACAGAGAGGAAACGTGTGCAAGCATGCACACAGTTGCCGTTTGCAAAGTGTGTGCGATGTCAGACAATGTCACATACGGCGGGAAAACTAAATGTTTGTGTTAGTTGCCTTATCGTACACATTCACAACCATGAACTGTTTCTAATGAAGTATGCATCGTAAACGTTGCACCACAGAATAGCGTGTGCAATAGTTTTCGTGTACGACGATGTTACGACTATCCGACGTTTCATCATCCTATCCGACACTCGTACGGCGATTAGCTAATCTTCTTAACAGTGAACCGTTTGTGATGGGCCGCGCATCATACACGTTCTATAATAGTGAGCCATTTTTGATGGGTCACGCATCGTAAACGTAGCACCACAGAATACCGACTGCAATGGCAATGCGAGCAGAAATGAGCAGGATTACTGTAGGGTCCCTATCCCGACGGTTTCTGGGTCGTGTGGGAAGGACCCCCCTATCACCGTCACTCACTAGGTGACGATTACAAATGCCGTCGCGGAAAGGGGTTAAAAACCGTTTGTATAGGACCAACGCGTACCAGCGATGCTTTGGTGAATGCCACCTGTTTAGTGTCTAATTACCATATATGTGAATTATGCAATGCCATCATGTTGCAAGACATTATATATGTTAATTATGCAATGCTATCTTGTTGCAAGGCATTATATATGTGAATTATGCAATGCCATGCTATGTAGCCAATCATCATATATGTGAATTATACCATGCTATCCTTTTTTTGTATTACGTATTCCATTTGTCGACAATGTTTGTATATTCAACTACTCTTCCTATGCAGCAGCCATTTGAAGCGGTGATGGAAGTATCTGGAGTGAAAACAAGGTATTAAGAGCAGACAATGCTACCTGCTAAAGCAGACATCTTGCTGGTTACAGATAGCTCCTCAGAGGAGGATTCAGAGACTGATGACCAGTCCTATTTCCCCCCAGAGGTCTATGCTCAAACTTGGCAGGGTTATATTACTCATGTCATGCATGTTGTCTTGCATTGCTTAGTTTTTACATCATATATGCGATTGCCATCTTCTTACTTGCTTAGTATATAAATCATATATTTGAATTATATCATGCCATCATGTTTACATAGAAAGTATCTATCTGAATTATGGCATGCCACCCCATTTAATAAAGACGTCATATAGTTATATCATCTCATCCTGTTTAGTGTTTACAGTCATCATATTTTGAATTATGTCATTCTATCCGTGAAATATATCATGCTATTATGTTTCCATAGGTGGCATGTATGTGAATTATGGCATGCCAACCTATTTAATAAATAAATTATATAGTTATCTCATGTCATCCTGTTTACATAGTCATCATATTTTGAACAATGCCTTTCCATCCTTTTTAGTTAGACATCATATATGTGAAATTGTGTCATGCTATCCTTTTTAGTTAGCCATCATATATGTGAAATTGTGCCATGCTATCCTGTTTGGTTAGACAACATAAATGTGAATTATTTCATGCCCTCTTTATTCTCCACTATCCATTGCACATGTCTATCATATAATGTATGTACATTCAACTACTTTTCTTGTTTATCAGGCATCTAAATTGGAGTGGGTGATGGCACTATCAAAGGGAGTAACAACACGGTCTTCAGAAAAGATAGTGCTACCAGTGGATGCAGATAGTACCATGGTTGTACTTGCCCAAGAACCAGCCCCACCACACATAACCCAGACTCCCGCAAATTGTACCCTACCCAGTTGGACAGAGAACCATCTACACCCCTTCTAACCCCAACCCCAACAGTTTGTAACCCAGTTCCAGTTGACACAACACTGTCTCCACCACGGAGCACCCAAACACGAGCAGTTAGTAAGGGAACTGCAGTGCCCAAAGCACGAGGACCACCAATCCGAGGACCAACTCAACTCTTAAAGCAGAAGAAGAATTGTTCTCAGGTCAGGTTTCGTAGCTATGGATCATACTCCTTTGCTCTTGCATCACTGTATTTACTCATACAAAATATTTTCAAATTTCAAGGATGGAACTGAAACTCCAATGGAGCCACAGGTATGTTTTAAACCTGTTTCTTTAACTGGTTTGCTGTTGCAACTTGCTCTATGTTGATTCCAGTTTCAATTGAATAAACAGTTATGTTCTCATGTCATGCACATTACAAGTATTGTTATTGCTCTGTAGTTTCTCAGACTTATATACTGTCTATTCTGCTTTGTCTTGAACAAACATTATTTGCACTATGTCTCTATCTTGATTTGGCAACAAAAACTAGAATGATATAGTGTGGGGACCCCGACTCAATAAGTTGAGATCACCAAATGCACGTGTACAGTGATCCCAGAGATCAATGCTCACTGAACACACAGAAGCAGAATAACAAGAGTCTTACATCCATACATACCGTTTTACACAAGTCGGACCATTATGGTCAAGTCTTGAGTGTATCATCGCAGCGGAAATCTTCAATAACAACTTGGACCCATGCCATCTGCCTTAACCCCACAGGCATTCTGACTGGGAAGCGTCCTAGCTCGCATGTTCGTCACCAAGGTACTCTTTATTATATCCTGTTCTTTCATGCTTGGCCAATAAAATAACCAGTGGCAAGCCAATGAGTACTTTGAATGTACTTGCAAGCAACCCATGTTTTGGTTCAAGATACAACAATGCATGATATAGGTAAATTTTTGCAGAAAGCTAGTTTTGTGTGCAATGACATGTTCAACAACTTGTAAGACATGCATCAGCAGAATTCAAGTAACCATGAGGACAGGTTACAGATATCAACATAAATAGAGTGGGCATCAACCCAACTCAATCATGTCAAGTCCTTTGACTTGATCCAAGTAGTTCTTCCCACTTATCCAAACATACACACTGGTTTGTAAACATGTGGACGTAGCCCAAGAGCGGTTACCCAACTGTCCTTGACCATGGACACGGCTATCTGAATAGTTTGACACTCTGCAGAGGTTGCACACTTTACCCACAAGATCCGGGGAACTTTCATGTCATCCACAACCCGCGGTACCTCAAGTATCCGGGGTAAGCACCCGATCATTATCTATCCCTAGACGACGCTAACATAGAGTCCACTCGATTGGTAGTAACCCCCGTGCCCAATATTTCACATCTTAAAATTGTGGAGCCTCGCTCCCATATTCGTCACATACCACTGGCACGGGGTACCAACAGTGTGTCCGGTGCCCCATAAAAATGTTCTTGGCCGCCCTACCTGGCACGACCCCGTCCCGAGAGAGAGAACTAACTCTCCCCCGTCACTAGTAATGCGGGCTCCAAGCTAGTATCGGCCTAGGTAATCAATAATGCCCTTTCCCATAGAAGGGTAGAGTGGTTGCGCATGTAAGGTTGGAATAACGGTCGCAACTTAAACCAATCCGTTTTGAAAACAACGCACACACTTGCCTCGGTACAACACTTCGTCATCAAGTGGCTACCCAACTCATCATCTCCCCCAGGCATAAGTGGCACCCGATGGGGTTTTCGAAAAGTCTTTTGAAAATACTTTGCCTCCATCACCATGCATATTCCCGTTTGTTTTTGCGTAGCACTACTTTAGCATCCTATCTACCTCCATCGGCATAACCCTCATAAGAAGGTAGGGTCATGCACAATGCAAGTATCAACGAGGAAGTACGGTGGCAAACCATCAAAGTGGTTACGACCTCATCCGTATTCCGTTGTAACAACAATATGGTGCTATATGACATGCATAAAGAGGGTTTCATAGACATGGTCAAAGGGCTGCTTGCCTAGCTTAGCAAAGTCTTCTTGGGTCTTCAAGGTTTTCTGGTCCAACTCCTTCATCGGCAACGCAATCTATCGTCGCAAAATAATAGCGAGAAAAAATAAGGCAATAATAAAACAGAAAAACCAAAGTGCTCAGAAAAATGTCAACTCATTTTTGTTAAATACTACGGTGACAACTAAGAAGGGGAAAATTCCTAGTTTTGGATTTGGATTCATGGAAACAGTGCTAGGAATTTTAAATGACAGGCATAAATGCTCAAATTCAAATTTAAATCTGAACAGTGAAGAAAAGTTGGTTCGATAAGAGTGAAAACTGCACCAATAAATAGGTGGGATTATTACAAGAATTTAGGAGTTGGAATTATTGCATTTGGATTATTATTTAATCCTGTGGAATTTTTGGAAAAGTTACAGAAAAAGAAAAGGAAAAAGGCCACTGTGCAACTGGGCCTATTTTGCCACAGTGCAGCAGGCCCAGGGGGAATCCAGCCCGCGCAAGGCTGCCATGTCGAAGGCGTATTTGGGAAATACGCCTCCAGCCAACGCAGCGAACCGGTGCGCGCGCGCGTTTTAAACCTGACGAGTGGGGGCCACCCGTCAGAGTGTGAGGCTGACCGACGGGTCCCACGGCCTTCGTCTTCAACCTCGGGCCAGAGAGAGAGCTGAGCTCATCGGCGCCGATGTGGTCGACGGCGAGGAGATCTGAGGGCACCGACGTGCTCAGGACGGAGTCGCCGTTCGGGTGGAGGTGGAGTTGGTCGCCGGGGTGCAGGGGTTCGTCGGCGACGAGGAAGCCGGCGGCAGAGCATCGGGAGATTCTTGCCGCGGTCGATTACGGCTGTAATAGAGAGGGGGAAGAGAGGGGAAATGGTGAGGGAGGTGTGGAGGTTCCAGATCAAGAGGTAGAAGAGGCGGAGAGAGCCTGTACCCTGAGATCGACGGCGACCCGAGGCGGCGGAGCTCGAGCTCGATCTCGAGCTCGGGTGCTCCTAGAGGAGAGTGGAGGGCACAGGGGGTCGATTTGGAGTAGGTAGGAGCGAGTGGTGGTGAGGTAAAGGCTCGGGGAGGCCTTTAAGTTGGCGAGCCACGGCTCACCGTAGACCCGTGCGCCGGCGAGGTTGTTGCCGTTGCTGTGGGTCACGGGGGCGCGCGTGGGCCTGTCTGGGGTGCACATGGGTTCGGTCCAGAGCGAGGGAAAGAAGAGAGAGAGGGACCAGGAGGACAGAGGAGCCGCGCATGTGAGCACGCTCGCTGGTGCGCTCGGGTGGTCGTCGCGCGTGCGAACTGGGGCGAGAGGAGGGAGAAGGAGGAGGGGGCCAACCAGCTGCCGTGTTGCGGACGTCGAGGCGTCTCGTCGGGTGCACTAGGGAGGCCCGAGGTGGCCGGAGGCGGTTGGAAGGGGGCGGCTATAGTGCGGGAGCGCACTGTAGCGCGCTCGAGAGTGCCCCAATGGTCGGCATGGCCATTTTCTATGCAATGTGGGCGTGGCCAAAAGTGTCTGGTAGCTCTACGGGGGAAGTAAAGAAGTGAGAGATGGCCTTGGATGCCCTGGGTGGCCAGTAGGAGAAGAGAGAGGTAGAAGAAGAGGGAGAGAGGGGCTGTCCAGGGAGGTAAATGGGGGTATTTTACCCCTGAATCATTGAGCAATGGCGAGGGGAGAGTTACAGGAGGTAGGAGTGGACTAGAAGGGGCTGTGCTAAAAAGTTGAGCTCAAGGAGAATAGTGTTAGTGGTCAAAATGGTGATTTTTGAAAAGTGGCAGAAGGTGTTTGATAATGGTTTGGGCTAGCAGATGATTTCCAACTGCCATGAGACTCTACAGGGTGAAATGACACATATAATTAGGGCCTTCCACCAATTTGGAGCTTATTTGGGCAAAGTTGCCAATGCAACTTTTGTAAACCCTAGAAATTAGCAGAAATGAACTTGTGTAGATCTAGTTGAGAAAATCACTTCCCCTTGATGAACCACTTGGTGTAGTGGCCTCATTTGGTCATGTGAACATGCTCACAAAAGTTGGGGTCAAGGAGAGAAAGTTGGTAGTACAAAGTTGTTGAAATTTGATTCTGGTCAGAGAGGGTTTTGGGGAATTTTGGTGAACCAAAATGACCTTGATTGACATGAGGCTTTGCAAGGTGATCACAATATGCATTTGTGACTTGCTGGATTTTCCTTTGATATTTATGAAAATATGTCCTGTAGAAATATTTCAAATCCTTGAAATGGGCAGAAATGGTTTTGGGAGGTTTTGTCCAATATTTTGAACATGACCATGTGTTGAAACTCTTATATATGGGAAATATATGCCCACTGAGTTTCCCTGATTTTTGTCAAATATTTTTGAAACAATAAAATAATTTTCCCCTATTAAAGACCATTTCTGGCCTTAATAAAAAGCTTTTTATTAAAATAGGAAAATAAATTTAAAAATTATATTTTTGTGGTTACTGGGTATCCTATATCTAATAGGAGTCAAATATACTCTTTGAAATATTTTTCATACCCCAAATCAAGTACTTGCAGTGCAAACCTCAATTCAGGGGTTTTTGGAAAACAAATTTTAGAAAATACTTTTTGGCCAAATTACTTTTGTAAGAAAATACTATATTGCTCTATACACATGGCATGATCATTGGGCAGAAGCTTGGGGCAAGGAGATGAGGTATAGAAGGTGGAGTTGTGTTGGCTTTAAAGACCACTTGAAAAACACAGAGAGAAAACCAACTCCAAATAAAAAGTCGAATAATGCAAAAAAAATTGTCAAACCACATTTTATCATGATTTATCGTCTTAAGTGTTGTGCCATGAAAATCAGGGTGTGACAGACCTACCCCCCTTACAAGAATCTCGTTCCCGAGATTCCCAAACTAGGCGCAGAAAGGAGTATGGAAACTTGGATTCGGGGTAGTCTTCACGTCCTCATACTGCTTTTGTTTCCGTGTAGTGCTCCATTGAGCTTGAAGTACTTGATGGTGTGGCTTCGTGTATGACGCTCTTCTTGATCCAGGTTGCTAATGGGTAGCTCATTGTAGGTTAGATTGGGCTAGGGGTCGATGGCTCGGTGGTCAATGCCCTCGTAAAGATCGGGCAAGTTCGGAAGTTGGAAACACTTCCGGGGTTGTGATGCATGGAAAGCGTTGTGCACATCAGGTAACTCAGGTGGCAACTCCAGCTGGTAGCCATCTATTCTTCGTATTGCAGTGATCTTGGAGAAGGTCGATAAATCTTGGTGTGAGTTTCTCTTGACATGAAAATGCTTGGTTCTCTTTGAGAGAAGTGGCTTGCAGATACACCTGGTCTTCGACACGGATGTTTACTTCTTGACGATGGTGGTAGGTGTAGTTCTTCCTCCTTGGCATGGCGGTCTTCAAATGTTCCTTGACTAGCTGAACGGCTCTTCTTCCGTCTTCGGGTGGACAAGTAGGTCACCAAATGATGATGACAACTATCTTGTCTAAGCACTCCATGAAGACTTTGTTCACGGGGTACATAAAGTAGGCTGGGGAATTAGTGGTGTTCTTGTTGAGTGTGGGCCAAGGTGTTCTATATCTAGTGTCAAGGCCCTAAGGTCCTGATCCGACCATGTTGTAGCTTGGTAGGGCGTAAGGGTTTCAAGGATTCTAGTGTGCAAGTGAACATTTATCATCTTATCTTTAAGCACGGTTTCTGAGATGCCAATTGTGCTATCTAGTCCTTTAAACAAGTCACATCATATCACTGATAGCATCATTTCGTATAGGTCAACTCCAATCATTACTCATGTGATTCATATCCTCATGACTCTCGAGAGGAGGTCTAACAAAATCATATATGTCTACAATCCCCAAACTCATATGTATGTCTACCCCTAAAAATCCATGGGTAGAACATATAAGCTGCTAAGCTTGAACGTGACAATCCAAGTGCTCAGCCTATTCTTCCAAGGTCTAAGATAAAGCACCTCTATCCTAAGGGAACACGTCGTAAGCCACTCCAAGATCTTGTTTCCTTCCTATGAATCAATTCCAACAGCCCATTAACTTCCATCAATCACTACATAATCCATTTAATTCTACAAATCCAATGTTTATGGTGTTCCACAAGATCTTCTAATATCCTCTAATTCTATAATCCTTGAAAAGGTCCAGCCTTACTATAGTCAGTCCACCAATTTCCATTACCATGGTCGAGTAAACTCCAAAGTCAGGCGTATATAGATCCCTAAATCAACTCTGACAATTAATCCAATCTCCTAGTTTATCGTCCACCAAAAAACATGGTATCATGATCGAGATCATCAGTCTAAATCCAATTTACTCCGAACCATGTAGACATACATCATCATCTATATTCAACTAGAATCACCTACTTAAATCCAAATCTCATGTCCAACGAGAATTTCTTCACTTTTCCCCAAATCGTTATTGTAATATCATCTATCTCCTTTCGATACCCCCTGGCTAAGTCAAATCCTTACACTTCCAAGAATCTTTGGCTTGCGATCTTAATTATCCTACTAAATCCAATTTACTCGGGGGTAATGAAAGTCATGCTATCTTATTAACATGATCCCACCAAGTTCTTCTACCAATATGAAAGCCTTATAATCCACCAAGGAGTCTCAGATAATTCCTCAAGGTCACTGATATAAACTCATCAAGTCATTAGTCCTCTATTCATATATCCCCAAACTGGTCTTTCCTATGGCATTGTCAATTCTTGTGCTATATTAGGATGACAATATGCTTATACACTATGTCCACTAGTTCCTTAATGAACCCAGTGATGTGCAAGGTTTACAGAGGCTTAACTGGTACCTTTGCAATTCTGCGGGTTATCCTTATGGTTAAGGATTCGTTCTGGGGTATATCGTGAAGTCTCGAAGGGTCTAGGGATGGGTGTCTGGTCTAGAGGGTTAAACATAATTCTACGGGGTTGCACTTGGTCGTGGAGATCGTAGCAGAAGTCTTCATTGCTAGTTGGTTGCCGAGGCAGAATCCTTGGTGTAGTTTATCTTGCCGGTCTTCAGTTGAGGAGAGAGATGAGAGGAAAAAGTAGCATAGAGGAGGGGAATGCCTAAAAGGGGTTCTATAGTGCAAGTGCAAACAAACGGGTGCGAAAGGGCCAAACACAAGCATTAAGATAAGGAAGGTGATATTGTCACGTACTTGTTGCCTAGGGCAAAAAGGGCGACTGATATCAAAACATAAACAATTAAAAGAAAGCAACAAACAATCATGGTTCTATTCGAACCATCGTACAGACTCGACTGCGCATAGGGGGTACACGACTCATCCTACCCTAGGGGTTATCGGACTAAGTAGTCATGCCTTGTGCCTCGTGCAGTCTTCCGAGTTTTCCACAGGTGTTTCTACGTCTCTTGTAGTTGTTCGATGAAATGATCCCGGTTGAGCTTGAAGAGTCTTCAACAACTCTCGCCTGTTGGAGTGATGGGGTGAAGGTGGCTCCTTGTAGCTGGCATTGACTAGGTCTCCTCTTGTCTTCTTAATCATGACGATCCCTTTTGTCTTCTAAGGCGTCGAGTGTACCAGGTAGGCAATCCTTTATGTAATGACACTAACAAGGCATAGTAGAGGTCCAATCTGCCGGATACACTGTTGCCAGTATCGTCGCCGAGAGCGGGGGATGAAGAGAACCGTTTTCCTGCTCACTATAGTGAGGCGGACCAAATGGCTAGGTTCTCATCCACCGGTGGTTGCCGATGCAACAATGATAAGGACAGGGTTGCTCTACTAGCAATGTATATCATGATCTTGCTTATCCTATGCCTGGTCATCATAGGCCAAGCTTTCGTAATCCTGGGGCAATTACAAAGGTGTCACCATCCTCTGGGTCTTCATGTCCTCATTCCTTGAGGGCGTACCTTCTGTTGGCATCGTCTTTCTGTGGTGTTGCCAATCTTGTGTTCAGAAGAGGTGGTTGAGTGTCTGGCAAGGCGTCTTCCTTCTAGATTATCCACGAGGATTACAAGGAATCCCGTGGTCAGGGCATAAGGATTCTAGCGACCATTAAATTTGAAGGGGAAGAGGAAAGTATATCTTAGTTTTCGAAAAACTCGGAAGGGGACGAGAAGCATAGATAGTTTTGAAAATTAGTAATAGTTTTGAAAATAGCTTTACCCTAACTAACGACCATGCTAACTAAGGCTTCCTACAAATAACTCCGCTCGATACCAGCTTCTGTGGGGACCCCGACTCATAAGTCGAGATCATCAATGCACGTGTACAAAGGATCCCAGAGATCAATGCTCACTGAACACACGAAGCTGAATAACAAGAGTCTTACATCCATACATACCGCTTTTACACAAGTAGGACCATTATGGTCAAGTCTTGAGAGTATCATCGCAGCGAAATCTTCAATAACAACTTGGACCCATGCCATCCGCTTTAACCCTACGTGCATTCTCGACCGGGAAACGCCCTAGCTCGCATGTTTGTCACCAAGGTACTCTTCATTATATCATGTTCTTTCATGCCTGGCCAACAAAATAACCAGTGGCAAGCCAATGAGTACTTTGAATGTACTCGCAAGCAACCCATGTTTTGGTTCAAGATACAACAATGCATGATATAGGTAAATTTTTGCAGAAAGCTAGTTTTGAGTGCAATGACATGTTCAACAACTTGTAAGACATGCATCAGCAGAATTCAAGTAACCATGAGGACAGGTTACAGATATCAACATAAATAGAGTGGGCATCAACCCAACTCAATCATGTCAAGTCCTTTGACTTGACCCAAGTAGTTCTTCCCACTTATCCAAACACACACACTGGTTTGTAAACATGTGGACGTAGCCCAAGAGCGGTTATCCAACTGTCCTTGACCGTGTACACGGCTATTCGAATAGTTTGACACTCTGCAGAGGTTGCACAATTTACCCACAAGATCTAGGGAACTTTCGTGTCATCCACGACCCGCGGTGCCTCAAGTACCCGAGGTAAGCACCCGATCGCTATCTTTCCCTAGACAACACTAACATAGAGTCCACTCGATTGGTAGTAACCCCCGTGCCCAATATTTCACATCTTAAAATTGTGGAGCCTCGCTCCCATATTCGTCACATACCACTGGCACGGGGTACCAACGGTGTGTCCGGTGCCCCATAAAAATGTTCTTGGTCGCCCTACCTGGCACGACCCCGTCCTGAGAGAGAGCACCAACTCTCCCCCGTCACTAGTAATGTGGGCTCCAAGCTAGTATCGGCCTAGGTAATCAATAATGCCCTTTCCCATATAAGGGTGGAGTGGTTGTGCATGTAAGGTTGGAATAACGGTCGCAACTTAAACCAATCCGTTTAGAAAGCAACGCACACACTTGCCTCGGTACACTACTTCATCATCAAGTGGCTACCCAACTCATCATCTCCCCCGGGCATAAGTGGCACCCAATGGGGTTTTCGAAAAGTCTTTTGAAAATACTTTGCCTCCATCACCATGCATATTCCCATCCCTTTTTGCGTAGCGCTACTTTAGCATCCTATCTTACCCCACCGGCATAACCCTCATAAGAAGGTAGGGTCATGCACAATCCAAGTATCAATGAGGAAGTACGGTGGCAAACCATCAAAGTGGTTACGACCTCATAATAATTCCGTTGCAACAACAATATGGTGCTATATGACATGCATAAAAAGGGTTTCATAGACATGGTCAAAGGGCTGCTTGCCTGGCTTAGCAAAGTCTTCTTGGTTCTTCAAGGTTTTCTGGTCCAACTCCTTCGTCGGCAACGCAATCTATCGTTGCAAAATAATAGCGAGAAAAAAATAAGGCAATAATAAAACAGAAAAACCAAAGTGCTGAGAAAAATGTCAACTCATTTTTGTGAAATACTAGGGTGACAACTAAGAAGGGGAAAATTCCTAGTTTTGGATTTGGAGTCCTGGAAACAGTGCTAGGAGTTTTAAATGACAGGCATAAATGCTCAAATTAGAACTTAAATTTGAACAGTGAAGAAAAGTTGGTTTGATAGGAGTGAAAACTGCACCAATAAATAGGTGGGATTATTACAAGAATTTAGGAGTTGAAATTATTGCATTTGGATTATTATTTGATCCTGCGAAATTTTTGGAAAAGTTACAGAAAAAGAAAAGGAAAAAGGCCACTGTGCAACTGGGCCTATTTTGCCACAGTGCAGGAGGCCCAGGGGGAATCCAGCCCGTGCAAGGCTGCCACGTCGAAGGCGTATTTGGGGAATACGCCTCCATCCGACGCAGCAAACAGGTGCACGCGCGTGCGTTTTAAACCTGACGGGTGGGGGCCACCCGTCAGAGTGTGAGGCTGACCGACGGGCCCCACGGCCGTCGTCTTCAACCTCGGGCCAGAGAGGGAGGCGAGCTCACCGGCGCCGCTGTGGTCGACGGCGAGGCGATTTAAGGGCACCGACGTGGTCAGGACGGAGTCGCTGTTCGGGTGGAGGTGGAGTTGGTCGACGGGGTGCAGGGGTTCGTCGGCGACGAGGAAGCCGGCGATAGAGCTTCGGGAGTTGCTTGCCCCGGTCGATTACAGCTGTAATAGAGAGGGGGAACAGAGGGGAAATGGTGAGGGAGGTGTGGAGGTTCTAGATCAAGAGGTAGAAGAGGCGGAGAGAGCCTGTACCCCGAGATCGACGGCGACCCGAGGCGGCGGAGCTCGAGCTCGATCTCGAGCTCGGGTGCTCCTGGAGGAGAGTGGAGGGCACAGGGAGCCGATTTGTAGTAGGTAGGAGCGAGTGGTGGTGAGGTAAAGGCTCGGGGATGCCTTTAAGTAGGCGAGCCGCGGCTCACCGTAGACACGTGCGCCGGCGAGGTTGTTGTCGTTGCTGTGGGTCACGGGGGCGCACGTGGGCGTGTCTGGGGTGTTCGTGGGTTCGGTCCAGAGCAAGGGAAAGAAGAGAGAGAGGGACCATGAGGCCATAGGAGCCGCACGTGTGAGCAAGCTCACTGGTGCGCTCGGGTGGTCGTCGCGCGTGCGAGCTGGGGCAGAGGAGGGAGAAGGAGGAGGGGTCGACCAGCTGCCATGTTGCGGATGTCGAGGCGCCTGCCGGGCGCTACTGGGAGGCCCGAGGTGGCGGAGGCGGTTGAAGGGCGGCTCTGATCTTTGGGCGCGATCAGAAGGCTGGGCCCAGAGCGCCCTAAAGGCCGGCATGGCCATTTTCTATGCAATGTGGGCGCGGCCAAAAGTGTCTGGTAGCTCTAGGGGGAAGTAAAGAAGTGGGAGATGGCGTTGGATGCCCTGGGTGGCCAGTAGAAGAGAGAGGTAGAAGAAGAGGGAGAGAGGGGCTGTCTAGGGAGGTAAATGGGGATATTTTACCCCTGAATCATTGAGCAATGGCCAGGGGAGAGTTACTGGAGGTAGGAGAGGACTAGGAGGGGCTGTGGTAAAAAGTTGAGCTCAAGGATAATAGTGTTAGTGGTCAAAATGGTGATTTTTGAAAAGTGGCAGAAGGTGTTTGATAATGGTTTGGGCCAGCAGATGATTTCCAACTGCCATGAGACACCACAGGGTGAAATGACACATATAATTAGGGCCTTCCACCAGTTTGGAGCTTATTTGGGCAAAGTTGCCAATGCAACTTTTGTAAACCCTAGAAATTAGCAGAAATGAACTTGTGTAGATCTAGTTGAGCAAATCACTTCCCCTTGATGAACCACTTGGTGTAGTGGTCTCATTTGGTCATGTGAACATGCTCACAAAAGTTGGGGTCAAGGAGAGAAAGTTGGTAGTACAAAGTTGTTCAAATTTGATTCTGGTCTGAGAGGGTTTTGGGGAATTTTGGTGAACCAAAATGACCTTGATTGACATGAGGCTTTGCAAGGTGATCACGATATGCATTTGTGACTTGCTGGATTTTCCTTGGATTTTTATGAAAATATTTCCTATAGAAATATTTCAAATCCTTGAAATGGGCAGAAATGGTTTTGGGAGGTTTTGTCCAATATTTTGAACATGGCCATGTGTTGAAACTCTTATATATGGGAAATATATGCCCACTGAGTTTCCCTGATTTTTGTCAAATATTTTTGAATCAATAAAATAATTTTTCCCTATTAAAGACCATTTCTGGCCTTAAGAAAAAGCTTTCAATTAAAATAAGAAAATAACTTCTAAAATTATATTTTTGTGGTTTCTGGGTATCCTATATCTAATAGGAGTCAAATATACTTTTTGAAATATTTTTCATACCCCAAATCAAGTACTTGCAGTGCAAACCTCAATTTAGGGGTTTTTGGAAAACTAATTTTAGAAAATACTTTTTGGCCAAATTACTTTTGTAAGAAAATACTATATCTCTCTATACACATGGCATGATCATTGGGCAGAAGCTTGGGGCAAGGAGATGAGGTATAGAAGGTGGAGTTGTGTTGACTTTAAAGAGCACTTGAAAAACACAGAGAGAAAACCAACTCCAAATAAAAAGTCAAATAATGCAAAAGTTTTTGTCAAACCACATTTTATCATGATTTATCATCTTAAGTGTTGTGCCATGAAAATCAGGGTGTGACATATAGACCATACAGTGACCATGGTACATAGATATATGTTTTTTTAATGTTGTTATCCTGTCCACTTTACTACTGAACTGATTTACCAAAATGTGTTTTATATACAACATGGTAAACCTGTGATGTGTCTGCTTGTTTCTCTTTTAGAATGCAGACAAAATATTGGAGAAGAGTACCCCGTTATGCAATGGTAAAGGAAGTAATGCAGATAAGGTTCAAGATAGTGAGACAACCCTGTTGGTCTCCAAGATAGCTGATAAAAACTATCTTGACGACAGTGAGACAACCCAAAATTCCTGTCTTTATGTAGTGTTCGAGTTACTGGCCACTATCACCGGCACAAGCTCTTCGAACTCGCTGCCTGAATCAGTTCGTCTTCTTGAGTCTCAACTTCAAGTTGAAAGACATCGATCGATGTGTCATGCGACAGAAGTCAAGGACCGAGGAAGTCCTCAGAGAATTTAGATGCATACTTTCTCGTTCAACAAAGATGTGCTGGAGGATTTAAGCGCCAACCAAGAGAAAGTTAATAAGCTTGCTAACCATCTTGCCAGCATTATGGGTACCCAGGATAATGTTTCTTGAGCTCTGCTGAAGTGGATTTAGTTTTGGACTTGTTTTGCTGCGACATTTATTTGCACTGGTCGCCAACTTTGACAACCAGTGTATATGCTATGCTGCTTTGTTCCCTATATTTGCACTGGTGGCGAACTTTGATGCCCAATGGATGCAATATGTGTAATAGCCGTGATAGCCTAGCGTAAGTTGCTTGCTTATTTATTTCCTTGTTGTCTTGTTTATTTGTTTGCTTGTAGTCAGTGCAGTTCTTTTTCCGCGGTTTGCTAGTGGCTGCAATAACCTATTTTTTAAAACTAGGCCACAATAACCGTGGGCTACATATTTACTGTAGTTACCATGAGCCTCCTACGGGCCGTAGAAACAATGGGCCTTCTACGGGCCATAGAAACAATGGGCCTTCTATGGGCCGTAGAAACAATGGGCCTTCTACGGGCCGTAGCATCAATGGGCCTTTTACGGGCCGTATGATCAATTCGCCAAACATGGGCCAATAATAGACCGCATTATGGGCCGTAAATGGGCTAGAGTTGGAATCGTCCGTTCATGGGCCGACCATAACGGGCCGTCGTTAATTGGCCATATTTGATGATGCTATGAGAACGACCAAATGGATTAACGGCCCACAAACAGGCCGACTGTAACCACGGGCTGAATTTGGCCCACAAGCAGAAAAGGCCAGTAATGGGTTGTAAGTAACCAAATGCTAGAAATGTGCCCAAGAATAAATGGGCCCTGAGAAGGCCAAAAGATAACATGGGTTGGAAACGGCCCAATGGAATAATGGGCCGTTAATGGGTATAAAGTGGTACACTGTTCATTACGGGCCAGTTTCACCATGTGTCATTAATGGGCCAAGAGTTACAAAGGGCCTCATGTGGGCCGAAAGACGTCATGGGCTATACATGGGCCGGAAGTTAAAACGGGCTGGAATCATATTGGACGACCCAGATGAATCTACTGGGCCTAATTCCGATAGGCCGTAACCGGCCGTGAATTAGTGGGTCGTAAATGGGCTATATATGAACAGGCCGTTAATAGGCTTTTCGTGGGCCAGCTCGCTACCTTTTGGCCAAGTCAAACGGGCTGGCCTTTTCACCGGAATGTGCCTCTGTTGGGCTGTGCCACATGTCGACGTATCATAGGCTCTGAGGGAGTCCTGGATTAGGGGGTATCCGAACAGTCGGACTGTGTACAACGTCCGGACTATTGAAGCGTGAAGATGCAAGACTCAAGACTTCGGCCCGTGTTCGGAAGGGACTTTCCTTGGCGTGGAAGGGAAGCTTAGCGATCTGGATATTATATTTCCTTCCTTGTAACCGACTCCATGTAAACCCTAGCCCTCTCCAGTGTCTATATAAACTGGAGAGGTTGGTCCTTAGAAGGCCGATCACAATTACAATCATACCATCATAGGCTAGCTCTTAGGGTTTAGCCTCTACGATCTTGTGGTAGATCTACTCTTGTACTACCCATATCATCAATATTAATCAAGCAGGAAGTAGGGTTTTACCTCCACCGAGAGGGTAAACATCCGTGTCCCTTGCTTCCTGTTACCATCAGCCTTGACGCATAGATCGGGACCCCCTACCCGAGATCAGCCGGTTTTGACACCGACACTGGTGCTTTCATTGAGAGTTCCTCTGTGCCGTCGGTACTGGGCTCGATGGCTCCTTCAACCATCGCCAATAACACGGTACCGGACAGCCACGACGAGCACGGCTTAGACCTGCTGACGGACAAAGCTCGGGGTATCACCCCTGCAGTAGCCTCAGACCTAAATCCGGAGCAGGCTGTGTTGCCTGAGGATGGAGGGCTGGACCCCGCCCCGCAGGTCGCGCACTCATCGGCATTGGAGCCGAACACGGGCCTTACCTCTGTGGTGGCCTGTGACTACATACCCCCGGATTCGTATCCGGATGATGAGTCCGGTCCACGCACTCCCGAGCCAGTTGAGCCAGGTTGGGCTCTGGTAATGGAGTTCACCGCCACGGACATCTTTCAGCACTCGCCCTTTGGCAACATGCTGCTCGTTGAAAACTCTCTCTTTCATAGAAATTTCTGGGCCAAACTACGTCTGGTTCGAGTGGGAAGCAGGCGACGAAGAAATTCGTTGCCCACCCACCACCCACTTCATAGCCTCGGTCGATGATTTAACCGACGTGCATGAGTTCGACTCCGAGGACATCGACGGTATGGACGACGATGCAAGAGAAGATGCGGAATCTATGGGGCGCCGGACTTCCCCCTCGTAACACGACATATACATGGTGGATACGCCCAAAGAGGATAAAGGCGACAATCTAGACGATAAAAGCCCAGACAAAAGCCAAAGCGACAGCGCAGACGCTGTTCTAAGTCCAGCAATAGTAAAAATAGCGACAAGAGCGCCAGAGGGATCGATACTACAATCAACTCCGAAGGCAACAACGACCATACAAACCCAGCGATGGAGCAGGACGAACAAGGTCACCCCGAACACAGTTCGGAGCAGACGCCCGAGGACAATTATCCCGATGGACGAGGTCATCAAACCGAACCAGCACAGGAAAACAGTCCGGATAATGATGCAATCCCGGAAAAACACGCGGAACGAGATAACCTCCATAGAAAGCTTATGGCCACCGCAAGAAGTCTAAAGAAGCAGAAGCAACGGCTCAAGGCCGCATAGGAAACGCTCAACCGCAGATGGAATAAAGTGCTAGACATTGAAGAAAGACACGGCGATGATCGCCATACAAAGAGCTATCTAAAACGCAAGCTACTGCCAGAATTCGACGACGAAGTTGTACCACTTCATAACCGCAACACAGCGGCTACCGACGCCACGCACGATCCACATGAACACCTGAATAAGAAAGCTGGCGCAGCCAGGTCCATTTACAGATCCAAAGGACGCACCACGGCGAAGGACTATGGTCGCCAAAACGATTACGCCAATCGAATACCAGTCCGTAATAAACACCGGACACAACAACAGCCGATGGCATGCCACAGCACGTCCAGATACAGAGGGGCTGCTCACCCCCTGTGCTTTACCGATGAAGTACTAGACCATGAATTCCCACAGGGCTTTAAACCTGTGAACATAGAGGCATACGACGGAACGACAGACCCAGGGGTCTGGATAGAGGACTTTATCCTGCACATACATATGGCTCGTGGGGATGACCTTCACCCCATCAAATACCTCCCGCTCAAACTGAAGGGACTAGCTCGGCACTGGTTGAAAGGCCTCCCCGAAAATTCAATTGGGAGCTAGGAGGAACTCGAGGATGCTTTCAGGGCCAATTTTCAAGGGACCTATGTCCGGCCTCCGGATGCTGACGACTTAAGTCACATAGTCCAACAGCCCGGAGAATCCGCCCGCAAGTTTTGGAATAGATTCCTCACTAAGAAGAATCAAATTGTTGACTGCCGGATGCCGAAGCCTTAGAGGCATTCAAACAGAGCATCCGTGACGAGTGGCTCGCCAGACACCTCGGCCAAGAAAAGCCAAGGACAATGTAACACCCCGGAAGTAACTTTCCATATTTGTAACTCCAACTCTTGCCATTTTCGGCATTGATATATGATATTCCCTCCGTGGTTGGGTTTTTCTTCACTTTGCATTTTGTCCATGTCATGCATTTTATATTATGTCATCATGTGCATCGCATTTGCATACGTGTTCGTCTCATGATTCCGAGCATTTTTCCCGTTGTCCGCTTTTGCAATCCGGCACTCCTATCTCCCCGCGCCCCTTTTACGTTTTTCCATGTGCGGGTATTAAACCTTCTCGAATGGACCGAGGTTTGTCTAGTGGCCTTGGTATACCACCCAGACCACCGGTCAAGTTTCGGTCATTTGAGCTCGTTTGGTACTCCAACGGTTAACCGCACTCTCGCAAAGGCCTCTTTTAAGTTGCAGCCCAACACCCCTTCAAAACAGCCCAATAAAGCATCTAAGTCACTTCCATGCTCTCCGTCGCTCGATCACGATCGTGGGCGAAAACTACACCTCATTTGGACTCTCCTAGCTCCCTCTATGCCTATTTAAGCAAACCCTCCAAATCCGGATCATCCTTCCCCAAACCCTAAATCGCCCTCCGCACCACCGGACGTGTCCGCCCGCTACGACGTCGTCCGCCGCCGCCGCCCACGAATCCGCGCCGCCACATTAGCTCCCGCCGCCTGGGCCTGCTGCCCATCATGAACCCGCCGGGCCGCCTGGCCTGAAGGCCATGCCATGCATCTCCCCGCCCGCGCCTCCTCGCCCGCCTCCAGCGCCGCCACGCCCGCCAGCCCTCGGCCTCGCCCGACAGCGCCGCCCGCCTGCCGGCCACCCGCTTCGCCGCCGCCTCACCACCACGCCACCGCCGCCACGGCCAGCGTCGCCGCCACGTCGCCACCGGCCGGCCTCACGGGCGACCTCTTCCCCTCCGGCGGGCCGAGCCCGCCACCTTCCTCCTCCTCGCCGCCTTCTCCGGCGAGCCCAGCGAGCCGCCGTCGCCGCCCGATCCAGATTCGACTGGTCGCGCCTGCTGACCTCTCTCCCTCCTTTTTCCCCAAGTCTTTTATATATTATTGAATTTTGTTGCATTTTCAAAGTGGTATATCTTTGCATCTGTAGGTCCATTTTGCGCGTATAATATGTCAAAATGTTCGCCTCAAAGAGTAGATCATTTCATCTCATTGCATTATTTTCATTTGAGCTCATATTGATGCCCGAAATGCTGTTAGAATAGTGCTATGTGATGTTAGTTTCTGTTTCTTAACAGAACTTGCACTTTTGTTATTTTTGCCATGATTATTGTGTGCACCCTATGATTTTGAGTCCTACATGTGTTTTGTAAAATGCCATGCCATCTTTCCAGGGAGTATGCCATGTATTTTGTGATCTATGTGGTGACTAGCACAAGCATGCAAAGTAGGTGTCCTGATGTTGCTGATTTCAGCCCTGTTTTAGCTGATTTTGATGCCATGTTAACTTGATGATACCGAGAGATCCATGCATATTTTGAGATACTTCAGTAAGGATGTTTTGTTAAGCATGTCTTGCTCTATCCATCCATGCCCTTGTTTGCAATTATGGAGTGCCATAGCTTGAGTCAATCGAGCTCTACTTTTGCTACCAAATGTTTCCTGGCAGATTGTTTACATGTTATTCGATTTTGCCAAGCTTGTTGTGGTTGATCCATGTATGCTATGTTATTGTTCTTGCCATGTATGTCTTCTATGTCATGTCTTCTTGATGTATGTATGCTTAGTTTATCATATAAGGCTCTTTAGTGAGTGCATTGGGCTTGTAAACATGCCTACTCGTTATCAGTTTTTGACATGCCATGTTGCTGAATCTGTTAACGAAACTTTCAATATTGACATGGGTGTTACTATATTTTCTGATCCTTTTTGGCTTATGGTCAGTAAGGGACTTTTATTCTATGCTTTGAGTAGATTCATGCCATGCCATGTTTTGCTATTTTAAGTTCCTGTAGCATGTAGTTTTGCTGCTCTGAACATTGCAACCTGATGCTGTTTTTGCCATGTCCAGCCTGATATTTTGTGCACTTTTGCCATGCTTGTTTGAACCTGTTATGATGTGAACTAGCCGTAGCTCAGTGCTCATATTTTGTCGAGCATCTTGTGTAGATCACTGCCATGTGCTTTGTTGATACGTTTGGGTGCATTAGCTTAATTAATTGTTGCTTGCTAAGTGGCATCATGCTGTTAATGGCAGATTTGTGCCATTCTTGTTTTGCTTGTCATTTGCAAACCGTGCATCCGATTCCGGTGATCTTTATATCGGTTTCAACCGAAATCATCTCATCTTTCCAGTGGCATACTTGGTTTGCCAAGTTGATGCCTGGTTCATCATTTTCCTTCTGGAGCGCACATACGCATTGCATATCACATCTCGCATATCATGTCATGTTTTGCATCATGTTGCTTGTGCATTGCACTGTGATTTATTATGGTTCCTTTGTTTGTGTTGTTGCTTTGGGTAGAGCCGGGAGACGAGTACGTGAATGAGGAACCTGTTGAGAACGCTTACGAGGATCAAGCTTTCGACAACTCTGAGAACATTGCAGGCAAGATGACCATACCCTCAAAATCACTTCTATCTTTGCTATGCTAGTTGCTCGCTCTTTTGCTATGCCTATGCTGCGATGCCTACCACTTGCTATATCATGCCACCCATATTGCCATGTCAGCCCCTAACCATCCTTTCCTAGCAAACCGCTGATTGGCTATGTTACCGCTTTGCTCAGCCCTCTTATAGCGCTGCTAGTTGCAGTGAAGTGAAGTTTGTTCCTTGTTGGAACATGGAGATGTTGTTCCTTGTTGGAACATGTTTACTTGTTGGGGATATCACAATATATATCTGCTATAATTAATGCATCTATATACTTGGTAAAGGGTGGAAGGCTCGGCCTTATGCCCGTGTTTTGTTCCACTCTTGCCACCCTAGTTTCCGCCATACCGTGTTATGTTCCTTGATTTCGCGTTCCTTACACGGTTGGGTGATTTATGGGACCCCTTGACAGTTCGCTTTGAATAAGACTCGCTCAGCAAGGCCCAACATTGGTTTTACCATTTGCCACCTAAGCCTTTTCCCCGGGTTTTCGCGAGCCCGAGGGTCATCTTTATTTTAACCCCCGACCAAAGGTGCTCCTTCGAGTGCTGGCCCGAACCGAAAGCAGATCATGGGGCCACCACGGGGAAACTCGAGGCTTGGTTTTACTCGTAGCTTGACTTATCCGGATGTGCCCTGAGAACGAGATATGTGCAGCTCCTATCGGGATTTGTCGGCACAATCGGGCGGCTTTGCTGGTCTTGTTTTATTGCTGTCGAAATGTCTTGTAGTCCGGGATTCCGAGATTGATCGGGTCTTCCCGGGAGAAGGATTATCCTTCGCTGACCATGAGAGCTTATAATGGGCTGTTGGGACACCCCGCAGGTAATATCTTTCAAAGCCGTGCCCATGTTATGAGGCAGATGGGAATTTGTTAATGTCCGTTGTAGAAAACCCAAAGTTGACCTCAAATAAAATACACATCAATCAAGGTGTAACCGTGATGGTCTCTTCTCGGGAGTCCGGGAAGTGAACACGGTGTTGGAGTTATGTCCGACGAAGTAGTCCAGATCACTTCTTGATCGCTACTAGTTTCACGACCGTGCTTTGCTCCTCTTCTCGCCTCTTTTGCGAAGTAGCCACCATATATGCTAGTCGCTTGCAGCAGCTCCACTTTACTACCTTGTCCTTCCTATTAGCTTAAATAGTCTTGATCTCGCGGGTGTGAGATTGCTGAGTCCCCGTGACTCACAGATACTTCCAAAACAGTTGCAGGTGCCGATGATGCAAGTGCAGGTGACTCAACCGAGCTCAAGTGGGAGTTCGACGAGGAACGTGGTCGTTATTATGTGTCTTTTCCTGATGATCGTAGTGGTGCTCAGCTGGGACGATCGGGATCTGTGTAGCATTTGGGGTATCTTCTTTTATTTTGGTTCCGTAGTCGGACCTTGAGTGTACTCAATGATGGATGTTTATTTATGTACTGTGTGAAGTGGCGATCGTAAGCCAACTATGTATCTCTTTCCTTATCTATTACATGGGTTGTGTGAAGATTACCTCACTTATGACATTGCTTTCAATGCGGTTATGTTTCTAAGTCGTGCCTCGACACGTGGGAGATATAGCCGCATCGGGCGCTATAAGTTGGTAATCGAGCCTTCCCGACTTAGGAGCCCCTACTTGATTGTTTGTCATGCTTGTTGAGTCTAGAATGGAAAATGTTTTGAGTCTTAGGATTATATATATCGGAGAGTAGGATTCTTTTTACTTCCCAGTCCCTTCGTCGCCTCGGTGAGGTATCCCGACGAGAGTTTTGACTCTCCTCTTCTCAAATTTCACTAAAAATATTTTAGGATCACGTGGTATCTTGGAATCGTTCGATGGTTTTGTGACGAGAACATTGTTCTTGGTGCCTCCCGACATTTAGGGGTTGTGGCGTGTCCCGGGAGTTGAGCTCCGAGGTGTTGTCGCCACAATTTTATCGCTTGCAGCTTCGAATACCTGAGTTTTACCGACATCGAAATCTCTTTTGTGCAGTTGTTGGTGAGATAACCCTGATAGCCCAAAGATCGAGGCGAAAAGGGAGTATTGCCATGACTTGTATAACGATGTTTTTCAAGGTCGAGGTACACGATTTCGAGGATTTCTTGGTTATGTGTTGACGGATGGATACAATTGGATCTAGGTATTGTTAGTTTGGGTGATATATTTTGTGTCCCCTGTATCCCCAACACCAGATTGCATAACCGTAAAGTTTCGGAGTTTATAGGTGGGAATTCTAGTAGCTTACGTGATATTCTTTCCGGCGGATGTATGATTTGAGATTGGGGTTCAACGTCTAGTGGTCCGCCCATTCACGGCCGATTCGATAAAGGGTCGCGAGACGCCTTAAAGAATCCTTGGCTATGCTGATTCGGGACGCCTTGTTTGTCATTCGTGACGTCCGCTATACGTCAGGTCCGTGGGCCCCACCACTAACACTTTGGGCGTAAATTCTATCATGTGTTTGTTCCGCTCATTTTAGAAGCCAATCTTTTGTTTTCAGTTGTGATATTCGCTTTGTTTGTAAGATGATGTTGTTTCCATATCTTTATCTAAGTGGCTTCTCACCTTAATGGACGGTGATGATTAACTTTGAATTTATTCGCTCATTCTTGTTCGAATGTTTATTGTGAAGACTATATGTTGCAATTTCTATCCGCTGATTCTACTTATCTATTTGTCTATCAAAGGACTAACGGATGTCACCCTCTTCAGATGGCTCCGCCAACGCTGGCTCGAATCCGGATCGCAATGATGGGGATCATCGAACCTCCACCTCCACCTCCACCTCCGCCTCCAGAGGCCCGGCAAGCTATCATGGCAGCCACCAATGCCAATGCTCGATGATTTTGCAGCTCTTGCAAGAACGCACTCAGGGCAAGGCAATCAAGGAAATCAAGGTCAAGGCAACAATCAGCCACACTTTGCTACTCTCGACCGTTCCTCGCTAATCAGTCAAGTCTTTCGGTTTCGTGTTGAGGCCACAGACGCCGACGATTGGTTAGTGGACATCTGCAAGCATTTTGATTGTAGCAATGTCGACTGAGGACTTTGTCAAGTTTGCATCGCTTCAACTCAAGGATCAAGCTGCCGAGTGGTACCAACAATACAAAGATTCCAGAGGAGGTCGTGTCATTACTCGATGAGTTCCGCCGTGATTTCAGAGCTCATCACATTCCAAAAGTGTTGTTGAGAGCAAGCGTGAGGAGTTCCGCAATCTCAAGCAGGCAACATGTCTGTCTATCAATACAATATCCAGCCTGTAAGCTCGCTTGCTTTGCTAAACAAGACGCACTGATGAAAAGAGTATGATCTATCAATTCAGAGGTGGTCCGAGAGAAGATCTGCAATTAGCTCTTGTGCTTTTTGAGCCGATAAGTATGATGATTTCTACAACATGGCATCAAGCAAGAAGCTGCCCAGCTCAAATGTGAGGCTTCTAAGAAGAGAATCAGGATGCAGTTCAGTCTTTCTTCTTCCTCTCAAGTGGCAGCTAAGCAGAAGTTTTACCTTCCCCTCCTCCGTCTGGCCACCTTTATCGCCAGAAGAACTCAGTGGCCGTGGATCTTCCCACCCACCCAACCTTGCTATCGTAACAAGTCTAATTCTCAAGCTCCAAGGTCAAGTGCTCCTTACCACCGTCCGCTCTCGAGGTGACTTGCAACAAATGTCGTGAGAAGGTCACTATGCTAACAAATTCTTCAACCAGAGGCGCCTTCCTCCTCCTCCCGTGAAATCTTCCAAAGAATGCAAAGGGTCAAGCATAATCCAAAGCATGCCAAGGTCAATATGATGAATGCAGCTCAAGCAGAGGAATCTTCCGATGTGATAATGGGTAATCTCTCGCTTAATGATATTCTGCAAAAGTCTTATTTGATACCGTGCATCGCATTGTTTCATGTCAAGACCGCTTTTTGCCAAGCATGAATTCACTTCTTCTCATTTGGGTAAACCCATGGATGTCATTTCTCCGTAAAAAGTTGAGCTCCAGTTTGGTGGTTCCGGATGTTTCTATCAAGATGGGCGATTATAGATTTCTGCTAAACCTATTGTCCTTGGTGACTCGGATATTGATCTTATTCTCGAAATGGATCGGCTTTATCAAAGACAAAGCTCAGCTTGATTGTGCTGCTGTGGAAATTCAATTGACTCACTCTTCTAATGATGTGATCATCTATGCCGCTGTGATGAAACCATTCGGTTGTTTTCTCTCAATGAGAAGGGCGAACTGAATGCTATCTCTCGATTCCAAATGTTTGTGAGTACCAAGATGTCTTTCCGTAAGAGCTTCCGGTATGCCTCCTCATCGCCAGCTTGAGTTCAAGTATCGATCTTGAGCCCGCATCAACCCGCTTGCAAGCGCCCATACAAGCTTGGACCTGAAGAGCTGAAGGAATTGAAGAAGCAGCTCGATGAACAAGAGCGTCTGGTTTGATCGCATCGAAGTTCATCTCCTTGGGGTTGTGGTGTTCTTTTGTCCGTAAGAAGGATGGCACGGACCGACTTTTGCGCCGACACCGCCCATTGAATAAGAAGACAATCAAGAACAAGTATCCACTTCCCAACATCAATGAGCTTTTGAGCAACTCAAAGGTGCTACAGTTGTTCTCAAGCTTGACCTTCAGATGGGGTATCATCAGATTCGATTCGTGAACAAGATATTCCCAAGACAGATTCGTAACAAGCTTTGGTTCTTATGAATATACTGTCATGTCTTTCGCCTCGTCAATGCTCCTCCAACATTCTCTCGGATGATGAACTTCATATTCAACCCCTACACCAATGAATTCGCCTTGGTCTATCTTGATGATATTTTGGTCTTCCAAGAATAAGAAGGATCATGCCAAACATTTGCGATTGGTGCTAGACAAGCTCGAGAGTATCAATTCTATGCTAAGTTCTCCAAATGTGAATTTTGGCTTGATGAAGTGCTTTATCTTGGTCATATCATCTCCGCCAAGGGCATCGCAGTTAATCCCGAGAAGGTGTCCGCAATTGTGAATTGGGAACCTCCTCGAATGTCAAGCAGCTCCGCAGTTTTCTTGGTCTTGCAAGCTATTGTCAAGATTCGTTGAGAATTTCTCCAAGATTGCAAAGCCTCTTTCCAACCTTCTCCGTAAGCATGTGAAGTATGTCCGGTCTCCCGAGTGTGACGTTGCTTTCAATACTCTCAAAGAGAAACTCGTCACAGCTCTGCCTTGACTCCTCCCGATGAATCCAAGCCATTTGAAGTTTTCTGATGCTTCTCTTCAAGGTCTCGGTGCTGTGTTAATGCAAGAGAAGAGAGTTGTGGCTTATACCTCTTGCCAGCTTGAAGCTCAACGAAAAGAACTACCCCACTCACGATCTTGAGTTGGCGGCAGCTTGTCCATGCATTGATTACATGGAGACATCTCTTGTTGGGAAGGAAAGTGGACATTTTCACCGATCACAAGAGTCTCAAGTACATCTTCACCCAGCCCAACCTCAACCTCAGTGCACTCGATGGGTCGAAATGATTCAAGAGTACAACCCAAGTATTGAATATACTCCGGCAAGGCCAATGTCATTGCAGATGCTTTGAGCAGGAAAGCTTATCGCAATGCCTAATCCTCAAGCCTTTTCACCGGATCTCTGTGAAGCTTTCCGCAAGTTGAATCTTCAAGTTGTTCCTCAAGGCTTTCTTGCCAACCTCATAGTCTCTCCTACTTTGGAAGATCAGATTCGTGAGGCTCAACTTCTGGATGCCATGGTGAAAAAGGTGAAACGTGGTATCGACAAGGGCATTTCCAAGTACAAGTGCTTCCACGTTGATGACAAAGACACTCTTTTCTTTGAGGACCGGATTGTGGTTCCTAAGGGTGATCTGCGAAAAGTCATTATGAACGAGGCTCACAATTCGCTTCTATCCATTCATCCTGGAAGTACGAAGATGTACCATGACCTCAAGCAGTCATATTGGTGGACTCGAATGAAGCGAGAAATTGCTCAATTCGTGAATGAGTGTGATGTCCGCAAAGAGTGAAAGGTAACACCAAAGACCAGCTGGTCTCCTCCAACCTCTTGCTATTTCGGAATGGAAGTTTGATCATATTGAAATGGACTTCGTGATCTGGCTTTCCAAAGTCCAAGCGTGGAAATGATGCTATCTTCGTTGTCATTGACAAGCTTACTAAAGTGGCTCATTTTCTTCCTATCAAAGAATCCATCACAACAGCTCGCTTGGCGAGCTATACACCTCCAGATTGTCTCCTTGCACGGCATTCCACAAGTGATCTCTTCTGCACCGTGGCAGCATCTTTACCTCCAAGTTTTGGGATTCTTTTCGTAAGGCCATGGGCACCAACATTCGCTTTCAAAGACAGCCTTCCATCCTCAAACAAGTGGCCAAGTTGAGCGAGTAAATCAAATCCTTGAAGATATGCTCGTGGCTTGTGTCATTTCTTTCGTATGAAGTGGGAAGATTGTCTTCCATATGCCGAAGTTCTCCTACAACAACAGCTTCCAAGCGAGTTCGAGCAAGGCCTCATTCGAAATTCTCTATGGCGTAAAGTGCCGACTCCTCTCAATTGGTCTCGAGACAGTGAACGCCAACTTCTTGGCAATGACTTGATCACGTATGTAAGAAATGTGCCAAGTCATTCGTGAGAATCTCAAAGCCGCATAATCGCGCCGAAAGAGCTATTATGATGATAAGCACCGTGATGTGGCTTTTGAAATCGGAGACCATGTCTACCTCCGCCTCTCCAATGAAAGGCACTCGCCGCTTCGGTATCAAAGGGAAGCTTGCCCCTAGATACGTGGGTCCTTTCAAGATCATTGGCAAAAGAGGCGATCTCGCCTATCAACTTGAGCTTCCATCCAACTTTGCAAACGTGCGATGTGTTTCACGTGTCACAGCTTCGCAAGTGCTTCAAGACTCTGAACGCACTATCAACTTCAAGAGATTGACCTTCAAGAAGATCTCTTATCATGAGCACCCGCTGCTATTCTTGAAGAAACCGAGCGCAAGACTCGCAACAAGTCAATCAAATTCCTGAAAGTGAAGTGGTCACACCATTCCGACCGAGAAGCTACCTGGAGCGCGAGGATCACCTCCGCTCGAGTATCCGAGTTCTTTCAGTCCTAGATCTCGGACGAGATCCTCTTGTAGTGGTGGAGTGTTGTAACACCCGGAAGTAACTTTCCATATTTGTAACTCCAACTCTTGCCATTTTCGCATTGATATATGATATTCCTCCGTGGTTGGGTTTTTCTTCATTTTGCATTTTGTCCATGTCATGCATTTTATATTATGTCATCATGTGCATCGATTTGCATACGTGTTCGCCTCATGATTCCGAGCATTTTTCCCGTTGTCCGCTTTTGCAATCCGCACTCCTATCTCCCCGCGCCCCTTTTACGCTTTTTCCATGTGCGGGTATTAAACCTTCTCGAATGGACTGAGGTTTGTCTAGTGGCCTTGGTATACCACCCAGACCACCGGTCAAGTTTCGGTCATTTGGAGCTCGTTTGGTACTCCAACGGTTAACCGCACTCTCGCAAAGGCCTCTTTTAAGTTGCAGCCCAACACCCTTCAAAACAGCCCAATAACCCATCTAAGTCACTTCCATGCTCTCCGTCGCTCGATCACGATCGTGGGCGAAAACTACACCTCATTTGGACTCTCCTAGCTCCTCTATGCCTATTTAAGCAAACCCCCTCCAAATCCGGATCATCCTTCCCGAAACCCTAAAATCGCCCACCACCGGACGTGTCCGCCACACGGACGTCGTCCGCCGCCGCCCACGAATCCCGCCACCACGTCAGCTCCCGCGCTGGGTTCGCTGCCATCACCCGCTTGAGCCGCCTGGCCGCCCAGCGCGCTGGCCCATGGCCCTCGCCTGCCTGCGCGCTGCTCTCGGCCTCCACCTGGCCACGGCTGGCGCTGCCCGGCGCCCTCGCCTGGCCGCCCGCCGCTCAGCCACCCGCCTCGCCGCCACTGCCTCGCCCGCCCGCCAGCGCCATGCGTCCTGCCACCGGCCGCCTCGCCCGGCGACCTCTTCCTCCCGGCCGGCCGAGCCCGCCACCTTCCTCCTCCTCGCCGCCTTTCTCCGGGCGAGCCCACAGAGCCGCCTGTCGCCTCGATCCAGATTCGACCTCGGTCGCGCCCTGCTGACCTCTCTCCCTCCTTTTTCCCTAAGTCTTTTATATATTATTGAATTTTGTTGCATTTTCAAAGTGGTATATCTTTGCATCTGTAGGTCCATTTTGCGCGTATAATATGTCAAAATGTTCGCCTCGAAGAGTAGATCATTTCATCTCACTGCATCATTTTCATTTGAGCTCATCTTGATGCCCGAAATGCTGTTAGAAGAGTGCTATGTGATGTTAGTTTCTGTTTCTTAACAGAACTTGCACTTTTGTTATTTTTGCCATGATTATTGTGTGCACCCTATGATTGAGTCCTACATGTGTTTTGTAAAATGCCATGCCATCTTTCCAGGGGAGTATGTCATGTATTTTTGTGATCTATGTGGTGACTAGCACAAGCATGCAAAGTAGGTGTCCTGATGTTGCTGATTTCAGCCCTGTTTTAGCTGATTTTGATGCCATGTTAACTTGATGATACCGAGAGATCCATGCATATTTTGAGATACTTCAGTAAGGATGTTTTGTTAAGCATGGCTTTGTCTATCCATCCATGCCCTTGTTTGCAATTATGGAGTGCCATAGCTTGAGTCAATCGAGCTATACTTTTGCTACCAAATGTTTCCTGGCTGATTGTTTACATGTTATTCGATTTTGCCAAGCTTGTTGTGGTTGATCCATGTATGCTATGTTACTGTTCTTGCCATGTATGTCTTCTATGTCATGTCTTCTTGATGTATGTATGCTTAGTTTATCATATAAGGCTCTGTAGTGAGTGCATTGGGCTTGTAAACATGCCTACTCGTTATCAGTTTTTGACATGCCATGTTGCTGAATCTGTTAACGAAACTTTCAATATTGACATGGGTGTTACTATATTTTCTGATCCTTTTTGGCTTATGGTCAGTAAGGGACTTTTATTCTATGCTTTGAGTAGATTCATGCCGTGCCATGTTTTGCTATTTTAAGTTCCTGTAGCATGTAGTTTTGCTGCTCTGAACATTGCAACCTGATGCTGTTTTTGCCATGTCCAGCCTGATATTTTGTGCACTTTTGCCATGCTTGTTTGAACCAGTTATGATGTGAACTAGCCGTAGCTCAGTGCTCATCTTTTGTCGAGCATCTTGTGTAGATCACTTCCATGTGCTTTGTTGATACGGTTGGGTGCAGTAGCTTAATTAATTGTTGCTTGCTAAGTGGCATCATGCTGTTAATGGCAGATTTGTGCCATTCTTGTTTTGCTTGTCATTTGCAAACCGTGCATCCGATTCCGGTGATCTTTATATCGATTTCAACCGAAATCATCTCATCTTTCCAGTGGCATACTTGGTTTGCCAAGTTGATGCCTGGTTCATCATTTTCCTTCCGGAGCGCATATACGCATTGCATATCACATCCCGCATATCATGTCATGTTTTGCATCATGTTGATTGTGCATTGCACCGTGATTTATTGTGGTTCCTTTGTTTGTGTTGTTGCTTTGGGTAGAGCCGGAGACGAGTATGTGAACGAGGAACCTGTTGAGAACGCTTACGAGGATCAAGCTTTCGACAACTCGAGAACATTGCGTGCAAGATGACCATACCTCGAAATCACTTCTATCTTTGCTATGCTAGTTGCTCGCCTTTTGCTATGCCTATGCTGCGATGCCTACCACTTGCTATATCATGCCACCCATATTGCCATGTCAGCCCCTAACCATCCTTTCCTAGCAAACCGCTGATTGGCTATGTTACCGCTTTGCTCAGCCCTCTTATAGCGTTGCTAGTTGCGTGTGAAGTGAAGTTTGTTCCTTGTTGAACATGGAGATGTTGTTCCTTGTTGGAACATGTTTACTTGTTGGGGATATCACAATATATATCTGCTATAATTAATGCATCTATATACTTGGTAAAGGGTGGAAGGCTCGGCCTTATGCCCGGTGTTTTGTTCCACTCTTGCCACCCTAGTTTCCGCCATACCGTGTTATGTTCCTTGATTTCGCTCCTTACACGGTTGGGTGATTTATGGGACCCCTTGACAGTTCGCTTTGAATAAGACTCGCCCAAAGAAGGCCCAACATTGGTTTTACCATTTGCCACCTAAGCCTTTTCCCCGGTTTTCATGAGCCCGAGGGTCATCTTTATTTTAACCCTCGGACCAAAGCTCCTTCGAGTGTCTGGTCCAACCGAGCAGATCATGGGCCACCACGGGAAACTCGAGGCTTGGTTTTACTCGTAGCTTGACTTATCCGGATGTGCCCCGAGAACGAGATATGTGCAGCTCCTATTGGGATTTGTCGGCATAATCGGGCGGCTTTGCTGGTCTTGTTTTATTGCTGTCGAAATGTCTTGTAGTCCGGGATTCCGAGATTGATCGGGTCTTCCCGTAGAAGGAATATCCTTCGCTGACCGTGAGAGCTTATAATGGGCTATGTTGGGACACCCCGCAGGTAATATCTTTCAAAGTCGTGCCCGCGGTTATGAGGCAGATGGGAATTTGTTAATGTCCGTTGTAGAAAACCCAAAGTTGACCTCAAATAAAATACACATCAACTGCGGTGTAACCGTGATGGTCTCTTCTCGCGGAGTCCGGAAGTGAACACGGTGTTGGAGTTATGTCCGACGAAGTAGTCCAGATCACTTCTTGATCGCTACTAGTTTCACGACCGTGCTTTGCTCCTCTTCTCGCTCTCTTTTGCAAAGTAGCCACCATATATGCTAGTCGCTTGCAGCAGCTCCACTTTACTACCTTGTCCTTCCTATTAGCTTAAATAGTCTTGATCTCGCGGGTGTGAGATTGCTGAGTCCCCGTGACTCACGATACTTCCAAAACAGTTGCAGTGCCGATGATGCCAAAGGCAGGTGACTCAACCGAGCTCAAGTGGGAGTTCGACGAGGAACGTGGTCGTTACTATGTGTCTTTTCCCGATGATCGAGAGTGGTGCTCAGCTTGGGACGATCGGGATCCGTAGCATTTGGGGTATCTTCTTTTATTTTGGTTCCGTAGTCGGACCTTGAGTGTACTCAATGATGGATGTTTATTTATGTATCGTGTGAAGTGGCGATCGTAAGCCAACTATGTATCTCTTTCCTTATCTATTACATGGGTTGTGTGAAGATTACCTCACTTGCGACATTGCTTTCAATGCGGTTATGCTTCTAAGTCGTGCCTCGACACGGGAGATATAGCCGCATCGGGGCGCATGCATAATGGCAACCCTAATAAGCCTTATGACCCACTTTTATGGGAGAAGATAGCTGGCTAGCCCAGAAGGTACCAGCGACCCCAAAGACATCCAAATAAGGGATGGCAACGGAAAGCCACTACGCCATAAAACAAACGCCAAAACAAGGAAGAGAGCCCGATAACACGCTGGTTAATGCCGGATTCAGGGCTCTCAACCTAATCAGCAAAATAAGTCATCTAAAGGCAGCAAAGAGGGACCGTCCGGTCTGAATAGAGTCCTAGACAGACTATGCCAAATTCATGGCACCCCTGACAAACCTGCAAACCACACTCACAGAGAGTGCTGGGTCTTCAAGCAGGCCGGCAAATTAAATGCCGAACACAAGGGAAGGGAAACACCAAGTGAAGACGAGGATGAACCTTGCCAGCCGAACACTAAAGGACAGAAAAAATTCCCTCCAGAGGTTAAAACAGTGAACATGATCCACGCGACTCACACATCCATGAGGAGGCACGAACGCGCGCAATAGCCGTGCTCGATATAGAGCCCATCGTACTCACACCTACCCACTGGATGCCTTATCCGATCACTTTCGATAACTTGGATGACCAAACCAGTATTCAGCACGGAGAATCAAAGGCCTTGGTGCTTGACCCGATAATCGAAGGATACCGTCTCACCCGCGTCCTTATGGACGGCGGCAGTAGTCTCAATTTAATATATGAGGACATTGTCCGCAGGATGGGGATAGACCCATCCAGAATTAATCAAAGCAACACCACCTTTGAAGGGGTGATACCAGGCGTTGAAGCCCATAGCAGAGGCTCCGTCGCACTAGAGGTAACATTCGGCTCTCCAGGCAACTCCAGAAGCGAAGAACTACTCTTCATCATCGCACCCTTCCAAAACGACTATCACAGAGTGCTCGGAAGAGCAGCCTTCGCCCGCTTCAATGCATTGCTGCACTATGGCTACCTTACACTTAAGATGCCCGGTCCACGTCGCGTCATCACCATTAGTGGAATAACAGAGCGCTCGTCACGCGCAGAGGAACGCGCGACGGCCCTCGCGGCCGGATTATAAGCGACCTCCAACATCAAAAAATATATGACCGGTCGTTAAGACCAGGGACACGGTTAGACGTGTCCGGTAGCCCAGATCGAACCAGGGCACCATATACGTAATCCTATAGTGGACACCAGGGGCTATAAATACTTAATACAGCCCCACACTTGGCTCAACCTTATGGGCAGGCCAACATCTTACACTTTTATCATCCATCGCATACTTACGTTGTACTCTTCTATGAGTTTTCCTTTTCCCACGGACAACGTTCGCACGACACCCTTCCAGGATACGGCACAACGGAGACAAAGGCGCAGACGTGCAGCAGGGCCCCGTTCAACATGTTTATTTTTAGATTAAGCCCATGTGTAAACCTTTTCTATTGCCTCTTGTTGTTTAACCATCCCATGGGTTCCATACCCACAGAGGATACTGCCGATTTTGGCATCTCGCCACTACAGATTAACGCACGTACCTGGAAACACAGGGTTTATAATGAATGGGCATTCTTGAGCCCATCAACTATTATAAAGTCCGAATACCTTCGGAGTGTTCGCGCCACGAAGTTTGGCCTTATATGCAGCAGCTCAATCATGTCTTTGGTCAAATGTTGAGTTTGCCCGGCCTCGGTTTGCCGCCTTTACGCTCTGTTACTATCGGCTAAGGTGGCTAAAGGAGAACTACTGCGATTGTGCCTGGTTATTCCGGATGAGCACCTCAAGAGAGGAAGCCGAAAACTGATCGTCATGATACAAATGAGAGACTGTTCAACCACTCAAGACTTATCGGAATCTTTAGGACCGCTTCCTGTCATGTACACACGCCCGTATTCGGATGCACGCTGAGTACCAGGGGCTACATAGTAGCCCCAACATTAGACTCCCATGGCTAAGCGAAAGTGTTACAGCTATATAGTCCGCTGCCTAGTTCGACGTGCAATCACCTCCTTCATGGACCAAGAGGTTGGATCAAGTGTGGTTACATATTTTTATGTAACACCCCGCATTGCTCATGGGGGGATGAAGCCAACGACTGCTATCTTCGATTAAACATTCATATATATATATATATATATATATATATATATATATATATATATATATATATATATATATATATATATATATATATATATATATATATATATATGTAAACGACCACACAGGGGACACAATAATACTTTCGGGCAAAAAGTATAAACATAGCCTTATAACCAAACTAACATTGTTTTTTACAATGATTCAATTCATCACTCGAACAAGACATTCTTCGGGCACTACGCCTCTATTAGGCGGGCACCTTCTGTGAACTGCGCCAAATAGTGCTCGGCCGGATACTGGCCTCCCGCCGGATCTTGGGTCGCTATAATATTGGCATCCATATCCGTCTAATAGGCTTTAACGCGGGCAAGAGCCATCCGTGCACCCTCGATGCACGCCGACCTCCTCATGGCATCGATCCGAGGCACGGCCCCAAGGAATTGCTGCACCAATCCAAAGTAACTGTCCGGCTTAGGCCCTTTCGCCAAAGATGGCCTATCACAGCATCGCATTGCAAGACCAGACAGCTGTGAAGTTCGCCACAAGAGCCATCTTGTCACTTAACGGCAGCGGGCGAGTGGGAGCATTGAATTGCACTTAAAAGCTTCTCCACCTCCTTATCACCGCGACCTCAAGAACTTGGCAGCGTTAGCAGATTTTTCGCCAAATCCGCGACACGCATCCGCAGGACTCCAAGGCTCATCCAGGAGCGCGATTGATCGAAAACATCATCCGTAGTAAGTAGGAACCTCCACCACGATTTTACCGGCCTGTTGAAGCTCCTCCCGCGCACCCCTGAGCTTGGTCCGTATTTCCTTGGTGGCATTGTGTGCCTTGTCCAGCTCGGCTAAGCTATCCTTATGCTCCTTTTTAAGGAGCTCATACCGGTCAGCAGAATTTTTTAACTCAACAGCCATTTCGGCCATCTTTTCCTCGCTTCGGCGATGAGCAGCCTGTTCGGCTCTCAGTTCTTCGGCCGCCTTTAGGGCAGCTGCATTGCTAACCTGAGCTTGTTCCTTGGCTTGGACAAGTTCTGCCCTCAGGGCCTCCACGGCAGCAGCATCATCTGCAATCCGAACATATTACATGTCACGACCGGTTTTTCAATAAAAATATTTATTGAACAACCGACCTATGAAGTCCAATATGAGGAAAATCCTTCATACTGGTAGACAAAACTTTGATACAATAAGCCAGTAGCATTACAATATTACAGGGGTCGGACTGAAGATGCCCAACCAATTATTACAAACACGCCGATAATTATACATAGTGGCGGATATGACTCAAAGGTGTGGGGTGGAAATACTATCGACTCAAGATATGAGTGGTTGGTGGAATAACACAGCGGGTGGTTAATAAGTCTATCAGATCGGGCGGCTCATCGAAAGGCCGAGGTGAGGCTCGATGAGTTTTATTTGGGTAGCGGAAGCGGATATATATCACAATGACTAATCCAGGGGTCGCACGAGACTGACTGGGATTCCTCTAGGCGTCGGACTCGCTATCGAATTCTTCATCCATGAGATCGCCTTTCACAAGATCCGCCAAATCAATAAGCCGTGTGAGTACTTTGAAAGTACTCGCAAGACAGTTCGGACAAAAGATATAACAAATGAATGCATGAATGAGTCATGATTAATTTTAAAAATACTAAGATAAATCAGTATAGCAAAAATAAATAAGAAGGGAATCGGCGGTAGTCCGCTCGAAAACCCAAAGAAGGATAAACTCAAAACCGATCGAGTGTCTGAAGTGACGCCTCGAGGGGTGAAAATAAGTAAAGCATGCCACAGTCGGGCGTCTGGGCGACACCTCATAAAGGGCTTATAATAAAAGTAAATAATAACGATGCCGTAGTCGGACGTCTGAGCGACATCACAGAAAGGGCTTATAATGAAAATAAATAACAACAATGCCGCAGTCGGACGTCTGAGTGACATCGCAGAAAGGGCTTATAATGGAAATAAATAACAACAATGTCGCAATGGACGTCCGAGCGACATCACGTAAAGGGCTTATAATGGAAATAAATAACAACAATGCAGCGATGGACGTCTGAGCGACATCGCAGAAAGGGCTTATAATAAAATAAATAACAACATTGCCGCAGCTTGGACGCCCGAGCGACATCGCGAAAGGGCTTATAATAAAATAAATAACAACATTGCCGTAGCTCGGACGCTCGCGCGACATCGCGAAAGGGCTTATAATTCATTATTCATAATCGACAAGATATAGTCCTCACGGATAATATTCATCACAAGACAATAAGCGGGTTAGTCCGCTCACGGAAAGTAAACATTTAATACTCAAATGGTTCTCGGAGTTTCACATCGAGACCGACACTTGACAAGATGAGATGATCACGGTACTTGGACATGAATAAGATGAAGTCAAGAATTTTGACTCGCAGAGTTTGTACCAAAATTCTCCACAGCCAACGGATTTCGTAGTCACGAAGGACTAGTTCCGCTTACGGTATTTCAGAGGAAACACAACTAGCTAGTACACACCCATCATACCTCGCTGCCGTGAATCACCCTAGACAGCGCTTAAGAAAAACTTTGAGACGGGAGATCACAATCTCGAATAGCATGGGATCAAATTTATATACGACGCCTAAGGGTGCCCCTCTCGGTCCCAACCGAAACACCCATGCCCCCGACCGGATGAAAGGCTTTAATCCAGGGCCATGGAACCTTCATCCCGCCTCTCGGTTTGGTGTGTACCAGAAGTGGTTTGCAACCTATTAGGCCGATTCCCTTGCGGGAAACAGTGGTAGTACGGAAAGGAAGACGGACGGAAATCGACCGATTTATGTTGACACTGGTCAACGATATGGCATAAGCCTGGCATGCTACAACACTGCCATCTTACCCATACTCATGCCAACTCATGGCCATGCAACAAGTTTCCAAAGAACTCACGGATTTACCGAGCTCATTTGCCTCAATGCTCACGAGATAAACTATCATCGAAAATGCTCATGAACGTGCCATGATACAAAAATAATGCAAACATGCCCAGACACTCATCATATCAAAAGTTCAAACTTTTCTTGCCTGGTTCAGAGTAGACGGAGCCTAGCTCGGTGAAGTTTGCGGTCTCGTCACCTCCTTCGGTATCTACGGTATAAAGAAAACATACGCGCTAACGTAAATACCGTGAGGTGCACAAAAATTACTCCAAATATTTCTCAAATAAATCTGATAAAGAACTAGACAAAATTTTAAAGAGGACAGAAAAAGAATCAATCAAAAATACTTTTCTGATTAAAAGTTATAAGAGTTTTGGTCGAAGGACCCATCTGTAATGAAACAGAAAGTTTCCCGGGGGTTCTGCGGAAAAGTCCAGATAATGTTTCGTTTAAAAGAAACGGCTGAGAGACTGACAGGCGGGCTCCACCCGTCAGGTTTGAATTTTCAAACAAGGGGAAAATAGAGCGCGACGGCGCCGAGAGGTGCGGTGGTCGCCGGCGGCGATCCACGGCGAGGTAAGGTGATCGGGGTGTACCTTCGTGATCAGTGCGTCCTTCCGCGCCTGTGGGCGGTGGCAGAGGTCGTCGGCGAGCACCACGTTGACGGCGGCCCTTGCTCCGGCGGACGGCGGTTCGGACGGTCGTGGATCTCGCCGGAGAGAGCTGTGGGGCCAAAATTGAGGTGGGGGTTATCTTACTAGAGGTGGTACGAGGCTACGGGCGAAAGTAGGGCGGCGAAGGAGTTCTCACCGGAGAGAACGATGCCGGAGCCCGAGGCGGACGGAGGTGGCCGGAGTCGAGGAAGAAAAGCCCCTCGAGGCCCCACAAAGGGCTAGGGCGGGTCTGTGAGGGGTGGAGTCGTGCGAGGCGAGAGCAAGCTCGGGGTGCTATATATAGCCGCCCGAGTCGGTTGCCGTGAACGGATAAGTCCGGCGAGTTGATTACGGCGGCGCTGTGGCTGGACGGTCGGCTTAGGAGCTTGAGCATCGCTTAGGAGGAGTATTGGAGCCGCTCCGTGTCCAACTCAGCACGGAGGGCTGGTTACGGCTCGCTCGACGGAACGGCCGCCTGACCCTGTCCGGCGGCAGAGAGCACGCTCGCGAGTGCCAAGCCATGGCGACGGTGCCGCATGCGTGTGCTGGCAAGAAGGTGGCCACGCGAGCCACCAGATGCTTGGCGGCGCCAACGGCGTTGCGCCGCAGTTTTGCCCCTCGTCGCCCGTATGGTGCAGCAGCCGCCACAAAGCACGCCGCCAGGGCGGCTGGGCGCCACCGACGCCAGAACGTGCTAAGCGCCGTGCAGCTCCGACAAGAGGGATAGGTTGCAGCAACGTGCAAGGGCACTGTGGACTCGTGATCAAGTTACCGACGGAGATCGACATCGAACTTCTGAATTTTCTGAAAGTGAACAGCACTGGTGCATGCATGGTGTTCGACAGAATGATCTAGGCATGTAGGGATTTTTCCTTCTGCTGGTTTTTGGTGGAGGGGCCTCTCATTGCATCTAGAGGCTGCCTGAATATTTGTGGAATTTTTGGAGAAGTGTAGATATGAATTTCACCAAATTTGGCAAATCTGGTCCAAACTTGCAGGGACTATAATTTGAAATTTTTGAACAGAAGAGGAGTGGATCTTGATAGTTCTAGGTTGTGGGTACCAAGGACTATCCATGGGAGTTGGTTTGAGGTCAAAATTCAAATGCATTCAGGTACTTGCTTTGCAAATTACCTAGGCTCAAAATAATATACAGAAAAGATTTGGGAGAGAAATAATTGAAATAAATATTTAGAAGAGAGTTGAACTAGTAGAGATAGAGTGTTTGGATTTCCCAAAGTGGAAGGAGATATATTTGGGAAGATTTTACCATGTGGTGTATGGCCAAACCATAAATGATCTCAAATATGGGAGAGGATGAAAAACTCCTAGAGCTTCTTTTTGAAAGAAAAGTAAACTTCAAAATTTTTTCTTGAATCCTTGAGGAGAGAGCAATCAGAGGAAAAATTTAAAAACCAAACACCAGAGTTGAAGGAGATGCAAAACTAAAATATTTTCCAAAGGGAAAAAGCTTTTGATAGAGATTTTTGGAAGGGTTTTGGTGACCTCCTTCAAATCCAACAAAATTTTGAAGAAAACCAAAGGAAAAATTTTGGAGTGTCACATTACATTAATATCATGCCGCCTCCATATTTTGCTATACAAAGGAAGACAGAGCACATACCTTGCGATTTGTCCAGCCGCTCATTCACCAACATGATATCGGCATCAATCGATCCAATCTGCCTGGTTAGTTCGGCAACTTCAACGGACTGGTCGGCGGCCGGACCTGCAGGTACCTGCAAGTGTTTACAGCGCAATCATTGATTTATGATCCCCCGTTTGCCACCTAGGGCGGGTAACCAGAGTCTCAGGGGCTACTATCTATATGGAGCACACCTAACGCGTGCCTCACAACCAAAAACAGTGTATTCTTCACTACATACCTCAAAGCCTCGAGCAGACTTGTAAATGTTCATTCAAACCGCTTAGAAGCGGAAGAAATCTTCCCGAGCATCGCGCCATTAATGAGCGGTGCTCCTCCGAGAGTGCAGCTCGCCCAAGAGGCCTGCCAAGACGTCCGCCGAACATCGAATCAGGCGGACCCTTCCCATCGCCTCGTGGGAGCCAAACGCCCGGCTCGGGGGGCTGACGCATTGGCTTCCGGCTTTGGCAGATCCAGACTCCTCCGTGAAGACACCTCGGTGTCGCCTGCTTCATGAGCCGGAGAGGTGGGTGGGGTCTCGCTCTCCATCATCTCCGGAGGGAGATCCTCCGAAGACGAACTCTGTTGAGAAGGGCTGCTAGCCGGACTGTGAAAGACGAATCCTGGTTATCGGTCTAGGAGAAACGCAGTACCTTCGAATCAAAAATTGACTACAACTCGGTGGAGGGCTAGCCCGTTGGTGGGCACGATGCGGTGAGGCTGCCCGTCTGGGCAGAGCTCCCTGATGATATCTTTTTCACTGGTTTGGGCATTTTCATCTCCGAGTCCTCGGAGGCAACCCTCTTCTTCTCGCGCGGGGAGGAGGCCTTAGCCCCCCCCTTCTCGGCTATCCTCCTTAGGGGAGGCAACAATTCCCCCGGTTCGGATGCGTAGTGTGTGTAGTTCGGTTTCTTCGTTCTTCCCCTTGTCTTTCCCTGAGGGCATTTTGCTGAGTACCGGTCAAGCATCTTGGCCATGGTGGGACCAAAGAGCCTTCGAAGTGGCGCCGACACCGATTCTCTCCGCTTTGTTGAGCCATTCCTGGCCATAGGTGATTTTCAGGATAAACAATTATGACAAATACAAAACACGGTGTCCGTATAAAGTTTACTTACTTGGGTATCTAGGCGATTGCAGCTTAGGCCCGCATCCTCAGTGGTGTCCAGACACTTTACTTTCGGTCCGAAGAATAATCTGCACATTCCTTCGAGCTTTAGGCCAAAGAAGTGCTTAACAGTCCGAGGACCCTCCGGATTGAACTCCCACATCCGGAGAGGCCGGCGTTGGCACGGCAACATCCGCCGGATTAACATCACTTGCATTATGCTGACAAGGTTAATGTCCCTATCAAGAAGCTCTTTGATGCGGCTCGCAGACTGGTACATCACTAGTGGGCCCCCACTTTCGCCCCACGCCGGTCCAAGACGCCACCAGACGGAGGGCCCGAGCGAACTCGGAGCAGCCACCCACTTTGTGCCTCGGGAGCCGTGACATAAAACCACCTCCGTTGCCATACATCGGATACTTCGAAAGAACCTTCCGCCATGGGGCGCCGGTGTTCTCGCTTATTACAGCACCTCCAAGACTCCGCTGTCGCCCTCGATCATCTTCGCTTCACATTGAAGGTCTTGAGCCATAAGCGAAGTGTGGGGTGACGGGAGAAAGGCCTCGCACACTATAATGAACGACGAGATGTGGAGGATAGCGTCTCGAGCCAGATCGTGAAAATCCAACCCATAATAGAACATGAGCCCCCTCACAAAGGGATCGAGGGTGAAGCCCAAGCCATGGAGAAAGTGCGGGACAAAACGACGCACTCATTAGGCTCGGTGGGGATGACCTGCCCAGGGCAGGAAGCCGTGTTGGATGTCGGCGGTCGGTATCCGACCTCCCTAAGCTTCGCAATGTCGCCTCTTGAATTGAGGAGGCCACCCACCGGCCTTGAAGGACGGATCCGACATGTTGGAGGATCCGGGTGTTGAAGCTTGGGTTTCGGTGTTAGAACTCGAGATGCGAGGAGGCGAGGAAGGTGGAAAAGAGGTATAGACCTCGACCCTTTTATAAAGGGATGAATATCAGAGTCCTTGGTGTGGCCGCTTGAGGCTTATCTAAAACACGCTGGGTAATACCAACGGCGTCATGGGTCGCACGCGCCAGATTAATGAAAGTCCCATAATAAGAGGAACACGATCTCTGCCTCGACGGGACGTGCCAATAAAACCGCCTCGTAACACGAGTCGTTGTGGGGTAGGAAACGCCGGTCCGCATTGGGCTAGGCCATGATGCAAGGGCACGACGCCCGAAGATTGCCAGTGGATTAGGTTTATGCTACGTGAAGATCATCTTGCAGATCCGGACACGGTCTACATGTTCGATAATTACCTTGGAGTATTCGGAGGAGGAACCCGCCCTGCAATGCCGAAGACAAAACTTCGCGCCGGACTCATTGTCATTGAAGCCTGGTTCAGGGGCTATTGAGGGAGTCCTGGATTAGGGGGTATCCGGACAGCCGGACTGTGTACAACGTCCGGACTATTGAAGGGTGAAGATGCAAGACTCAAGACTTAGGCCCGTGTCCGGAAGGGACTTTCCTTGGCGTGGAAGGCAAGCTTAGCAATCCAGATATTATATTTCCTTCCTTGTAACCGACTCCATGTAAACCCTAGCCCTCTCCGTTGTCTATATAAACCGGAGAGGTTGGTCCTTAGAAGGCCGATCACAATTACAATCATACCATCATAGGCTAGCTCTTAGGGTTTAGCCTCTATGATCTCGTGGTAGATCTACTCTTGTACTACCCATATCATCAATATTAATCAAGCAGGAAGTAGGGTTTTACCTCCATCGAGAGGGCCCGAACCTGGGTAAACATCTGTGTCCCTTGCTTCCTGTTACCATCAGCCTTGACGCACAGATCGGGACCCCCTACCCGAGATCCGCCGGTTTTGATACCGACAGGCGCCTCCTGTCCAATGAGTGGATGGCATATGTCCCAACGGTGAGCCAACACGTGTTTCCTCCGGCCAATGAGAATTTTACACGCGGAAAATCCCCATTAGTCCCTGCTGTTAACGGGTTATCGGATCCAAAACCGGACCCGATAGCTTAATAGCGGCCCGTTATGGCGGATGCCATGTGTCAGTTACCCTTGACGAAAGCACCTCCATGCCGCGCCATTTATCGTCATGGAAGTGGACACTTCCGTCATGATAATTTTGGTAATGTCATGGAACACTTCTACTACAGCACATGTATGAGTATCTTGATTCTGTCATAAAATCGTCATGGATGTACATGCCTGAAGAAAACGTGACCTACCGTGACAAACACGTATCATCACGGAAGTGTATTTTTTTGCAGTGAGAAGACGGTGACAACGAATAGGAGAGACTGGCATGGCCGTCTCTTCGAGTCCTTGTGGGCGTACCGTGTTACGGTCCGTACCCCAATATAGGCGACTCTGTTTTCTCTCGTTTACGGGAGTGAGGTGATCCTACCACTGGAGGTCCAGCTACCCTCTTTAAAGGTGGCAATCCAAGATGATATCACCCACAAGGACCAGGTACAACCGCAGTTTCAGGAGCTCGACGACCTTGAAGAGGGGCGACTTCATGCCCTACAGAAAGTGGAGCTTTACTGCCAGAATATGGTGCTAGCTTATGACAAGCTACTCAAGCAACACATCTTCTGAAAAGGCGAGTTGGTCCTCGTGCTCAGGGGGCCCATCGTGATGATGCACAAGACGAAGGGAAAATTCGAGCCATAGTGGAAAGGACCATACGTCGTCGATCATGTCTATGACGGGGGAGCATACCAGCTCGTCGATTGCGAGGGAGTCCGCCCTATGCCCCCAATCAACAGAAGGTTCCTAAAAAAATATTTTCTCAAAATTTGTCCTCTTTTGTTGCCTTTCGTATTTTCATTGGGAATTTTTTCTGTGGGCTATCGTATCCATGATACATTCTCCTTTGCATTTATGGATATTTTTATTTCCCCAATTTTTAGCGGACTAAGTCCAACCAAAAAAATGGCTTTCCCCTATCACACTACGATGGTGATTGAAGTTTTCGCTACCCTAGGACTTGTTGGAGGGCAGCACAATGTGTCAAGTTGCAGGTGCAGCTTTCCCCTATCTATAATTTTTTATTGTTCCATGCTATTATATTATCTATTTTGGATGTTTTATATGCATTATTATGCTATTTTATATTTTTGGGACTAACTTATTAACCCAGAGCCCAGTGCCAGTTTCTGGGTTTTCCTTGTTTTTGAGCTTCGTAGAAAAGGAATAGCAAACGGAGTCCAAACAGGATAAAACCTTCGCGATGATTTTTCATGGACCAGAAGACACCAAGGAGACTTGGAGTGCAAGTCAGAAGAGCCACGAGGCAGCCACAAGGGTGGAGGGTGCGCCCAGGGGGTAGGGCGCGCTCCTACCTTGTGGGCCCCTCGGTGACCCCCTAACCTAGATCTCCTGCTATATATTGACATATATTCCCAAACCACCAGAAGCATCCACGAAAACACTTTTCCACCGCCACATCCTTATGTTCCCGTGAGATCCCATCTTGGAGCCTTTTCCGGCATCCTGCCGGAGGGGGATTCGATCACGAAGGGCTTCTACATCAACTCTATTTCCCTTCTGATGAAGCGTGAGTAGTTTACCACAGACCTACGGGTCCATAGTTAGTAGCTATATGGCTTATTCTCTCTCTTTGATTCTCAATACCATGTTCTCCTCGGTTTCTTGGAGATCTATCCGATGTAATCTTCTTTTGCGGTGTGTTTGTCGAGATATGATGAATTGTGGATTTATGATCAGCTTATCTATGAATATTATTTCAATGTTCTCTGAATTCTTTTCTGCATGATTGGATATCTTTGTAATTCTCTTTGAATTATCGGTTTAGTTTGGCCAACTAGATTGGTTTTTCTTGCAATGGGAGAAGTGCTTAGCTTTGGGTTCAATCTTGCAGTGTCCTTTCCCAGCGATAGTAGGGGCAGCAAGGCATGTATTGTATTGTTGCCATCGAGGATAAAAAGATGGGGTTTACATCGTATTTCTTGAGTTTATTCCTCTACATCATGTCATCTTACTTAATGCGTTACTCTGCTCTTCATGAACTTAATACTCTAGATGTAGGCAGGAGTCGGCCTTTGTGTGGAGTAATAGTAGTAGATGCAGGTAGGAGTCGGTCTACTTGACACGGACATGATGCCTATATTTCATATTCATTGCCTTAGATATCGTCATAACTTTGCGCTTTTCTATCAATTGTTCAGCAGTAATTTGTTCACCCACCGTATTATTTGCTATCTTGAGAGAAGCCTCTAGTGAAACCTATGGCCCCTGGGTCTATTTTCCATCATATAAGTTTGCTATGTACTATTTTTCAATCTTTTACTTTCCGATCTATAAAACAAAAAAACCAAAAATATTTACTTTATCTTTTGTTTAGTTTTATCTATCTCTATTAGATCTCACCTCTGCAAGTGACTGTGAAGGGATTGACAACCCGTTTATCGTGTTGGGTGCAAGTGTTTGATTGTTTGTGCAGGTATTTGGTGATTTGTGTGTTGTCTCCTACTGGATTGATACCTTGGTTCTCTAACCCCGAGGGGGATACTTATCTCTACTTTGCTGCATCACCCTTTCCTGTTCAAGGAAAAAATCAACGCAAGCTCAAGAAGTAGCAGTGCGCGCATCATCACCGAGATGTCAACTCAGAACCGATTCTTTGGGCTACATATAAATTATGCGCCATGAAAAAAAGACTATTTTATCGAGTCAAGCTCAATTTGTTTCGCATTCAAGCTCGACTCGACGAGGGGGCATTTGTTCAACGATTTTTTGTGGACCATTGCAGAAAAAAACCTAATGAGGTTTGATGCAGGCTATATAAGCAAAGTCAAGTGATAATGCAATAGCAAAATACTTTTGCACGGCAAATGCACGCATGTACTTGCATATGGGACATGCATGAAATTTGGTGCAACTCATATGCATGTGTGCATGCACACGTTTGTGGCCACATGTACGTAGGCGACTTAGCTAGCTTACGTACGTACCTATGTATTCTTGTATGTATATACCGGCAAGCTCGCATCCGTATGTACTTGAATACCCGCTATATGTATAGACTATACAATATGAGTATTAAAGTATATGCCACCGGATGGCAAGGACGGACATGTACGCATCCGAATACCTGGCGCAAGCTACACTTTGAAAAAAGAAGAAGCATGCATGGGAGCAACCGGATGTGTGGTCGTATAATTGGCAAGCTACAAGTTTAGGAAAACAAAACTCAATTGACCTCATCAATTTCTGTTGAAAGGCATTCTTGAAGCGACAAGGAATGTATTGGTTTGTTTCCTTTTCATTGTGCAGACTTGGACAACAAGAAGAAGAATAGAAGAAAGGAATTAGCCGCGGCTGTGTACAAGCACCAACCCTCCCGTCCTATAAATATAGGAGGAACCACGGTCATCAAAGGAAGGAGGCAGAGGAGGAGAAGAGGGCTACGTTCGGGATAAGGAGACGCGCCCTTGGCGGTGGTGTTCAGAGAACTCAGGTGGCAAACACAACCAGGCACGGGGGCGGCGTTTGTAACTGAGGAAAACAAGACGGGATGTGCACTCAGGAGAACGCGTCCATGGCAGTGGCGTGTGCCAAAGTCACAATGATCTTTCTTTTTCTATGTGTTCTCAGCTATTTGCAGAGGGCCCGAGCAGCTCAGGAGGTGACGGGAACGCGCGACGTGTGCGCCTGAGGCGGGAGAAGTGCAAAGGCTTCACGCAGCAAGCACACTCGGCGGAGCGACCGCATGCAAGTCCAATGCACGCCCAGGAGAGAGATGCGCCTGTGGAGGACATGCCCATGGTGAAGGCGCATGCACCAAGGAGGAGCGCAGTGGCGCCCTCGTACACACACCCTTGACGGATACACTGGTGGCAATGATGATGTACAATGGAGGTGACGGACGACGCGCCCAGTGGTGGTGATGCGGTTGAGCTTGTGTACTTGCGGCACTTCTGTTGGGTAACGTAGTAATTTCAAAAAAAAAATCTTACGCACACGCAAGATCCATCTAGGTGATGCATTGCAACGAGAGGGGAGATTGTTGTCTATGTACCCTCGTAGACTGAAAGCGGAAGCTTTATGACAACGCGGTTGATGTAGTCGTACGTCTTCATGATCCGATCGATCCTAGTACCGAAAGTACGGCATCTCCGCGATCTGCACACGTTCAGCTCGGTGACGTCCGATGAACTCTTGATCCAGCTGAGTGTCAAGGGAGAGGTTCGCCAGCAGGACGGCGTGACGATGGTGATGATGAATTTACCGGCGCAGGGCTTCTCCTAAGCACTGCAAAAATATGACCGAGGTGGATTATGGTGGAGGGGGGCACCGCACACGGTTAAGACAATGTCTATTGTGTGTTCTAGGGTGCCCCCTGCCCCCGTATATAAAGGAGCAAGGGGGGAGGCCGGCCGGCCCTAGGGCGTGCCAAGGAGGGGAGGCGTCCTCCTCCTAGTAGGAGTAGGACTCCCCCTTTCCTTGTCCTACTAGGATGGGGAAGGAAGGAGGAGAGGGAGGAGGAAAGGGGGGCGCCACCCCCCCCCCTTCCCTAGTCCAATCCAGACCCAAGGGGGAGGGGGCGCGTGGCCTGCCCTCTCTCTCTCCACTAAGGCCCATGTGGCCCATTAGTTCCCGGGGGTTCCAGAACCCTCCCAAGACTGTTTTCATGAAATCACCCTAACACTTCCGGTGTCCAAATATAGCCGTCAAATATATCAATCTTTATGTATCGACCATTTCGGGACTCCTCATCATGTCCGTGATCATATCCGGGACTCCGAACTACCTTCGATACATCAAAACACATAAACTCATAATACCGATCATCACCGAACGTTAAGCGTGAGGACCCTACGAGTTCGAGAACTATGTAGACATGACCGAGACACATCTCCAGTCAACAACCAATAGCGGAACCTGGATGTTCATATTTGCTCCCACATATTCTACAAAGATCTTTATCGGTCAAACCACATAACAACATACGTTGTTCCCTTTGTCATTGGTATGTTACTTGCCCGAGATCCGATCGTCGGTATCTCAATACCTAGTTCAATCTCGTTACCGGCAAGTCCCTTTACTCGTTCCGTAATGCATCATCCCGCAACTAACTCATTAGTCACATTTCTTGCAAGGCTTATAGTGATATGCATTACTGAGAGGGCCCAGAGATACTTCTCCGACAATTAGAGTGACAAATCCTAATCTCGATCTATGCCAACTCAACAAACACCATCAGAGACACCTGTAGAGCACCTTTATCATCAGCCAGTTACGTTGTGACGTTTGGTAGCACACAAAGTGTTCCTCCGGTATTCGGGAGTTGCATAATCTCATAGTCATAGGAACATGTATAAGTCATGAAGAAGGCAATAGCAACATACTAAATGATCAAGTGCTAAGCTAACGGAATGGGTCAAGTCAATCACATCATTCTCTAATGATGTGATCCCGTTAATCAAATGACTACTCATGTCTATGGCTAGGAAACTTAACCATGTTTGATTCAACGAGCTAGTCAAGTAGAGGGATACTAGTGACACTCTGTTTGTCTATGTATTCACACATGTACTAAGTTTCCGGTTAATACAATTCTAGCATGAATAATAAACATTTATCATGATATAAGGAAATATAAATAACAACTTTATTATTGCCTCTAGGGCTTATTTCCTTCAACTTCAATGGTACTATCATCATCTTCATCAAGATGACCAAGGCGATGAGGCTGCTCTTGTACTTCACCACGCCAAGACGTTGAAGACGACGACACGGTGCTGCCGGGGCGCAGCCCGCTGGACTCCTTTGTGGTCGATGCCCTTGGTGATGAGGCTGCCGACCTTCAATCAAGCCGGTGCCATGAAGAACGGAGGTGTGGAGCTCGTCAAGAAAACTGTTTTCACCTTCTTCATCATGCGGGAGCCACGGAGGACGGCGTAGTGGAGCTAGGGACACCGCGGATATCCAGTTTGTCAATATGGTGTCACGGAGGATGGTGACACAGAGCTCGCCAAGACGACGCCCATCGCCAACTTCATCAACCCGTTACCATGGAGGATCATGGTGTGGAGCTCACAAGGAGGACGCCGCCAACGTCAACATCATCAAGCTGGAGCTCGGAGGCGTGAAGCTCGCGAGGGTGCCGCCACGTGCCATGGAGGATGGAAACTCAGAGCTTGCTAGGACGATGCCCGTCGTCTTCTTCATCAAAGTAGTGCTATGGAGGACGGAGACCTGGAGATAACTAGGATGCCGCTGCCGTGCCATGATGGATGGCGACACCGAGCTCGCTAGGACGACGTCCATCGTCAACTTCGTCAAGCTAGTGCCGCAGTGGACGGAGGTGTGGAGCTCGCGGGACAACACCACCGATGTCTAACTCATCAAGATGGAGCCCGCGACCTGGAGCCCATGAAGATGACACACGCCCCCGGTGCTGCCCGCAACATGGAGCCCGCCATATGAAGAAGATGGTGCTATGCGATGACACGTCTTCACCGATCCTTACAATGATCCTGCGATGTGTTTTCTTTGTCTTGCCGGACCACCGAATACGGCGTCCAACTGAGATGAGGTGCACTCTTCATGGCGTACAAGTCTCGGCGTACAGGCAGCATGCTCCTTGTCTTAGCAGACCACTGAATATGACATCTAGCTACGATGGGGCATCAACCACGCCCTTCCATGATGTCGCCTTTCTTCGGCACCGCGATGCTTTTCCCTTGTCTTGGTGGACCACCGAATATGGCATCCAGACGAGACGAGGTGCACCCTTCATTGCATCAGGTCTCGTTTTTCGTATGGGTGGCGTGAGCCTTGTCTTAGCAGACCACCGAATACAGCGTCTAGCTAAGATGGGGCATCAACCACGCCCCTCCATGATGTTACCTTTCTTCGGACCCGTAGCTGATCCTTGTTTTGGCAGACCACGGAAAACGACGTCTAGCCAAGACGAGGCATCCACACGCCCCTCTAAGATGCTACCTTCCACCGTCTCGTGAGGCGGAGTCTTTGTCTTCATAGACTGTCAAAACCTCGGTGTTTTGTCGAGACGAGACACCAACTACACCGGCCATGCCGATGCGAGCGTGCATTGGTTTTACACTGACGCCAGTCTCCACAAAATAATACTCCCGTGAGGCAACCCCTTGCATACCCCGAAGAAGCCGCAATATCATCAAGAAGTCAGAGCCAAGAAGGATCCAAGCTACTCCAACACCGAGTACATCAACGCTATCAAGATCGACGAGGCGCGACAGCTAGGGCGGACGTGGCTAGCACAAAGTCATGTTTTGAGGGGAACGTGTACCGATGAGGAAACGAGCTTTGCCGCTGCCCACATCTACACACACCATCATCATCATGCATGGAGAATGCGAAGCGAAGACGACGAAGACAACCACAGGGCTTAATCAGAGGTATCTCACGGAGCAACCCGCAGGAGTAATTAACTGGGAGCCTTTAGAGGCCCGGGGAACCAGGAGATCGCACATCGCTGCAGTCAGGCTGGCCACGCTCGTAGGCCACAAAACGCATTCATTTTATGGGATCTTGTAATTTTCTTTATCTGATGAGATTAATGAAATGCTTGTTTCCCGTACCCCTTTTCTTTGTGTACTATGGTACACTCGCACGCCAGCATTTTCTTTACCTCGACACATGAGAGAAATCAAACTCCCCCTCTTCCCATCTCACGGAGCGACATAATAGATTTTTCTTGTGTCAAACATAGCACCCTCAAAATTGTTAACGATAACCTCCCCAGATTTAGAAATGATAGCAACAAACTGATCCAGCAAACGGGCAACCAAAAAGCAAAAGAAAAGATGAACGAAAGAAGGACAAATAAAAAGGCAAATATTTTTGTATTTTTCTGAAAAAGTTTTAGAAGTGGGGGAGAGGAAAACGAGAGGCAAACGACAAGTAATGTAATTCAAGAGATGAGAGTTTATAATGGGTACTTGGTAGGCTTGATGTAGATCTCCTCAACAACGACGCTAGAAATTCTCCCTGCTACTTCTTGAGCTTGCGTTGGTTTTCCCTTGAAGAGGAAAGGGTGATGCAACAAAGTAGAGATAAGATTAAGAACCAAGGTATCAATCCAGTAGGAGAAACACGCAAGTCCCCAATATATGCACCTACACAAACAATCAAACACTTGCACCAAACGCGAAAAAGGGGTTGTCGGTCCCTTCACGGTCACTTGCAAAGGTGAGATCTGATAGAGATAGATATAAAAGATTACTAAAACGTAAAAGTAAATAAATTGCAGCAAGGTATTTGTCGTATATAGATCTGAAAGCATATGAAGGAAAATAGACCCGGGGCCATAGGTTTCACTAGAGGCTTCTCTCTTGAAGGCAAATAATACGGTGGGTGAACAAATTACTGCCGAGCAATTGATAGAAAAGCGCAAAGTTATGATGATATCCAAGGCAGTGATTATGAATATAGGCATCACGTCTGTGTCAAGTAGACCGAGTCCTGCCTGCATCTACTATTACTGTAACATCCCAAATTTTCAATTTGGAATGTTATACATTAGATCATCATTGCATATCATATTTTTTATTGCATTTTGGCTTGATCATAGAAATCCTACGCAACTCAAGGACCCACAGAGAGAGTTGGGGATTTCGTTATTTTCATAATTGAGTTTTCTCAAATTTTGAAAATAGGATCATTTGATTTTAATTATTTTATCTTCAATTATTTCTATTATAAAAATATGAGAGAGGGAATAAAATGACTTTCCCAAAGTAAAGAAATATTGAGGATTTAATAATAAAATCAAATAAGATTCTATTTTGGAGTTTATTGCTATTTTAATTGTTTTAGGAAAAAATGCGAGTTTTTCAAAATTGCATTTAGGCCCCAAATAAATGTTCGCCTTGTCCGGCTTGATTTTAGAAGTCGGGCAAAATTTATTTCGGAATTTTTGGAGTCCGTTTAGTATTTCTTTTATTTGTTTTTCTGCGCGTAGTTATATATTAAAAAAACGCGAACCGACCTAACCGGGCCGTGTCCGACTAGGACACTTGGCCCGGCCGACCTTTAAAGCAGCGAGGGCCCGAGCCGCAGCCGCCCCAGCCCTGCGAACCCTAGCCGCCGCCGCCCTCGTCTGCGCCATTGCCGCCACCGCCGCCACCGGGCCGCTTGCCACCACGCCGCCAGCGCCACCAAGACCGAGCTGCTGTCGCCATCGCCGTCGTCTCGCCGGATCCGCTCGAGGTAGCCACCGTTGCCTCGGTTTTTGTGAAGAAAACCGACCGGTTTTTTTTCGAAAACCAAGATCCGGTTCGGCTTATTTTACGGTTTAGTCTATTTAGCGGACGTTTGTCCGTATGTTTGTTTTAACGAACGGTTTTCGTCGTTTAGCCGCAGACAGCGAACGTTCGTTCGTTAGCCTGTTCGTCGTTTTTCTTTTTTTCTCGGATTTTCCGCGATTATTTCTGATCGTGATTTCTGACCCGATTTTCGTTTTAGTATAACTTTTCGCTCATTTATCGGAATGAGGCGATTCAAGCGCCTAGAGTTTCATCTCGAAACCCTCTTTACTTTTAACCAACTCAAACATGTTTTTGCTACAGTAAAATTTGTCTTAGATCCAGATTAGTAAACGAAGCTTGTTTTTTTCGCCGTTTGACTTTCGTTGCTTCGTTTGATTTGATTCTTTTTGCAAAGCGGAGTTCTTAAGTTGAACTTTCTGGTTAGATCTCTTATTTGAGTTTTACCTGTGCATTAGATGAGTGCTTATTGTATGCTTGTTTGTTTGCGATAGAGTACCCGAAGTGCGCCGCTTGCTACTTCGAATCTCTACGTTTCACGGATCATCAGCAAGGCAAGTAACACTTTGATCATACCTCTTTACTACCCAGTTTTATTGCATTAGATCAAATCCTCAAACAATTGCATGATTAAGATCTGATTTATATGTGGGTTTGGGAAGCAGTTGAGGTAGTACCTATTACCTATTTTATTATCAAACCCTTGGGAGTTACTTCTACGTTTGCTTATCGCCATGCTATGCTAGTTGACGTGGATTGGGTGAGTGTATCCATGACAGATGTGAGATGGTAATTTAATGGTTTACTTAAGGTGGCAACTTTAATACACATCTGGGTGGATTGAGGCACCTCGGTATTCCAGTGATTGCCTGTTTTTCTTTATGGACCGCCACCCAGGCTCAAAGGGATCATGAGATTATTCATGCTAGAAACTTCCGTGTGCATCCACAAGCTATTATGGGCTCTAGCATAGCTGATCAAGTCGTGCGAACTCTTACAGTGGTAGACTAGCATATGTAGGGAAAGTAGGTGTAACTGCTCTACCCGATCGTAAGGTGCTAGCGCTTCTGAAAGACTATGTCTCGGTCATCCGTTTCTCAAACACCATGTAGTGCGAGAATCCCAACGGAGGAGATCGAGTCTTGTGGGGAAAAGTGCGCAAACCTCTGCAGAGTGTATAAACTAATCATGGTTAGCCGTGTCCCCGGTTATGGCCATCTTGAGTATCTAGTACTTGGATTATCATGTGAACCTCATCATGTTACTTTAATTAATTTTGTTGGTTTTTAATGATGATGCTTAATTGGGATTGAGAGGGTGTCTACACTCTCAATGTTTAACAACCACCATGATAGTTAAAAAAATTTATTCCTTTGCAGTAGGGAAAATTGGCTTTAGGCAAAACTGTATCCATAGAGCTTTCGACCAGCCATATATGCATGTAGTATAGCCTATTTTTGTTTATACTCTCTATGTGTTACATTGCCAGCATATTCCATGTGCTGACCCGTTTTTGGGCTGCAACGTTCATGTTGCAGACTTTTCAGACGACGAGTAAGGTGCCTTTAGGTCGTGGTTCTATACTCAGTGATGTCGTTGGAGTTGATGGACTCGCTTATCTTCCAAGCCTTTCGCTGTTATCGTTATTAGATGGCCTTAAGCCATATTTATTGTAATAAGTTCTCTTTTGAGACATTCGATGTAATAAGTGTGTGATTGCTACTCGTTATAAATCCTTCGAGTATCAGGCGTGTCAAGATTATTCTGATCTAGGGATGACACTAATGCACGAGATCGATCGCTTGAGGTCCTGGTCGCTACAAGATGGTATCAGAGCACATGCTGACTGTAGGACACGACCACTAAGCTAAAGCCCTAGATCACTACTCACTCTTCTCATTTCTAACTCCTCATCTTTTCTACTATTTTAGGATGGCGGATGCAAGGAACAAGTTCACGCAACCGGATGAAGATACACCCTTTGGACGCCACTTGAAGGAAGTCACTAGATACCTGAACATCGGAGTACCAAGCTGCACCGGGACCTACAACGCCACTTTACGTGAAGAGGAGCGTTGGATGATTCAAGTTCAAGTTCCAGAAAGGACATTCGCGCCAGTCGCTGAGCCCATAGAGTTTTCCTTTGATGCACCAACCTGAAGTCTAGGAAAGAGTATGGCAGCTCACATCACCATGGGACGCATTGGAGAAGTTTACCACAATGATCTCAAGGACACTATCTACCAGATTTGTGGGCGCCGAGATGAGCAATGGGAGATGATCAGCACCAGGAAGGATAGATCAATCGCAACTTTTATCCAGGTAAACCAGCACATTCGACGCTAGGAGAACCAGATGTGCATAGGCATGATAGATCTGAAGAAGGCGATGACAAGAATCACGGATCTGGAGGAAGAACTCAAGGCTACACGTGAAGATTATATGGAGGAAATTGAAGTATTAGTGGAGAAGAATGACGACCTGACCAGGAAGCTAGGAGTTTTCATGGGAGACCCCGCGCCAGGAGGAGAAGAAGAAGACGATTCCATTTGCCCGGAGAACTATATCATCATCGACGACACCGACTCAGACCCAGACGACAGCGATGATGACTATGTTGATGAAGCTGGAGTGGATATCATGGAGTCTTCATCGGAGCAGTTTTTCTAGTCGACCACCATAACAATAGTAGTATTCCCCCATGTATCTAGTATAGTCCGAGCACTTCTATAACAATAGTTAGACCATTGTATGCCCTTGTTTGAATTGATTGATGTGATAATGATTGAATTTGTCTCATGTGCATATGGGTAGTGTTTTCTCCCTAGACCTCATTCTATTGTATATCCTCATCTTTTCTAAAACCCTCAGATGCCTCCGAGACGCGATATTGGATTTGCTTTCCCACCGGAGCTCACCCAGTTGATCTAGCAGCAGAATGCGTTGATGCAGTTGCTAGTCCAGAATCAGAATCAGGGAAACAACAACAACAACAACCCACGACCACCACCACCTGTTGATCACTTAAACCGTTTTCTTAGACTGAATCCGCCGGCGTTCTCAAGTAGCACCGAGCCAATAGTTGTAGATGATTGGCTCCACAAGACAGCAAGGGAGTTGACCACTACAGGACGCACAGACGTGGAGAGGGTGAGTTTTGCCGCACATCAGCTGGAAGGACCCGCAGCATCATGGTGGGAGAATTTCACAGCCACTTATCCTATTGACACTATCACATGGGATCAGTTTCAGCAGGCTTTCCGTACTGCCCATGTTTCAGCAGGAGCTATGGCCATGAAGAAGCGTGAGTTTCGCAACTTGCGCCAAGGAGGACGGACAGTTGGCCAGTATGTGGATGACTTTAGTAAGCTAGCATGTTATGCCCCAGATGACGTTGCTCCAGACGCAGCTAAGCAGGAGAAGTTTCTGGAAGGACTGAATGATGAGCTGAGCATGCAGTTGATGCTAGCAACTTTCAACAACTACCAGGAGTTGGTAGATCGTGCTCCTATGATTGAAGGGAAGCAGCAGCAGATTGAGAACCGCAAGAGGAAGTATGGACAAGGGAAGTACAATTCTGGAGCTCAGCAGAAGCCATGTTTTACCCCGAAATCGGGAGGACACTTTCAACATACCCATGGAGGAGGTAGCTCGCACAATCATAATGGCTCCAAGAATGGTAACGGGAATGGAGGAAGCAACGGACAGAACGGTACAAACCCAACAACCCCAGCCAAGAGAGACCTGAGCCAAGTCACTTGCTTTAAGTGTCAGAAGACTGGACATTATGCCAATGAATGTCCTGAAGCCCAGAATGGAAATCGCAATGGAAGCTCTGGGAAGAAGCCGAACCCTTTCAACAGGGGACAGGTGAACCACGTTAACGTGGAGGAGGTTGAAGCCCAGCCAGATGCAGTAATAGGTAAGTTTTTGGTTAAGTCATTTAATGCAATCATTCTTTTTGATACTGGTGCATTGCATTCATACATATCAACGGGATTTGTGGATAAGTATAAACTGCCCACCAAGGTTCTTAGAACAGCTAGGTTAGTAAGCTCACGAGGAGCGGAATATATGGCCAGTCGAGGATGTTTTCAAGTGCCATTGAGTATAGGTAGGCATGTTTTCCCCTCGGATTTAATCATTCTGGAATCACAAGGTTTGGATGTAATTCTGGGTATGGATTGGATATCGATGTACGGAGGAAACATCGATTGCGCCAGTAAGTCGATTTTGCTTACCACCCCAGAAGGAAGAAGGATTAAGTATGTATCACGGCATGAGCCGAGGAGGACACAAGTAAATTCCTTATCAGGAGTTGTGCAGGAGGAAGTACCAGTGGTGAAGGAATTCCCTGATGTATTTCCAGAAGAGTTGCCAGGCATGCCACCGGATAGAGACATTGAGTTTTTGATTGAGCTTTTTCCAGGCACAGGGCCGATATCTAAGAGACCGTAAAGGATGCCCGCAAAAGATATGGAGGAAATTAAGAAGCAGATTAAGAAGTTACTGGATAAAGGTTTTATTCGCCCAAGTTCTTCACCTTGGGGATCGCCAGTACTTCTAGTGGAGAAGAAGGATGGATCATTAAGGATGGTTGTTGATTATTGAGGATTGAATGAAGTAACAATTAAGAACAAATACCCACTGCCGATGATCAATGACTTGTTTGATCGATTGCAAGGAGCTAAGGTATTTTCCAAGCTCGATTTGAGATCAGGATACCACCAGTTGAAGATTCGAGAGCAGGATATACCTAAGACGGCTTTTACCACCAGGTACGGGCTGTATGAGTATACCGTTATGTCATTTGGCCTGACTAACGGACCTGCCTATTTCATGAACATGATGAACAAAGTGTTTATGGAGTTTCTGGATAAGTTCGTCGTGGTGTTCATTGATGATATTTTGGTCTACTCCAAGAAAAAGAAGAGCATAAGGAGCATTTGCGTTTGGTACTGGAGAAGCTCAGAGAACATCAGTTATATGCCAAGTTCAGCAAATCTGAGTTTTGGTTGAAGGAAGTTGGATTCCTCAGACTGTTATATCCGAAGAAGGAATAGCAGTAGACCCCACCAAAGTTGTCACTGTGACAAACTAGGAAGCCTCAACAACAGTTGGAGAGATCCGGAGTTTTCTTGGACTCGCAGGATACTACCGGAGGTTCATTGAGAATTTCTCGAAGATTGCAAAGCCCATGATGGAGTTATTGAAGAAGGATACTAAGTTCAATTGGACTGAGGAATGTGAGGCCAGTTTCCAAGAGTTGAAGAAACGTTTGGTTACAGCGCCAGTGTTGATTCTGCCAGATCAGTGCAAGGATTACGAGGTGTATTGCGACGCTTCTTGTCGAGGACTTGGAGCAGTGCTTATGCAGGAGGGAAGAGTTGTTTCGTATGCTTCACGACAGCTTAAGCCCCATGAGTTGAATTATGCTACACATGATTTGGAATTAGCAGCCGTAGTACATGCATTGAAAACTTGGAGAAATTTTCTCATCGGAAACCATTGTGAGGTGTACACAGATCGTAAGAGTTTGAAGTACATTTTCACACAGAAGGAGTTGAATCTCAGGCAAAGGAGATGGTTGGAGCTCATGAAGGATTATGATATGAGATTGCATTATCACCCCAGAAAGGCTAACGTAGTAGATGATGCGTTGAGCCGCAAGAGCCATGTCAACACACTCATGACTGGAGATTTACCAAAGGAGTTAGCCGAGGATCTTCGCGAGCTATGTTTGGAGATAGTTCCGAGAGGCTATGTAGCAGCATTGGAGATTCAGTCTACTTTGATGGATAGGATCAGAGAAGCTCAGATGACTGACAAAGAGATTGCCGAGATAAAGGATAAGATGAACAAAGGAAAAGCTAAGGGATTTCGTGAGGATGAGCACGATACCTTATGGTTTGAGGACCGCGTTTATGTGCCTTATGACCCGGAGATCAGGAAGTTGATTCTGCAAGAGGCCCACGATTCGCCGTATTCGATTCACCCAGGAAATACCAAGATGTATTTGGATTTGAAGGATACTTTCTGGTGGACCGGAATGAAGAAGGATATTGCGGAGTATGTAGCAGCATGTGATGTATGTCAGAGAGTGAAGGCAGAGCATCAGATGCCAGCAGGATTGCTACAGCCATTGCCGATACCCGAATGGAAGTGGGATAAGTTAGGCATGGACTTTATCACGGGATTGCCCAGGACTCGTTCAGGCTATGACTCGATTTGGGTTGTAGTCGATCGTTTGACGAAGGTAGCTCATTTCATCCGAGTGAAGACCACTTACACTAGTGCTAAGTTGGCTAAGATATACATGACCAGGATCGTATGTCTGCATGGAGTGCCGAGGAACATTGTATCAGACAGAGGAACCCAGTTTACCTCCAAGTTCTGGAATCAGTTACATGAAACTTTGGGAACCAGGCTAGAGTTCAGTACAGCCTTCCATCCGCAGACAGATGGACAAACCGAGAGAGTCAATCAGATTTTGGAGGATATGTTGAGAGCTTGTGCGCTAGATTATGGATCTAGTTGGGATGACAACTTGCCATATGCGGAGTTCTCTTACAACAACAGTTATCAATCCAGTTTGAAGATGGCCCCTTTCAAAGCCTTGTACGGAAGGAGGTGCAGAACCCCGTTGTTGTGGGATGAAGTTGGAGATCGCCAGTTGTTTGGACCAGATTTGATTAAAGAGTCTGAACAGAAGGTGAAGTTGATTCGCGATAGGCTCAAGCTAGCCCAGTCCAGGCAGAAGAGCTGCGCAGATTCTAAACGCAAGGAGACAGTTTACGAAGTCGGAGATAGAGTTTATCTTCGTGTATCCCCACTTCGAGGAATTAAGCGCCTTGGAGTTAAGGGAAAGTTAGCGCCACGTTTTGTGGGACCATACAAAGTTTTGGAGCATACGGGAGAAGTTGCTTACAAGTTGGAATTGCCCGAAGGATTGTCAGGAGTTCATGATGTGTTCCACATTTCCGAGTTGAAGAAGTGCCACGCAGAGATGGCTGATCCCATTGCAAGGAAAACAAATCTAGTTGGCCAAACCAAGCCGATAATTCAAAGAGAAATACAAAGATATCAAATCATGCATATAATAATTTAGAGAAGATTCAAATAATATTAATAGAAATACAAAGATATCAAATCATAAATCCACAATTCATCGATCTCGACAAACACACCACAAAAGAAGAGTACATCGGATAGACCTCCAAGAACATCTAGGAGAACATGGTATTGAGAATCAAAGAGAGAGAAGAAGCCATCTAGCTACTAGCTATGGACCCGTAGGTCTGTGGTAAACTACTCACCCTTCATCAGAAGGGCGATAGGGTTGACGTAGATGCCCTCCGCGATCGAATCCCCATCCGGTAGGATGCTAGAAAAGGCCCGAAGATGGGATCTCACGGGAACAGAAGGCTATGGCGTCGGAATAGTATTTTGGTGGATGCTTCTCCTCGTTTGGCAATATTTGAGGAATTATAGAACTCAGAGGGAGGTCGGTGGACTCCCGAGGGGCCCACACACTAGGGGGGCACGCCTAGGAGGTTGTGGAGTCCTTGGGACTCTTCTGACTTGGCCTCCAAGCTCCGTGGATGTCTTCTGGTCCAAGAAAAATCATCGTGAAAGTTTTATTCCGTTTGGACTTTGTTTGATATTCCTTTTCTGTAAAACTCAAAATAAGGAAAAAACAGAAACTGGTACTAGGCTCTAGGTTAATAAGTTAGTCCCAAAAATAATATAAATTAGCATATTAATGCATGTAAAACATCCAAAACAGATAATATAATAGCATGGAACAATAAAATAATATAGATACTTTGGAGACGTATCAACTAGCACCCAAAGCACATAAAGCAAAGCACTCATTATTTTTAATCTTGAGTTTAATGGTAGGTTCCCATTCATCATATAATTTTCTAGGAATTGAAATCTCTAATTCCAACTTTTCTTCTAAAGATTTCATCATTGCTTCTACAATATGTTTAGTAAAAGCTTTATTTTATTCATATGCATTGGGTGAATTTATCATGGATTGCAACAAATAAATACATTCAATCAAAGAGCAACTATCATAATTAAAATCTTTGTAATACAAAAGAGTGGGGCACATCACCAGTTAAAGTTTTCACATCTGCAAATCTAATTTTATCAATTTTTTCAACAAGATTTTCGCCCTCCGAATCATGGGGACGCCTTCTAGCTAAAGTTGACTCTTCTTCAGCCCCTTTATCATCAAGTTTAATATTACTAGACAAGGAATAAATGGAATAAACACCAATCATTTTAAGATCTTCATCATTATTATGAAAACAATTGGTAGAAAACACTCTTTCTAAAAATTCTGTTTTAGTTCTAAGCATAGCAGTTCTTTTCTTACTTTCATCCATAGAAACATATAAAGCTTTAATTGACTCATTAACATCAACCTTAGGGGGAAAATTTTAATATTGAGATTTTCTACATCATGCGGAATTCGATCAATGCTTGTAGACATATCATCAAGTTTACTCGATTTTTGTTGTATCATAGTGCTGAAAACTTTTTGAGCATTGAAAAATTCTTTAATATTACTCTCAAGATCAGAAGGGTTCCTATTATTATTGTAAGAAGAATTACCATAGGAATTGCCATAATTATTAGAGGAATTTCTAGGAAAAGGCCTAGTATTAAAATTACATCTATAAGTATTGTTATTAAAATTGTTTCACGAGACAAAATTTACATATACGGGTTCACTATTTTGCTCAATCAACATAGACAAAGGCACATCAATAAGATCAATAGGAGAATTTTTACTAGCAACCAATTTCATAAGAGCATCAAATTTTTCACTCAAACTAGTAATTTCTTCAACCGAATTAACTTTTTTACTAGTCGGTGTCTGGTATGCCATTGCAAATAATTTTCCATGATTTTATCTAAGAATTTAGTAGCTTCACCCAAAGTAATTTCCATAAAAGTACCACCTGAGGAGAAATCTAAAAGATTTCTAGAAAAAAAATTCAATCCCACATAAATATTTTGTATAATCATCCAAAGATTTAAACCATGAGTAGGACAATTTCTTAGCATAAATTTCATTCTTTCCCAAGATTGTGCCATAGTTTTTGATTTGATTAGGATATATTCATGATCAAGTTGCTTAAAATTCATGATTTGATTTCAAAGGGAAATATTTTTTTGCGGGCAGAAAATACTTAGTAATAAAAGCATCTTTGCACTTATCCCATGAACCAATACTATTGCGAGGCAAAGAAGAAAACCAAAATTTTGCACAATCCCGCAAGGAGAAATGAAAGGATTTAATTTCACAATATCATTGTCCATATCCCTTTTCTTTTCATATCACACAATTCTACGGAAGTGTTTAGATGGGACATGGCATCCTCATTAGGAGTACCGGAAAATTGATCTTTCATAACAATATTCAACAAAGTGGCATTAATATCATAAGACTCCGCACTAGTGGCGGCAGGAGCAATTGGACTACTAATAAAATCAATATTATTAGTGTTGGAAAAAATCACACAATTTGGTATTTTATTGAGACATCGTGACTATGCAAACAAGATCTCATGCAAGCAAAAGATCAAACGAGAAAAAGGCAAACAAAAAAGTAGGCAAATATTTTTGTGAAGTGGGGGAGATGAAAAGAAAGGCAAATGAAAAATAATGTAAATTGCAAGGAGATGAGATTTGTGATTAGGAACCTGATAGATGTTGATGATTTCTCCCTGGCAATGGCACCAAAAATACTTCTTGATTGCTTGTATTTGCGTTGGTATTTCCCCGAAGTGGATGGGATGTTGCAGCACAACAACGGTAAGTATTCCCTGAGTTACGAAATCATGTTATCAATCCAGTAGGAGAACCAAGCAACACTATGTAGATGGTACCTGCAAACAAAGAGCAAATACTTGCAACCAACACATAAGAGGGGTTGTCAATCCCTCTGTCGGTGTCAAAACCGGCGGATCTCGGGTAGGGGGTCCCGAACTATGCGTCTAGGCGGATGGTAACAGGAGACAAGGGACATGATGTTTTTACCCAGGTTCGGGCCCTCTCGATGGAGGTAAAACCCTACTCCTGCTTGATTAATATTGATGATATGGGTAGTACAAGAGTAGATCTACCACGAGATCAGAGAGGCTAAACCCTAGAAGCTAGCCTATGGTATGATTGTTGTTTGTCCTACGGACTAAACCCCTGTGCTTTATATAGACACCCGGAGAGGGCTAGGGTTACACAGAGTCGGTTACAATGGGAGGAGATCTACATATCCGTATCACCAAGCTTGCCTTCCACGCCAAGGAAAGTCCTATCCGGACACGGGACCAAGTCTTCAATCTTGTATCTTCATAGTCCAGGAGTCCGGCCAAAGGTTATAGTCCGGCCATCCGGACACCCCCTAATCCAGGACTCCCTCTGTAGCCCGTGAACCAGGCTTCAATGACGACGAGTCCGGCGCGCAGATTGTCTTCGGCATTGCACAGCGGGTTCCTCCTCCGAATACTTCATAGAAGATTTTGAACACAAGGATAGTGTCCGGCTCTGCAAAATAAGTTCCACATACCACCGTAGAGAGAATAATATTTACACAAATCCAATCTGCTGATGTATTCCGGAGCGTGACATCACACCACAGCCAAGCCTTTATTCGAATCGTTTTTACCGTCCCACCTCAGTGCACTTAGCGAGGCGGTTTCCTTGGCACGTCTTGTCGTAGCAGAGATCGTGTCCCCTTATTCCGGGATTCTCATCAATACGGGTGTGGGTAACCCAACCGTGCCATTAATTTCGGTGCTTGGGAGATAAGCGAGTTTTACCAGGCTGGTGGGGGCACATAGTTTCGTCCGCCCATATAAGGGGATAAGGATCCACCTTTCTCATCTACGCCTTCTTCCTCCTTTGATTATCCATTTTCGCGCACTCGAGCTCCAGCGCCCAAGTCCGCACATCTTACCTCAACCTTCTCCAGCCATGTCCGGAGCGGGAGGCAAGTGGATGGTCTCCTCCGTCATGGAGGGACACATCAAGAAGTTGAGGGAGGCCGGATACTTGTCTAACGACATCGCGCACCGGCTCCCAGACAAGGGGCAACTCATCCCCACCCCCAGGCCCCATGAGAGGGTGGTGTTCCTCACCCATTTCCTCTGCGGACTAGGTTTCCCACTTCACTCATTTGTCCGGGGGCTCATGTTCTACTACGGCCTGGATTTCCACGATCTGGCCCCGAAATTCGTCCTCAATATCTCGGCGTTTATCGTCGTGTGCGAGGCCTTCCTCCGCATCAAGCCCCACTTCGTCTTATGGCTGAAGACCTTCAATGTCAAGTCGAAGGTAGTGGGCGGCCAACAAGCGGTGTGCAGAGGCGCCATGGTGGGCAAGATGCCCAAAGTTATATGGCTCGAGGACTCCTTTGTGGAAACCATCAAAGGGTGGCAATCGGGGTGGTTCTACATCACCGAGCCGCGTGACCCTGAATGGGCAGCGGCCCCCGAATTCCAATCTGGCATCCCCAGACGGCTCACCTCCTGGAAAGAGAAGGGCCTGTCATGGGGTAATTCGGAAGAGCTGACCGGGCTCCAAACCTGCGTCCAAAGCCTAGTGGACAAGAAGGTTAAACTTGTCAATGTAGTCCAGGTCATGCTCATCCACCGGATCCTCTCGTGTCAACGACGGGCTTTCAGCTTGTGGGAGTTCGATCCGGCGCAGCACCAAACTCTGAGCAGACTCTTCGATAAAACATATGAAGATGCCTGGAAGGCACTATTCAAGGGCGCCGAGGCTCCCGCATCCGCTACCGAGGATCGCGGATATAGCGCGCAACATCAAGCCAGCGGAGTAAGCTCTTTTACCTCTTGCGGGATACTTGCTTTTCATAGTTTGACTCTATGCGGGATCTAAGCTCCCGTTCCTTTGACATGACTGGCAAGTGAAGGCCGGACAGATCAACTGTTCGGCTCCTTTGCCCGAAGGCCCAGCAGATGCCCGCTTGACGGGGCTGCTGGTTCCGGCACCTTACGTGGTGCCGGAGAAGAAGGCCAAGAAGAAGGCCATGGGAACTCGAAAGAGTTCCCAGCGCCCGGCAGTGTCGGATTCGACGTCCGATGACTCCGAGGCGGATTCCTCCCACGAGGACGAGGAGGAGGAAGAAGAGGCCTCTCCCCCTCCAGCGGGGGAAGGATAGAAAAGGAAGGTCGCCCCAACTGGGGGGGCCGGAGGGTCCAAGAAGGGAAGGACCCTTCCTTCGGACTACTCCACCAACGCCGACGACGGCGAAGAGGAGTGGCCACCCAGGGCCAAGCCCGTGGCAAAATCGTAAGTACCCGGATACCAGAATAACTCATGGCGTTCCTTTATTGCACAATATCTTCTGACGCCGAATATAATCATGCAGTCCTCCCAAGGCCGGGCTCGACGCTTCGTCAAGCTGCTCCCTGGGTTCGTCGGATGTGAATAGTACTTCACTTCCGGCCGCCTCCTCCCCTCGCCCTACGGATGATGATGAGGTGGAGTCCCAAAAGGGTCCAAGCCAGGAGGAGGTGGTCCTGGAGGCGCCGCAAGGCGACCTCCCGGACTCCAGGCGCAAAGGGGACAAAAACCCCAAGGGCTCCAAGTCCGGCCCTAGGCCGGACACCACACCGGAACCTTCAACGGTTCCGAAATCCGGCAGCCGGCCCCCTAGTAAGAAGGGCAAGCCTATGACACTGGTGACCTCCGCCCAACCGGGGGCACCGGATAATTTGCTGGAGGTGCTTTAATGACGCCTCCATCGACGAGGAGTACCGCACTATTATGAGTGTGGTGATCCAGAAAGTTCAGTCCGCCAAGAGCGGGCTGACTGAAGCCTGTGCCAGCCTTCTAACAGGCTTTGAGGTATGTATTTAAGATATGTAAAATATTACCGCATAGACAGTAGCCTCGATGCTCAGTTTGGTGTTGGAAAGAAAAGCCGGCTGAGGATCAAAAGATATACTCAGAGTCTAACATAAGTATGTCAATATGGGAATGCAGGCTGCGCCTGCTTGACCTCTGCCAGACCGATCATGGAGGTCGATGCATTGAAGCAGAGCCTCGAGCGGTCCGAGAACGGGCTCGTCCTTGCCAAGAAGCAGCTCGAGGACAAGGAAGGTAAGTAATACCTTATGTAAGTATATAAAAAGATGTGGTTGCAAAAAATGACAGGACCAACATGAGTATTGCAGGGGCCACAACCAAGGTGGCAACCCTGAAGGAAGTGTTGTCCAAGGCCGAAGACAATGCGGCCGTGGAGCGCACCAAGCGAGAGAAGCAGGAGGCATGGATGGTGGAGGTGCAGCAAGAGCTCCGGGCTCTCGTGGAAAAACACGGGAGTTTGGAGCTTGACTCAAAGACTCGAGAGTCCGAGCTTGCCTCGGCCCTTGAGATCGCCAAATCTGCTAAGGTCGAAGCCCAAAAAGCCCTCCAGGAAATTGAGGCGATGAAGAAGATAGCGGCGGGTAAGGCGTTCTTTATGCAAAGCAAGCACGTGAAAGTGAATTACCTGTTACTTACCCGAGTCTGGAGCTCTCCAGGAGCATTCGCAGATCTTCCCCGGAGTGTGTCTGACGCTGCCGCATTCTACCGAGCCAAAGAGGGGAGCTTGACGGAGAAGGTGTTCTGGTCTTAGTATGCTGAGGCCGGACACCCGGTGCCCTTGAGCGACCAGCTGAAGCAGCTGGTCGAGCTCCATAAGGTGGCCGAACAGGCCATGAAGGGTCTCATAGTTATGCTGTGGCCTGGGGAAGCTATGCCTGGGAGCTACTTCGGGCTGGTGAGGCGGCTGGTGGACGCCTGTGCATGGGTTGTAGTCATCAAGCGCTCCGTATGCATCGAAGGTGCCCGTAGGGCCCTTGCCCGTGCTAAAGTGCACTGGGGCAAGATGGACGCTGAGAAGCTTGTGACGGACGGACCACCGCCGGGCAAGGAGCATTGCAAGCCCGAGATGTATTATGAGGGCGTCCTGAAGGGTGCCCGCCTTATAGCGGATGAATGCTCCAAAGATGTAATTTTTGAGTGAACTCACATTTGTGATCCTGTACGCTGAAAACTTGTTCATATGCGCTAAGCAATGCTTTTGAATTTAAAATGTTACCTTCTGTGCGGCCGTTTATTAAATTTGAGAGATGGCGAGTCGTCGGCTTCTGCCCCCATGCCACGAGTGCTGGGGTGTTCGGGATAAACTTGAGCGCTCTTTTTCCCGTTCTTTGGTCCTTCGAGGGAGGCGCTCAACACAACGAACAAGGCAATCGGACTATAATGCTTGAACACTCTCACTTAGCCATAGAATTCTATAATTTTAAATTTCGGCGGAGCCCCTAGTGTTCGGAAGACCGAGTTCGGGGCGCTATCCACGCCTAGGCCGGACAAAGCCGACTCCTCGCTCTAAGCGGCATAAGTCTTTAGCGACTCGAACAGCGACCGGCTCTCGCCCTATCATGACGGTCAGTTTTAGCTTTCTCCACTGAGGTGCTTAGCCCAGCTCAACCGGGGCACAATCTCAGTGGTTCTCCCAGCGCTACCTTAGCCGATATAATGGAACGTAAGGTACCAAAACATGGGAGCCGGGCAAACCCAACTATTGACCCAAGACATGATTCGGAGAAGATGCATACAATGCTATAAGTTCGGGGTGCCGCACTTGTGAAAGTGTTCAGACTTATCACACCGTATTTTGGGGTACTTAAGCCCCTGGTGTATTTGGCCGTACCAAAGTGTACAGGTGCAACATGTCATTAATGAACATATATAGATAAAAAAAGGAATGCAATAATAGACAAAAGCTATGTATTGTTTATTCGAAAAGGCTGCGGTAAAAGCAGAACGATACAAATAGTGCGATAAGCAAGAGATGGGACTATTTGACATGTTCCCCTCCAAGGGCGAGTTGCGGGATGATATGTGAAACAAGTATACTGCTCGTTATAGAGACCACCTGGACACTCGACGTAGCTTGCTGCTTCCCTGGCTGTTGCATCGTGTGTTCAGCGATTCTACTGCCGGACAGGCCTTCTGGAGAGCGGAGTCTTGAAAGTAAGAAAAAAGAATGACAGAATCGGGAGCCCCTAGTGCGGTTGAGCTGCATTTTGGGCATGCCGTGGTCGTGCCCATCCCCCTATGCCCATGGTATTTCCAGAGCGTAGTTATGTACGCGTAGTAATGGTTTCGCAATTTCACGAGGGCTGGGGTTGGGGCCGTATTACATACGCTTGCTCGGACGTGCGAAAGCGGTCTTGTTGTAGGTTACTCCGGCGCTTGACGGTGTCCAGACGTTTAATAGCTGGACTGGAGAATTGCCTTGAGAGGCTGCTTTGTACTTCCGCCGCGAGGGCCGCCGTATGCTCCTCCGTTCGGAGAGAGCATTTAGTCTTTCCATTGACCGTAATGACTCCTGGAGGGCCTGGCATCTTGAGCTTAAGGTATGCGTAGTGCGGCACCGCATTGAACTTTGCAAATGCGGTTCGTCTGAGCAGTGCGTGATAGCCACTTCGGAACGGGACTATGTCGAAGATTAACTCCTCGCTTCGGAAATTATACGGGGATCCGAAGACCACCTCAAGTGTAACCGAGCCTGTACAGTTGGCCTCTACACCTGGTATGGCGCCTTTAAAGGCCGTCTTTGTGGGTTTAATCCTTGAGGGATCTATGCCCATTTTTTGCACTTTATCCTGATAAAGCAGGTTCAGGCTGCTACCGCCGTCCATAAGGACTCTAGTGAGGTGAAATCCGTCAATGATTGGGTCTAGAACCAATGCGGCTAATCCGCCATGGCGGATGTTAGTGGGGTGGTCCCTTCGATCAAAAGTGATTGGGCAGGAGGACCATGGGTTGAACTTTGGGGCGACTGGCTCCAACGTATATACGTCCCTGAGTGCATGCTTCCGCTCCCTTTTGGGGATGTGGGTTGCGTATATCATGTTCACTGTCCGCACTTGTGGGGGGAAGCCCTTATGTACCCTATTGTTCGGCGGTCGGGGCTCCTCCTCATCATCGCTATGCAGCCCCTTGTCTCTGTTTTCGGCACTTAACTTGCCTGCCTGCTTGAACACCCAACAATCCCTGTTGGTGTGATTGGCTAGTTTTTCGGGGGTGCCATGTATCTGGCACAAGCGATAGAGTGGCCCGGAGTATTTCTTTTAAATGGATTTTTCCGCTGACCGGGTTTAGAGCCTCTGAATCCGGCATTAACTACCGTATCCTCAGCATTGTCGCCGTTAATGCGGCGCTTATGCTTGTTGCGACGCGACCTGCCATTGCTGTCCTTGGTATCCGAATTACCAAGGCTCTTGGTCATGTTATTACTACGAGCTAGCCAGCTGTCTTCTCCCGTGCAAAAGCGGGCCATGAGTGTTGTGAGGGCTGCCATGGATTTCGGCTTTTCCTGTCCTAGGTGTCGGGCAAGCCACTCATCACGGATGTTATGTTTGAAGGCTGCAAGGGCCTCTGCTTCTGGACAGTCGACTATTTGATTTTTCTTGGTTAGGAACCGTGTCCAGAATTGTCTGGCCGATTCCTCTGGCTACTGAATTATGTGGCTTAGGTCATCGGCGTCTGGTGGTCGCACATAGGTGCCCTGGAAATTGTCGAGGAATGCGGCTTCCAGGTCCTCCCAACAACGAATTGATTCTGCTTGCAAGCTGTGAAGCCAATGCCGAGCTGTTCCTTTAAGCTTGAGTGGGAGGTATTTGATGGCGTGTAGATCATCACCGCAGGCCATGTGGATATGAAGGAGATAATCCTCGATCCATACCGCAGGATCTGTTGTGCCATCGTATTATTTGATGTTTACGGGTTTGAAACCCTCGGGGATTTGATGATCCATTACTTCATCTGTGAAGCATAGTGGGTGTGCGGCGCCTCTGTACTGGGCTATATCACGACGTAGCTCAAACGAGCTTTGTCTACTTTGTTCGCCCGCCGGATTTACTATATCCGCATGACGGTTATCGCCACGCGTCGTGGGCGCCCATGCGATCCATAGATCGATCTTGTTTGCCTTGCCTTGTCCTTCTATATATCTCGCAGGTCCGGCGCGATTTCCCGTGCCTTGGTATTCTTTGAGCGACGCCGGGTGCGGCTGAGTGGAGGGCCGAGACCTTCTTCGCCGTGGGCCACGAGGTGGCCGGTCGGTCGATCATGCGCTGGTGATGTAGGTCTGGGTGCTTCCTCCTCTAATCGGGTAGCAGCCTGCGCTTTGGGTAGCTCTTGAGGGGCGCTCGAGTTCAGATTTTCGCCGCAAGGACTTCAGTCCATCTGTCGGCTAGCAAGTCTTGGTCAGCTCTAAGTTGTTGCTATTTTTTCTTGAGGCTGCTCACCGTGGCTATAAGCCTGCGCTTGAAACGCTCTTGTTCGACGGGATCCTCGTGCACGACAAATTAAATGCGTCGTCGAGGCTTGCCACGCCTTCGGAGGGAGGCATATAATTATCGCCCTCTACCTCTCTCGCATCGCCGCTCTCGTGAGGGCTGGCTTCTCCATCCTCCCGCGCTGAATCCTGCTGGAGGGGGTCGTCTTCGGCACTGTCCGGGGTGTTATTGTCTCCCGTGCCGAAATCACCGTTTTTGCTTTGGCGGGATTTAGAGCGGCGCCGCTGACGCCGGCGCTTAGGCTGCTTCTTGGAGGGGTCATCCTCCATTGTTCCATCGCCGTTCCCTTCTTTTGGGGTGTCCACCATGTATATGTCATACGACGAGGTGGCCTTCCAAAGGTGCCTCGTAGGCGCTGGTTTTGGTCGCCTCCTGCATCGGCGCCCATACCGCCGATGTCATCGAGTCAAGTCGAGCATGTCGGTTAAGTCATCGATAGTGGCTCTGGTGGGTGGTGGGTGGGCTTTGAATTTCTTCGTCGTCCACATCCCAACCTTGCTGACCATAGTCCGGCTAGGGCTCTCCTGATAAAGAGAGAGACTTTGGTGAATTCAGAATGTCACCGAAGGGCGAAAAGCCGAAAGATGTCCGCGCGGTGAACTCCATGATCGGGCGCCTAATCGGATTCGATTGGCGGGCGCGAAGGTTCGGAGTTCGGAGGGGAGTCCGCACCTTGAGTCACAAGCTTCGCAAAGGACAAGGCTGGTGTTCGCTCAATCACCGAGAGATTGCAGCCCCGAGGCGTGTCCAGCCACCCATCCTCGACATGCGCGATCGGCTCCGAGCTGAGGGTCGGAGCGGACACGGTGTGGCCTCTAGGGCACTGCTCGCGCGAGCCAGATCATGCCCATCGTAATAAAGGCGGCGCTTCGGCTGTGGCTCGAACCCGTCAAGATCAAGTCTCCGCAGACGCCACCGTAGTTCAAACTTCCAAATCTGACCTGATGGCTGGGCGTAGCTTCGATCTGCTCCAGATGGCTGCTTAATTGCCCGCAGGCAAAGCCGCCAAATATGAAGATCTGTCCGGGAGAAAAGTCTCACCTTGGACCGCATCATTGTTGATGATCGGAGGAGCCATCGGGCCTAAAGATGACGACGAGGAACTCTCAATGAAAGCACCAATGTCGGTGTCAAAACCGCAGATCTCGGTAGGGGGTCCCGAACTGTGCGTCTAGGCGGATGGTAACAGGAGACAAGGGACACGATGTTTTTACCCAGGTTCGGGCCCTCTCGATGGAGGTAAAACCCTACTCCCGCTTGATTAATATTGATGATATGGGTAGTACAAGAGTAGATCTACCACGAGATCGAGAGGCTAAACCCTAGAAGCTAGCCTATGGTATGATTGTTGTTCGCCCCACGGACTAAAACCCTCCGGTTTATATAGACACCGAGAGGGCTCTGTTACACAGAGTCGGTTACAATGGGAGGAGATCTACATATCTCAGACGCCAAGCTTGCCTTCCACGCCAAGGAAAGTCCCATCCGACACGGACAAAGTCTTCAATCTTGTATCTTCATAGTCCAGGACTCCGGCCAAAGGTTATAGTCCGGCCATCCGGACACCACCTAATCCAGGACTCCCTCACCCTCCTCGGTATTAAGATAGATAAAATTGTATGAGATTGGATAAGTAAAGAAAAAGTGCAGCAAGATATTTTTATATTTTTTTGGTGTAATAGATCTGAAAACAATATGATAGAAAATAGACCTGGGGCGTAGATTTCACTAGTGGCTTCTCTCGAGAAAATAGCATACGGTGGGTAAACAAATTACTGTTGGGAAATTGACAGAAGAGCACATAATTATGATGATATCCAAGGCAATGATCATGTATATAGGCATCACGTCCAAGATTAGTAGACCGACTCCTTCCTGCATCTACTACTGTTACCCCACACATCGACGGCTATCCAGCATGCATCTAGTGTATTAAGTTCATGAAAAAACGAAGTAATGCAATAAGAATGATGGCATGATGTAGACAACATATATTCATGTAGGAATAGACCCCATCTTTTTATCCTTAATAGCACCGATACATGTGTGCCTCGCTACCCCTTCTGTCACTGGGTGAGGACATTGCAAGATCGAACCCATCACGAAGCACCTCTTCCCATTGAAAGAAAAATCAATCTAGTTTCGGAGAAGAAATACGAGGATATAATAATCATGCATATAAGAGATCAAAGAAAACTCAAATAATATTCATAGATAGAACTGATCATAAACTCGCAATTCATCGGATCCCAACAAGCACACCACAAAAAGTCATCACATCAAATAGATCTCCAAGAACATCGAGGAGAACATTGTATTAAGAATCAAAAAGAGATAAGAAGACATCTAGCTACTGCCTACGGACCCGTAGGTCTGTGGTGAACTACTCACGCATCATCAAAGGAGCACCAATGAGGATGATGAACCCCTCCGCGATCGTGTTCCCCTCCGACAAGGTGCCGGAAAGGGCCTCTAGATTGGATCTTGTGGTTCTGGAACTTGCGGTGGCTTGAATTCTGTTTCATCGACTCCCATAGGGTTTCTGGAATCACTACAAAAAAGACACATCCATGACATTTTGGGCTGAACGAAATTTTTTTCTGTCATGCTTATGACACTTCTATGACGATAATTGTGAAAAAACCCGGTATCATCACAGATGTTGTGGGCTCCTACTTCCATGACAAAAAATCATGACAAAAAATGGGATTTTCATCCTGGGCGGGCCGGAGATGCAGCTGCATGACATTCTTTGGGCCATCCATGACTGAAAAAACCGTGGTAGAAGCGAGGGCGAGGAAAATATCCGGGAGTTCCCGATTATGGTGGGTGGTCGGGGCCGATCAATGCACGGAGGGATTGCATGATTCTCTCGTACACGTATGTGCGTGGGTGCGAGGAGTTGGGCTCTAACTGAGCCCGAGCGAGGCGTTCGCCTACTGAACCCGAGCGATTGCACTACAGGCTACGCGTTAATGAACCCGAGCGATCGATCGAACCCTGGTTGTTAACTGATCCCGATCGAGCGATTCCTTCGCTACTGCTGCTAACTGAAGCCGATGGAACCTGTTGCCTCTTGATGAACGGTGAGTGTTGTTGGGGGTTGGATGAACAGGACCCCGTGTTAGTAGCTAGAGGCCATTGCCGCTAGATGAACAGGACCCCTATCGAGTCGGTTGGGGGTGGATGGATAGGACCCCGTGGAGGGATGGATGAACAGCAGCCGATGGAGGGCTGGTTGAACAGTAGTCGGTGGAGGGCTGGATGAACAGTAGCCCGTGGAGGGCTGGTTGAATAGGACCCCGTGGAGAGGGCTGGTCGAATAGTAGCCGATGGAGGCTGGATGAACAGGATCCTGTGGATGAACAATATCTGCTGGAGGTAGGAGGGAGACGCCGTGGATGAACAGTTGCATGTGGAGGCTCGAGGAGGTCAACAGTGGATGAATAGTAGCCCGTGAAGGCTGGAGCGAGGCAGTAGACGGTGGATGAATAGTAGCCTGTGGGGTCCCATTTTGCGGTATGCCACACCCCTCCCGATGAACAGGACCCCCGTTTCGACCATAGGAGGTCGAAGAGAAGTCTGTTTCCTCTGTTTTGCGGTACGCCATACCCCCTCCCAATCAACAGGACCACATTTCAACCGTAGGAGGTCGAAGAGAAGTCCGTTTCTTCCGTTTTGCGATACGCCAGACCCCTCCCAGTGAATAGGATCCTGTTTCGACCGTAGGAGGTGGAACACAAGGCCGTTTCCTCCGTTCAGCGATACCCATGCCTCGTTTCTGCTATTCCGTCCAAGCTGGTTGGCTCCCGATGAACATGACGCATTCGGTTTCCTCCCGATGAACATGACGACGCAGTTTCTCTGTTAAGACCCAGTCGATGAGCAGGACGCCGTCGTTGCTCTCCGCTGCCTCTCTATGTACACGAGCCCTGGCCATACGTATGCGCGAGTAGGCATTCGAGACCCCACCCGTATGTACATACGTGGCCATATTTACTTTCTTGCACCCTGGTTGTATGTACACGTACACGATATTGACGAGACTGGGTGACATGATACATCCGTGCCTCTGCTACGACACGTTCCCTTCCTTACTCGGCCACGGTTCATCGCTGCAGCCTACATACAGACCGACCGACCAGTATGTACGTACACGTTAGCGACTAGAATGAGAACGCTGCGTACACTTCGACCAGGTGTGTCCTAGCTGTCAGGGAAGATAAGGAGGCACTTCCTTGCATGCAAAGATATAGCTGGTGGGTCCCAGCTATCAGGGGGAGAATCATATTTTTTGCCCGTAATATGGACGCACTTCCTTGCATGCGAAGATGTAGCTGGTGGGTCCCAGCAGTGAGGGGGAAATGTTATTTTTGTGAAACACAGTGGCCCGTCCGGTGGGTCCCTGCTCTCAAGTGGAGGAATCATTATTTTTTGCGTAATAAAAAAAGACACCAACCCGGGCTAGACTAGCATGTTGGCTTTCTATTATAGAAGAAAACTCCGTGAGCACCAAACGCTCAAGCTGAGACTTGAACCCTGGTGGGCTGGCTGCGAACTCCCGCGCCTTACCAACTGAGCTATGCTGAGTTATCTTAATTTGCACATAATAAGGAGGCACTTCCTTGCTGCGGCCATGGACCCAGATGTCAGCCTCTCCACGTACAGTCCTCTTCTGAGGGAAGTCTTTCCTTGACCACATTGACCACGGCGCGCCGAGAGCACCAAGGCGGTGGACGACTGCGAGGCCTAGGAAGGGGACGACGCGGAGCCAGGGAAGACTCGGCAATGGATGCCCATGCGGAGAGGAGTACGAGGGTTGACTGGTTCAGCTGCGGTGTGAGGTTGCCGTCGCCGCAGAATAACAGGGGTGTGGGTGAGTAGAGAGATGGCCTAGCCAGAGGTTGGAATAGGGTGGGGTGGTGATGCCTGCGCTGCAGCAGAGCCGACCACGGGAGGCAAGAGCAGGCGACACGAACGGCACTGGTTTGGGTGGCTAGAGCAAGAAGACCAGGTTGAAGAAGCACTACGGCCGTTGGATGGACATCGTACGGTCACTGGAGCTAGAATCGTTCATATTGACTAAGTTGACAAAGCCCTTTGTTCGCATCAACTTAGTAGGCCCACAAGTCAGCCTCCCACTTTGGTGGGTCCCAGCTAGCAATGGGAGTATTCATTTTTTTGTGCATAATAAGGAGGCACTTCCTTGCGTGCAAAGATATAGCTGGTGGATCCGAGCTGTCAGCGGGAGGAACATTTTTCACGAAATACAGAGGCCCTTGTGGTGGGTCCCAGGTGTCAGGTGGAGGAATCATTATTTTGCGCGTAATAAGGAGGCACTTGCTTGTGTGGGTCCCTACTGTCAGCCTCTCCACTTACATCACTCTTCTGATGGTTGTTACTTGTTGACCATGTTGACCACGCCGCACCGAGAGCACAAACGCGGTGGACGAGGGTGAGGCCCAGGAAGGGAATGACCCGGAGCCAGCAAAGCCACAACAGCGGATGCCCATTCTGAGCGGAGTACGAGCGCTGACTGGTCGGCTGCAGGGTGAGGCTGACGTCACCGGAAAATAACAGGATGTGCGGGTGGGTAGAGGGATGGCCTGGCAGCAACACAACCGACATGGGAGGAGGGAGCAGGCAGTCCTGCCGGCGCTGGTTTGGGTGGCTGGAGCAGGAAGATCAGATATTGAAGAAGCACGATGGTCGTTGGATGGACATCCAACAGTCACTGCTTTGTGTTGACTAAGTTGACAAATGCTTGCGTATGCATCAATTTTTTTAGGACAGTGTCATCGTCAACCTAGTAGGCCCAGAAGTCAGCCTCCAAATCTGTGGAAAACTGCATACAACCCATTAGCCATTATTTTCAATAATTTACAACCCAATTTCTAATTCTTAAAGATATTTTTAAGCCCATATTCTTTTTGTTAGCATTACAGACCATATTCTGGGCACTGCTAAAAAATTCAAAGAAATTTTACATATTTCAGCGGGGTTCAAACTCTTTTAACCACGAAATTTCGAGTCACGTTAAATTTTTTATAAAAAAATTATATTAAAATAAAATTCAAAAACAATTATCCACAAAAAAATGAATGAAATTTAAAATCTTTACTAGCAAGATGCCCGTGGGTTGAATGGAACATCAAGATGCATTTGTATGAGTAGTTTATCTTGTGGGAGAAAAGGATGAACGAGCGAAAGCCTTGTCTGCAAATGTGGAGCGGAGTCCGGGAAAATTGTCATAGTTGCCTTCCTATCCGTTAGATATAGATCGTACGACCTATATTGCAGGATGGCAGGCACACCATCATCACCAACTCTCCTTTCATAAGAGTAGAGAAATCCAGCAAAAAACGATATTTGAATGTAATTGCCGGTTGGCTTTGGTTTAAAAATTTACAACCCATTTCTCACAACTTATAGCCATTTTCTGGTGTAGCCCATTTATTACTACTTACATCCCTCCTCGTCTTGAAAGATTTGCAGCGCAGCAGGGCTGAGAAAAGCAAGTAGGCCTCGGTTGGGTATTCTCCAAAAAAAGAACTTGGCTAGCCATTTTCAGAAAGAAAAAAAAGATATCAACTGGGCTCGTCATGTGCATAAATAAAAGCGTAAGCGTGTCGGGGCTCAGGGACGACACCTATGGGATCACAGGGAATCCCTACTACAGTTGGCGGGGCGTGGAGCTACGCAAAGAGAGGGTCAAGAAGATCAACGCGAGCGGATTTTTACCCAGGTTTGGGCCGCGAGTGATGCGTAATACCCTAGTCCTGCTTGTCTGTATATTTGGTGTTCTTGATCTCTTGAACTAGCTAGGGTGCATGCCCAGTCCAAAATGTCTGAATCCTTCCTCGGTATGCCTCGGGCCTCCTTTAATAGTCAAAGGGGTCGCCACATTGGCACACAGGAGGTGGAAAGCATCTACAGTGTACAAGTCTATCCCTGACATCGTGGGGCAAAATGCATTTAATGTCCTGCTGACGTGTCCACTTGCTTTATCGGGGACAGCAAGGAAGCTCGTCCCGTCCGTCGCCGCCTCTCCTTGCTTCGACATGCGTCCAAGCCAACGAGGCATGCAGCACCACGCTGGCTGGCTGGCTGCTGCACTGGTGCGGTGGCAGGGTCTTCATGAAGATCTGCATGCCACCACGCAGGTGCTTGCCTATTTGTCCTAGATGCTGCATGTTGCCACGTAGGTGCGTGCCTAGTTGGCAGGCTGGCTGCTGCGTTGGAACGGACATGGGGTAGCGAAATCTTGGTAGGTGCGGGCCTGGTTCTGGCCCCGCAGATGTCTCCGGTAAGGGCCTTGCTGGGTGTTTTTCTCTGTCCCCTGCAAGGATCTTGCCGAGGGTCTTCGCTCGTTCCTGGCAAGGATCTTACCGAGGGTCTTCATCTTGTCCTCGACAAGGATCTTGCCGGGGGTCTCCGTCTTCTTGTTCTCATCTAGATTTGCAGGCCTTTAGTCTTCACAAAGATCTGCATGCCACCATGCAGGCGCCCCTGAGCCTTGGTCTTGATGTTTGTCGATGGTGTCAGGACTCCCAGGCTCAAGGGTAGTGGCTTTGCTGGTGTTGGGCAAGTTGCCCCAGCAAGGCTCTTGGCGAGCTGTGTAGGCTGCCCCCGGCAAGGGTCTTGCCGGGGGAATCCAGCTTGCCCGCTTGTTCTTCATGCTTCTGACTTGAGTGTTGCCTTGGCAGCCTAGTACCCTTCCTCCCTCTGCCCTGCCAACCACGACCGCATGCGTGGCTACAACTTCCCGTGCACAAGTAACGGGGTACAGAAAAGGCCCCTACTTTTGTACACCGACAGCAGCCCCCAGGCCTAGGCCACACACATGCACAAGGCATTGTTGGGCCATGCCCAGAACGCTGCGTGCGCATGCGTGGCAGAGTTTCAACTGCGGTAACTCCCTTGACAGTTGCACTTCCCCACGACCAGCATTGAGTGCGTGACGTGGAGGTCGTGCGTAGGACAGTTGCAGCGTGCTTGCGTCACCTCATGGTGAATAATAAAGAGGCGACCCCACGTCTTCCCCATAAAGAAAGAGGAAGCCACAGGGGCGCAGCTTATTTACTAAGCAGACTTGGGTCATGGCCATTATGGCACCCTTGCCCCATGATCACGGGGTGGGGAGCGGCCGTTCCACCTGCCTCCCAAATCCTGGCTCGCCCGCCATGTGTCCCCATGCCTCAGGGAGGGTTGGTGGTGGACATGGAGGGCACGGGCTTTAATGCCGAGGCAGGAGGCCGGGCGCCGCTGATTAGACCAGCGGGTCGGTCCTGATTCCTCGCGCTCCTGGTGGCCGAATTGTTCGATTGGGGCGGCCGCCCTCAGGTTGGGGGGGGGGGGAGCCAGGGCCCCGCCCCTCTATAAAGAGGGGATAGGGACGGTGTCCTTCTGCATTCGTCTTCACCTCGCCTGGTCTCTTTCTTCCCTTCGCCATGGTGAGAGGGCATGGCCGCGGACATCCTTCTGCGGAGGCGACTAGTTCCTCCCGCTGGAGGGCCGTGGCGGTTAAGGAAGAGCCAGACGCTCAATGCGGAGGCGCCGGACGGTGTCACGGTCGGCGAGGTTGTCGAGGCAGAGGTGGGCGCGGGAGGGGGACACCTGCGACGCCACCGTCTTCGCCACCATCTCCTCCTGCTTCGTCGAGCGGCCACGTCAGAGACACAGCGCTGGAGTTCATCTTGCAGTTGCGCGAGCTGCCACATAGCTGCCTTCGTCTTCCTGAGGCGTTCCCGAGGGTGCTGGAGATCGACCAGCCGCCTAAGCCGAGGCTTGACATGAAGGGGTGCTGCAATGGCGACATGTGGGCGAACACAAGGTTCCCCGTCCCTCATATAATGTTTCTTCGCCGGGGCTGGAAAACCTTCGCACGCGCCCACTGCTTGATGAAGGGGCACGTTTGCCACTTCAAGTTAGTGGAGGAATCAAGTTAGGGTGCTGCGCGGAGAGCTCGACCAACGACGAGAGCTCCTCCTCGAGCGACGATGACGAGGAGGGGACCAGTGGGGAGGACGACGTGGATGGGTCCGACTAGACGTCGGACGCCCCGTCCCTAGGCGACGACGGCAGCAGCACCATCTGCACTTGGCCTTTTCCCCGGAAGAATGATCTGCCGGGGGCGGGATTGTTCTTGGCGGCGGCCCCTTGAGCCAGCTCCTTGAACTTCTCGGGGCCATTGCTTCTGGCGGCTGGCGCTGGAAGGCCAGAGAAGACGAAGAAGGCGGGTGGCGGACTGTCAAGTTGTAGTACATAGGCAACGACGCCTTCGTCTCGTATTGCCGGCCCGCTGCCTCATCTTTCGGCCTCTTCCCCGGCACCGTCATCACCAGCCCTCTTCTGGGCGGCCATCGGGACGTCCTCTTGGTGTCTTCTGCTGCTCGTACCTCGCCTAGGCACTCATTTTGCGCTCCTGCTACCCCAATCCGCTTCATGAGGAGAGGGACAAGAAAAGGATTACGGGCGTCTTATCTTTTTTTAGATCTTAAGCCAGCAGGAACTTGTTGAATTTAGACTTTGTAAAACCTTGCTCATGTCTACGTCCTGTATGAATTGTACTTGTTTAGTCAACGTATTAATGAAAAAGGGTGTTTGCCGAGTTCCTTTGTGCGCGAGCGAGGCCCACACTAAGGAGCAAGTCGTTGTCGTTTTAAACAAATAACGTTGCCCGGCAACAAACCTCACCGTCCTCCCGCTTTATACCATGATTATACCCACGCCCTCGGCAGGAGTAGGGGTAAAGCATGATCGGGGCCTTCGTTGTTCCCCTTCCACCAAAACTACAACCAAATTCTAGCCTGAAAGGGATTTTGGGTATAGGAAGGAGGGAGCACGGTGGCATAGGAATGAACGAAGTTTCGTACATTGAAGTTTCATACGGAAGCGCATAGCAGGGAATAAAAACTTATCTGGATCTGCAGCCCCCGGCAACATTGGCTTGCCAGGGTCGGGGGTGTCGGTCTGTCTTCTTTTCTCCAAACGGTTCTGCAGAAGCACCTATGCAACCTGCGAACCAAAAAGGACTGGAAGAGACAGAAAGACACGCACTCGACCTCTATGCTAGGGGTTAGTTGCTGCCAAGCACTATCAACCATACCAGAGAGGGAGACTCAACCTAGCATGCATGCTAATTCTAGGGCGTGAGCTCTTCATTTATTTATCTGTTGCTCAGGGTCTGCGCCTAGCTTTGTACAAAGGGTTACATGCCTTGCCGGCAAGGCTTTTACAAAAAGTGGTCTGCCGGGGGGCCCAGCAACTGCGCCTTATGGGTAAAACTTGCATAGATGTTCGATATTCTAGGAGTTACGCACTGGAATACCATCTTCAGTCTCCAAGCGGACTGCGCTCGGCCTGGTGACTCGTATTTCCCGATAAGGGCCTTCCCACTTTGGCGTCAACTTGTTGGAATTCTTGGTGGATTGGACTCGCCGAAGAACAAGGTCGCCTTCCTCAAAGCTTCGGGCATGAACCTTGCGGCTATGGTAGCGGCTCACGCTTGCTGGTAGCGAGCGGCTCGCACGGTAGCCTGAAGACGATCTTCCTTAAGGAGCGTCGCATCGTCTTGGGGCAACTGCACTTGCTCAAGATCATCATAAGCGAGGACTCGAGGTGACCCGTATATGAGTTCCGTGGGGAGAACTGCTTCTGCCCTGTATACCAGGGCAAAGGGTGTCTGGCCAGTGGCCCGATTTGGCGTCGTTCTGATCGGCCAAAGAACCGTTGGCAATTCATCAATCCAGTGCCTTCTGCACTTGTGTAGCCTGTCAAAAGTCCTGGTCTTGAGGCTTCGCAACACTTTTGCGTTTGCCCTCTCAGCCTGGCCGATACTTCTGGGATGAGGAACAGAAGCAAACCAAAACTTGCCGCCGACGTCTTGGATATACTGCATAAAGGTGCTGCTTGTGAACTGTGTGCCGTTGTCAGTGATGACTCTATTCAGCACAACAAAACGGCAGACTAGTCCCTTGAAGAACTTGACGGCTAATTGTGCTGTCACCTTTCTCACCTGCTCCACTTCTGGCCACTTTGTGAACTTTTCGATCGCGACGTGCAAGTACTCAAAGTCCCGAAAGGCGTGGGGAAAGGGGCCCAGTATGTCGAGCCCCAAGACCGAAAAGGGCCAGGAAAGAGGAATCGTTCGAAGGGCTTGGGCTGGTTGGTGAAGCTTCTTTGAATGGAACTGGCATGCCTCACACTTGGTTACTAGTGTAGTTGCATCCTGGAGACTGGTGGGCAAGAAGAAACCTTGCCGGAATGCCTTGCCGGCAAGGGCCCTTGATCCTACATGAGAGCCACATATGCCTCCATGTATCTCTACCAACAGCTCCAGTCCGTCCTCTTGAGGAATGCACTTCACTTTCACACTGTTTGGTCTCCTTCTGTATAGGGTATCATCCAAAAACTAGTACATGCTGGACCGACGGGCTACTTTCTCTGCTTCTTCCTATTCCTCAGGGAGTTCCCCCGTTTGGAGGAAACGGACGGTGCGTTACACCCATGCTGGAGCCTGGGGCTCGACGACAAGGACCAAAGGCTCATCTTCGGCCGTAGTGGCAACTGCCTCTACAGTAAGGGCCCGGGGCCCTGCCGGAGGTCGCTGCTCCTCGGCAAGCTTGGGATACCCGGCAACTTCCTTGCCGGCGGCTCCTGGGAGCTCAGCAGGAAAGTACTTGTCGGGGCATGCCTTCCTTCGCTTGTTTTGTCCTGCTGATGGCTCAATGGATGGCTGAGTTAATTGAAGCAAAAAGGTACCTGGTTCACAGGCAACTTGAGGGCAGCGTGTTTCGACAGGTCGTCAGCAATGTTGTTCTCTGCTCGGGGAACATGCTCTGCTTGTAGTCCATCAAAACGCTCCTCCAACTTCCTCACTTCATCCACATAGGCCTCCATCAACGGGCTCTGGTAATCCTTGTTAACTTGCTTAACGACGAGCTACGAATCACCTCTGATGATGAGCTTCCTGATTGCAAGGTCTGTCGCGATCCTGAGACCGACAAGCAATCCCTCGTACTCCGCTGTGTTGTTCATTGACTTTTCCCGGGGAAAGTGCATCTGGACTACATACTTGAGGCGCTCTCCGGTGGGTGCGACGAGTAGCACACCGGCACTAGCACTTACAGTGAGAAAAAGCTCCATCAAAGTACATAATCCAATCACGGCACATCTCCTTGCCGGGAAGGGTGGTCCCTTGAATCTCTTCGTCGGGCATTGTGGTCCATTCTACTATGAACTCTGCCAAGGCTCGGCTCTTGATCGTTGAAGCACTTTCAAACTTGAGGCCAAAGCTCGACAGCTCCAACGCCCACTCCACAATCCTCCCAGTCGCATCTGGGTTGTGCAAGATTCGTTGCAAAGGGAGGCGGGTGACGACACAGATCTCATGTGCTTGGAAATAGTGGCACAGCTTTCTCGAGGCCATGAGGAGGCCGAAAAGTAGCTCCTGCATGCCAGAATATCTAGATCTAGCCCCTGCAGGAGGGAACTGACAAAATAAACCGTGTGCTGCACCACCTTCTTCTTCTGTTCGACTTCGCCCGCATGCGCGGACTCCGGCTTGCCGGGACCAGGCTCTGCCGGGGGTTCCGCCTTGCCGACATCAGGCCCTGCCGAGGAGAGCCCTTTCTAATCATCCGACGGCTCTGCTGCTACCGCTGCTTCTCCCTCGAATTCTCTCTGTGCCACTAGCGCATCACTAACCACTTGATTCATTGTTGCTAGATATAGTAGCAACAGCTCTTGCGGTTTAGGTGCGACTAGTATTGGCATGGAGGAGAGGTACTTCTTCAAATCTTGCAGCGCTGCCTATGCCTCCGGAGTCCATTTCATTGGACCCGCCTTATTCAAAATTTTGAAGAAGGGGAGGGCGCGCTCAGCAGATTTGGAGATGAACCTACTTAGACCAGCAACACAGCCGGCAAGCCTATGGACGTATTTGACTCGTCTTGGTGCCTCAGTCTACTCAATTGCTTTGATCTTGTCAGGATTTTCTTCCATTCTGCGTTGAGACACAAAGAACCCAAGAAGTTTGTCGGATGGGACGTCGTACACACACTTCTCTAGGTTGAGCTTGAGGTTGATCTTGTGCAGGTTGGCAAATGTTTCCTCCAGATCCTGCATGAGCGTGTCCTTGTCCTTGGTTTTGACTACTATTTCATCCATATAGGCTTCCATATTTCTATGCAGTTGCGGCTCAAAACCAATTTGGACTGCTCGGGCAAATGTCGAACCAGCGCTTTTCAACCTGAAAGGCATCCGTACAAAATAGTACGTACCACACGGGGTGATGAACACGGTCTTTTCTTCGTCTTCCTTCATCATGAAGATATGGTGGTATCCTGAGTAGGCGTCGGAATGACAACAGGTCACACGCGGCAGTGGAGTCCACTATCTGGTCAATGTGTGGCAAGGGGAAAGGATCCTTTGGACATGCCTTATTGATATCTGTGTAGTCAATACACAGCCTCCACTTTCCATTTGTCTTACGCACTACCACTGGATAGGCCAACCATGTGGGGTGGAGCACTCCTCTGACCAAACCCGCCGCCTCCAACTTCCTAATCTCTTCGATGATGAACTCTTGTCACTCCAAAGCTTGCTTTCTGACCTTCTTCTTGACAAGCCTTGCATGGGGACAGTGTAACATCCCAAAATCTAAATTTTGGAATGTTATAAACAAATAGATAGATTTGATTTGATTTTTTGATTGACTGACTGAAAGTGAGTGAATTCGAAACTTTTCAAAGTTAAATGAGAGGGAATAAAAGGACTTTCCCAAACTTTCATTTTCCATTTTATGATCTTCGGGAATTCAAATTCTTTTCATCACAAAACCCTGGAGAGAAGATGACATGACTTCTTCCATTTATTTAAATGACAAGGGGTGTTGAAAATATTTGAATTTCATTTGAGAATATTTCCAATTCTGAAACTTTATGCAACTCAATGATTTTCACGAGCAAAGATAAAAGGACTTCTTCAAAACATATGAAATATGAGTTGGGAGTTTCAAAGAATTAAAATTCAAAGTTCTTTTGAATTTATTTTCAATTTGGAGTTATTTGAGTTTTATTCAAATTATTTTTCTCCAAAATAAAATATATGGAAAATAGGGTAAGATGATTCCCTACCTCGTAAAAATGGAGAGAAATAAATTTGAATTCATTTTGATATTTTTAAAATGATTTTTGTTCGATTTTATTGGACCGAAGCACTCTTTGCTTTATTTAAATTTGTGTGTATTTTATTTAATGCTAGAGTATTGTTCATCTCAGTAGGAAATCTTTTCTAAAAATTTGATATATTATATGCCTATATAATATTTCTATTTATTTTGTTTTTTATATTTGTTTGTCTGTTTTATTTAAAAAAGACTTCCCTCCATGAATCGGGCGGCCCAGCCAACCGGCCAGGCCAAGGCCCAGCCAGTGACGCCCTCGCCACCAAACCCGGCGAGTCCGCTTGAAACACGCTGCCGCCGCCGCCGCCCTGCGTGACCGACCCGCCACCCGCCCGCCTTGCCCCTCTCCACACCACCACCTCGCCTGACGCCCTTAAAGGGCGTCGCCCGCCCAATCTCCCCTCTCTCCCCTCGCTCGCCGCCCGCCGCCCAAGTCACCCACGGCGAGATCCACCAGCACACACCGCCGCCAAGCCGCCACCCGCCGCCCATGCCCACCGCCGCCACCACCACTGCACCCGCCAGCGCCGCCCTCTCTGTGCGCCTCGTTGTTTACGCCGACGACGGAGCCTCTGCCGAGCCCAGCGCCGCCTCGCCGGACTTCATGAGTCAACCGCCACCCGCCGCCGGTTTCCCTCTCGAACGGTACAACCCAAAACCGATCCGGTTTTCTTTTAATCTCGGTTTATTTTAAAAGCCGGTTTTCTATTTTAATCTAGTTAATCAGAGAGTTAAGCTGGTTAGAGTTAAGCGAGCGTTAAGCTCGCCGGTAGAGTTTTCTTTTATAAATAGATTTCGCGAGGACCCGTATGTAATTATTTTCTTCACAGATTAGTCCCTAATTTTCAAACGACTATAACTTTTTACTTGTTAGTCCAAATCCAACGAAACAAACGCCCACTTCTTCGTTACGATTCCCTCTATCCAGTAATCCAAGTCAAACATGTTTTTGAAAGTTTTAAAATTTGAATTCAAACAGATTTGTATTTGAACTTCGTTTGATCATAACTTGAGTTTTACAACTCCGTTTGAGTTGATTCTTTTTGCAAATCGAAGCTCTTGACCTAAACTTTCTGATAAGGCCAAATTCACATAATTTTGGTACTGTTAGAAATTGTTTTATGTTGCAAGAGTTATTTGCTTGATTTTGATGTTTTCCGAATAGTTTTCTTTGTTCTTTCCGATCTTTTGAGTGATTGCTTATGTGTGGTTACTATTGCTTGCTTACGATAGATTGACCGGAGTGTGACGAGTAGACATATCAAGAGTTTTTGAGTGCGAATCATCTTCATCAACTTTGCAGGCAAGCAACACTTGATCATACCTTTTCATACCCAGTTTTATGCATTAGCTCAATCCTCAAACATTGCATGATTAGGATGGCATTAATTTGTGGGTTGGGAAGTAGATGATGAGGTAGGAACCTATTGCCCTGTTACTTTCAAACCCTTGGGAGTTACTTCTACGTTATGCTTATATTGCCATGCTATGCTCGTAGACGTGGTTTGGGTTTGAGAGATATTCACGACAGATGTGAGATTATTAATTAATGGTTTACTTTAAGGTGGCAACTTAAATACACATCTGGGTGGATTGAGGCACCTGGTGAACCCAGTGTTGTCTGTTCTATTTTTGGAAATCCCGGGGTACCCGTGTGATCTTCCTATGGACCACCACCCAGGCTCAAAGGGAACTGAGATTATTCATGCTAGAAACTTCCGTGTGCAGCCACAAGCTATTATGGGCTCTAGCATAGTTGAGTAAGTTACGTGAAGCTCTCGAAGAGGTAGGTCAGCAGGTAGTGGGTTTTATAGGTTTGGTATGATCTATCCGGAGTAGAGAGTTAATGTTTACGAAGACGTGTCTCGGTCATCCGTTTCTCAAACACCATGCAAAGGCGAGAAATCAGCGGAGGCGATCGAGTCTTGTGGGGAAAAGTGCACAAACCTCTGCGAGTGTACAATCTAATCATGGTTAGCCGTGTCCCGGTTATGGACAATTACGAGTATCTAGTACTTGAGTATTCACATGTATCTCATCACCCTAAGTTAATATTGCTGGGTTGTTAATCACTTTAATTGGGATTGAGTTGGGGTTATACCTTCTCAATGATGTTTCAACCACCATGATAGTTAAATTAAAATTTATTCCTTTGATGTAGGGAAAATTGGCTTTTTCGCAAAAACTGTAACCATAGAGCTTTCCACCAGCCATATATGCATGTAGTATAGCTTATTCTTTCATTACTCTCTATGTGTTAAATTGCCAGCATATTCCATGTGCTGACCCGTTTCGGGCTGCAACGTTTCATGTTGCAGACTTTTCAGACGACGAGTAAGTGATACGTTAGGGTTACGATGATCTATACTCAACTTTGCCGTTGGTGTTGATGGGAATCCACAACCTTGTTGCTTCCGCTATCTTTGGAGTGAGGTAATAGTATTTACGTTACTTTATACATGTGATTTACCTCTGTTATAAATCCTTGATCTTGTGTGTGTCGATACCGATCCGAGGATGACACCTAAGCACGAGACTTGATCCATTCGGTCGGTCGCTACAAGATGGTATCGAGCACATGTTGGTATGAGGACGTGACCCTAAAACCCACAAGCCCATAGGAAAGATTTTTCTCTACTACTTCATTTTCAAAAAGATTTTTTACCTATCTTCTCTTCTGAGCTTATTCAAATATTCCAGTGAGACCATACCCCTTTTCCCTTTTGACCACTCGAAGATTCGACCGATGATACCACTCCAAGGAGATAAGATATCAGACAACTAAGATCATTTGGAATGAAGAAGATTTTACCGTGTAAATGGAAACTACAACGGTTGAAGACTCCGAAGACTAGGAGAATTTGAAGGCTCTGAAGAATTCCTAGATCAAGGTGTATCGGAGAAAGACCAGAACATGGAGAGTTAGAACTCAAAGTTTTTGGCAAGAAAACCCTAAGGCAGGAGATATCAACTATGGAATGCTAGCTCATGGAAATGGCAAGAGCAGAAACACGCTATCCATGATGTTATCACCCGCTTATGCTATTGTCACCGTGCGGAGTTAAGTATGCAGATACATGGAAGGATGGATGGTAGAAGGCTGATGGAGCACCTATCAGCAATAGATGCAGTTTTAACATAGCTCGTGTATCACCATGATCTAGAGTATTACATCAAGGAGTTTAAGATGGATCTGCATGAAGCCGTATTTGGCAAGGAGGCAATTCATGAAGAATTCAGGAACCTGAAACTGAAAGTAGACAAGCTGAGGAGCAAAACCTTGAGACATCAAAGATTTGTCAGGAACTGAAGCACAGTAGGATCATCGTTCATATCAAGGTTGATGAAACCAGAAGTTTGGAATGCAACTCCGGAAATATTAAAGGACGTCGCGAGAGACTTCGCGTCAACAGAGATGATCTGGCAAAAGAACTTGAGCAAGACAAGCACGATCGGAAGAAGCCATTGGAGACATGATAAGACTGGAAGAGTTTGATGACTTGGAAGATTTATTGACCTTTAGAAGACCAAACCCTATTATATACCGCATTAGATCGACGATTGTGAGCTGTCATTTGTTTGATGTTTTTCCGACAGCCACAATAAAATCTGCCTTTTCAAAACTATTGTTTGTATTGTGTGCATCCCTCTCGATCTCTCTTATCCCACCCCAAAACCCATGGACCCAATAGAGGACGAATGGAGATGAGCTTGTATTCTCTGGACCGATGAGACAATTGGAGACAGACCGATGGGTTTAGAACATGGAGGATCACATGAAGAACAACCCTATAGTCAGAAAGGATATGGCCCAGCATGCTCTTAAGTGTTTTGAAAGAGGTGTTGCTACTTGGTGGAAGGTGTACCAAACCATCCATGGATGGCAAGGAGTAACCACTTGGGGAAAATTTAAGTTGACTTTGCTAATGTCTCGGTTTGTGTCCCAGAAATTGAAGCCTTTAGGAAAGGATATGAAGAAACCTTGTGCATGCAAGCTCTGTGGAGAAATAGGACACACCCATAAGGAACACAAGGATGAATGCCCTAATTGTGAAGGAAGTCACCCAAGCTCAAGAATGCCCAACTAGGCAGATTACTTGTTTCTTGTGTGAAGGAACTACCCACTACCCCCTTTCGGTGTCACATTTACACTATGGTACAGAGAACCATCCAAGAAGAAAGAAGAAATGAAAGGAGCCCTCATGGAGATGTTAGAAGAAACTGTGACGAAGGAAGATGTTGAGGACACACACAAAGGAAACAAAATTAAAGCCCGCACCAAGTCATGCTATTCATGTGGAGAAGAAGGACACATCTCCCAAGATTGTCTGAATGGAGATCTAGTAGAATTCCCGATAGAGGAAGTAGAGTATGACCCACAGGAAATAGAAGCCCTGATTGGAGCAGAAAGGTCCAGGAAGAGGAATAGATTGGATTCGAGGAAGGACCTGAGTCATGTCACCTGTTAAAAATACAAGGAGTCAGGGCACTACATCAACACTTGCCCAAAATGGAAGCCGTGGACCCAAGGAGGCTATGTGATCATGAGGAAACCTCGAAACCTGTCAGAAGTAATATGTTTCCGTTGTAATGTAGCAGGGCACTTTGCCAGAGATTGTCCGAAGGAGAAGGAGACTGGTGATATATAGTTGAATTTGTAATAGAATAAATGGAGTAGTAGAAGTGAGAGCTTTTTCTTTTATATTGAGGTGTTAAGTTGAGACATGTAATGGAAAAGTGAGATGATTGTAATAATTTAAGAATCAATAAAGTTAGCAGTGTTGGTACTGTTTTGGATTTTATGAGTTACCCTATGAGGAAAGATGTTGACCAATTTCGAGGATATGAGAAATATGGTCTATGGAATATTGGAACATTTTAAGGGTGGTAGTACCTGTAAGAACCGTTGACCCTGGAAAGATAAGGATACCCATGAATGGATTTGGACAAAATGAATAAGAGTTTTGTCTCGATATGTTTGATACCCCAAGAGAGTGTGGGATGAAGTTGGAGACCGTCGGTTGTTTGGACCAAATGTGATCAAGGAGTCGAAATGAATGTTAAGTTGATTCGAGTTAGGTGAAGGTAGCTCAGTCCAGCGGAAGAGTTATGCAGACTCAAAAATGCAAGAAGGTAGTCGATAAAATCGGAAGCAGAGAATATCTTCGTGTGCCACCTCTGCAAGGAGTTAAGCGATTTGGAGTTAAGGAAAGCTAGCCCGAGATTTTAGGACCATACCGAGTTTTGGGCGTATGGGAGAAGTGGCTAACAAGTTGGAGTCACCGAAGGACTGTCAGGAGTTTATGATGTGTTTCACGTTTCCCAAATTGAAGAAGTGCCATGCAGAGATGGCCAATATTCTCGTGTAAGCATGCTTGACCCTGGAAAGGATAATGATGTTCCACTAAGTGGAGTATGGACTTCATAAGTATAAGTTTTTATCTCGGTAGGTGGGATATCCCACGAGGATAAAGAGGTGAATTACTATTGGATATAAAGGAGGTATGATGTTGGAAATATGGATCAAGGTAAATTCCATGATGAGTCGATTAATCATGTCCTAGTTTGGTACCAATAGAAGGAAGGAAGCCAGATACAATTGGATGGATTTAAGTATGTCGAAGTTGGATGTTGGGATAATGATCGGTTGCCCGGATGAAGTGTTCAAGGATTTTAAGTGATGAGATGGGCCATAACCCACAGTGCCCCATGACCTACCAAGAAGCAAGCACACTCTTGTCAAGGAAAACCTGGCAGAAGTTATGATTTTATCGATAGGCGATTCTATAGGAGTTTACATAAAACACGAGAGTTGTTAAGGAAATGATAGATGTTTTGTTTAGCTTGCGAGAATCAATGGATTTTCGAACTTAGTTTGTGACAAGAGAAATTCTGCAATGCTTGTAAGGATGACCGAGTGTTAGAATGCGAGATTAAGCTAAACCATGTACAAGGTAATGATTTGGGTGCGGGATGGATTGATCACCATACCGACTTACTCTTATTATTCGCCTTGCTATACGGGATGGTAAATCTGAGTGACTTACCTATAGCAGAGAGACGACGTTATTAAACCTTGTTTAAACCTTAGAATTGTATAGGTATTTCTTTTCCCCCTGTACAAGGCAGTTGTTGCCAACCGTAGGTTATCGGTGAGTTCAACCTGCACCCATTTCTGCAGGACAAACCATGAATTGTTGACCACCATGAGATATCGATAGTTGTTTAGTATTGGCGCCAGACCGTCGACTAAGAAGACCCAGCCTCGAATAACCTTACCAAGAGGAAAGGACAAAAGAATTGAGGAAAAGGTTATGCCACTACGGAAGAGCCGAAGAAGGAATTATCCTAACGATTTGAGAAGACCAACACTGTCAACGATAAGGATGGAGTATATGAGTTTTGATGGAACCGTAACCATGCTTCTAAGGGTGGTAGCACCCCAGACCCCTTGTGATGATCGATGGATTTTGAAGACCCCCAAACCCTAACCTATTTCATTCTAGCCTCTCCGAATCTCGAGGACGAGATTCATTTTAAGGGTGGTAGTTTGTAACATCCCAAAATCTAAATTTTGGAATGTTATAAACAAATAGATAGATTTGATTTGATTGTTTGATTGATTGACTGAAAGTGAGTGAATTCGAAACTTTTCAAAGTTAAATGAGAGGGAATAAAAGGACTTTCCCAAACTTTCATTTTGCATTTTATGATCTTCGGGAATTCAAATTCTTTTCATCACAAAACCCGGGAGAGAAGATGACATAACTTCTTCCATTTATTTAAATGACAAGGGTGTTGAAAATATTTGAATTTCATTTGAGAATATTTCCAATTCTGAAACTTTATGCAACTCAATGGTTTTCACGGCGAAGATAAAGGACTTCTTCAAAACATATGAAATATGAGTTGGGAGTTTCAAAGAATTAAAATTCAAAGTTCTTTTGAATTTATTTTCAATTGGAGTTATTTAAGTTTTATTCAAATTATTTTCTCCAAAAATAAAATATATGGAAAATAGGGTAACATGATTCCCTACCTCGAGAAAAATGGAGAGAAATAAATTTGAATTCATTTTGATATTTTTAAAATGATTTTGTTGGATTTTATTGGACCGAAGCACTCTTTTCTTTATTTAAATTTGTGTGTATTTTATTTAATGCTAGAATAATGTTCATCTCGTAGGAAATCTTTTTCTGAAAATTTTGATATATTATATGCCTATATAATATTTCTATTTATTTTGTTTTTTTATTTTTGTTTGTCTGTTTTATTTATAAAAAAGACTTCCCTCCATGAATCGAGCCGGCCCAGCCAACCAAGCCAGGCCAAGGCCCAGCCAAAGACGCCTATGCCATCGACCACAGGCGGAGTCCCGCCGAAAGACGCTTGATCGCCGCCCGCCGCCGTGACCGACCAGCACCCCGCCTTGCCCCTCCTCCACGCCACCACCTCGCCCGACGCCCTTAAAGGCGCCGCCCGCCCGTCTCCCCTCTCCGCCCTCGCTTCGCCGCCCTTGCCAAATCGCCGCCGGCGGCAGATCCACCAGCCCCGCCCAAGCTGCCACCCTCGCCGCCCATGCCCACCGCCGTCGCCACCACCGCACCCGCCGCCCGCCTGCCCTCTCCGTCGCCTCGCCGTTTCGCCGACGACCGGAGCCACCAGCCGGAGCCCCGCGCCGCCTCGCCAGACTCGCCGGAGTCAACCGCCACCACCGCCGCCGGTTTCCCCTCTCCGAACCGGTACAAGCCCGAAAACCGATCCGGTTTTCTTTTAATCTCGGTTTATATTAAAAGCCCGGTTTTCTATTTTAATCTAGTTATTCAGAGGCGTCCGCTGGTTAGAGTTAAGCGAGCGTTAAGCTCGGTAGAGAGTTTTCTTTTATAAATAGATTTTTGCCAGGGACCCGTATGTAATTATTTTCTTCACAGATTAGTCCCTAATTTTCAAACGACTATAACTTTTTACTCGTTAGTCCAAATCCAACGAAACCAACGCCCACTACTTCGTTACGATCCCCTCTATCCAGTAATCCAACTCAAACATGTTTTTGAAAGCTTTAAAATTTGAATTCAAACAGATTTGTATTTGAACTTCGTTTGATCATAACTTGAGTTTTACAACTCCGTTTGAGTTGATTCTTTTTGCAAATCGAAGCTCTTGACCTAAACTTTCTGATAAGGCCAAATTCACATAATTTTGGTACTGTTAGAAATTTTTTTATATTGCAAGAGTTATTTGCTTGATTTTGATGTTTTCCGAATAGTTTTCTTCGTTCTTTCCGATCTTTTGAGTGATTGCTTATGTGTGGTTACTATTGCTTGCTTACGATAGATTGACCGGAGTGTGACGAGTAGACATATCAAGAGTTTTTGAGTGCGAATCATCTTCATCAACTTTGCAGGCAAGTAACACTTGATGATACCTTTTCATACCCAGTTTTATGCATTAGCTCAATCCTCAAACATTGCATGATTAGGATGGCATTAATTTGTGGGTTGGGAAGTAGATGATGAGGTAGGAACCTATTGCCCTGTTACTTTCAAACCCTTGGGAGTTACTTCTACGTTATGCTTATATTGCCATGCTATGCTCGTAGACGTGGTTTGGGTTTGAGAGATATTCACGACAGATGTGATATTATTAATTAATGGTTTACTTTAAGGTGGCAACTTAAATACACATCTGGGTGGATTGAGGCACCTGGTGAACCCAGTGTTGTCTGTTTTATTTTGGAAATCCGGGGTACCGTGTGATCTTCCTATGGACCGCCACCAGGCTCAAAGGAACTGAGATTATTCATGCTAGAATCTTCCGTGTGTAGCCACAAGCTATTATGGGCTCTAGCATAGTTGAGTAAGTTACGTGAAGCTCTCGAAGAGGTAGGTCAGCAGGTAGTGGGTTTTATAGGTTTGGTATGATCTATCCGGAGTAGAGAGTTAATGTTTACGAAAGACGTGTCTCGGTCATCCGTTTCTCAAACACCATGCAGTCGAGAAATCAGCGGAGGCGATCGAGTCTTGTGGGGAAAAGTCATAAACCTCTGTAGAGTGTACAATCTAATCATGGTTAGCCGTATCCCGGTTATGGACAATTCGAGTATCTAGTACTTGAGTATTCACATGTATCTCATCACCCTAAGTTAATATTGCTGGGTTGCTAATCACTTTAATTGGGATTGAGTTGGGGTTATACCTTCTCAATGATGTTTCAACCACCATGATAGTTAAATTAAAATTTATTCCTTTGATGTAGGGAAAATTGGCTTTTTACAAAAAAGCTGTAACCATAGAGCTTTCCACCAGCCATATATGCATGTAGTATAGCTTATTCTTTCATTACTCTCTATGTGTTACATTGCGGCATATTCCATGTGCTGACCCGTTTCCGGGCTGCAACGTTTCATGTTGCAGACTTTTCAGACGACGAGTAAGTGATACGTTAGGGTTACGATGACCTATACTCAACTTTGCCGTTGGTGTTGATGGGAATCCACAACCTTGTTGCTTCCGCTATCTTTGGAGTGAGGTAATTGTATTTACGTTACTTTATACATGTGATTTACCTCTGTTATAAATCCTTGAGTCTTGTGTGTGTCAACATACCGATCCGAGGATGACACCTAAGCACGAAGACTTGATCCATTCGGTCGGGTCGCTACAAGATGGTATCGAACACATGTTGATATGTAGGGCGTGACTCTAGAAACCCAAGCCCATAGGAAAGATTTTCTCTACTACTTCATTTTCAAAAGATTTTTACCTATCTTCTCTTCTGAGCTTATTCAAATATTCCAGTGAGACCATACCCCTTTTCCTTTTGACCACTCGAAGATTCGACCGATGATACCACTCCAAGGAGATAAGATATCAGACAACTAAGATCATTTGGAATGAAGAAGATTTTACCGTGTAAATGGAAACTACAACGGTTGAAGACTCCGAAGACTAGGAGAATTTGAAGGCTCTGAAGAATTCCTAGATCAAGGTGTATCGGAGAAAGACCAGAACATGGAGAGTTAGAACTCAAAGTTTTTGGCAAGAAAACCCTAAGGCAGGAGATATCAACTATGGAATGCTAGCTCATGGAAATGGAAAGAGCAAAAACACGCTATCCATGATGTTATCACCCGCTTATGCTATTGTCACCGTGCGGAGTTAAGTATGCAGATACATGGAAGGATGGATGGTAGAAGGCTGATGGAGCACCTATCAGCAATAGATGCAGTTTTAACATAGCTGGTGTATCACCATGATCTAGAGTATTACATCAAGGAGTTTAATATGGATCTGCATGAAGCCGTATTTGGCAAGGAGGCAATTCATGAAGAATTCAGGAACCTGAAACTGAAAGTAGACAAGCTGAGGAGCAAAACCTTTAGACATCAAAGATTTGTCAGGAACTGAAGCACAGTAGGATCATCGTTCATATCAAGATTGATGAAACCAGAAGTTTGGAATGCAACTCCGGAAATATTAAAGGACGTCGCGATAGACTTCGCGTCAACAGAGATGATCTGGCAAAAGAACTTGAGCAAGACAAGCACGATCGGAAGAAGCCATTGGAGACATGATAAGACTGGAAGAGTTTGATGACTTGGAAGATTTATTGACCTTTAGAAGACCAAACCCTATTATATACCTGCGTTAGATGCGACGATTGTGAGCTGTCATTTGTTTGATGTTTTTCCGACAGCCATAATAAAATCTGCCTTTTCAAAACTATTGTTTGTATTGTGTGCATCCCTCTCGATCTCTCTTATCCCACCCCAAAACCCATGGACCCAATAGAGGACGAATGGAGATGAGCTTGTATTCTCTGGACCGATGAGACAATTGGAGATAGACCGATGGATTTAGAACATGGAGGATCACATGAAGAACAACCCTATAGTCAGAAAGGATATGGCCCAGCATGCTCTTAAGTGTTTTGAAAGAGGTGTTGCTACTTGGTGGAAGGTGTACCAAACCATCCATGGATGGCAAGGAGTAACCACTTGGGGAAAATTTAAGTTGACTTTGCTAATGTCTCGGTTAGTGTCCCAGAAATTGAAGCCTTCAGGAAAGGATATGAAGAAACCTTGTGCATGCAAGCTCTGTGGAGAAATAGGACACACCCATAAGGAACACAAGGATGAATGCCCTAATTGTGAAGGAAGTCACCCAACTGAAGAATGCCCAACTAGGCAGATTACTTGTTTCTTGTGTGAAGGAACTACCCACTACCCTGCTCGGTGTCACATTTACACTATAGTACAGAGAACCATCCAACGTAAGAAAGAAGAAATGAAAGGAGCCCTCATGGAGATGTTAGAAGAACACATGACGAAGGAAGATGTTGAGGACAAACACAAAGGAAACAAAATTAAAGCCCGCACCAAGTCATGCTATTCATGTGGAGAAGAAGGACACATCTCCCAAGATTATGCGAATGGAGATCTAGTAGAATTCCGATAGAGGAAGTAGAGTATGACCCACGGAAATAGAAGCCCTGATTGGAGCAGAAAGGTCCAGGAAGAGGAATAGATTGGATTCCAGGAAGGACTGAGTCATGTCACCGTTAAAATGCAAGTAGTCGGGGCACTACATCAACACTTGCCCAAAATGGAAGCCGAGGACCCAAGGAGGCTATGTGATCATGAGGAAACCTCGAAACCTGTCGAAGTAATATGTTTCCGTTGTAATGTAGCAGGGCACTTTGCGAGAGATTGTCCAAAGGAGATGAAGGTAGTGATATATAGTTGAATTAAATAATAGAATAAATGGAGTAGTAGAAGTGAGAGCTTTTTCTTTTATATTGAGGTGTTAAGTTGAGACATGTAATGGAAGCGAGATGATTGTAATAATTTAAGAATCAATAAAGTTAGCAGTGTTGGTACTGTTTTGGATTTTATGAGTTACCCTATGAGGAAAGATGTTGACCAATTTCGAGGATATGAGAAATATGGTCTATGGAATATTGGAACATTTTAAGGGTGGTAGTACCCTGTAAGAACCGTTGACCCCTGGAAAAGATAAGGATACCCACTGAATGGATTTCAGACAAAATGAATAAGAGTTTTGTCTCGATATGTTTGATACCCCAAGAGAGTGTGGGATGAAGTTGGAGACCGTCAGTTGTTTGGACCAAATGTGATCAAGGAGTCAGAAATGAATGTTAAGTTGATTCGAGTTAGACTGAAGGTAGCTCAGTCCAGGCAGAAGAGTTATGCAGACTCAAAAATGCAAGAAGGTAGTCGATAAAATCGGAAACAGAGAATATCTTCGTGTGCCACCTCTGCAAGGAGTTAAACGATTTGGAGTTAAGGGAAAGCTAGCCCCGAGATTTTAGGACCATACCGAGTTTTGGAGCGTATGGGAGAAGTGGCTAACAAGTTGGAGTCACCCGAAGGACTGTCAGGAGTTTATGATGTGTTTCACGTTTCCCAAATTGAAGAAGTGCCATGCAGAGATGGCCAATATTCTCGTGTAAGCATGCTTGACCCTGGAAAGGATAATGATGTTCCACTAAGTGGAGTATGGACTTCATAAGTATAAGTTTTTATCTCGGTAGGTGGGATATCCCACGAGGATAAAGAGGTGAATTACTATTGGATATAAAGGAGGTATGATGTTGGAAATATGGATCAAGGTAAATTCCATGATGAGTCTGATTAATCATGTCCTAGTTTGGTACCAATAGAAGGAAGGAAGACAGTACAATTGGATGGATTTAAGTATGTCGGGAAGTTGGATGTTGGGATAATGATCGATTGCCCAGATGAAGTGTTCAAGGATTTTAAGTGATGAGATGGGCCATAACCCACAGGCCCCATGACCTACCAAGAAGCAAGCACACTCTTGTCAAGGAAAACCTGGCGAAGTTACGATTTTATCGATAGGCGATTCTATAGGAGTTTACATAAAACACGAGAGTTGTTAAGGAAATGATAGATGTTTTGTTTAGCTTGCGAATCAATGGATTTTCGAACTTAGTTTGTGACAAGAGAAATTCTACAATGCTTGTAAGGATGACCGAGTGTTAGAATGCGAGATTAAGCTAAACCATGTACAAGGTAATGATTTGGGTGCGGGATGGATTGATCACCATACCGACTTACTCTTATTATTCGCCTTGCTATACGGGATGGTAAATCTGAGTGACTTACCTATAGCAGAGAGACGACGTTATTAAACCTTGTTTAAACCTTAGAATGGTATAGGTATTTCTTTTCCCCCTGTACAAGGCAGTTGTTGCCAACCGTAGGTTATACGGTGAGGTTCAACCCAGACCCATTTCCTGCAGGACAAACCATGAATTGTTGACCACCATGAGATATCGATAGTTGTTTAGTATTGGCGCCGGACCGTCGACTAAGAAGACCCGTCTCGAATAACCTTACCAAGAGGAAAGGACAAAAGAATTGAGGAAAAGGTTATGCCACTACCGGAAGAGCCGAAGAAGGAATTATCCTAACGATTTGAGAAGACCGACATCACAACGATAAGGATGGAGTATATGAGTTTTGATGGAACCGTAACCATGCTTCTAAGGGTGGTAGCACCCAGGACCCTTGTGATGATCAATGGATTTTGAAGACCCCCAAACCCTAACCTATTTCTTTCTAGCCTCTCCGAATCTAGAGGACGAGATTCATTTTAAGTGGTAGTTTGTAACATCCCAAAATCTAAATTTTGGAATGTTATAAACAAATAGATAGATTTGATTTGATTGTTTGATTGATTGGTGAAAGTGAGTGAATTGAAACTTTTCAAAGTTAAATGAGAGGAATAAAAGGACTTTCCCAAACTTTCATTTTGCATTTTATGATCTTGAGAATTCAAATTCTTTTCATCACAAAACCACGGAGAGAAGATGACATGACTTCTTCCATTTATTTAAATGACAAGGGTGTTGAAAATATTTGAATTTCATTTGAGAATATTTCCAATTCTGAAACTTTATGCAACTCAATGATTTCCACGGCGAAGATAAAGGACTTCTTCAAAACATATGAAATATGAGTTGGGAGTTTCAAAAATTAAAATTCAAAGTTCTTTTGAATTTATTTTCAATTTGGAGTTATTTGAGTTTTATTCAAATTATTTTTCTCCAAAAATAAAATATATGGAAAATAGGGTAACATGATTCCCTACCTCGAGAAAAATGGAGAGAAATAAATTTGAATTCATTTTGATATTTTTAAAATGATTTTGTTGGATTTTATTGGACCGAAGCACTCTTTGCTTTATTTAAATTGGTGTGTATTTTATTTAATGCTAGAATAATGTTCATCTCGTAGGAAATCTTTTTCTGAAAATTTTGATATATTATATGCCTATATAATATTTCTATTTATTTTGTTTTTTATTTTTTGTTTGTCTGTTTTATTTTTAAAAAGAGACTTCCCTCCATGACTGGGCGGCCCAGCCAACAACCGCCGGCCAAGGCCCAGCCAAAGACGCCCTCGCCATCGACCACAGGCGAGTCCCTTGAAACACGCCGGTCGCCGCCGCCGCCGTGACCGACGGACCACCCGCCGCCTTGCTCCCTCCTCCACGCCACCACCTCGCCTGACGCTTTAAAGGCCGCCCCGCCCCATCTCCCCTCTCCGCTCGCTCGCTCGCCGCCCGCCTTAAATCGCCGCCCGCCGCGAGATCCACCAGCCGCCGCCCGCTGCCACCCCCGCCCATGCCCATCGCCGTCGCCACCACCGCACTCGCCGCCTAGCGCCGCCCTCTCCGTCGCCTCGCCGTTCGCCGACGACCGAGCCGCCAGCCGAGCCCAGCGCCGCCTCGCCAGATTCATGAGTCAACCCGCCCGCCGCCGCCGGTTTCCCTCTCGAACGGTACAAGCCCGAAAACCGATCCGGTTTTCTTTTAATCTCGGTTTATATTAAAAGCCCGGTTTTCTATTTTAATCTAGTTATTCAGAGAGCGTCCGCTGGTTAGAGTTAGAAAACGAACGTTCGCTCGGTAGAGTTTTCTTTTATAAATAGATTTTTGCCAGGGACCCGTATGTAATTATTTTCTTCACAGATTAGTCCCTAATTTTCAAACGACTATAACTTTTTACTCGTTAGTCCAAATCCAATGAAACCAACACCCACTTCTTCGTTACGACCCCCTCTATCCAGTAATCCAACTCAAACATGTTTTTGAAAGTTTTAAAATTTGAATTCAAACAGATTAGTATTTGAACTTCGTTTGATCATAACTTGAGTTTTACAACTCCGTTTGAGTTGATTCTTTTTGCAAATCGAAGCTCTTGACCTAAACTTTCTGATAAGGCCAAATTCACATAATTTTGGTACTGTTAGAAATGTTTTTATGTTGCAAGAGTTATTTGCTTGATTTTGATGTTTTCCGAATAGTTTTCTTCGTTCTTTCCGATCTTTTGAGTGATTGCTTATGTGTGGTTACTATTGCTTGCTTACGATAGATTGACTGGAGTGTGACGAGTAGACATATCAAGAGTTTTTGAGTGCGAATCATCTTCATCAACTTTGCAGGCAAGTAACACTTGATGATACCTTTTCATACCCATTTTTATGCATTAGCTCAATCCTCAAACATTGCATGATTAGGATGGCATTAATTTGTGGGTTGGGAAGTAGATGATGAGGTAGGAACCTATTGCCCTGTTACTTTCACCGGAGTCCTGCTAGCCCAACACTCTGCTCTGGACACTTGACTGGCGGCATGTGTTTCACTTCGTTCCGATGTCGTCCCTTGAAAATGTCACGCGGTGACATCCGAGTCCTGCCTAGCTGCTACAGCCGGGTTACGGAGTCCTGTTAGCCCAGTGCTACAGCCAGTTCATACGTTGATGACCGACATGCTCGATGTGATTCATGTATGCTGTCCCCATGGGATAAGCGCCGCTTTGGGTTCACGAATAGCCATGTCGGCCCGGGTTCTCTATCATGTGGATGCTAGCGACATTATCATATACGTGAGCCAAAAGGCGCAAACGGTCCCGGGCCATGGTAAGGCGACACCCGAGGGAATACCGTGCGTGAGGCCGCAAAGTGATATGAGGTGTTACCAGCTAGGTCGATGTGACTTGGAATCGGGGTCCTGACAGCTTTGGCATCAGAGCCAGACTTCCTGTAGGTTCGCTAAGCCAAACTGGTCGATGCCGAGTCTAGAAATGCTTTAGTTATATGTAGGGGAATTGATTGTGGGAGGGACGTAAGGCTCTTTTTACTCCTTTACCTTATGCCCTCGATCATGTCATTCTCTTCTCATTCTACGTGGGTATAGGACTAGGCTCTCTTCTCTCTATCAGGTTCACGTGTTACTAATCAGTAGTAACTTATAGGATTGTTGGTTACCAGCCTCAGTTCAGTTTCTACTACTTTTAGTATGTTATCAATTGAACCAGAACCTTGATATGATGTTGTTAAGTGGTTTTGCAATCTGATTTTGAATGTCTCAAATATGTTCCTGAGCAATTACAACTGTTATGCTGTCCGAATTTCCCTAGAAATTCTAATGTCTTTGCATTGTGGCTGTGCTTTCAGATGGCCACCCGTGCTCAAAACCAAGAAGTTCGCCTGATCAGGTGCATCGATGTGCCCGGTCATACGGCTATGTTAGTCCGGGTAATGATTGAGACGGGTTATCGTTGGTATCCCGAATACACCGTCGAATAGCAATTCCGAGACTTTAATCAAAGCCAATACCTCTGCACTGTCAGGATATTTCCTTCTTATCCTGGATCGACTGAGCCCCTTCACTCCTCCTATGGACTCGGGGTCACTATTGAGATGGCTGTGCAGGATGCTGCATACTCTATGATGACCATCATGCGAGTCAGGGCTGGCCTGCTTCGGAACACCGACTTCCGTTATATGCCAACTTCTCTCCCGGGGGCGCAAGGGTATCTCCAGGCTATCTATGCTGATTCCACTCAGGAGGACTCACTAACCCACACCACTGCTGAGATGCTCGAGGATAAGGACCGAGAGAATCGGGCCTTGAGACTGGAGCTTTTCAACACCCATGACGATCATTGGGCCACTTTGACTCGGTTTGCACCGGTTGTGCAAGCTGGATGTATGGATACGAGGGATCTGTATCCTGTGAGATCTGCTCTGCCAGACATGGTGGATTGGCGTGATGTGGGAGGCATCACCCCACCCCGTGGTCCCATGAGCCACCGTTTGTTGGTCAAGACCTCATCCTAGCCCCTATGGTCCACAAGCTCCTCAGGACCGTCTGTTTCCGGATAATCACGTTGAGCTTCCAGGCTATGGAGGTGACTTCTATGGGGACTACTACGGAGCTGTCTGAGTTAGTAGTAGTACCACTGGTATTGTAATAGTTGTATTTCCACAGTCCTGCGTGACTTGTGGAATATGACTTAGTGTGTATCAATTTCGGAAGTGTAGAAAAATAAGGTATAGGAGCTTGGGATGCTTCCGATGAGATGTAATGTCTTTCACCATAGTTGTACTCTAGCCGGGCTTGTACTAAACTATGAATTGTGTGTATGACCGTTGGTATATATATGGTAGTTTCTATATTACTGTCGGTGTCAAAACTGGCGGATCTCGGGTAGGGGGTCCCGAACTGTGCGTCTAGGCGGATGGTAACAGGAGACAAGGGACACGATGTTTTTACCCAGGTTCGGGCCCTCTTGATGGAGGTAATACCCTACTCCTGCTTGATTAATATTGATGATATGGGTAGTACAAGAGTAGATCTACCACGAGATCAAGGAGGCTAAACCCTAGAAGCTAGCCTATGGTATGATTGTTGTTCGTCCTACGGACTAAAACCCTCCGGTTTATATAGACACGGATAGGTTAGGGTTACACAGAATCGGTTACAATGGTAGGAGATCTACATATCCGTATTGCCAAGCTTGCCTTCCACGCCAAGGAAAGTCCCATCCGGACACGAGACGAAGTCTTCAATCTTGTATCTTCATAGTCCAGGAGTCCGGCCAACGGTGATAGTTCGGCTATCCGGACACCCCCTAATCCGGGACTCCCTCAGTAGCCCCCGAACTAGGCTTCAATGATGATGAGTCCGGCGCGTTGATTCTCTTCGGCATTGCGAGGAAGGTTCTTCTCCAAATTCCATATACTTGTCGAATAGTGTCCGGCTTCTGATAAATGCTGCACTCCTTGGCTTCTACGCCCAATAATGGCCATCTTCCATGTGTTTGAATGAATGTGAAAAGCCAGGGTATTTTTACACTTACCCCCCTAGCTGCGCAAATGAGCTGCCTATAAAAGGGGCGAGGATCTAGATCTGAGTCACACCAACCCCCCTTCGCGAGCTTTCATCAGAGCGCCTCTAACCAAAGCCCATTCCATCATGGACAATCGACGCGGCTCCTCCTCTCGCGCTCCCAGCCCTCAGCCTGGAAATTGGGAGAGATGCCCAGTCCCGCATAGCGAGCTAGTTATACTCCAAACCAAGGGATTTCTTCCCCCGGCTTTCATGGTTCCGGTTCGAGCCGGACTTGCCACCTACAAGGGCGGAAAGCAAGCGGAGAGTGTCCCTGATCCCTCTAAAGGAGAGCGGGTATGATTCATCTCTTATCTAGTAAGAGGACTCAGATTTCCAATCCATCCGTTTCTCCGGGGGCTCTTGGAGTTCTACGGCCTCCAGTTGCACCACCTTACTCCTGCCTCCATCTTGCACATCGCGGGCTTCGTGGCCCTTTGCGAACTGTTCTTGGGCGTCGAGGCTCATTTCCGGCTGTGGAAGAGATTGTTCTGCCTAGTACCCCGTTCTTATGAGGGGTCGATATATCAAGTGGGCGGAGCCGAGCTATGGCTCATCGCCGGGACCGGATACCTGTCCGGAACCCCGAAGAAGGCGTCCGAAGACTGGCCTTTGCAATGGTTTTACATGCAGGACGTCCCGCTGCCGGATCCTGTTCGGATCGGCCTTCCGGCGTTAGCAATGCTCCTCTGAAGAAGCGCCTAAGTGGCGCCCTCGGGCCCCGGAGGAAAATGACCGGGATGTCCTCTATTTGATGAGCGAATAAGGTCATCGGCTCATGCGGATTGACCATGATTGGAGTCATGGCAATCTGCATTATGAGGAGTGCAGCCGCTCAATATAGGGGCCACCCATGTGGGACTTCAGCGGGAGGGCGATGCCACCGCCATGGCCGCAAAGGGCGGGATCGGTCGCCGAACTGGTGAAGATCTTATGCGCCATGTATAAAGGGAGGAGGAGGATTTCCTCGCGTCAATCCATCAAGGAGTTTTCTTGAATAATCCTCGAAGCTGGGTAAGCAAACATCTTTGTGATCTGTCCGATCCATGTTCCGTGGTTAAATATCTCATTTAAGTGGTTTCTGCGAGAACTGCGTCGGATTGTGGAGAAGATACACAGCCCGCCCCACAACCCGAGGATCCGGGACGGTCCCTCGATCCGGCCTCCGAAGAGGATCCGGATATAAAGGTGGAGTTGATCGACGGGGTATTCCATCAACTTAGCATCGACAATGCTTTGGTTGCCATCACGGCCGATTACCCCGGAATACTTCCAGCCTCACAGGTGACTGAGACCGAGGTCCCAATATTCTGATAATGACCCATCCGTGCTTATTTCTTGATCACCGTATACCAATGGTGTTTCGCAGGGGTACCTTGAGGCAGAAGCCGAGCCAGCGGCGACTAGCCAACAAGGCGTCTGACCTCATGAGCTAAAAAGTGCGGTCCGGATGGAAACTCTGCCTAACGGTATGGCGTGTCACCATGTTCCTAGGATTGATTCCTAGAAGCCGTACTAAACGCCGCTCTTTTGAAGAAAAGAGCGCCGCGGACCGAGTCCGGAGAGGTTATAATCGAACCTCCGCCGCCGGGCTCCAAAGCCGGGCCCGAAGCGGAGGCGAACATGAGCGTCGTCGGATGCTCCTCCGGCGAGGATGCCGACAGATTGTCCGCCACCAACTCCGAGGTGGAGAGCGCCTTGAATCACAGCGCCGCCAGTCAGTTCTTCGTGGCGCATGTTTCTCCCAAGAGGCCTTGAGTGCCTTCAATTGGGAGATCGCACCTCATGCCGCTCAAGATGGTCTAGCGAGCCACGGAGCGGTATGTAAGGACATACATGTAAGGAAATTTGGCGATTATATATGCGGTAGCCCCGAGACTTAAAATAGTTAGAATAACTGATTTAAGGATCATTTGTTATCTGAGATCTTCTGAAAAAGAGTACCCGACTGTCCCGGGAGCTTGAAGAGTGCAAGGCCCAACTTGAGGCCGCACTAGCCGCTATAGGGGAGCCACAGAGACCCCTCGGTAATGTACGCTTCAAAAGATAATTAGTTTATGAAGTGCGGCGGGTGTGTAAATCGACAAAAACATTGCAGATGGCGCGGATGGATCCGGACAAGCAACAGCTCTTGCGCCAGCTAAAGGCGGCGAGGCGTGCTTACGAGGTGTGGCAGGAGAAAAATAACCTCCAGATGCCAACACCAAGCTGGGTGAGGAACTAAAAGATGTTCGTGCCCGGTTATGCGACTCCGTAAGGAGAATCGGTAACCGTCGCGGCATTTTCAATAAGTGCTTGGCGAACTTTGAAAGAGTTCGCGAGGAAGGCGACTAACATAAACATGTATGTAGGTTTGCTCACGTGTCGTCTGAGGAGGAGATGCCCAGTTCTTGGTGATCTTCTTCCCGAATTGCGTCGGCTACCGAGCGATTCGGTAGGTGATGAAAGGTGTCGGCCAGGCCTTGTGGCCATCCATCTCCTGCCGAAGGCATTGGGGAGCTGGCAGAGCGGCTTCAAGGAGCACGGCGGCGCTTCCGACTATGGAAGATATCGGCCTGCCGTCAAGGCGCCAGGGAAGCCTGGGCCATGGTAAAGACGCGGTACACGAAGGCTGACCCAAACCACATGGCGAGTCGGACTGTGGGGCTGATGGGATGGAGATCCTGTAAGCAGTGTACGCCAAGTAGAATTGGCCGCCAAGTATTCCCAACAAGATTGTAAATTAGATAGCCTATTAGATGGCATTGAGGAGGAATACATTGAGTCGAGTTGACTATGTAAAAATATGACATGAAAAATGTCTTCTAGCGGATTGTAGATCGTTTGTCATAGCGGACCTTTTAAACCCGGCCTCGGGACCCAATAGTCCGGAGTGTGTCCGAATACCTTTGTGGTTATATAAGAACCGTGGTATGCATGGAGACAAGGCGTAGGGGTCATTAATGCTGTATCAGACAAGTGCCCAACTAGTTATGTTATATTACATGGATAGTAAGAAACATCTTCACAGGAGAATAGTTCCGTTAAGGGTTCCTTTATTGGGATGCATGCCCTAAAGTGCATGTCAAAGCTGCTATGAAAGCAGAAAATCATCTGGGGGCAGATGGGTAAATAGTTAAAAATCATCTTTCAGTTCACCGACCGAATATTCCCTTAAGAACGCTAGCTTTCGGCTTCACCCAGTCGAGGTTCACATCCGGTGACCGGCTGTAACAATCGCAGAGGTGCTCCTTTACCACCTAGCGAGCAATCGGGAGCGTGAGGGTAAGCACAGAGCCGAGCAACCCAGCTTGGCCAAAACTTAAGTCATATCGATGCATATAATGGTGAATAAAAGGTACATGCGGAAGTTTAACGCATGTGTTGGGCATGAAGCCCGTATAAATAAGCTTCTGTTAAAGAAGCCCCGGGTATAATGGCGCGGACAGCGTGTCAAGTATGTCTTGAAAAAGCGCCAAGCGAGCCTCTAGAGGCTTCAAGAAGAAGGAGGAGGAAGGAGAGAAATAAAAGACATCAAAAATAGAAAAAGTGGGCGGAGGAAGGAGGCGAACTTGGAGTCCGGCGCTTGGCGTAGAATCTTCGTGAGCGGGCTGCGTTCCATGGGTTCGGCTCGAGTCGGTTATCCGATCGTTTGCAGACGGTATGCTCCGCGGTCAGGGACCTGGTCGATGATGAAGGACCTTTCCATTTGGGCTTGAGTTTGTCGTTTTCTTGCCCGGCGCGTAGAACTAGTTAAGCCAGCGTTATAAGCTTTGGCCCGTACTTCCCTGCTTTGATATCTTGAGCCTGCTTGTTGATAGAATGCGGAACGAGCTTTTGCCACGTCGCGCTCCTCCTCCAATCGTCCAAATTGTCCTGCCGATCGAGCTTGGCTTCTCTTTCTTCATACATGCGCACGCGAGGTGAGTCATGTATTATGTCGTAGGGCAGGACTGCCTCTGCGTCGTACACCATAAAGAATGGTGTGAATCCGTAGTACGATTCGGCGTGGTCCGCAGCCCCAGTCTGGTCGAGCTCCTCAACCCGGTCGTGTTAGATTCCTTGAGGGCGGCACTAGTGCAGGGTTTAATGCTGCTCATGATTAGACCATTTGCTCGTTCGACTTGGCCATTGGTTTGAGGGTGATAGACCGAGGCGTGTCGAGCTTGATGTCCATGTTTTGCACCATAATTTGACCTCATCGGCCGTGAAGTTGGTGCCGTTATCGATGATGATACTGTGGGGACACCGTAGCGGTGCACTACCCTGATATGAAGTCTATCACCGGTCCGTATTGGCCGTTTTGACAGCTTGGCCTCTATCCATTTGGTGAATTTATCCACCATGACCAATAGGTATTTTGCTTGTGGGTTCCTCCTTAAGGGGTCCAACCATGTCAAGCCCCGGACCCGAACGGCCAGGTGATGGGTATAGTTTTAAGGGCGGTGGGTGGCATGTGGTTTTGGTTAGCAAAAAGATGGCAACCGACGCATCGTTGGACTAAGTCCTGCGCATCTGCCTGGGCCGTCGGCCAATAAAATCCTATACGGAAGGCCTTGCCTACAAGGGCCCGGGCTGCAGCGTGGTGCCCACCCAGTCCAGCATGAATTTCAGCCAGGAGGTTTCGCCCTTCCTCTTTGGAGATACACCTTTGAAGGACTCCGGTAGTGCTTTTCTTATAAAGCTGTCCCTCATGGACTTTATAGGCTTTAGATCGCTGTACTATGCAGCGAGCCTCATTTTGGTCTTCGGGGAGTTGCTGCCTAGTTAGGTAGGCTAGGAATGGTTCCGTCCGCGGGCGACAACCGCCATTATTTACGTGGCGGAGGTGTTATCTCGGGGCGAGCCTCCGGTTGTGTCAGTGTTGGCGTCGGCGGTGCGGTTGGGTCGGATTATTGTTGCGGACTCCCTTCCCAAAGTACGGATGACTTAAACAGCCGTTCCAGAAAGATATTGGGTGGGACGGCATTCAGTTTTGCACCGATGCGTGCCAATATATCCGCCGCCTGGTTGTTATCCCGGGCTATATGATGAAATTCGAGCCCTTCGAACCGTGCTGACATTTTTAGGACCGCGTTGCGGTATGCTGCCATTTTCGGATCTTTGGCATCAAAGTCTCCGTTTATTTGGGATATTGCGAGGTTCGAATCCCCGCGCACCACTAGGCTTCATTGTGTCCGCTAGAGGAATTGAAGCAAACCCAGCCAAGATCCGAGCTCTGTCACAATTGGATATTCCAAAAGACCTCAAACAAATACAAAAATTGACGGGATGCGTAGCGGCTCTAAGCCGCTTTATTTCCCGTTTGGGAGAAAAGGCGTTACCCCTTTACCGCCTCCTCCGCCGCACCGAACACTTCGAGTGGACGGATGCCTCCACAGCCGGACTCGAAGAGATAAAAGCTATAATGGCAACAAATCCGGTCCTGGCCGCGCCCAACGTGGGCGAACCAATGCTATTATATACCGCCGCAACACATCAAGTTGTCAGCGGTGCTCATCGTCGAGCGAAAGCAGAGCGGACACGGTTCCCTCTTCAAAAACCGGTTTACTATGTGTCCTTGTCCTAACTCCATGCAAATCCGGTACCCACACTATCAAAAGATAGCATCTGCGGTGTTCATGGCATCCGGAAGCTCGACACTACTTTCAAGAGTGTTCGATAGCGGTAGCCTCGAAGTACCTCTTAATGAGATTATAAACAACCGTGGTGCGGGGACGGATTGCTAAATGGGCCATAGAGCTCCTTCCATTCGACATAACCTACAAGGCACGGCGAGCTATCAAGTCGCGGTTTTGGCCGACCGTGGCGAATGGACCGTGGCGAACTCCCTAAAATGCACGGCGCATAATCAATGGATCATGCACTTTGGCGGCTCCAAAATGTTGGCTGGCACAGGGGCTGGCATCGTCTGGCGTCCCCAACCGGGGACACAGTCCAATCGTCCTTGAGATAATGTATACGGACTCCAACAACGCAGCCGAATATGAGGCCCTTCTGCACGGCCTCCGGATGGCAGTCTCCATGGGCATTCAACGCCTTCTCCGTTGAGCTCCCCTCTTCGGCTTGGAAGAACTCCGCAGCATCAACAACACTGCGAGGTAGATCCGCAAACGCTCCTGGATAACTCCAAATCCGGGTCAGTAAGAGGTACCTTTCCTTCACAAATTTAATCTGCATAATAAAGGCCTTACCCGCCGCAATTTGCTTGGTCTCTTGGATTTCCCGGAGGGTTCCTTGGGCTTGAACCCGGGCCTCTTGTGCGCTTTGGCGGGCCTTAGCAAGTTCGGACTTTTGCTCCGCAATCTTGCGCTCCAAGGACTCGCATTTCTGTACGGCGTCCTTGAGCTCCTGCTGAACCTCCCCAACCCTTGACTCGTGTTTTTTGCGGGTGGCTTGTTCCTTCTCCACTTTCTTTTGGGCCTCGGTCAGCGTGTTCTTGAGCGACTCGACCTCGGCGGCAGCTCCTATGAAACATCATAATAGCACGATCAACACAAATAATTCATACCATTTTAGATCTGAATAGGCCATTGCATACCTTGCTTGTCCTCTAGTTGTTTTTTGACACGGCCGAGCTCTTCATTGGCCTGCTCCAGCCTCTGCTTCAGTTTGAAGACTTCGGTAGAATGGAGGTCGCAGCTAGCATCGACGCCTGCTTATTCACATAGACACATATGATTAGTCTCCTGCAAAAATTATTCGATCCTCTGTCTGACATTTCTTTTCGAACACCGGACAGAGTCTTAGGGGCTACTTTTTATACTATGTCATTCTTTTTGCATAATTATGTCACATACCTCAAAGCCTGTTATAAGGCTCACGCATGCTTCAGTCTGTCCGCTCTTAGCAGACTGAACCCTCTCAACCACCGTACCCATAAGGATACGGTGTTCTTCCACAATGGAAGCACATTGAAGCGCTTCAAACAGAGTATCCGGCGCCTCTAGATGGACAAAGGTCACCAGCGGAACAGGTGCACCTCCTTCTTTCGAAGGAGGCTGCTTACCTAATACCGGAGCCGTATAGGCCTCCGGAATAGTATTCGGCTGGGGGCCGAATTGGGTATGGCCCCCATCGCCAGTTTCCATGGGGTACTGCTCCCCCATGTGTCCGGCGGCCGAGGTATCTGAGGGAGTCCCGGACTAAGGGGTCCTCGGGCGTCCGGCCTGTTAGCCATGGGCCGAACTGATGGGCTGTGAAGATACAAAGACCGAAGACTGCACCCGTGTCTGGATGGGACTCTCCTTGGCGTGGAAGGCAAGCTTAGCGACCGAATATGTAGATTTCTTTCTTTGTAACCGAAATTGTGTAACCCTAGATCCTCCCGGTGTCTATATAAACCAGAGGACTTAGTTCGGAGGGAGATATACTCATTACCATAGTCATACATTCTAGGCTTTAGGGTTTAGCCATCTCGATCTCGTGGTAGATCAACTCTTGTAATATTCATATTCATCAAGATCAATCAAGCAGGAAGTAGGGTATTACCTCCATAGAGAGGGCCCGAACCTGGGTAAACATTGTGTCCCCCGTCTCCTATTACCATCGACCTTAGACGCACAGTTCGGGGTCCCCTACCCGAGATCCGCCGGTTTTGACACCGACATTGGTGCTTTCATTAAGAGTTCCACTGTGTCGTCCCCAAAAGGTTTGATGGCCCCTTCCATTGTCAACAACAATGCTGTCCAAGGAGAAACCTTCCTCCCGGGACAAATCTTTGTATTCGGCGGCTTCGCACTGCGGGCCAACTCCTTTGGCCATCTGGAGCAGATCGATAGCTACGCCCCTGGCTATCAGGTCAGATTCGGGAGCTTGAATTACGTTGCGAACATCCGTGGAGATTTGATCTTCGCCGGATTCGAGACTGCGGCAACCGCTCCTGGTCACGTTGACGAACATGACCTAAATTTGTCGTCAGACCGCATCCAAGAGATAGCTCCCGTAACCACTCTGGCCTTATATCCAGAGCACACTGCGGCATCCAAGGATTGGAGGCTCAACCCCACTATGGAGGCCACAAATTCCCCGGTGTTGGAGTCGCACATGGACTTAACCTCACACAATACTCGTGTCACCAGAACTCCGGACTCTTCTCCAGGTATAAGTTTCGAACCATGTGAGTCCGCGGAGGCCGAACTTGATCGCTTATCAATCTTCGAGTTCAGCGCCGCAGACGTCTTCCAGCACTCGCCCTTGGGCAATGTGCTGAACTCATTAAAGAAATTGTGCCTCGCGGGGGACTCACAGCCGAACTATGTTCGGTAAGAACTAGAAGCTGATAATGGAGAATTTTGCTTCCCACCCGCCACCCACTTCATAGCCATGATTGAGGATTTAACCGACATGCTTGATTACGGCTCCGAAGACATCGACGGTATGGACGACGATGCTGATAAAGAGCAAGACCAAAATCCGCCAAATACTGGACGCTGGACGGTCACTTCTTCGTATGATGTGTACATGGTGGATACACGCAAAACAACCAACGACAATGACAAAGAAAATCCAGTCGAGAATAAACCTCCTGAGACACAGCAAAAACGCCGGCGTCCTTGGCACCACTCTAAGTCATGTCGTTTAAAAGGCAGGAATGCTGGCACCGGTGAAAATAATACTCCGGACGATGTCGAAAACAATGAAGACCCCGTCAAGGTAACCTCCGAACAGGAGGAATGGGACAATGGGAAAGTTAGCCCTGATGAACAGGCCATACACAAAGACTCAGAGGATAGTAATTACCTTCCGCTCTGTGCAGATAAGGAGAGCCTCGGCAACGAGGATTTCATCGTGCCTGAGGAACATATCGAGCAGGAGCGCTTTAAACGCCGGCTAATAGCCACTGCAAGGAGCCTGAAAAAGAAGCAGCTGCAGCTTCAAGCGGACCAAGATCTGCTCAATGATAGATGTACCGAAGTCCTGGCCGCCGAAGAATACGGCCTTAGTGGCCCAGTCAAAAGTTCCCCGAAGCGTAGATTGCTACCTCAGATCGACGACGAGGCGCTGGAGTCCATAGCATCATCACACAAGGCGGCAGGCCGACCACAACTTGGTCAAGATAAAGCGGCAACTCAAGCCGAACACCAGACCGCCCACCTCGCCGTAAAGGCAAGAATAAAACAGCTCGGGGTTGTACATACGACCTTCAACAGAACTTGGACAGTAGAGCATGACACACAAGATCGATCTGCGGATCGCGAGGACGTGCCTCGACACGCGATGACGGCTACCTATTCGGATGTGACAAACCTAGCCACGCCCGGGCCGAAAACTGCAAATGGACTCCTTCGGAGGTACATCGCAGTGTGGCCCAATATAGAGGCGCCGCACACCCTCTTTGCTTCACAGATGAAGTAATGGAGCATGAATTCCCAGATGGGTTCAAACCCATGAATATTGAATCATACGACGGAACAACGGATCCCGCAGTATGGATCGAGGACTTCCTCCTCCATATCCACATGGCCCGCGGAGATGACCTTCATGCCATTAAATACCTACCACTAAAACTCAAAGGACCAGCTCGGTACTGGCTAAATGGTCTGCCGGAAAATTCTATTGGCAGCTGGGAAGACTTGGAAGACGCCTTTTGCGACAACTTCCAAGGAAAATATGTCCGGCCACCGGATGCCGATGACTTAAGTCACATTGTCCAGCAGCCCGGAGAGTTAGTCAGGAAGCTCTGGACTAGGTTCTTAGTTAAAAAGAACCAAATCATCGACTGTCTGGACGCGGAAGCCCTTGCAGCCATCAAACACAGCGTCCGGGATGAATGGCTTGCACGCCACCTCGGTCAAGAAGGACCTAAATCCATGACAGCCCTTACCGCTCTAATGACCCGCTTTTGCACGGGAGAAGGCTCATGAGGGTCCGGACGTCCGGTACTTGTCGAAAGTCCGATGTTTCGGCTCTGGTCAGGTTTTGTCGATCGTCCAGTCGGAGTCGGACATCCGAGGTGTCGGTCGTCCGGAGGCTTCCATACTTCCGATGTTTTGGCTCGGTGATGGTGGTGTCGGCTGTCCGGAGGGGGTCGGCTGACCGGGACCTGGAGTGCGTCGGACGTTCGGTCGGCGTCGGTCATCCGGTCGCTGGGGCATCTTCTGGCTGGGACTTGGTCGGCTGGCTGATGCTCTAGGCGTCGGACGTCCAACAAGCTTCGGTCCTGCGAAGGCTGCTGGTTCCCAGGCAGCTCTTCTTCTGGTTCCTTCTACTTGGTGTCCTTGGCGCCTTGTCCATTGAGTGTAGCTGTTCCGTCACACATATGGTCTCCGCTAGAGGTACTAGCCATGTCTCATGTGAAGAAAGTGATAGTTCGGAGAGGAGCGAGTTCACCTTATATTTGATAGCCTTTGCTCGAGCTCTTGTGATTGGTCCAAGTGGTGTCATGGGAGATGTAGGTAGGTCCATGGGGATGACCTTGGGATGCTCCGCATCACCGCTAGTCTTTTAGCCAACTTATCTGTAACACCCATAACCCGCCTGGAGCTCCGAACATGCCTTTGTAATTTGACTTATCAATATGCTGCTTCATAACTTTGATGATCATACCTTATAATTAAGGTGTCTTTTAGTCGTAGTTGACCCATCTTTCAACACATAAACGGCTTGTGATATACTCATAACCATGACCACCTTATACTTTCCAGGCCATAACTTCTCAACTGCCAAAAAAGACTATCATCAACTGGGAATGGTCCTTGGTTACCAAGCAGATCCTTCATGATTTCATAGGGCCTATTGGCGAGTCAACAAGACCTTGGATGACGAGTCGGTAATGGGGAGGTACCCCCAGCTCCTGCTGAAGACGAGATCGTAGTCTTTAGTGATCACATACTTAGAGGGTTTACCCCACCCAGGTCAAGGTTCTTCCAAGATCTTCTTCATTATTTTAATCTAAACCCTCAAGATATAGGGCCGAACTCAGTGTCCAATATCTGCCACTTCCAAATCTTCAGTGAGATTTATCTTCAGACAGCACCCACAGTCCCTCTTTTAACGGAATTCTTCTATATAAACTGCCAAACTGAATGCAAAAATAGCCTGAGTCAAGAATTAGGTGGGATCTCAATTCAGAGACATATAGATAACATCTTTCCCTCCATCGTCTTACCCAGTCACCCCAATGGATGGGTAACCACGTCGTTTTACTGTAAAAACATCGCACCTGCCACAGAAAACCCTCTGCCCGGGTTTAGAGCTGAGCGTCTTCCACTGAACTTTGACCCGCCCAGAAAATAATTCTAGAAGAGCATGCCATGTCTCTCCCATTCCTTTCCAGGGCCAAAGCCTTGTTGGATAATGGGCTACTTGGGCTTGATTTGACCCGGTGCTGGATATCTTGGAAGATACTCCCTTTAAGCCGCTGCCCTAGCTTAATGTATGAATATTCTAGCGAACCAATTGATCCCCAATGGTTCACAAAAGATAACTTTACTAAGAAAGAAGTTTTTAAGACCAAGAGGATCCTACTTGATGAGTCTCAAGAGAACTGCAACAAAGGGGGCCTGCGCCCATTCTTTAACAGAACCCAGCTCCACTTGTAAGTATTTACATTTACTTGCTTCCATATATGTCAAACCGACTTATACCTTAATTTGATCTCTTTTTATGCTTATGCAGGCTGACTCCGCCTTCTGGACCAGGAAACCACAAGCCGCCACCTCGGTTAAGAAATCAAAGGCCAAATCCCATGCTTCGATTCACCGTAAAAAACAAACATCGGAAGATTTTATGAAGCTGGATGACTCGGAGGTAGAACTCGATTCCCTTGGTCATCTTTTTATGCAACTTATTGATGCCGACTCTTCCCAGCATGACGCACAGACAAGCCAAGCAAATGCAACAGAGGTAATACCTGTCTCCTCTGACTCAAATCCTTTGCCAAGAAAGAAAACCCGGTGGGTCATCCGGAAACTAAGATTTTATATTCCTCTTGCTTATTTGGACCCCAATTTTCTTTTAAAGAAGAAGCAAGATGACTCCAGACGTATGACCCGGAGTGACGGTTCTCAAGACCTCAACTCCGGCTTACCTAATACCCCTATTCGCAAGCGTCGACATGAGGTGCCTCATAACCCAACAATTACTTTCCCAAAAGCTGGTCTATTTCGTCAACCTCTTACTCTTTCGGACTCAAACTACCTAGGGACCTCTCCATCATCTAGCGACTCCACAGGCACTCAAATGCCGGTCTTCAAAGTTTCCTAAGGTTAAGCATACCACTTTGCTTTGTAGATAATTTGTGACAATATATGCTTATGATTTCTTGCATCTTTATTGTAGAGGCGTAGCCAAACCAGGCAAAAATCAGAAGGTGGGCGGGTCTTCTAAAGAACCCAAGGCTGCTGAACCAAAAACACAAATAGCCGAGGCCCCTGAAACTTCAGCTCGAAATTCTGAAGGTCGTGTCAATGACCCGCCACCACAAACTGACCAGACGGCTCTGGAATCAATCCATACTAATATCAACCCGGCTGCCAGTGATGACCCGCCAAATCCCAAGCCGTCAATCCCTGAGAAGACTATTGAAGATGTTCTCATTACTGGGACAAGCTACACAGAACCAGGGAATCCAACTGTCTTAGCTAAACACAACGCCAAAGAAGAAGCTCATTCTTTGGAAAAAGGCAAAGCAAAGCTGGATCTAGAGACTTACGCTACTCTGAGTTCTAGCGACATCCACACTGGTTATCTTAACCGCCTTCGCACTAGCCGCGACCTTGAGGCCGACTTAGTAAACCTTATGAAGGAACTCTATGAGGTACGCTACTAACTTCTTTCCATATGTACTTATACAGCCGCCATGTCTTAAGTATAAGAAAAAATGTTGAATATTCTTATGACTTCCTAATAACCTGTAGCCTTAGCAAGGGCTGGCTTAAACAAACAAGCTGAGCCGGTACTTGTAATTACTTGAAAAAATCCAAACCTGTAGCCCCGAAGGGCCGGCTTAAACTGACAAGTTAATCCGGGACTTGCAATTACTTAATAAATCCTAACATGTAGCCCCCAAGGGTCGGCTTAAACTGACAAGTTGAGTCAGGTCTTGCGATTGCTTAAGAAATCCAAACCTGTAACCCTCAAGGTCAGGCTTAAACTGATAAGTTTAGACGGGTCATAAGAACTTTAAAAAAGGCCTACATTAGCCCCCAAGTGCCAAGTGCACTGCTTGCAATTTGCTTGGGACTTCTTAATGAATTGTATGATAAAAAATTGCTCCTTGTTATGTAACCTTTGCTTTTATCTATTCCAGGCAGAATTGAACATGAAAGGGTCACAAGTTGACGAATTAAGACATGGTTTAAAGCTGCAACAATCCGAAACTTCAAAGGCCAAATTAGAGTTGAAGGCCACAATAGAAGCAATAAAGAAGTTGAAAACGGATTTTGATGCTGAGAGAGCCGACTGAGAAACTGACAAGGATGCTTTAATCAAGAAGGATGAAGACGCAGAAGCTGCTATTAAGCCGATAACTCAAGTGTTATCCGGCTTAAAACAACATATTATTCAAATGACAGCTGCCATCTTTGGTAAGATTCAAACCCTTACTCATTAGTAAGTTCGATATTGCTTTGACTCGCCTAGCGAATTATGCTTATGCGATCTTTTTAATTTATCTGGCGACTCTTACATCTTTCGTAAACAGGCCCTAGAAGCGCTAGCCTTGGGGAAAGTATGCTGATGAACTTAAAGGCACTGTACTCATTGACCAAACAGTTGTATACCGGAACTCTGCGTAGCCTCATTGCCCTGTCAGGTTGGAAGAAGCCCCCAACACTCCTCAAGACCGTACTAGAACAATTTTCAACAGCGCCGGCTCAAATCAAAGAGTGTCGGCTGTCAGCTGCCCGAGCAGGAGCTATTGTTGCTCTAGGCCGAGCCAAGGCATGGGAAACAGAACTAGACCCGGAAGAGATCGCCGCTGGGTGCCCCGAGTTTAAAGATGACGGGTCAGCCTGTGAGGAGCAAGATTTTAACAAGTGTGTGAGGGTGATGCGACCTATGGTGTTTAAGCTTATTGAAGAACTAAATCTGAAGCACTACACACCGACTTATGATGATCAGAACAACAAGATTAAGCCACCCAACCATGAAGTAATGAACCTTGTTCCTGCCAGGCGTAAGCACCTCTTTGCCCTAGATCTTGACTTTGCCCTCAATATGAATGATGAAGCCATATTCGAGGCCTTAAGCAGCATTGACTAGGCGTCACCTGACCTCTAGATGGGCGAAGAAGAAGAGACAGCGCAGGATGACCGGAGTCGTCAACTCGCCATGAAAGAAATCAATGATAAGCCAGGAATCTCCTAGGCCAGGGTACAAGATCTCTTCTCCAAATAACATTTTGGCTCCAAACTTATGGGCTTGTGATAGTGTTGCAATAGAGTAGTCAAAAACCCGGGCAGGTTATAACCCGAAATAGTCAACCATAACTATCATAACCCGGAACCAGGCGACTCAAGGATCTTTAAAACCAAAACTTTGAAAACATAAAAGCATCTAAAATCCAAACAGAAGATATGCAAAGCTCAAAATTCACTTGGGTCAGCTTTTAAAGCATGGCCGAAAAATGTGGCTTATAAGCCGCATATTTGCTTTCAAGGCTGCAACAGCCGTTTGGCACTCAGGCCTCATGTTTGCTTTCAAGGCCGCAGTAGCCGTTTGGCACTCAGGCCTCATGTTTGCTTTCAAGGCCACAACAGCCGTTTTGCACTCATGCCACATGATTGCTTTCAAGGCTGCAACAGCCGTTTGGCACTTAGGCCACAAGATTGTGTTTAAGGCCGCAACAACCATTTGGCACGTAAGCCGCATGATTGCATTAAAGGCTGCAACAGCCGTGGTTTGACCTAGCTCACTGTAAGCCGGCTCTCACATGACAAAATCCGCCGTTTGAACCTTAACAAGTTCAGGGTCTTTAAAAAAATTGACTGTTAAGAGTTTGGAGGGTCACCTAGTGGAGTAGCAAGTTGCAAACAGGCAGGAAAAACCTATAAAAAGTGGCATTTAAGCCGGCCAAGAGGGTATGAAATCTAAACCCAGTGGTTGGAAGCCCCCAAGTGACCTTATGATCAACCAATAAAGGCTCAAATACTTAGAAATTAAATGACAGAGGCCCCGTTCGGGGCTGCCGGCTTTATTATATTGATCATAAATAGTTATATACATTGGCAAAAGTATGTACAGTTTAAGAGTTGACGGCTCAAGTGTAGTGTGGCCGAAGATGTGCAATATTCCAAGGACGGCGGGTCTCCTCCTCCGACTTGCGATAATCCTTGCGCTCACGTATATCAATGAGGTAATACGACCCATTGTTTAGGTTCTTGCTGACCACAAAGGGTCCTTCCCAAGGTGGGGATAACTTGTGCATATCTGTTTGATCTTGAATAAGCCGGAGTACCAAGTCGCCTTCTTGAAACGCCCAGGTCTTAACTCTGAGGCTATGATAGCGACGCGGGTCTTGTTGGCATATCACCGAACGAGCAGCCGCCAGGTCACGCTCCTCGTCCAAAGCATCGAGTGTGTTTTGACGCGCTATTTCATTGTCAGCTTCAACATAAGCCGCCACATGAGGCGAGTTATGACGGATATCACTTGGAAGAACCGCCTCTGCACCATAAACCATGAAGAAAGGCGTATAGCCTGTTGACTTGTTGGGGGTGGTGTTGATACTCCAAAGTACTAAAGGTAACTCCTCAACCCAACAACCCGGTGTTCGCTGCATAGGAACCATAAGCCGGGGCTTGATACCTCTCAAAATTTCTTGATTAGCCCTCTCAGCTTGACCATTAGACTGCGTATGAGCCAAAGAAGAGACATCAAGATGAATATGCTCTTGTTGACAGAATTCTTTCATAGAAACCTTAGACAGATTAGTGCCGTTATCATTTATGATACTATGAGGGTAACCAAATCAGAAGATCAATTTTTTAACAAACTGAACTGCCGTTGCTGCATCACACTTGCTGACCGGCTCTGCTTCAACCCACTTGGTAATTTTGTCAACCGCCACCAAGAAGAGGTGGGTTTTTCTTATCCTTAGACCTCTTGAAAGGTCCAACCGTATCGAGCCCCTAGACTGCGAACGACCAAGTAATTGGAACCATCCTCAATTCTTGAGCCGGCACATGAGCCCGTCGCGAAAACTTCTGACATCCATCACACTTATGGATGATATCTTCGGCATCAGCATGAGCTGTCAACGAGTAAAATCCATGGCGAAAAGCTTTAGCCACTATAGACTTAGAGCCAGCATGATGACCACAATCACCATCATGGATTTCTCTTAAAATCACACGGCCCTCTTCAGGAGAAACACAACGCTGGAACACACCTGTGACACAACATTGGTGTAACTCGCCATTGACAATAGTCATAGACTTAGACCCCAGGTTATCTGCCTGGCCAAAGTTTCATCCTCAGGTAACTCGCCCCGGATCATATAAGCCAAGTAGGGAAGTGTCCAATCAGGAATAGCATGGCGAGCTGCCACCAATTGTGCCTCCGGGTCAGGAATAGCAAGATCCTCTTCTGATGGTAACTTAACTGAAGGACTATGCTGCACATCAAGAAACACATTAGGGGGCACCGGCTTACGTTGAGATCCAAGCCGGCTCAAGGCATCAGTCGCCTCATTCTTCCTTTGATCAATATGCTCCACCTGATAGCCCATGAAGTGACCAGCAGTATTATCAACCGCCCGGCGATAAGCCGCCATGAGCGGGTCCTTGGAATCTCAAGTGTCTGAAACTTGCCGAGCCACCACATCTGAGTCGCCAAAACACATGACCCGGCTTAAATTCGTCTCTTTGGCCATTCAAAGACCATGGGGCAAAGCTTCATATTCAGCTGTGTTGTTAGTACAAGGAAACATCAACCTTAAAACATAGCGAAATTTATCACCTCATGGGGAAGTAAAAATAACTCCACCACCAAGCCTTCTAATTGCCTGGACCCATCAAAGTGAATAGTCTAATATGTGTTATTAGGCTTCTCCTCAGGCATCTGCAATTCCGTCCAGTCATTGATGAAATCGACAAGAGCCTGAGAGTTAATAACTGTCCTTGGCATATACTTCAAACCATGGGGTCCGAGCTCAATAGCCCACTTAGCCACTTGAACTGTGGCCTCTGTGTTCTGAATGATATCCCCCTAAGGAGCAGAACTAACCACAGTAATATGATGGCAAAGAAAATAATGCTTCAGTTTACGACTGACCATGAACACCCCGTATACCAATTTCTGCCAATGTGGGTATCAGTGCTTAGACTCAATTAACACTTGACTGACATAATAAGCCGGCCTCTGGAATGGGTATTCCTTACCCGTCTCCTTACACCACACCACAATCGACACACTGACAGCTCTACTATTCGCCGCTACGTGTAGGAGCAAGGGTTCTCTATCAATGGGAGCCGCAAGGACTGGCTGCTCAGCTAACTGCTTCTTGAGTGCCTTAAATGCTTCATTAGCAGCATCACTCCAAACAAAGTGATTTGTTTTCTTCATCATCTGGTACAAAGGAATTGCCTTCTCACCTACGTGGCTTATGAACTGGCTTAAAGCCGCAATATGACCCACTGAGCACTGGACATCATTAACACACAACGGGTTAGCCAATGAAGTGACAACTCTGATCTTCTCCGGGTTAGCTTCAATGCCCCTCTCTGAAACTAGGAAACCCAAGAGCTTGCCTACAGGCACACCAAAAAACACACTGAGTTAAGCATCATATTATAGACTCGGAGATTATCAAAGGTCTCCTTTAAATCATCTAAGAGAGTCTCCTTCTTTCTGGACTTGACAACGATATCATCCACATAAGCATGAACATTACGTCCAATCTGGTTATGGAAACAATTCTGGACACAACGCTGATAAGTCGCCTGTGCACTCTTGAGCCCAAAACGAATAGACACATAGCATAAAGCCACAAATAGTGTGTTAAAAACTGTCTTATCTTGGTCTTTAACTGCCATCTTAATCCGATGGTAACCAGAATAAGCATCCAGGAAGCACAGACGCTCACAACCTGCCATGGCGTCTATAATCTAATCAATATGGGAAAGAGCAAATGGATCAGCTGGACAAGCTTTACTAAGATCTATATAATCCACACACATACGCCAAGTGCCGTTTTTCTTAAGCACCAGCACAGGGTTAGCGAACCACTCAGGGTGAAAAACTTCAATGATGAACCCAGCTGCCAAGAGCAGGGCCACCTCTTCTCCAATGGACTCACGTAGCTCTTCGTTGAAACGACAAAAGAACTGTTTCACCGGCTTAAATTTAGGATCAATATTAAGAGCGTGCTCAGCGAGTTCTCTCGGTACACCCGGCATGTCTGAAGGTTTCCATGCAAAGATGTCCCGATTCTCACGGATGAACTCGATGAGCGCGCTTTCCTATTTAGGATCCATGTTAGCACTGATGGTGAACTACTAAGATGAGTCTCCAGGGACAAATTCAACCTGTTTAATATCATCAGCCGACTTAAACTGCAACAAAGGGTCTTGCTCAGTGGTCGGCTTCTTCAGAGGGGACATATCTGCTGGATCAACATTATCTTTATAAATTTTGAGCTCCTTTGTGGCGCAAACCGACTCAGCATATGCAGCATCTCCTTTGCCACACCCTGATTTTCATACCACAACACTTAAGCTAATAAGTCATGATAAAATGTGATTACACAAAAACTTTTGAGTGTTTTGGACTTTGCTTGATTTGGATTTTTGTTTGTCGTTTGAAAGTGCTCTAAAAATAAAATAAACACTCCAACTCCTATACTTCATCTCCTTGATACAAAAATTTTCCCAATGATCATGCCATGTGTATAGGTCAGAATAGTATTTTCTTGTAAAAATAATTTGGCCAAAAAGTATTTTGTAAATTAGGTTTTCTAAAAACCCGTGAGTTAAGGTTTGAACTACAAGTACTTAATATGGGATGTGAAAAATCTTTCAAAAATTATATTTGAATCCTATTATATATAGAACTCCCTAAAACCACAAAAATATTATTTTAAAAGGTATTTCGCTATTTTATTTAAAGGCTTTTTCTTTAGGCCAGAAATGGTATTTAATAAGTAAAAACTATTTTAGAGTTTCAAAAATATTTGAGAAAATTTAGGGAGACTCAGTGGACATATATTCTCCATATATATGAGTTTCAACACATGGTCATGGCCAAAATATCGGTCAAATCCCTCAAAAACCCTTTCTGATATATCAAGCTTTTGAAATATTTACAAAGGAAGTATTCTCCATTTAATTCAAGAAAATTCCACCATGTCACAAATGGCCTACTTGATGATCTTGACAAGTCTCATGTCATGGAGAACAATATAACCCCATGGAACCCTCTCCAAACCATTTCTGTCCTTTTCCAAGTTTGAACAACTTTGCACTACCAAACATGTCCAAATGCTCCCAAACTTGGTACACATGCTTAGATTGTCTAATTATTCATCTATACCAAATGTCACAAGTTGGAGAACAAGATAACTTGATCAAAGTACCCCAAAACACCCTTTCTCCAGAACCAAATTTGAGCAACTCTACATTTCCAAGTGTCTCCTTTTGATCCCAATTTTTGTGTACATGCTCAAATACTCAAATGATGACACTACACCAAGTGGTGAATCAAGGAGAAAAGGTTTGCATGACTAAATCTTGTTAAAACCATTTCATTTGATTTCTAGGGTTTGCCAAAGTTACATTGGCAACTTTCTCCAAACGGACTCAAGCTTGGTGATAAACCTCATTTGCAGATGATATTTGATCCATTTAAATATCATTTCAAGAAGAATTCATTTACATGCACAAAACATCATCAAACACCTTCGGTTATTTTGCCAAAGCCATTGTTTTGACCCCTTCCACTATTGTCCATAAGCTCAAATCTTTACCAGAGCTTCTCCTCGTCATCTTCTACAACCAGCAATTCTCTCTCCTCCTCAGTTCATTGATTGAGGGGGTAAAACCCCCATTTACCTCTCTGGACAGCAGGAAATTCACTCTTTCTCACCCCCTCCTCACACCAGAGCCCTTCCAGAGCATCCAATGCTGCATTCCCTTTCTTTACTCCCTCCCAGAGACCCTAGACACTTGTGGCCACGAGTAGGGCACCTAAAAATATGTGAATGCAGGCCATTTGGGCACTCTGGAGCGTGCTACAGTGCACCAAATCATTGTAGCAGCCCCTTTCCAATGCGCCCAGCCACCTCGGGCCTCCCCAGCATGCCAACCGACGTGCCTCGGCATCCGCAGCATGGCAAGTGGTCGGCCCTGATAACCCACAAGTATAGGGGATAGCAACAGTTTTTGAGGGTAAAGTATTCAACCCAAATTTGTTGATTTGACACAAGGGGAGCCAAAGAATATTCTCAAGTACTAGCAGCTGAGTTGTCAATTCAATCACACCTGGAAACTCAGTATCTGCAGCAAGGTGTTTAGTAGCAACGTAATATGATAGTGGCGATAACGGTAACAAAAGTAAAGACAGCAAAAGTAGTGTTTTTGGTATTTTCGTAGTGATTGTAACAGTAGCAACGGAAAAGTAAATAAGCGTAAACCAGTATATGGAAAGCTCGTAGGCACTAGATCAGTGATGGATAATTATGCCGGATGTGGTTCGTCATGTAACAGTTTTAACATGGGGTGACACAGAACTAGCTCCAATTCATCAATGTAATGTAGGCATGTATTCCGAATATAGTCATACGTGCTTATGGAAAATTACTTGCATGACATCTTTTGTCCTACCCTCCCGTGGCAGCGGGGTCCTATTGGAAACTAAGGGATATTAAGGCCTCCTTTTAATAGAGAACCGAAACAAAGCATTAGCACATAGTGAATACATGAACTCCTCAAACTATGGTCATCACCGAGAAGTATCCTGATTATTGTCAATTCGGGGTTGTTAGATCATAACACATAATAGGTGACTATAGACTTGCAAGATAGGATCAAGAACACACATATATTCATGAAAACCTAATAGGTTCAGATCTGAAATCATGGCACTCGGGCCCTAGTTACAAGCATTAAGCATAGCAAAGTCATAGCAACATCAATCTCATAACATAGTGGATACTAGGGATCAAACCCTAACAAAGCTCACTTGATTACATGATAAATCTCATCCAACCCATCACCGCCCAGCAAGCCTACAATGGAATTACTCACGCACGACGGTGAGCATCATGAAATTGGTGATGGAGGATGGTTGATGTTGACGACGGCGACGAATCCCCTCTCCGGGCCGAGCGGACTCCAGATCAGCCCTCCCGAGAGAGATTAGGGCTTGGCGGTGGCTTCGTATCGTAAAACGTGATGATTTCTTCTCTTTGATTTTTTCTCCCCGAAAGCCAATAAATAGAGTTGGAGTTGGCGTCGGAGGGTGTCCAGGGGCCCCACGTGGGGGGCCCCCACCCTCGTGGACAGGGTGTGGGCCCCCTGGTCTTCATCTTTGGCGAGGATTTTTTATTTTTGGGATATTTTTATATTGCACGGGTAAGTCGGGAGACAGACAGAAAAATACTATTTTACTTTATTTCTACTAAATAATAGAAAATATAAAGAGGGTTCAGAAGGTTGTGCTTCTAGTTTCATCCATCTCATGCTCATCAAAAGGAATCCACTAACAAGGTTGATCAAGTCTTGTTAACAAACACATTCCGATTAACTTGGAACCGGAGAAATTTCGAATAACACTATGTTACTTCAACAGGGATATGGACATCCCCAATAATAAGTATATCATATTTCTTCTTGACAGTAGGGAGGGGACATTCAAAACTTCCAAATATAATCGATGGAATTTTTCCAATAGAGTTGATACTATGCACTTGAGGTTGTTTCCTCGGAAAGTGTACCGTATGCTCATTACCATTAACATGAAAAGTGGCATTGCCTTTGTTGCAATCAATAACAGCCCCCGCAGTATTAAGGAAAGGTCTTCCAAGAATAATAGACATACTATCATCCTCGGGAATATCGAGAATAACAAAGTCCATTAAAATAGTAACGTTCGCAACCACAACAGGCACATCCTCACAAATACCGACCGGTATAGCAGTTGATTTATCAGCCATTTGCAAAGATATTTCAGTAGGTGTCAACTTATTCAAGTCAAGTCTACGATATAAAGAGAGAGGCATAACACTAACACCGGCTCCAAGATCACATAAAGCAGTTTTAACATAATTTCTCTTAATGGAGCATGGTGTAGTACGTACTCCTGGATCTCCAAGTTTCTTTGATATTCCACCCTTAAAAGTATAATTAGCAAGCATGGTGGAAATTTAAGCTTCCGGTATCTTTCTTTTAGTTGTAACAATATCTTTCATATATTTAGCATAAGGATTCATTTTGAGCATATCAGTCAATCGCATACGCAAAAAGATGGGTCTAATCATTTCAGCAAAGTGCTCAAAATCCTCATCATCCTTTTTCTTGGATGGTTTAGGAGGAAAAGGCATGGGTTTGAACCCATGGTTCTCTTTCTTTACCATGTTTCCTAGCAACAAAGTCTCTTTTATCATAACGTTGATTCTTTGATTGTGGGTTATCAAGATCAACAACAGGTTCAACTTCTACATCATTATCATTACTAGGTTGAGCATCATCATGAACAACATCATTAACATTTTCACTAGGTTCATGTTCATTACCAGATTGTGTTTTAGCATCAGACATAGAGATATCATTTGGATTATCAAGTGATTCAGCAACAAGTTCACTAGAAGTTTGCACAGTTCTATCATTTTTCTTTTTCTTCCTTTTAGAAGAGCTAGGTACATAAATATTATTTCTCTGAGAATCTTGCTCGATTCTCTTAGGGTGGCCTTCAGGATACAAAGGTTCCTGAGTCATTCTACCAGTTCTAGTAGCCACTCTAACAGCATAATCATTTTTCTTACTATTCATTTCATCAAGCACTTCTTTCTGAGCTTTAAGTACTTGCTCTACTTGAGTGGTAACCATAGAAGCATGTCTTCTAACAAGTTTAAGTTCACCTCTAATATTAGCCATATAATCACTCAAGCGTTTTATCATGAAGGTATTCTGTTTTAATTGTCTACCAAAATAAGCATTAAAGTCATCTTGCTTAAACATAAAGTTATCAAACTCATCCAAGCAATTGACTAGCAATTTTAGTAGGAGGGACTTCACTTTATCATATCTCAGAAAGAGAATTTACCTTTACTACCAGTGTCGGGTTATCGGGATCAGGAGGTTCTTCAGTGAATAAAGAATTGAGATCATATACTTCTTCAACAGGCGGTAAATTAAGACCATGTATTTCTTCAATATGAGGTAAATTCTTAACATCTTCAGCATTAATACCTTTTTCTTTCATAGATTTCTTTGCATCTTGCATATCTTTGGGACTAAGAAATAGAACACCTCTCTTCTCCGGAGTTGGTTTAGGAATTGGCTCAGGAGTAGGCTCGGGAGTTGGCTCAGGAGGTGCCAATTATTTTCATTTGTCAACATATTGTTCAATAGAATTTCAGCTTCATCCGGTGTTCTTTCCCTGAAAAGAGAACCAACACAACTATCCAGGTAATCTCTGGAAGCATCGGTTAGTCCATTATAAAAGATATCAAGTATTTCAGGTTTCTTAAGAGGATGATCAGGCAAAGCATTAAGTAACTTGAGAAGCCTCCCCCAAGCTTGTGGGAGACTCTCTTCTTCAATTTGCACAAAATTATATATATCCCTCAAAGCAGCATGTTTCTTATGAGCAGGGAAATATTTAGCAAAGAAGTAATAAATCATATCCTGGGGACTACGCACACAACCAGGATCAAGAGAATTAAACCATATCTTAGCATCACCCTTTAATGAGAACGGAAATATTTTGAGTATATAAAAGTAGTGCGATCTCTCATCATTAGTAAACAGGGCAGCTATATCATTTCACTTAGTAAGATGTGCCACAACAGTTTCAGATTCATAGCCATAAAAAGGATCAGATTCGACCAACGTAATTATATCAGGATCAACAGAGAATTCATAATCCTTATCAGGAACACAAATAGGTGAAGTAGCAAAAGCAGGGTCAGGTCTCATCCTATCTCTAAGAGATTCTTTACTCCATTTAACTAGCAGCCTCTTAAGTTCATATCTATCCTGGCAAGCAAAAATAGTTGCAGAAGATTCCGCATCAAAAAGATAACCCTCAGGAATAGCAGGCATATTTTCATCATCACTTTCATCATTGTATTTAGTTTCAATAATTTCTCTTTCTCTAGACCTACAAATTTTTTCATCTAGAAACTCACCAAGGGGCACAGTAGTATCAAGCACAGAAGTAGTTTCACCATAAGTATCATGCATAGCAGAAGTGGCATCATCAATAACATGCGACATATCAGAACGAATAGCAGAAGCAGGTTTAGGTGTCGTTAGCTTACTCATAACAGAAGGTTAATCAAGTGCAGAGCTAGATGGCAGTTCCTTACCTCCCCTCGTAGTTGAGGGATAAATTGTTGTCTTAGCATCTTTCAAGTTCTTCATAGTGTCCAGCAGATATAAATCCCAAGTGACTCAAAGAATAGAGCTATGCTCCCCGGCAACGGCGCCAGAAAAAGGTCTTGATAACCCACAAGTATAGGGGATCGCAACAGTTTTCGAGGGTAAAGTATTCAACCCAAATTTGTTGATTCGACACAAGGGGAGCCAAAGAATATTCTCAAGTATTAGCAGTTGAGTTGTCAATTCAACCACACCTGGAAACTCAGTATCTGTAGCAACGTGTTTAGTAGCAACATAATATGATAGTGGCGGTAACGGTAACAAAAGTAAAGACATCAAAAGTAATGTTTTTGGTATTTTTGTAGTGATTGTAACAGTAGCAACGGAAAAGTAAATAAGCGTAAACCAGTATATGGAAAGCTCGTAGGCACCGGATCAGTGATGTATAATTATGCCGGATGCGGTTCGTCATGTAACAGTTATAACATAGGGTGACACAGAACTAGCTCCAACTCATCAATGTAATGTAGGCATGTATTCCGAATATAGTCATACGTGCTTATGGAAAAGAACTTGCATGACATCTTTTGTCCAACCCTCCCGTGGCTGCGGGGTCCTATTGGAAACTAAGGGATATTAAGGCCTGGCCAACGGTGATAGTTCGGCTATCCGGACAGCCCCTAATCCGGGACTCCCTCAAGTACCATGTCATACAGATGAACATCTCTGCATTCCGTGCTACCCATTACATTCCGCACTTCCTTGCCAAATTTTGCCATCCTTGTCTAAACCATTGTCTTGTTTCCTAGGATGGTCAACACCCGCAACAACCCTGCTGCTCCGGAGCAGGGAGAAGCCAGCGCAGCTAGGAATGTGAATCTGCCTCAACCGCCTTCTCTGACCGAAGTTATGATGGAGGCAGAACGAAACAAGCGTGAGACCAATCGCTTGCTGGAGCGGATTGAGCAGAATACTACACGCCAGCCAAGGAATGACCTGGTGTCAATGAATGACTTTGTCAAGCTGTATCCACCGAAGTTTAAACACTCCGTCGAGCCTCTCGATGCGGATGACTGGCTTCGCAGCATCACCCACAAGCTACATTCTGCGAATGTAGCCGAAGCTGATAAGGTTACCTTTGCTGCCTATCACCTCGAAGGCCCTGCTAGCCTTTGGTTGGAAAATTGAGGCTATGCGCCCAGTCGGCCAAATCACTACCTGGGCTGAGTTCAGTGCGGCTTTCCGTGAGCATCACATTCTGGAAGGTCTCATGGATCGTAAGAGGGAAGAGTTCTGTAATTTCACCCAAGGTAGACTACATGTGAATGCATACAGTCGTGAGTTTGGAAATCCAGCACATTATGCTCCTGAAGAAGTATCCACCGACGCCAAGAAGCAGGCAAGGTTCCGCAAGGGACTTAGCCCCGAGCTTCACCGTGATCTTCGCTCGCACGAGTGCTCCTCCTTCCGTGGTTAGTCAACAAGGCTATCGGTCTTTGAGGCAGGACAGATCGACTTTGAAGCTTCACGCAAGCACTCCCGTGACTTTGGTTCTTCATCCGGCTCTAGATCTCAGAAGCGCCGAGTGTGGATCCCAAGCACCGCTCTGCCACCCAGATTCACTCCGAGGCCATCCTTTGAGGCGCCTCGCCCCAACCAGCAGTATGCACCGCCCAAGGCCTATGGTGGCCCCGCTGCTAATGCTGCTCCACGTCCCAATGTGATAACCTGTTTCAAGTGTGGGGAGATGGGTCACTACATCCGTGGGTGTCCCCAGAACAACCCCAGTCAGATCGGAAAGTCTGTTGGCCGCGGTAAGCCAGCAGGAAAGGTGCTCTACACCAAACCAGCTGCCACTGCTCGTGGCCATGTCAACTACGTTTCAGCTGAGGAGACCCATGAGGATCCCAACGTCGTTCTCGGTACGCTCCTTGTTAATTGTCATCCGACAACTGTTCTCTTCGATACTGGAGCATCTCATTCATTTATTTCTGAGAGCTATGCTCGATTGCACAACACCACATTTTGTGACATGCACACCTCCATGGAAATTCAGACTCCTGGTTCTAGATGGCAAACCTCTAGAATAAGTCATGGGAATGAAATCATTGTCGATAGATTAGTTTTCCTTGCATCACTAATAGCTCTCAAGTCCTCTGACATAAACATCATCTTGGGTATGGACTGGATGTCAGCCCATTATGCTAAGATTGATTGCTCTACTAGAACTGTTCAACTCACCCATCCATCGGGCAAGACAGTCAATGTTTTGACCCCGAGTGTCTAAGCGTCAGCTCTACTCCTTAAATGCCAACCCCCTTCCAGACCTTGAAGATATTTCGGTAGTCCGTGACTTCCTGGATGTCTTTCCAGAGGAACTGCCAAGTGTTCCACCTGACAGAGATGTCGAGTTCGTGATAGACCTTGTTCCAGGAACCGTCCCAATCTCTAGAAGACCTTATAAGATGGCACCCCTAGAACTAGCCGAGCTTAAGAAACAACTCGATGAGTCCTTGCAAAAGGGTTTCATCCGTCCTAGTTCTTCTCCATGGGCTCGCCCCATCCTCTTCGTCAAGAAGAAGGATGGAACGGATCGGATGGTTGTAGATTACCGACCTGTCAATTTGGTCACTATCAAGAACAAGTATCCGCTCCCCAGGATCAACGACCTGTATGATCAGCTCGTTGGATCCTCAGTCTTTTCCAAGATGGATTTGAGGTTGGGCTACCATCAAATCAAAATCAAGAACGGGGACATTCCTAAAACGACCTTTGTTAATCGTTATGGCCAATACGAGTACACCGTCATGTCCTTCGGGTTAACCAATGCTCCAGCCACCTTCTCTCGGTTAATGAACTGGATATTCATGGAGTATTTGGATAAATTCGTCGTGGTTTACCTCGATGATATACTCATCTACTCCAAGAATGAGGAAGAACATGCCAACATCTAAGGCTAGTATTGATGAAACTTGAGAGCATCGCTTTGTATGCCAAATTCTCTAAGTGTGAGTTTTGGTTGCCAGAATTAACCTATCTAGGCCATGTAATCTCTGGTAAGGGCATTGCTGTCAATCCCGAGTGAGTTCAAGCCGTCCTTGACTGGACTCCACCTGAATCGGTCAAGCAAGTTCGGAGTTTCCTCGGTTTAGCGAGCTATTGCCGCCGCTTCATCGAGAATTTCTCCAAGGTTGCTAAGCCTCTAACTGAACTCCTCAAGAAAGATAAAAAGTTCGAGTGGACCCCACAGTGTGAGTTCAGCTTTCAGGAACTGAAAAGACGCCTGACATCTGCTCCCGTACTTGTTCCACCAGATTTTTCTAAGGACTTTGTTATCTATTGCGACGCCTCGCGACAAGGACTAGGTTGCATACTCATGCAAGATTGTCATGTGATTGCCTACGCTTCTCGACAGTTGCGTCCAAATGAGGATAACTATCCCACACATGATCTAGAGCTTGCAGCAGTGGTCCATGCACTCAAAACATGGCGACATTACCTTCTTGGTAATCGTTGCGAAATTTACACTAATCACCAAAGTCTGAAATACATCTTCACCCAACCGGATTTGAATCTTAGGCAAAGACGTTGGGTCGAGTTGATTACGGATTACGACTTAGGAATATCTTACACCCCAGGCAAAGCCAATGTCATGGATGATGCACTAAGTCGTAAATCTCATTGTAACAACCTGATGTTACAACAAAGTCAACCACTTCTCCACGAGGAATTTAGTAAGCTTAACCTTCACATTGTTCCTCGAGGATTTCTTTCCACCCTGGTGGCGAAACCCAACCTTGCGGATCAAATCATAACCGCCCAGCGGTATGATAGAGGAATATCTCGGATCAAGGAGAACATTGCAAGCGGAGCAGCTAAGTGTTTCTCCATAGATGAGCGAGGTGTTGTCTTCTTTGATAACCGCTTGGTGGTTCCCAAGAAACAACAGCTACGGCAATTGATCCTTAAGGAAGCCCATGAATACCCTCTCACCATTCATCCCGGTAGTACTAAAATGTATCAAGACCTATGCCAGAGGTTTTGGTGGACTAGGATGAAGAGAGAAATCGCTCAATACATTGCTAATTGCGGCGTCGTCGTCAAGTTAAGCGAGCATCAACGGCCTCTTGGCACCCTTCAACCTTTGGAAATTCCTGAATGGAAATGGGATAAAATCGGTATGGATTTCATTCTGGGTTTCCAGGACCAAGAGAGGAATAATGCTATCTTTGTTGTTGTCGATCGTCTTTCCAAAGTAGCCCACTTCCTACCCGTTAAGTGAGAGTATAACCGCTAGCCAGCTAGCTGAATTGTACATCTCCCGAGTAGTGTCTCTTCATGGTGTTCCATTGGAGATTAACTCAGACCGTGGAAGTCTCTTCACCTCTCGATTTTGGGAAAGTTTCCAAACTGCTATGGGAACTCGTCTCTTCTTTAGCACCGCCTTCCATCCTCAATCAAGTGGTCAAGTAGAACGAGTCAATCAAATTCTGGAGGATATGCTTCGAGCTTCTGTCATCTCTTTCGGCATGAATTGGGAGAAATGCCTTCCATTCGCCGAATTCGCTTATAACAATAGTTATCAAGCTAGCTTGGGCAGAGCTCCCTTCGATGTTCTCTATGGACGGAAATGTCGAACGCCTCTTAACTGGTCAGAAACCGGGGAAAGACAACTCTTTGGCCCAGATATGATCCAGGAAGCAGAAGAGCAGGTTCGCGTTATTCGTGAGAAATTGAAAACAGCCCAATCTCGTCAAAAGAGCCAATATGACCGCAAGCATAAGCCTATGTCTTATGAAGTTAGCAAGAAGGCTTACCTTCGGGTTACTCCTTTGAAGGGAACCCATCGATTCGGTATCAAAGGCAAATTGGCTCCTCGTTACATTGGAACCTTTCGCATTCTTGCCAAACGAGGAGAAGTTGCCTACCAATTGGAACTACCTCCGCATCTTTCCAGAGTTCATGATGTCTTCCACGTTTCTCAACTCAGGCGTTGCTTCTCGGATCCTATCCGTGGAGTGGACCACGAAACGCTTAATCTCCAAGATAATCTCACCTATCGAGAATATCCCGTTCGTATCCTCGATCAAGCCGAGCGTACCACTCGACACCAGAATATCAAGTTTCTCAAGGTTCAATGGTCAAACCATTCCGAGCAAGAAGCTACTTGGGAAAGGGAGGATCGTCTTCGACTTGAGTACCCCACCTTCTTTCTGACAAATCCAAAATCTTGGGACGAGATTCTTTTGAGTGGGGGTGAGTTGTCACATCCTAGCTAGTCCATGCATTAGAGTGTTGCATCATGTTTATCTTTCATCAGAAACTTGAATTGGGGAAGACAGAACCCCCAGAACCCCTTTGTTTTCAACTAAGGTTTACTAAAAATATTTTCAGTGAACCTGAATTGCCCTTATAAAAAGTTCACCCTCTTTGTCTTGGGTTAGAACCTCTGGCAAAATTGGTGCACAATTTTCTAGGTCAACAAAAGGTCATTGAATTAAATCATATGTAAATTGCATTTGCGCATTTAAATGCTAGTAAATATTTTAACTGCACAAATAATTCTAGAAATAAGTGTGGGCTGTTGGAAATAATCTGAACAGAGCCCATGATTATTTGCAGGATTTTTGAAGGTGTCTAGGTATTTTTAGAAAAGCCCAACACTTACAGAAAAATAAAAAACAGAAATTAAAATAGAGAGAGAGAGGATCTTACCTGGCGCCCATCTGGCAAGCCCACCTGCCGGCCCAGCCCAGCCACCGCTCCAGCGAGCTGCTTGGCTTGGCCAGGCAGGTAGCCAGGTGCTCGACGGCGGCACCAGCGCACGCCACGCAGCTGCTCGCCGCCCTGCCGCCTCCCCGCACCGTTCTGCCGCCCCGGCTCGATCGTCCACTCCTCCCCCGAGCTCGCAGACACCCTCTCTCCTCCCCAGCTCCTCTCCCTCGCTCGCCCGCACCATGGCCGACGTCGTCGCGCCAGCGCCACCGTGAAACCCATGCTCTGTGTCGTCCTTGCGCTGCGCCACCGTGTCCGTTCGCTCCGCCATCGTCGACTACATCGAGCAGGCCGAGCCCCGAGCGCTCGCATGCTCTGCAACACCTCCATCGACCCCGACTTCGTCGACCACCGCCGGAGATCCCCTTCGTCGTCGCCACCGCATCAGCTCGTCCCCGACCTCGCCGACCGTTCTGATGTACTCGCCGTGAGCCTAGCTACCTCCCCATCCCTCTCGTTCTCGCTCTCGAGCCCCGCACCGACTGCACCGAGCTCAGCCGCACCCGCCGCAGCCACCGCACGTCGCCGTCGTGGCCACAGCCACGTTGGCTCGACTCCGAGCACACCACCGCACTCACCGCACTCCCAGGAGCCCAAAGCACCTCACCACGTGCCTCGCTGTGCCCCCTAGCCACGGGTTCATTTTCACCCGACTCCGGCGGCCGCCAAGCTCGTCGCCGGCGACGTTTCCGACCACCCCGAGCTCATCCACCGCCACCAAACGCCGTGGCTTGTCCCCGGCTACATGTAGATGGCCTCCGCCGCCCATTTGGTCACCGGAATGCATAAACGCACTCTCGCCGCCGCGTCTGGCTTCGCCGGTAGCTAAACGCCGACGTGTTTGACCCTTGACTTTGACTAGGGTGGGCCCAGGTTGACTCCCCAGAGTCTGTGACAAGTGGGGCCCCCCTCTGCTAATTATCCAGATTAGTTTTAACTAATTTTAACTAGTTTAATTAACTACCGACATGCGGGACCAACTGGTCAGGTTGACCTGGACGTCCCCTTTGACCACTGACGTCACCCTGACGCACTGCTGGCGCAATAATTTCTGGATTTATTTGTATTCAGGAAATTCCAGAAATTGTTGCAAACTTCAAAAATTCATAGAAATTAATCTGTAACTCCAAATGCAAAGATTTATATATGAATTTTGATCAGAAAAATTCAATCTATCCATTGGTAATTGTTTCATGCATGACAGAACAAGTTAACCTTGCTGTTTAAGAAGAATAAGATAATGCACTAATATGGCTATGTTAAATGAGCTAACATTTGAATCTTTGATTCAAATGAGATCATTCCTTTCTGTTCTAGCCTGCATTAGGCCAACACACATTCATATTGTCATGTCATAGCATGCATCATATTGTTTCATATCGTCATGTGTTGATTATGTTCGTTGTGTCTTTCGTGGTAGGTTCTGTCTCCGAGGATCACCCTGAATATCCATCTGAAGGGCAGTACCCTACTACCACTACATCAGGGAAGAAACCCATTGATCATTCCGATATAAACCCATGATCTCGCTTCTGCTCTTGTTTACTGCATTAAGACAACGCGTTTCAAACTGTTGTGTGTTGCGGTAGTTGAACCCACTTCCTTTGCATGACCTGTCATTGCCACAGTAACTAGATGAAACCCACTAGTATGTGTAGGAGTTGATTGAGCCATATTTGTGTTTCCTACCATGCTGTGATTGCTATGCTTAGAGTAGTGTCAGGTCTGGCTCATCGGGATGATGAACTAGAGTGAAAGGTTGCGTCGGTAACAAGAGTGAGGTGTTGAACACGATTTGGTAAAGGTATCGATGAGAGGCCATGTAGGAGTACATGGTGGGTTGTTTCATTGAAGCCGTCCCTAAGAACTGAGATCTGTGTGCGTGATTTAAGACTCAGCTACTACCACGCATTGGGATCCTTAATTGACCCTCTCGACTTATTAACCACTCTTATCCTCTGTCCGGGAGTTGCAAAGTAGTTTTTGGTGTTTGTAGCAAGCTGGGGGCCGCATGCAGCGCTGACCTTAGGGGTGGGCTGTGTTGCAGTAGGCACGTGGCCCGGTGTACCGATTCGCCCGTTTGGTGTCTCGGGAACCCTGCACACATCGTTCGGGGCCGTTAGTGGAAACCTCGGCCGGACTCCCTACGGATGGAACCCGAATAGGCGATAAGCCTAGACTAGGGACTCGTGTGTTTAGTCAGGTCGGGGCCGACACCCTCGCTGGGCTTCCGCTTGAAGGTTGCCGAGTACATGTCGTGTAGCGGCGATAAGTGGTGAGAGCGTGTGTGAACAAGTACACCCCTGCAGGGTATGAAACTATTCGAATAGCCGCGTCCGCGGTAAAGGACTACTTGGTCACCTATACAGTTCATAGAAAAGTAAATTGATACTAGTAAAAGCCTCAAGATAAGTGTGAGTACCGCGGATGGCCCTCTCGTAGGTTGACGGGAGAGGATCCACGGTGGAGTATTGTGATGGTGATTAGTGGACTCGTGTGCGACAAATGCTTTCCAAGTGATGTCACGTAGGATAGCTTAGCCAAGAGTCAAAGCTGGCTTGCTGCAATAACTCCACTACCTTCTTGAGAATGTGCATGTATAGTAGGATTCTGTTGTAAGACTTGCTGAGTACCTCCGTACTCATGTTTGCTTAATTAATGATTTTAGACGACAACACCGCCCCCTCCGTTGGGTTCTATGTAGACCTTGACGTCGACGAGTGACTAGCCACCCAGCTGGTGATCCAAGGCTTGTGAAGGGCCGATGTAGATAGAAGGGCTTCGTCAAGCCTTCTTTCTTTTTAGTGTCTGTACTCAGACTAGTTTGCTTCCGCATGTGCTTGTATGTTTGTATGACTTGAGTGTTGGGTCTTGTGACCCCTATCTGTATGAACATGTTATGTATGGCTCCTCGGAGCCTCTTAAATAAAGTACTTTGAGTTGTAGAGTTTTGTTGTGATGCCATGTTGTATGTAATCATATCGGGCATATTGTGTGTATGATTGAAATGCTTGGTATGAGTGGGATCCGACAATCTAGTTGTTTATCCTTGGCAGCCTCTCATATGGGGAAATGTAGTCTAGTGCTTCTGAGCGATAGTAGTCCTCTGAGCCCGGTTCACGGAGTCCTGCTAGCCCAAAGACTACTGCTCTGGACACTTGATGGCGGCATGTGTTTCACTTTGTTCCGTGTCGTCCCTTGAAAATGTCACGCGGTGACATCCGAGTCTGCCTAGCCTGCTACAGCCGGGTTACGAGTCCTCATTAGCCCGATGCTACAGCCCGGATTCATACGTTGATAACCGACATGCTCGATGTGATTCATGTATGCCTGTCCCCATGGGTTAGCGCCGCTTTGGGTTCACGACTGGCCATGTCGGCCCGGGTTCTCTGTCATGTGGATGCTAGCGACACTATCATATACGTGAGCCAAAAGGCGCAAACGGTCTCGGGCCATGGTAAGGCGACACCCGAGGAAATACCGTGCGTGAGGCCGCAAAGTGATATGAGGTGTTACCAGCTAGGTCGATGTGACTTGGAATCGGGGTCCTGACACAAACCAGTTAGAGATCCTCAAAGACGATTAAATCCCAAAATGAAGGAGGTGGTAAGAAAGGAGATTCTAAAACTCCTTGAGGCAGGTATTATTTATCCCGTTGCTGATAGTGAATGGGTAAGCCCTGTCCATTGTGTCCCTAAAAAGGGAGGTATTACCGTTGTTCCTAATGATATGAATTGATCCCGCAGAGAAATATTACAGGTTATAGGATGGTAATTGATTTTCGTAAGTTAAATAAAGCTACTAAGAAAGATCATTACCCTTTACCTTTTATTGATCAAATGCTAGAAAGGCTATCCAAACACACACATTTTTGCTTTCTAGATGGTTATTCTGGCTTCTCTCAAATACCTGCGTCAACAAAGGATCAATCTAAAACTACTTTTACTTGCCCTTTTGGTACTTTTGCTTATAGACGTATGCCTTTTGGTTTATGTAATGCACCTGCTACCTTTCAAAGATGCATGATGGCTATATTCTCCAATTTTTGTGAAAAGATTTGTGAGGTATTCATGGATGACTTCTCCGTCTATGGATCCTCTTTTGATGATTGTTTGAGCAACCTTGATCGAGTTTTGCAAAGATGCGAAGACACTAGTCTCGTCCTGAATTGGGAAAAGTGTCACTTTTTGGTTAATGAAGGCATTGTCTTGGGGCACAAGATCTCCGAGAGAGGTATTGAAGTTGATAAAACCAAGGTTGATGCTATTGAAAAGATGCCATGTCCCAAGGACATAAAAGGTATAAGAAGTTTCCTTGGTCATGTCGGCTTTTATAGGAGGTTCATTAAGGACTTTTCTAAAATCTCTAGGCCTCTGACTAATTTATTGCAAAAAGATATTCCTTTTCTCTTTGATGATGATTGTTTGGAAGCATTCGAAACACTTAAGAAAGCCTTGATCACTGCACCTATTTGTTCAGCCACCTGATTGGAATTTACCTTTTGAAATTATGTGCGATGCTAGTGATTATGCTATAGGTGCGGTTTTAGGGCAAAGAGTCCATAAGAAATTGAATGTTATCCAGTATGCTAGTAAGACTCTTGATACTGCCCAGAGAAATTATGCTACTACTGAAAAAGAGTTCTTAGCAGTTGTGTTTGCATGTGATAAGTTTAGACCTTATATTGTTGATTCCAAAGTTACTATTCACACTGATCATGTTGTTGTTAAATATCTTATGGAAAAGAAAGATGCTAAGCCTAGACTCATTAGATGGGTTCTCTTGCTCCAAGAATTTGACTTGCATATTATTGATAGAAAGGGAGCTGAGAACCCCGTTGCAGACAACTTGTCTAGATTAGAGAATATTCTTGATGACCCACTGCCTATTAATGATAGTTTTACTGATGAACAATTAGCGGTTGTCAATGCTTCTCATACTGCTCCTTGGTATGCTGATTATGCTTTTTATATTATTGCTAAATATATACCGCCTAGTTTCACATACCAGCAAAAGAAAAAGTTCTTTTATGATTTAAGACATTACTTCTGGGATGATCCACACCTTTATAAAGAAGGAGTAGATGGTATTATTAGACGCTGTGTGCCTGAGCATGAACAGGAACAAATCCTACGCAAGTGTCACTCTGAATCCTATGGAGGATACCACGCTGGAGATAGAACTGCACACAAGGTACTACAATCTGGTTTTTCTTGGCCTACTCTTTTCAAACATGCTCGTAAGTTTGTCTTATCTTGTGATGAATGTCAAAGAATAGGTAACATTAGTAGACGTCAAGAAATGCCTATGAATTATTCTCTTGTTATTGATCCATTTGATGTTTGGGGCTTTGATTATATGGGACCTTTTCCTGCCTCCAATGGTTATACACATATTTTAGTTGCTGGTGATTACGTTACTAAGTGGGTAGAAGCTATTCCAACTAGTAGTGTTGATCATAACACTTCTATTAAAATGCTTAAAGAAGTTATTTTTCCGAGGTTTGGAGTCCCTAGATATCTTATGACTGATGGTGGTTCACACTTTATTCATGGTGCTTTCCGTAAGATGCTTGCTAAGTATGATGTCAATCATAGAATCGCATCTCCTTATCACCCGCAGTCTAGTGGTCAAGTAGAGTTGAGCAATAGAGAGCTCAGATTAATTTTGCAAAAGACTGTGAATGGATCTAGAAAGAATTGGTCCAAAAAACTTGATGATGCATTATGGGCCTATATAACTGCATACAAAAAACCTATGGGTATGTCTCCATATAAGATGGTTTATGGAAAAGCATGTCATTTACCTCTTGAACTTGAACATAAGGCATATTGTGCTATTAAAGAGCTCAATTATGACTTCAAACTTGCCGGTGAGAAGAGGTTGTTTGATATTAGCTCACTTGATGAATGGAGAACGCAAGCATATGAGAATGCCAAGCTTTTCAAAGAAAAAGTCAAACGCTGGCTTGATAAGAGGATACAAAAGCGTGAGTTTAATGTAGGAGATTATGTGTTATTGTTCAACTCTCGTTTAAGATTTTTTGCAGGAAAACTTCTCTCAAAATGGGAAGGTCCCTACGTTATCGAGGAGGTCTATCGTTCTAGTGCTATAAAAATCAACAACTTCGAAGGCACAAATCCGAGGGTGGTAAACGGTCAAAGAATTAAACATTATATTTCAGGTAATCCTATCAATGTCGAAACTAATATTAATGAAACCATAACCCCTGAGGAATACATAAGAGACACTTTCCAGAACGTTCCAGACTCCGAAAAGGCATAGGTACGTGGTACGGTAAGTAAACCGACTCCAAAACAACTCTAATGGCAATTTTTATCAGTTTTGGATTATTTAAGAATTTTAGGAAGAAAGAAGTAGTCCGAAAGGGACACGAGGCTCCCACAAGAGAGGAGGCCGCGCCCCGCCCTGTAGGCGCGCCCCTGTCTCGTGGGCACCTCGTGTGCCTCCCGGACTCCGTTTTCTTGTATGTTACGTATTTTGGTCGGTAAAAATTCATTATATATACTCCCGAAGGTTTTGACCACCGTATTACGCAAATATCCTCTGTTTTCATTTCGAGCTATTTCTGTTTCAGATCTAGAGCATCATGTCGTCTCCAAACGCTCCCAAGGACAATTTTTTCGAGAGAGTTATCAACCCCTATCTCGCGGAGGTGCTGCATCATCCTCAAACCATTGAGGTGCGTGAGGGGGTACTGCACATCCGCGATGTGGAGGGACCAAGGTGTACCGGGAGCGTGGAGACAAAGCTCGAAGCCGTGGAGCAAGAAGTTTTCAAGTGTCAAGGGATGGGGGAGTGTGGACTCAACGCCAACCAGATGATGATCACAGAGTTCACCAACAACCACAAGCTGGATGCCAAAGTCATTGGGGAAACCATCTTCAAACTTCAAGAGAAAATCGAGCACCTCCAAGCCCAGATCTATGACCTGCAAAACCAGAACTGTGAGTATGAATATAGATTCAAGAGAATGAGTTTGGCTGCAGATTTAAGGATCCCGGAGACTCGATCATCCTTTTATGATGGAGAGCCGATGCCCTGGAAGACGGACGACAAGCCTACATCATCAACAACTCCTACTTCACCACCTCCGAAGAAATAATCACATGTGTATGGGCACTCCCCTTGGCAACTGCCAAGCTTGGGGGAGGTTCCCTGGTATCATATCACCATCACAGTCCTATTTTTACCGCTTTATTTAGTTTGATCCTTTTAGTAGTATCTTGATCTAGTAGATTGAAGTTTTGATATCAAGTAGTTTTGAGTTTTGCATTCTGAGCTCTTTATGTAAGCGAGTCCGTGTGCTATCTATAATAAAGATTAGTGTTGAGTCAAGGGCTTTGCTATGTTGCTATGATCTTGAGAAAGTAGAAAGAACAAAAGAGTTCATATTGATCTTATGGATAGTGATAACTTCACATATAGAAAGTATGAGGCATAAAAATTGTTGAGAGTTGATGAACGTAGCCTTGGTCATCGTTGCAATTAATAGGAAGTGATAAGGAAAGAGGGGTTCACATATAAATACATTATCTTGGACATCTTTTATGATTGTGAAGCACTCATTAAGTATGACATGCTAAAAGAGTTGATGTTGGACAAGGAAGACAACGTAATGGTTTATGTTTTCCAACATCTCAGTTAAAGTATATTGTCATTGACCTTCCAAACATGTTGAGCTTGCCTTTCCCCCTCATGCTAGCCAAATTCCTTGCACCAAGTAGAGATACTACTTGTGCTTCCAAATATCCTTAAACCCAGTTTTGCCATGAGAGTCCACCATACCTACCTATGGATTGAATAAGATCCTTCAAGTAAGTTGTCATCAGTGCAAGCAATAAAAATTGCTCTCTAAATATGTATGACTTATTAGTGCAGAGAAAATAAGCTTTGTACGAACTTGTTGTGGAAGTAATAAAAGCGACGGACTGCATAATAAAGGTCCACATACACGGGGCAATATAAAGTGACGTTCTTTTGCACTAAGACTTTATGCATCAACCCTAAACGTGCATGACAACCTCTGCTTCCCTCTGCGAAGGGCCTATCTTTTACTTTATGTTTTTACTTTATGCTTGAGTCAAGGTGATGCTCACCTTTCCATTTTTATTTTTATCCTTTGGCAAGCTCCTCGTGTTTGAAAGATCATGATTCATATATCCAATTGGATGTAAGTTGGCATAGGCTATTATTGTTAACATCACCTAAAGGTGAATACGTTGGGAGGCAACACAATAAGCCCCTATCTTTCTCAGTGTCCGGCTGAAACTCTATAACCACAAGTATTGCGTGAGTGTTAACAATTATAGGGGACTACGAGATAGTTGAGTATGTGAGCTTGCTGAAAGGCTCTATTATTGACTCTTTCCGGTGTTACGATATATTGCAATTGCTTCAATGATTGAGATTATAGTATGTTAGTTCCCAATGAAGTTTTTGAACCATACTTGACATTTGTGAATTGCTTATTACTTGAGCATAGGAAATCATATGACAAAATCCATATATGTTGCTGTTATTAGAATGATCATGATGCCCTCATGTCTGTATTTTATTTTTATCGACACCTCTATCTCTAAACAGGTGGACATATTTTTCGATTTCGGCTTCCGCTTGAGGACAAGCGAGGTCTAAGCTTAGGGGAGTTGATACGTCCATTTTGCATCATGCTTTTATATCAATATTTATTGCATTATGGGCTGTTATTACACATTATATCTCAATACTTATGGCTATTCTCTCTTATTTTACAAGGTTTACCATGAAGAGGGGGAATGCCGGCTGCTGGAATTCTGGCTGGAAAAGGAGCAAACGTTGGAAACCTATTCTGCACAACTCCAAAAGTCCTGAAACTCCATGAAACAACTTTTTGGATTTTATAAGAATTTATGAGCAAAAGAAATAGGCCAGGGGCGCACACCCTGTCCAGGAGACAGGAGGGCGCCCCCCTATGGGGCGCGACCCCCTATCTCCTGGCCCCCCTGGTGGGCCTCCTGCGTCCATCTTATGCTATATCATCACTTTTACCCTGGAAAAAATCGTGGGCAAGCTTACGGGATGAAACTCCGCCGCCACGAGGCGGAACCTTGGCGGAATCAATCTAGGGCTCTGGCGGAGCTGTTCTGCCGGAAATCATCACCAACGTCATCACCAATGATCCTCTCATCGAGAGGGGGTCAATCTCCATCAACATCTTCACCAGCACCATCTCCTCTCAAAACCCTAGTTCATCTCTTGTATCCAATCTTGTATCAAAACCACAAATTGGTACATGTGGGTTGCTAGTAGTGTTGATTACTCCTTGTAGTTGATGCTAGTTGGTTTACTTGGTGGAAGATCATATGTTCAGATCCTTTATGCATATTATTACTCCTCTGATTATGAACATGAATATGCTTTGTGAGTAGTTACGTTTGCTCCCGAGAACATGGGTGAAGTCTTGCTATTAGTAGTCATGTGAATTTGGTATTCGTCCGATATTTTGATGAGATGTATGTTGTCTTTCCTCTAGTGGTGTTATGTGAACGTCGACTACATGACACTTCACCATTATTTGGGCCTAGAGGAAGGCATAGGGAAGTAATAAGTAGATGATGGGTTGCTAGAGTGACAGAAGCTTAAACCCTAGTTTATGTGTTTCTTCGTTAGGGTTTGATGTGGACCCATATGTTTAATGTTGTGGTTAGGTTTACCTTAATACTCCTTTTTGTAGTTGCGGATGCTTGCAATAGGGGTTAATCATAAGTGGGATGCTTGTCCAAGTTAGGACAGTACCCAAGTACTGGTCCACCCACATATCAAATTATCAAAGTACCGAACGCGAATCTTACAAACGTGATGAAAACTAGCTTGACGATAATTCCCAATGTGTCCTCAGGAGCTCTTTCTTCCTTATTAGAATTTGTCCAGGCTTATCCTTTGCTACATAAAGGATTGGGCCACCTTGCTGCACTTTGTTTACTTTATTTACTTTTTGCTCGTTACTATTTATCTTATCACAAAACTATCTATCACCTACTATTTTAGTGCTTGCAGAGAAAACCTTACTGAAAACCGCTTATCATTTCCTTCTGCTCCTCGTTAGGTTCGACACTCTTACTTATCGAAAGGACTACGATAGATCCCCTATACTTGTGGGTCATCAAGAAGCGAGATGATCTCCCCAAGGATGTCGTCCGGTAGATCGCTCATGCGGTCCACCGAAGATTCTATGGGTCCCTTAGATCCGGGTGGGGGGGCTGTTCACGCTTCTCCCAGCTGCCGGGTGCGGGATCTACAACCGGCATCAACGCTGGTGGGAGCCTCATCTTCTTGGCGCTGGGGCCAGCCGACTCCGTTTTCCTTATGGGCGTCGCGCCGAGCTCACGAGTTTGAGCAGAGTAGCCAGAGATGAGCCTAGTGGAAGTGTGAATGGGGAAGAAGGAGGGTTGTGGTTTTCTGTAGGAGTGGAAGAAGCGGAGCTGGCGTTTTCTATACGAGTGAGGAAGAACGTGAGTGGGGGTTTTCTTCACGAGTGAGGAAGATGGGGAGCGGGGGGAATTGGGGGGCGACGGAAGCGGGAGAGTCCAACGAGCTGCAGTATAAGTGGAAGCGAGGAGGAAGGAGGGGTTTTTCTAGGATTGCCCCCTCTTTAAGAAATATGGGCTTCTCCTCGCAAAAAACAAAAACAAATGGGCTTTAAGATGGATAGGCTTTTGTATCAGCCCAGTCGGCTGCCGGTGTTTCATACTATAGGGCCTTAACACTAGGGGCAGCCCATTAGAGACACTCTCCAGCTCTCCAGCTTATTTCCCATTCGAAAGAAAATAAGAGACGCCTTCAGCTTAATTATGGATCCTCATCGGTCAACGTAGCAATAAGCTTATTTTATCTTGCGTTCGTCATTCTACCTACTAAAATTGAGTAGTTAAGAATGTAGGAATACCTGGAGCACCGTGAGGCCAGCTAACAGCATGTTCCACTAAAATTGAGGTTTGTACTTCCGTTTACACAAATAGACACCATATGGAGATAGACAACCCTGTTTGCACAAATATTTAACAGGGTTATTTAAGCAGTGTCATTTTTTTGTAGCGGCATATGATTCGGAGCAACATCTCATATGTTATCAATGGTATTACAGTGACAATATGAAAAAGTGCCATTATCTAAGAAGTGCCATCACATCAAATCAACACTGGCACTGGATTAACGGGGGCTTACATTAACATCCATAACAATTGCATTATGACTATGTGATAACAAGGGCATGTGCGGTTCAAGGGGTTTTAACAGGGATAAACAGGGATTATGGGGGATTAAATCATGTACAAGCCAAATTCCCCTCCATTCCTCTCCAAACCCCTTGGGAGGAGGTTGAACCAAACAAGGCCTAAGACTAACCACACTGGGAGTAACTTAATTCCATACGGTATCATAATATGATACTCAACACTCTCTTTCTTCATTTAATTCTACGCCACCTCATAAAAATTTCCTGGTTCGCATGCATGATACTACTTATGATACTCCCATTACAACCAGCCTGGTAGAATTAATATACCTAATCTAAATGGTCGCCGCCCGATCTCTTTGTCATCCTCCAGCATCCAGCTGAAGAAGAATTATGCAAGACACCGGCTGTTTTCGCCGGCGTCGCCTCGACGGTGGCCTTCATGGGATACAATTGGCGGCGGCCTCCCGTGTTCTACTTCTCCTCGATGATGGCGGCGGGCGGGGATGTGCTGGTCATTACGTTGTCGACATCCGCGTAGCCGCGTCGCCTCATCGACATCCGCGGTGGCTTCTTTCTCTGTCTGCATGGCGCGGCTACGTGTGCGTCGATGACGGATGGCGGAGTCGCAGACACTGGAGGCGTTGTACGATGCGGCGTCGTAGAGGGCAGCGACGATGCCCGTGCCGCCGTGCTCACCGACAAGCCAGCATGGGGCAAGTCGGCACTCTTCCTCGAGCTGTATTGGAGCGGCCAGCTGCGGAATCACGCGCTGGCTTAGTGCGGCAACTGCCTCCGACAGAATAGGCGAGGTAGGTGGAGCAGCGAGCTACCTCACTCGTAACTGTCGGGCTCGGTCGGCCACCCAGACGACTTTTTTGTTGGAGAACTGCTCTTCCTGCTCGTCGGATGCCGTCGAAAGAGTGGAGAAAATGGTGGAAGGAGGACCTTGGCCAGCGTCCTGGTCCTGAACGGACGTGTGTGGCCGGAGTGGGTTTCTCGCATTCCACGTGGGTTTCTCTATCTCTACTCTTATAAAAAACAGAGTTGGTGATGATGGTGTGCCTGCCATCCTGCAATATAGGCCATCCGATTTATATGTGACGGATAGGAAGGAAACTATGGCAATTTTACAAAAAGATACCCACACCCCTCTCCACATTTGCAAATAAGGCCTTCCCTCCTTCATCCTTTTCTCCCATAAGATAAACAACTCATACAAATGCATCTTGATTTTCTGTGCAACGCATGGGCATCTTGCTAGTAAATGTAGGTTTTTGAATGCGGCAAGGAGGCGGTACAGCTGGGAGTGCAGTGTGCGGCGCCCTCGGCCGGCGCACTGATTCAAATGGCGGACGCAGTGAGAGTTCGCATCCGCCCTTACCCCCTTGATCGTGGACCTTGACCATGTATGTCCGGCTTTGAGGACAACATTATCCTTGACGGTGTACATCACCTTGTGTCCAGATCTGAGATGCCACGTGTACCAGATGAATGACTCCAAGTTCGACCACCGTGATGCTAGGTGCGAGCCGAGGAAACTATTGGAGAGACCCCCCTCATAATTTTCCTACATTGGTCGTTTGATTCATAGGATAGAATGCTATATGACTTTTTCTTATGTAATCATGTGTTAATTGGCAATCTAGCATCCACTCCAACTTTTTTTCACTTCCTTTGTTTCTCCTGTGTCAAACAATCTGTTTGTTAGGGGAACACTATGTTAATGCTATGGGATTCAAGTGGACATTCCACTCCAATCCTTTATTTTTCCTATTCATGCGTTTTAAGTTCCTACGAAGAGAGTACTTGCTCTAAATGATGTGCCGCTGCAAGAGCCGCCTATATTAATTAACCATGCTCTAAAAAGGTGGACCAGCTTTGGCTATAGTATACTACTGGTTAGTAGGTGACCTTGCGCTTGGCTCTTCTCCTCTTCTGGAAGTCAAACAATAATGATGGTACTACAGTAGTACTTCTAGCAATCTGACACCAAATGAACTGCTGCACGTCCACCGCTTGTAAGCAAAGGTTTCTCCTCATGCTACGAGCCACCGCGCACGCGTTGTCGAGGGAGAAGGCATAGTAAGCAAGCTTCTCATTGTTCTGTGAGTTGATGGGACACATCAAAGTTCTTGCATGACACGTGCACCTTGATGCTAGATGTCCCGCTTGTTGGCAAAAGGATGAACAAAGATCACGTAAAAAAAGAGTGGAAGAACATAGATTTCCAACGACTGATAAGGAGCTAGGAACCTCGCGGTGGTGCGTCTACACTTATAATATTTTATATTATTCAGCAATATAAAATCAACCAAATCTCTCGTCTATTTGGTTCGCGTGTTTCCCCTATTTTTTGTCGCCTGCCCACCTATAGAATCGCCTCGCGACGGCCAATTCCTCTCCAAACACCTAGGGAGGCGGCTGAACCGAACAAGTCTAATATTTTTCTAGGGCATCTCCAATAGCTGTAAGATAGGTGTTGGTAAATTTGCCACCTAGGACATAGTGATGACGTGGCATGTAATAAATGTGGAGAGAGAGCAAAGTTGTATGTAGAATAACCAACAACCCTTGCACAAGCTTCAAAGTGAAATAGAACAATCACATTTATTTTCTCATCATCTACTGGATAGCTTAAATACAACCTATTGGAGTAGTTGTATGATAGCTTGTTGGTTGATTACATGGACATTTTACCAGCAAGACTAATATACAATCTATTGGAGATGCCCTTAGTGGGTACATTGACGTGGCATCGAAAGGGTGTGATAGATGACTCTGGCAAAATAATTGACTACCACATTGGCATACATGAGCATGGGGCCCACTTGTCAGCATGCTAGACGGAGGAAGGAACTCGAGACAAAATGGAGCACAGAAGGGTGTGAATCAATTGGCTCATGTGCGATGACCACTGGAGCAATCCACTCAGATTGTACTACGTTAAATAATTCAGGCAAACACGGCCGATTGTACTGTGAGTTGGTGACCATGCGCTTGGCTCTTCGCCTCTTCCAGAAGTCGAGTAATGATGATGGTACTACAGCATAGATACTTCTGGCAATCTAACACTGAATGAACTATTGCACGTCCACCACATGTATTAAGCTCACAATCGTAAAGCAAAAGCTTCTCCTTGTCTTGCGAGCCACCCCGCACATGTGTGAGCGAGGGAGAGGTCGTACTACTCCCTCCTTCTAGGTGTACCAATATTTTTTCTCCCACTATTTTCTTCCTGCAACCAGCGGACCCATGCAAATCGTAGTCAACGTCGTAAATAGTTCCTGTCCATTATTATTTTTCGATAAGAATGCCCAAACTAGCCCAACACATTGGCGACACCACTTTATCCCAGGGCTTCTGAATGTGCTCGGGTTCACACCTTAAGAAGAACATTGTCTCAAAGAAAAACTTCAAGAAGAAAAAGGTGCTCCACAACATTTGCAATAAGTTTTAGCCATATAAAATCAATTCTTATAATCCAGCATAATGAGTATTTGGGTCTGACCGGTCAAGCCACCAAAACAAAACATGCGCCGGCGGGAGCGCCTGTTCCCGCCTTCTATGGCTGGTTGCGCTACCGTGCACGCATCACCGCCCTGTCGTACCCTGAAATGCTGGCTAGGCCATCCCTTTACCCCCCGACATCCTATTCTTCTCCGGTGATGGCAGCCTACCCCGTACCAGAACCAGTGAACCCTCGTACTCCCCTCCGCCTACGGCCATACTGCCGCATGTTCCCTGGCTCCTGTTCATTCCCGTTCGAGGCCTCGTCATTGTTCTCTGCCTTGGTGCGCTCGCCGCGGCACCGCCGTCCGGCCCTATCAACATAGGGAATTGGGAGAGGACTGTAGTTGTGAGTATGATAGTACGGAACCACCAGGTCCATTCCCGAACACAAGCAAGCGCTTCATTTACTACTCAGATGCACCCTCATTTTTTACTCTAATCCACCCTGCTGATATCTGCTACTTCTTGAGATTGAAGAGGAAAGGGTGATGCAGCAAAGTAGAGATAAGTATTTCCCTTAGTTAGACAAGGTATCAATACAGGAGAAGAAAACACACAAATAATGACGCAAAGCATCCCTCGACCATCCCCATGGACGTCACACCGCCACCGCAAGAACGGAGAGGACCTACGACGAGAGCTCGCACATGTGCCATCGAGAACGAGGTCACTTCCTTCCTATTCGAGTCTCGTTTGGATTCACGTGAGAATTGGGTTCTACCTCAAATGGAGACATTGTTCATTCTTAGGTACAGAGAAGAAACCCAAGAAGAAGTTGCGAGGGTGACCCAAGTAGGCATAGAGAAGAAGAGTGATGAAGGGAGCGAGAAGGCCAAACCCCCTGGGCACCCCGGGTGCCCGGCCTCTCCAACACCGGGTGCCCGACCACCCACCCCCGGGCGCTGACTTGCCTGCCCCGGGTGCCCGCCCCCTTCGTCTCTAGGTGCCCGGGCCCCTTGCCAGCTGCCAGCCATCCCTGGGTTCCCGGGACTTGGGCCCCTAATTGTCTGGCCTCTGCCCCGCCAGCCGCTGGAAGCAGCCCCGGGTGCCCAGCCTTCGGACCCCCGGGTGCCCGGCCACTCTCCAGCCGGCCCCCTGACCAGGTAGGGTGCCCGACCCCTTCGCCCCGGGTGCCCTGTCCCTCCTGAGCACGTAGCTCCGACCGGTTCGGGTGCCCGGGCCACTTTGCCCCGGGGTGCCGGGACCCCTCCGCGTGCCTGCGTGCACTTTTGGGTCTTGGACCCTTGTATCCCTCTCCCTCACAATTCATCCCTAGACTATATAAACACCTCCCTAGCTCATTAGAAGGATAGCAAAGTATATGACATGATTTGGTGAGCTTTGCTCCTTGTACCACCTCTTGAGAGAGAGAGAGAGAGAGAGAGAGAGAGAGAGAGAGAGAGAGAGACCTCTCCCATGGAGATCAAGACCTCCTATGGAGAAGATCCCTAGTGGATTCAAGCCCCCCATCTAGGGAAAGATCCCCATCATAGGATCATCAAGACCTCATTCCTCATAGGATTGGGATGAACTAGTACCTTGTATCTTTCCTTTGTTGTCCTTGAATCATTGTGACCTCTTGTGTGTTCTTGGATCTAGCATATGTGTGATTGGATCTAGTCAATTTGAGTGTTTCCCCTCTGTTGTGTTCTTCGTGTTCTTGGAGATTTCTCTTCCAATTTGTGAAAGATCTCCACTGAGGGTTCCACCCTACAACATCTTGGTATCATGAGCCATGGTTTCTCACGAAATTGGAGCCCCCCTTCTTGTTCTCTAGCCTAATTTTGTTGTGTTCTTCCCCAATTTCAAAAATTCCCCACCAAAAATAGCCCCAATATTTCTTGTGATTTGTTGGTTTGATGAGGTTTTGTTGGATTTGATCCATCGGTTTCCTTGGTTTCAAGTGGATCTAGCCTTCCCCCATCCATCTCCACTTTTCCCTCCACGAAATCCACCAATTTCTTAAAATTTTCCATAAATTTCTGCCCAATTCCGTGACCCCCGGGCACCCGGACCCCCCGCCCAACCCTGTTGACCACCCCGGGTGCCCGCACCCCTTACCCCCGGGCACCCGGACCCCCGGGCCATTTTTCGCCCAACCTCGCTGACTACCCCGGGTGCCAGCACCTCCGACCCCCGGGCACTCGCACCCCCTTGAATCAGCCCACCAACAAAAACCGTTTCGGCCATAACTTTTGCTCCCGGAGTCCGATTTTGACATTCTTTAGCTAGTTGAGTAGCTATTGACATCCTCCGTCCATATTGATAGGTTCCAACACCATTTGACCCCATAAATTTTTTGGCATTTCGGCATCTTTGCCTAGGCCATCCACCATATCATTCGCAAAACCACCATAGCTTTCCGCAACCTAACCCATTTTCATCCTTATAGCATTTGTGGTTGCTTGAGTGGTGACTTGAGTCTCCTAAGGAGTTTAGGCTACTTAGGGATGGTTGCTTCATCATCAACCACCACTTCCGCATTGCTAACTCCGGAACCACCAACGCATTCCGCCACCACCATTTGACATTTTCCTTTGAGATTTTGAGTTTGTGGTTTTTCCGTTTCCTAGGGTGTTTCGGACAACTAGGAACGGTTCGACATTGACAACACCGCCGCTCAACCTTGTCAAGGATTCATCATCGACCACCTTCACCAATTTGACACCCTAACCGTAAGCAAGAACGGTAACCTCTATATCACCTTGGTATCATGGTATCCCATTATTGTACATACTTGCCATTACATTGTTAACCCCTTGACCCATTTTGCTTCACTTCCCTATAGAGACTAGCCATTTGAGTATTGCCGACAATGTTACTTGTGCACATTAGTGATCCGTACCTTCCATTGCATACATACCATATCATATTGGTATCATCCTAGTATCATCATATCATCCCTTGTGTCACAAGATTGTTCCCGCATATACAAAATTGCTATCTTGGTTTGTGCATTTCGCATAAGTGGCCATACGAAAAAAAAAGAATAAGCTTTTAAGCAAAAAGAGAGCAAAGAAGCTTGTAAGCAAGAGCCATAGCATCGCCACATTGCATACCATACTGTTGGGGAACGTAGCAGAAATTCAAAATTTTCCTACGTGTCACCAAGATCTATCTATGGAGAAACCAGCAACGAGGGGAAGGAGAGTGCATCTACATACCCTTGTAGATCGCTAAGCGGAAGCGTTCAAGAGAACGGGGTTGAAGGAGTCGTACTAAATCGTGATCCAAATCACCGGAGATCCTAGTGCCGAACGGACGGCACCTCCGCGTTCAACACACGTACAGCCCGGTGACGTCTCCCACGCCTTGATCCAGCAAGGAGAGAGGGAGAGGTTGAGGAAGACTCCATCCAGCAGCAGCACAACGGCATGGTGGTGATGGAGGCGTGGCAATCCCAGCAGGCTTCGCCAAGCACCAAGGGAGAGGAGGAGGAGGAGAGGCGGGATGCTACCGGAGAGGGAGAGGCTCTCGTGTGTTATGGGCAGCCCCTAGGCCTCATATATATAGGGGAAAGGGGCTGCGCCCCTTTAGGGTTTCCCACCCCAAGGGTGCGGCCAGCCCTAGATGGGACTTGGGGCGGCCAAGAGGGGAGGAGTGCCTCCCAAGTCAAGTGGAGGCCCTCCCCCTTAGGGTTTCCCCCCTCCCATGCGCATGGGCCTTGGGGGGGCTGGTGCCCCTGGCCCATTAAGGCTAGGGCGCCCCCTACAGCCCATGCTACTGTATTGGACGTGGTGGAACAATTTCCGGACCTCCGGACCCTCCGAATCCTCCGGAACCTTCCGAAGCTTCCGGTACAATACCGAAAAACCCGAACTTTTTCCTAACCCGAACAACAACTTTCCATATATAAATCTTTACCTCCGACCATTCCGGAACTCCTCGTGACGTCCGGGATCTCATCCGGACTCAACAACATTGGGTAACCACATACAAACTTCCTTTATAACCCTAGCGCCATCGAACCTTAAGTGTGTAGACCCTACGGGTTCGGAGACATGTAGACATGACCGAGACGTTCTCCGGTCAATAACCAACAGCGGATCTGGATACCCATGTTGGCTCCCACATGTTCCACGATGATCTCATCGGATGAACCACGATGTCAAGGACTCAATCAATCCCGTATACAATTCCCTTTGTCTAGCGGTATTGTACTTGCCCGAGATTCGATCGTCGGTATACCGATACCTTGTTCAATCTCGTTACCGGCAAGTCTCTTTACTCGTTCCGTAACACATCATCCCGTAATCAACTCCTTGATCACATTGTGCACATTATGATGATGTCCTACCGAGTGGGCCCAGAGATACCTCTCCGTTTACACGGAGTGACAAATCCAGTCTCGATTCGTACCAACCCAATGACACTTTCGAAGATACCGTAGTGCACCTTTATGGTCACCCAGTTACGTTGTGACGTTTGGTACACCCAAAGCATTCCTACGGTATCCGGGAGGTGCACAATCTCATGGTCTAAGGAAATGATACTTGACATTAGAAAAGCTTTAGCATACGAACTACCATCTTTGTGCTAGGCTTAGGATTGGGTCTTGTCCATCACATCATTCTCCTAATGATGTGATCTCGTTATCAATGACATCCAATGTCCATGGTCACGAAACCGTAACCATCTATTGATCAACGAGCTAGTTAACTAGAGGCTTACTAGGGACATGGTGTTGTCTATGTACCCACACATGTATCTGAGTTTCCTGTCAATACAATTATAGCATGGATAATAAACGATTATCATGAACAACGAAATATAATAATAACTAATTTATTATTGCCTCTAGGGCATATTTCCAACACATACTACCATATTGATCATCTTGGATCATCATATGCGGAACACCGGAACATCATACATATAACATACTTGGGATAGAAACCTCATACATTTTGCATCTTATAGGTTGTGCACAAGTGTCGTATCCTCCTATTGAGCAATCATGCTAGCGTCTCTCTTGAGTTGTGCAACATGAGCGTTTTCCGTGGATTCCACATTTTGTGCTCATTCCTTGGTTGCACGACCCCATTATCTATCTGTGTGTGTGTGCTATTGGTCTACTTGTTTAACTTACGAATTTGTGAATCTTTTCCAACATTATTGACTCTTGCTAAAATTTTGCATCAAATTTTGGTGCCACTATCCTCACCGAGCCCCACCATAGGCCTTACTTGTGTAGGTGTGAGAATTGACAAGATCCGGTACCAATTGTAATATTTCCTTGTTACATTATTGAGTGATCATTGATCCATCTTCAACATTGAACAAGGTACATTGGTCTAGTTCTTTCCTTTCTTCCACTCACATTTGCTCGAGTCTTGTGATGGATAGGCAAGGCATTTCATCTCCGGTCTTTGACAACAACGACGGAACGAACAACTAGATCACCAAATCGTCAATCTTCGATCTACAATGACAAATGCAGGGTGCACAATCAAGATTGCCAGAGCGCATCGACAAACTCGCCATCGACATACGACTCTCTGAGCTACGTACATGAGACTACTTCGACAACAAGCTTTCTACACAAAAGGAGGAGAATTATGCTAGGATGGAGGAGATTAGGGCCTTGGTCAAGTCTACCTCCCCTTCGTCATCTTCAAGGCGGCGGCGAGCAAGTCGATCATCTTCGGAGCGCCCACACGATGCAAGCGCAATTCGTCCATGTCCACATGTGCACGACTAAGGGCAAGTCACCTCCAAGCAACATGTGCACGACGACGACAAACGACATCTACTACGAGCTCAAGTGCGACAATGACTCCATCAACCTGAAGATGCTCGACACGCGCAAACCTACAAGTCCGAACAAGCTCTACATCACGCCAAGGATAAGCTTCATGAGCAAAAGAGAAGACCGCGAGACAAGCACCACCAAGAGGATGCTTTAGCTACCACGACTACTTCAGCATCTTCACCAAGTGTTATCAAGGCATCTTCGCCTTTGGACATACAACATCTTTGCCTACTTCCCACGAGTATGCCTACTTTGACATTATCAAGTCGATGGCGATCAACTACGAGCGAGGGCGACACTTCCATCTTCGGAAGCCCCTCATGGAAGATGGCCGAGCATGGGATTTTCCCTTTGACCACGATGACGTATGATGACTTGAGTGACTTACGCCACCATATAGATAGTGAGAGTGTCTTCACCAGTAGCCCCATATACCATGAGTTGCCCCAACTTCCATGTGAGGAGAGCTAGAACCACGACCACTTGAGTGAGATGAGTGACTCCACCGTACGTGAAATTGAGTGCACCTACCTTGAGGGAGTGAGTGAACCACCACATAGAGAGAGTGAGATAGTTGATAGGTCATGTGGGGCCACTTTCAACAGTAACGACTTGACCTCTACCTCTATTGTGTCTTCTCATTTGGTGCTAGGTCCCATATATCATGGCGTGCTGATTCGCAACGACTTCGTCCTTCCTATGGACAAGACGATGACCATGGTGGAATATTATGCAACCCCACATGGTTCCATCAAAACGAAGATGACCACCATTTGGTCTTTCCCACCTTACCGACACCACTTGAGTGGAGTGAACAAGGTAACACATGTGAAGGTGATGCTCTAGTCCCACTAGTGGACATTCTTGACATTGATTGCTTGCATGATGTTGATCCACCTATTGTCATGTTTCATGCTAGTTCGACTTCCCCATGCGATGATTTACCCATTTATGACGAGTTTGATGATTTCCGTGCGGAGTATATTAGTTGTGATGCCATGTTACATAGGATTTCTTGTGATAATTCTCTTGGTCACATCATGTTTAACAACCCGCTTGACTTGTCATATGCTATGCATGAGATCAACAATATGTCATATTTGCAATCTCATCGTAGTGACTATGCATATGCCATCAATATAAACCCAATTTGAACATAATGCATAGATAACAAGCCCATGGTTATTGGCATTTGTTTTTCTTGTGATGATATTGATATGCTCCCTTTGCATCATTTATCTCATATGCCATGCCATGACCACCTAGCATCGGTATGCATTGTTTTGGATGTTGTCAATATTCTCAATGTGATGTTTCCACCAATGCTCATGAGGAGACCCCCATAGTTTCCTCATACATATTAGGAGATTTTGATGCATTCCATACTTTGCATAATTCCCATGATTATGTGCACAATATGCTCCCCATGAATGATAATGCTATTGATGTGCCATATAATTGTATACTCAATTTGCGTCCTCATCATGTTATACATAACAACTATTCTTTCATGATGGATGACATGTTCTTATACCATGCATCAAATTTCTTTGAGCGATGCTTATCTTGTACTAACTCACACGTGCACATACACATCAAGATGGATGATGTGTACATTTACTACGCACACAATTTCTTTGGTTTGTGTCTCTTTTGTGTAGGTACCCATGAATACTTGTCAACCTCGCAATCCCTCGAGTTGACAAAACTAGCTCTAGAGAGCAATGATGACTTGGGATCCCATGGATTGTCTTTCCCACCGCTCTCTTTGCGCAAAGACTTCGCGCATTTCTTCTACATGCCCCTCACTTGGTTATGGGTTATATACCACTTCTCACTTTATGCCCATATTTCCATGTTCACTTTGCATGATAGGCTCATTTTTATACATTTGCCATGCATTTGTGACCCATGCTTTGCATTACACATGATGATTGATTGTACTACTTGTATGTGTATTTGCAAGCTTGGTCGAGATATTGCTTGTTATTGCCATGTTTGCAATGTGCCGCATGCCTAGGATGATACATTGGTCTTGCTTTGTGCTCGTGCTCGCGATATGTCATGTGCATTACCTATGCCTACTATTTGCTCACATGACTTGATTGCCTCACACATGTTGCAAAATTGCTTTGTCATTTGTGTTGAGTGCCTGACTTTCTTCACCACACCATATGCACATTATGCTTGGATTGCCTTGCACTTGCCCCATGCGTTTAGACATTGCATTTCATTTGGTGTTGTGAATGACTCTTATGCCTACCATAGACCATTCATTGACAGTCTTATGCATGCTTGCTATGACATTGAGGTAGATGCTTATTCTCTTGTCACACATATTTGCATCTCTACCTCACATTTACATGCTTGTTTCCATGATGTCCTTGTTTTTGCTCCATTTATGCGCTTACATGACATGTCACAATCCCTTGTCACACCATAAATTATGCTTGATGATGATACTTGTTTGGTGAATCACCTCTTGAATGCTTGATTTTGCACTAACGCTAACCACAATTGTTTTTCCAAGTGTTTGTTATACTTGCTCCTTTTGAAGGAATCACAAGACGGTGCAACATTGGAGAGTGCGCATTTCGAGCTTCAACATGATAATTGCTTGGTGGTTTCCCACTTCTACATGGTGACGCCCTCTCTTTCCCATGGTGATGAAGATCATGATCCATGGACGGATCTCTCCCAGGGGGGAGATGATGCAGAGCATCCCTTGACCATCCGCATGGATGACACACCGCCACCGCAAGCACGGAGAGGACCTACGACGAGAGCTCGTGCACACGCCATCGAGAATGAGGTCACTTCTTTCCTATTCAAGTCTCATTCGGATTCGCGTAAGAATTGGATTCTACCTCAAACGGAGACATTGTTAATTCTTAGGTACAAAGAAGAAACCTAGGAAGAAGTTGCAAGGGTGACCCAAGCAGGAACCCACCCCAGGCCGCTGCCCTGCCTGCCCCGGGTGCCCGACCCCTTTGGCTCCGGGTGCCCGACCCCTTTGGCTCCGGGTGCCCGGGCCCCTTGCCAGCCGCCATCCATCCCTGGGCGCCCGGGACATGGGCCCCCGGGTGCCCGGCCTCTGCCGCGCCAGCCGCTGGGAGCAGCCCCGGGTGCCCGGGCTTGGGACCCCCGGGTGTCTGGCCACTCTCCAGCTGGCCCCCCTGACCAAGCCGGGTGCCCGGCCCCTTCACCCCGGGTGCCCAGTCCCTCCTGAGCGCGTGGCTCTGACCGGTCCGGGTGCCCGGGCAACTTTTCCCCGGGTGCCCGGACCCCTCCGCGTACCTGCGTGCACTTTTGGGTTTTGGACCCTTGTATCCCCCTCCCCCTCACAATTCATCCCTAGACTATATAAACACCTCCCCTAGATCATTAGAAGGATAGAAAAGTATGTGACATGATTTAGTGAGCTTTGCTCCTTGTACCTCCTCTTGAGAGAGAGAGAGAGAGAGAGAGAGAGAGACCTCTCCCATGGAGATCAAGTCCTCATGTGGAGAAGATCCCTAGTGGATTCAAGCCCCCCATCTAGGGAAATATCCCCATCATAGGATCATCAAGACCTCATTCCTCATAGGATTGGGATGAACTAGTATCTTGTATCTTTCTTTTGTTGTCATTGGATCATTGTGACCTCGTGTGTGTTCCTGGATCCAGCATATGTTTGATTGGATCTAGTCAATTTAAGTGTTTCCCCTCTCTTGTGTTCTTCGTGTTCTTGGGGATTTACCCTCCAATTCATGAAAGATCTCCATCTAGGGTTCCAGCCTACAACAGATCACCTAATACCTGCACAAACAATCAAACACTTGCACCCAACGCGATAAAGGGGTTGTCAATCCCTTCCCGGTCACTTGCAAAGGTGAGATCTGATAGAGATTGATAAAACTAAACAAAATATAAAGTAAATATTTTTGGATTTTTGATTTATAGATCGAAAAGTAAAAGATTGCAAAATAGTAGATTGGAAACTTATATGATGGAAAATAGACCTGGGGGCTATAGGTTTCACTAGAGGCTTCTCTCAAGATAGGAAATAATATGGTGGGTGAAAAAATTACTGTCGAGCAAGCACAAAGTTATGACGATATCTAAGGCAATGATTATGAAATATAGGCGTCACACCGCAAGATGGAAACAAGCCAATACGTGCCTTGCTGCCCCTACTGTCACTGGGAAAGGACACCGCAAGATTGAACCCAAAGCTAAGAACTTCTCTCATTGCAAGAAAAACCAATCTAGTTGGCGAAACTAAACCGGTAATTCAAAGAGAATTACAAAGATATCGAATCATGCATAAAAGAAATCAGAGAAGATTCAAATAATATTCATAGATAAGCTGATCATAAATCCACAATTCATCGGATCTCGACAAACACAACGCTAAAGAAGTTTACATCAGATAGATCTCCAAGAACATCGAGGAGAACATGGTAGTGAAAATCAAAGAGAGAGAAGAAGCCATCTAGCTACTAGCTATGGACCCGTAGGTCTATGGTAAACTATTCATGCTTCATCGGAAGGGAAATAGAGTTGATATAGAATCCCTCCATGATGGATCTCATGGGAACACAAGGTTGCGGCGGTGGAAAAGTATTTTCGTGGATGCTTCTGGTGGTTTGGGAATATATGTGAATATATAGGAGGAAGATCTAGGTCAAGGGAGTTAAAGGGGGCCCACAAGGTAGGGGCGGTCCCTACCCCCCTGGGCGCGCCCTCCACCCTTGTGGCCGCCTTGTGGCTCTTCTGACTTGCACTCCAAGTCTCATGGGTGTCTTCTGGTCCAAGACAAATCATCGTGAAGGTTTTATTCCGCTTGGACTCCATTTGGCATTCCTTTTCTATGAAGATCAAAAACAAGGAAATAACATAAACTGGCACTGTGCTCTAGTTTAATAAGTTGGTCCCAAAATAATATAAAATAGCATATTAATGCATGTAAAACATCCAAAACAGATAATATAATAGCATGGAACAATAAAAAATTATAGATACGTTGGAGACGTATCAATCATCCCCAAGCTTAATTCCTGCTCGTCCTCGAGTAGGTAAATTATAAAATAGAATTTTTGATGTGGAATGCTACCTAAGATATTTATCCATGTAAATTTTCTTTATTGTGGCATGAATGTTCAGACCGATAAGATTCAAAAGAAAAGTTTAATATTGACATAAAAACGATAATACTTCAAGCATAATAACAAGGCAATTAGTTCTTCTCAAAATAACATGGCCAAAGAAAGCTTATCCCTACAAAATCATACAGTCTGGCTATGCTCCATTTTCATCACATAAAATATTCAAATCATGCACAACCCCAACGACAAGCCAAACAATTATTTCATACTTTGGATGTTCTCAAACTTTTTCAACTTTCACGCAATACATGAGCGTGAGCCATGGACATAGCACTATAGGTGGAATACAATATGGTGGTTGTGGAGAAGACAAAAAGAAGGAGATAGTCTCACATCAACTAGGCGTATGAACGGGCTATGGAGATGCCCAACAATAGATATCAATGTTAGTGAGTAGGGATTTCCATGCAATGGATGCACTAGAGCTATAAGTTCATGAAAGATGAAAAAGAAACTAGGTGGGTGTGCATCCAACTCGCTTGCTCACGAAGACCTAGGGCAAGTTGAGGAAGACCATCATTGGAATATACAAGCCAAGTTATATAATGAAAAATTCCCACTAGTATATGAAAGTGACAATATAGGAGACTCTCTATAATGAAGATCATGGTGCTACTTTGAAGCACAAGTGTGGAAAAAGGATAGTAACATTGCCCCTTCTCTCTTTGTATCATTTTTTTGAATGGGCTTCTTTGGACTCTTTTATTTTCTTTTTATGTTTCGTCCGGAGTCTCATTACGACTTGTGGGGGAATCATAGTCTCCAACATCCTTTCCTCACATGGGACAATGCTCTAATAATGAAGATCATCACACTTTTATTTACTTACAACTCAAGAATTACAACTTGATACCTAGAACAAAATATGACTCTATATGAATGCCTCCGGCAGTGTACCGGGATGTGCAATGAATCAAGTGTGACATGTATAAAAAATTATGATCGGTGGCTTTGCCACAAATACGATGTCAACTACATGATCATGCAAAGCAATATGACAATGATGAAGTGTGTCATAATAAATGGAATGGTGGAAAGTTGCATGGCAATATATCTCGGAATGGCTATGGAAATGCCATAAGAGGTAGGTATGGTGGCTGTTTTGAGGAATATATAAGGAGGCTTATGTGTGATAGAGCATATCATATCACGGGGTTTGGATGCACCGGCGAAGTTTGCACCAACTCTCAAGGTGAGAAAGGGTAATGCACGGTACCGAAGAGGCTAGCAACGATGGAAGGGTGAGAGTGCGTATAATCCATGGACTCAACATTAGTCATAAAGAACTCAAATAATTATTGTAAAAATCTACAAGTCATCAAAACTAAGCACTACACGCATGCTCCTAGAGGGATAGATTGGTAGGAAAAGACCATCGCTCGTCCCCGATTGCCACTCAAAAGATACAAGTGAAGCACATAGAGTATTCTAATAAATCACGATTCATGCGTGTCCCTCTCGAAAGGTGTGTACAACAAGGATGATTGTGGAAAACTAAAAAGTAAAGACTCATATCATACAAGACGCTTCAAGCAAAACACATATCATGTGGTGAATAAAAATGTAGCGTCAAGTAAAGTTACCGATAGACAAAGACGAAAGAGGGGATGCCTTCCGGGGCATCCCTAGCTTAGGCTCCTGGTTGTCCTTGAATATTACCTTGGGGTGCCTTGGGAATCCCCAAGCTTTGTCTCTTGCCACTCCTTATTCCATAATCCATCAAATCCTTACCCAAAACATGAAAACTTCACAACACAAAACTTAACAGAAAATACCATAAGCTCCGTTAGTATAAGAAAATAAATCACCACTTTTGGTACTGTTCTGAACTCATTATTTATTTATATTGGTGTAATATTTATTGTATTCCAACTTTTCCATGGTTCATACCCCCCGATACTACCCATAGATTCATCAAAATAAGCAAACAACCCATATAAAACAGAATCTCTCAATAACAGAACAGTCTGTAGTAATCTGTAACTCTCGAATACTTCTGTAACTCCAAAAATTATGTAAAATGAGGACAACACAGGCAATTTGTGTACCAATCTTGTGAAAAAATAATCAGATCAAAGGAACGCTTCTATAAAAAAATGAAAATTATTTTCCTGGGCGCAAAAGTTTCTGTTTTTCAGCATGATCAAAACAACTATCACCATAAGCCATCCCAAAGGTATTACTTGGCACAAAAACTAACTGGAACACAAAAACACATCTAACCAGAGGCTAGATGAATTATTTATTGCAAAACAGGACCAGAAAAGTAAGAACAAAAATAAAATTGGGTTGCCTCCCAACAAGCGCTTTACTTTAAAGCTTTTTAGCTAGGCATTGATAATTTCAATGATGCTCACGTGAAAGATAAAAATTCAAACACAAAAAGAGCATCATAAAACATGTGGCAAACAAGTTTAAGTCTAACGTGCTTTCTATGCATAGGGATTTTATAAGCAAACAAATTATCAAGACAAGCAAAAACCACCATATGCAAGGAAGAAGAAAGAAACAATAGGAATCTCAACATAACGAGAGGTAATTTTGTAACATGAAAATTTCTACAATCATATTGTCTCCTCTCATAATAATTACATGTAGGATAATAATCGAATTAAACAATATAACTATCACATAAAAATTTTCTCTTCATGATAATTACATGTAGGATAATAATTAGCATGCAAAGTTGACACTCTTCCGAAAATAGTGGGATTATCATAAAATAAAGTCATGACCTCTCCGAACCCACTTTTATCTAAAATTTCATTAGATTGAATATTCTCCAAATATGTGGATCTAAAGTCGACACTCTTCCAAACCCACTTTCAATATTATTGCAAACATTATTATCAATCTCATATTCATCATGGGGCTTAAATAAATTTTGAAGATCATAAGAAGAATCACCCCAATCATGATCATTGCAACAAGTAGTAGACATAATTGAAATAAATAGAATTTATAATAACATCATTGCAATCATTCTTTTCATCAAAGATCTATTGTGAATCACTTCATTAAGTACTTCATCACAATTTTTCAGATTCGCGGATTTCAAGCAAAACCTCATAAAGATAATGTAGTGCACTCAACTCACTAGAAATTGGTTCATCATAATTGGATCTCTTAAAAAGATTAGAAAGCGGATGAGGATCCATAAATTTTCTTTGCTTCTAAATTTCAATAAACACACAATAATACAAAGCAAATGAGCAAACAAACCAAGTAAGACATAAGGGCGAACGAAAAGACAAACGAAAGAAGGGTGAATAAAAAGGAAAATCTTTTCGAAAATCATTTTAGAAGTGGGGGAGAGGAAAACAAGAAGAAAATGGTGAATAATGTAATGCAACATATGAGAGTTTATGATGGGTATTTGGTAGGCTTGACGTAGATCTCCCCGGCAACGGCGCCAAAAATTCTTCCTGCTACTTCTTGAGCTTGCGTTGGATTTTCCCTTGAAGAGGAAAGGGTGATGCAGCAAAGTAGAGATAAGTATTTCCCTCATTAGAGAACCAAGGTATCAATCAAGTAGGATACAACACCCAAATCACCTAATACCTGCACAAACAATCAAACACTTGCATCCAACGCGATAAAGGGGTTGTCAATCCGTTCACAGTCACTTGCAAAAGTGAGAATGATAGAGATAGATAAAACTAAAAAAAGATAAATTAAATATTTTTGGGTTTTTTTATTTGTAGATCGGAAAGTAAAAGATTGCAATATAGTAGATTGGAAACTTATATGATGGAAAATAGACCCGGGGGCCATAGGTTTCACTAGAGGCTTCTCTCAAGATAGCAAATAATACGGTGGGTGAACAAATTACTGTCGATCAATTGATAGAAAAGCGCAAAGTTATGACGATATCTAAGGCAATGATTATGAAATATAGGCATCACGTCCGTGTCAAGTAGACCGATTCCCGCCTGCATCTACTACTATTACTCAGCACATTGACCGACTCCTGCCTGCATCTAGAGTATTAAGTTCATGAAGAATAGAGTAATGCATTAAGTAAGATGACATGATGTAGAGGAATAAACTAAAGTAATATGATGTAAACCCCATCTTCTTATCCTTGATGGCAACAAGACAATACGTGCCTTGCTGCCCCTACTGTCACTGGGAAAGGACACCGCAAGATTGAACCCAAAGATAAGCACTTCACCCATTGCAAGAAAAACCAATCTAGTTGTCCAAACTAAACCGATAATTCAAAGAGAATTACAAAGATATCAAATCATGCATAAAAGAATTCTGAGAAGACTCAAATAATATTCGTAGATAAGCTGATCGTAAATCAAAAATTCATCGGATCTCGACAAACACACCGCAAAAGAAGATTACATTAGATAGATCTCCAAGAACATTGAGGAGACACATAGTATTGAGAATCAAAGAGAGAGAGAGAAGAAGCCATCTAGCTACTAGTTATGGACTCGTAGGTCTGTGGTAAACTACTCACGCTTCACCAGAAGGGCAATAGAGTTGATATATAAGCCCTCCGTGATCGAATCCCCCTCCGGCAGGATGACGGAAAAGGCCCCAAGATGGGATCTCACGGGAACAGAAGGTTGCGGCGGTGGAAAAGTGTTTTCGTGGTTGCTTCTGGTGTTTTGGGAATATATGTGAATATATAGGAGGAAGATCTAGGTAAGGGGGGTCACGGGGGGCCCACAGGGTAGGGGGCACGCCCTCCACCCTTGTGGCCGCCTCGTGGCTCTTCTAACTTGCATTGCAAGTCTCCTGGGTGTCTTCTGGTCCAAGAAAAATCATCGCGAAGGTTTTATTCCATTTGGACTCCGTTTGGTATTCCTTTTCTGCGAAGCTCAAAAACAAGGAAAAAACAAAAACTGGCACTGGGCTCTAGGTTAATAAGTTAGTCCCAAAAATAATATAAAATAGCATATTAAATCATATAAAACATCCAAAACAGATAATATAATAGCATGGAAGAATAAAAAATTATAGATACATTGGAGACGTATCAATATCTGGGACCCACATCGTTGTCAACGTATAGTCAATTAACGACAGAATTGCACATGTTTTTTTTGAGGATTTTTTCAGAGGAGCAAGCTATAAACTGGGTTGTGTGGTCTCCTCGGCCCGTCCAACAACATGACCAGCCCAGCAGTTTTTTCTTTGGGAAAATAGGTAGCCAACTATTTCTTTTTGAAGAATACCCAAGCTAGGCCTATTTGTTTTCTCCGACTTATTGGGCTGCAAATATTTCAAGACGAGGAGGGATGCATTTCGGCCTGGCCAAAGAGTATGGGCGGTATATCTTAAAAGTTATATGAAAGGGGTTGCAAATTCCAAAAAAATATAGCAAATGGGCAATTAGTTTTGTTTTTTGTTTTTGTTCTTCATTGATATTTTATATTCCATTATATTTTAACATGACATACTTTTTAAATTTGTTTTAGTACGACTACTAATTTTTGGATTAAGAATATTTTGTTCCCCAGCAAAAATATGCGAATTTTTAAATTTTGCATATTTTATCGTTCAATTTTTTTAACCCTGGCACTGATCAGAAAATGGGCACCAATTCTAAAAATGGAAAATAGCCTGCAATAAATTCCATATGAATTAGCAAATAGGCTATACACGCCATAGATTTCGAGGCTGACTTGTTTACGCAAGGCTTTGTCAGTCAATACACGATTTTAGCACCAGTGACCGTTGGATGTCCATCCAACGGCCGACATGCTTCTTCAATCTCTGATCTTCCTGCTCTAGCCGCCTAAACGAGCGCCGGCGGGACTGCCTGCTCCCTCCTCTTGTGGCCGGTTGTGATGCCGCGCATGCTTTACCGGCCCACCCTACGCCCTCCGCTGGCCTAGCCATCCCTCTACCCACCCACACCTCATGTTATTCTCTGGTGACGGAAGCCTCACGCCGCAACCAAACCAGTCAACCATCATACTCTCCTCAGCATGGGCATCCACTGTTGTGTCTTCGCCGGCTCCGGGTCGTTCCATTCCTGGGCATTGATACGTCTCCAACATATCTATAATTTTTATTTGTTCCATGCTATTATATTATCATTCTTGGATGTTCTATAATCATTTTATTTATTTCATTTTTGGTACTAACCTATTGACATAGTGCCAAGTGCCAGTTGTTGTTTTCTGCATGTTTTTTACATCACAGGAAATCAATACCAAACGGAGTCCAAACGCAGCGAAACTTTTTGTGGATTTTTTGGACCAGAAGACATCCAGTGGGCTGGGGAAGCACCTGCGGTGCTCCGAGGGGAGCACAACCCACCAGGGCACGCCTGGGGGCCCAGGCACGCCCAGGCGGGTTGTGCCCACCTCGGGTGCCCCCTAAACCTCCTCTTTCCTCTATAAATACCCCAATATTCCAGAAACCCTAGGGGAGTCGACGAAAATCAATTCCAGCCGCCACAGAGTCTAGAACCACCAGATCCAATCTAGACACCATCACGGAGGGGTTCACCACTTCCATTGGTGCCTCTCCGATGACACGTGCGTAGTCTTTTGTAGACCTTCGGGTCCGTCGTTAGTAGCTAGATGGCTTCCCCTCTCCCATTTGATTCTTAATACAATGGTCTCTTGGAGATCCATATGATGTAACTCTTTTTGCGGTGTGTTTGTTGGGATCGGATGAACTTTGAATGATCAGATCTATCTTTTTATCCATGAAAGTTATTTGAGTTTCTTTGATCTCTTATATGCATGATTGCTTATAGCCTCATATTGCTTCTCCGATATTTGGGTTTTGTTTGGCCAACTTGATCTATTTATCTTGCAATGGGAAGAGGTGCTTTGTAGTGGGTTCGATCTTATGGTGCTTGATCCCAGTGACAGAAGAGGAACTGACACGTATGTATCGTTGCTACTAAGGATAAAATGATGGGGTCTATTTCTACATAAATAGATCTTGTCTACATCATTTCATCATTCTTATTGCATTACTCCATTTCTGCATGAACTTAATACACTAGATGCATGGTGGATAGCGGTCAATGTGTGGAGTAATAATAGTAGATGCAGGCAGGAGTCGGTCTACTAATCTTGGACGTGATGCCTATATAATGATCATTTCCTGGATATCATCATGATTATTTGAAGTTCTATCAATTGCCCAACAGTAATTTGTTTACCCACCGTTTGCTATTTTTCTCGAGAGAAGCCACTAGTGGAACCTGCGGCCCCTGGGTCTCTTTCTCATATTATTTGCCTTTGTGATATATTTTATTTGCCTTTTATTTTCAGATATATTAAACCCAAAAATACAAAAATACCTTGCTGCACTTTATTTTATTTGGCGTTTGATCTATCAATATTTACAACTCTCTCATGTCTGTTTGCCAATTTCAGGCGCCGCTAGCCGAAAGGGATTGACAACCCCTTTAATACTTCGGGTTGTGAGTATTTGTTATTTGTGTGTAGGTGTTGTTTACGTAGTGTTGCTTGATTCTCCTACTGGTTCGATAACCTTGGTCTCATCAGTGAGGGAAATTCCTACCGTCGCTATGCTGCATCATCCCTTCCTCTTTGGGGAAATACCGACGTAGTCCTACCAGACAACAAAAGGAATTTCTGGCGCCATTGCCGGGGAGGATCTTCAACATCTACCAGGTTCCTAATCACAAATCTCATCTCCTGGCAATTTACATTGCCATTTGCCTCTTGTTTTCCTCTCCCCCACTTCACAAAAAATTGCTGTTTTATTCGCCCCCTTTTTCGTTCACCGTTTTCCTGCCGGATTTGTTTTTGTGTGCAATCTTGTTTGCCATTATTATAGTCATGGATAGTTCTTCCTCTATTGCATGCACTCTCGAGAACGAGGTTCTCAACTTTAAACAAAGGGGAGGGGAGAATTTAAAAGATGCTTGGTATAGGATTTTCTGTAAGCAATCTACAGTTGTTCTTCTTTGCTGTTTTTATGTGGGATCACCACTTGGTATAGATTCGTCCTTGATAATATTACCGGTGGAAATTTCTTGATGTGTCCTCTCTTGACGCTTTTAATGCTATGGGAAATTTAGTGGGATCACCACCCCTTATGATTAATGAAACAACTTTGACTCTTGATCATGTTATGGAAAGATTAGATGCTATTGAAAAGAAAATGCTTACTGAAGAACATATTGAAAACTTGATAAAAAGATGCATAATTTTTCTAATAAAATAGGGTCAAAAGTGGGAGAATTTTTTAAGTTGTTAAAAGAAAAGGGAACCATAATTCATGAAAGAATTGAAGAAAGTCCGTCTTGGATTGATAAACTGGAAGAAATCTTTAGCAACCTAAGCATGGCTTTTGCTTCTGCTAAAACTACTAAAAAAACTCCCCTTATGATTGGCAAGATTACTCAAGTTACCAAGAACAAGGGTGCAACTTCTAGCAATAATAATGGAGATCTTAAAATGATTAGTATTCATCCAAATTCTGTTGAAATTGCAGAAGATCCCATTGACAAGAATGAATTTCTCAATTTTATGCCAAGAAGTTTTGCTATTTGACTTGCTAAATCTTCAAAGAAATCTGATTACGTGATTTAGGAGTTCGAGAACAAAGATGACAAAACTTAGATCTTTTGCTTTATGCCTAGCTAAGGGCGTAAAACGATAGCGCTTGTTGGGAGGCAACCCAATGAATAAAATTTACTTTTGATTTTTGCTTTCTGTTCTTGAGTGTTAGCACAATTATGCTACTGTTATGATTGTGTATTTTGTGTTTTAATTAGTGTTTGTGCCAAGTAAAGCCTTTAGGATCTTCTTGGGTAATAGTTGTTCGATCTTGCTGAAAAACAGAAACTTTTGCGCTCATGAAAACAATTCTCATTTTTAACCAGAGCGTGATAAAATAAAAATTCTTTCTGCAGAAGATTAATATAAACATTCCTCAGGATTTCCTAATTTCTCAAGATTTTTGGAGTTTCAGAAGTATTCGAAATATCCAGATTGCTACAGACTGTTCTGTTTTTGACAGATTCTGTTTTCTTTGCGCTATGTGCTTGTTTTGATGATTCTATGGTTTTCTTTGATGAGTTTTTGCCATAGAAAAGTTTGAATATAGTAGATATAATGCAAGAATAAAATATGAATTGGTTTGCTACAGTACTTATTGTAGTGATTTGTTTTCTTATACTAACAGATCTCACGAAGGTTTTGTTGAGTTTTGTGTGGTTGAAGTTTTCAAGTTTTGGGTTATCTTACGATGGATGAAGGAATAACGAGTAAGAAGAGCCTAAGCTTGGGGATGCCCATGGAACCACAAGTTATTATCCAAATAGAAGCAAGCAACTAAGCTTGGGGATGCCCCGAGTAGCATCCCCTGTTTCTTCTAATGACCATCGGTATTTTACTCGAAGCTATATTTTTATTCGTGACATACTATGTGTTTTGCTTGGAGTGTCTTGTATGTGTCTTTGCTTGTTTTGCATTGTGTTTTTAGTCTTGATTCCTTGCTGGACACACCTATTTGAGAGAGCCAAAATTATGCCATGACTTGTTAGAATTGCTCGCTATGCTTCACTTAAATTTTTATGAGCTATGGATTTGCTCTAGTGCTTCAATTATATCTTTTTGAGCACGGTGTGCTTTAGTATTTTTGAAGAAATGCTCTCATACTTCACTTAGATTTATTTGAGAGTTAGTAAAATTTTCAAGAAATTCTCTCTTGCTTCACTTAAATTAATTTGAGAGAAAAAAAATGTTATGCTCATGGTCTCCACTTACATTTGTTTGAGCTTATCAAAAGCAACACATGAAAATTAGTTCCAAAGTGATAGATATCCAAGAAGGATATAATAAAACTTTCATGAAGATCATTGGACAAAATAAACTTGATTACTTGTAATAGTTTTGAGATATGATGATGTGATATGTGAGTCATGTTGATGAGTAATTGTGCTTTACTTAGAATATTGGTGTTAAGGTTTGTGATTCCCTATGCAAGCACGAAAGCCAATAGTCAAAGGAATGAAAATACATCCTACTTGTGGTGCATTATTCAGTGTTAATTATGCTTAATGCTCGCTTATGAGATTATTTGTTTCTTGGTTGGTCACTTCTCAATCTTTTTCTAGCCTTCATTTTGCACTAAGTACAATCACTACTTGTGCATCCAAAATCCTTGAAACCAGTTTTGCCACATGAGTCCACTATACCTACCTATATGCGGTATTCTTTTGCCGTTCTAAGCAAATTTGTATATGCCATCTCTAATATTAAAAATAAGTTTCTATTTTGTGTGCTCATACCGCTCGCGTGGCGATGAGGGGTGGATAATATTTTCCATGCTAGATGTGTTATTCTCATGATGAGTGTTTGTTCACTTGTCATTGCACGAGAGTGCATCAAAGGTAATAGGGATGCCCAGTCCCAAAATGAAAAATGAATTTACTTTATGTGTCAAATAATAAATTCCTTGGAAAGCGTTGGTATGGAAGGCACCCGTCGATACGGTTAACCATGGAAAGTGAAAGTATGGTGGAAAAAGGAATAAACTTTAATTTCTGTTTGGGAACCGCCTATGATATATCTAGCATGGAAAGTGTAGGGAACACTAAGTCATTTTCGTTGGTGGGAAAAGTATGACTCTCAAAATGTTTTTATCTCTCAATTTTTGCTTTGAGCTCTGGCACCTCTACAAATCCCTACTTCCCTCTGCGAAGGGCCTTTCTTTTACTTTATGCAATTTTTATTTTGAGTCTCCATCTTGTCTTATAAAAGCACCAAATAGGGGGCTCTATGATCGTACTTGAGCATTGGGTGTAGCTAATATGCGAGTGTGTTTGATGAATGGATCAATGATTGAGCATGATTGGATAGGGATAACTTATTTTAGCGTTGATATTTTGAAAGACATGGTTGCTTGTTGATATGCTTGAGTATTAAAGTTATCATGTCAAAACTAGACTATTGCTTTGAACAATATAAAAGTTCAAATGTCCATGCTATAAAGAAAAGAATATGAGATGACTTGTTAGGCATCATTCCACATGAAAAAATCTTTTTTTATCATTTACCTACTCGAGGACGAGTTGGAATAAAGCTTGGGGATGCTGATACATCTCCAACGTATCTATAATTTTGATTGTTCCATGTTGTTATATTATCATTCTTGGATGTTTTATAATCATTTTGTAGTCATTTTATTTCATTTTTTGGTAATAACCTTTTGACATAGTGCCAAGTGCCAGTTGCTGTTTTCTACATGCTTTCTACATCGTAGGAAATCAATACCAAACGGAGTCCAAACACAGCGATACTTTTTGTGGATTTTTTTTGACTTGGAGACATCCAGTGGGAAGGAGAAGCACCTGGGGGTGCTCGGAGGGGAGCACAACCCACCAGGGCGTGCCTGGGGGACCAGGCGCACCCAGGTGGGTTGTGCCCACCTCGGGTGCCCCCTAAACCAGCTCTTTTCTCTATAAATACCCCAATATTCCAGAAACCCTAGGGGAGTCGACGAAAATCAATTCCAGCCGCCGCAGAGTCTAGAAACACCAGATCCAATCTAGACACCATCACGGAGGGGTTCACCACTTCCATTGGTGCCTCTCCGATGATGCATCAGTAGTATTTTGTAGACCTTTGGGTCCGTAGTTAGTAGCTATATGGCTTGCTCTCTCTCTCGTTTGATTCTCAATACAATGGTCTCTTGGAGATCCATATGGAGTAACTCCTTTTGCGGTGTGTTTGTTGGGATCGGATGAACTTTGAGTTTATGATCAGATCTATCTTCTTATCCATGAAAGCTATTTTAGTTTCTTTGATCTTTTATATGGATGGTTGCTTATAGCCTCATATTTCTTCTCTGATATTTGGGTTTTGTTTGGCAACTTGATCTATTTATCTTGCAATGGGAAGAGGTGCTTTGTAGTGGGTTCGATCTTACTGTGTTTGATCCCACTGACAGAAGGGGAACCGACACATATGTGTCGTTTCTACTAAGGATTAAATGATGGGTGTCTATTTCTACGTAAATAGATCTTGCGTACATCATGTCGTCGTTCTTATTTCATTACTCCGTTTCTCCATGAACTTAATACACTAGATGCATGCTGGGTAGCGGTCGATGTGTGGAGTAATAGTAGTAGATGCAGGCAGGAGTCGGTCTACTAATCTTGGACGTGATGCCTATATAATGATCATTGCTTGGATATCATCATGATTATTTGAAGTTCTATCAATTTCTCAACAGTATTTTGTTTACCCAACATTTGCTATTTTTCTCGAGAGAAGCCAGTAGTGAAACCTATGCCCCCTAGGTCTCTTTCTCATATTATTTGCCTTTGCGATCTATTTTATTTGCCTTTTATTTTCAGATTTGTTAAACCAAAAAATACAAAAATACCTTGCTGCACTTTATTTTATTTGGCGTTCGATCTATTAATATTTACAACTCTCTAATGTCTATTTGCCAATTGTTTGCGCCGCTACCCGAAAGGGATTGACAACCCCTTTAATACGTCAGGTTACGAGGATTTGTTATTTGTGTGCAGGTGCTGTTTACGTAGTGTTGCTTGGTTCTCCTACTGGTTCGATAACCTTGCTATCATTACTGAGGGAAATACCTACCGTCGTTGTGCTGCATCATCCCTTCCTCTTTGGGGAAATACCGACGTAGTCCTAGCAGATATCAGGCCTCACCGTCATCCACCGTGTTCATGCTCTAGGCACAGCGTGCTCAACATTCAACAAACTACAGCCATCGGAATAGGGATGTATGTGGAGAGGCTGACAGTAGGGACCCCCATGGTCCATGGCCGCACGCAAGCAACTGTCTCGTTATTACGCAAAAAAAATGATTCCTCCCACTGATATCTAGGGTGCACCAGTTCAGAGGCTGACCTGTGGGCCTACTAAGTTGATGCGTATGCAGGGCTTTGTCAACTTAGTCACAAACAATTCTAGCAGCAGTGATTGTTGGATTTTTAATCGAATGGTACTGCTGCTTCTTCAATCGCTACTCTTCCTGCACCAGCTGCCCAAACTAGCGGCGGCGAGACCGCCCGCTCCTGCCTCAAGTGGCTGGCTGTGCTGCCGCATAGACCTCACTGCCCCACCCTACTCCCACCGCTGGCCATGACATCCCTCTACTCACCCACAACCCGTATTATTCTGCGGCGACGGCAGCCTCACGCCGCAGCCGAACCAGTCAACCCTCGTACTAATCTCCGCGTGGGCATCCCAACTGCCACGTCTTCCCCGGCTCCGCGTCGTCACCTTCCAGGCCTCGTCGTCGTCCATTGCCTTGGCGCTCTTGACGCGGTGTGGTCAACGTGGTCAAGGAACGACTTCCATCGGAAGAGGACTGTACATGGAGAGGCTGACAGTTGGGTCCACGGTCGCCGCAAGGAAGTGCCTCCTTATTACGCGTAAAATACTTATTCCTCCACCTAATAGCAGGGACCCACTGGAAGGGACTCTGTATTTTGCAAAAAAAACGTTTCCCCCTGACAGCTGGGACCTACCAGCTACATCTTCGCACGCAAGGAAGTGCGTCCATATTACGGGCAAAAAAAAGGATTCTCCCCCTGACCGCTGGGACCGACCATCAATAACTTCACACGCAAGGAAATGCCTCCTTATCCTCTCTGATAGTCGGGAACCTTCTTGGTCGAAGCATATGTAGCATTGTCATTCTGGTCGCGAACGTGTATGTACATACTGGGCGATCGGTCTCTCTACAATGATGAATCGTGGCCGAGCAAGCAACGACACGTGTGGTAGTAGAGCCCCCGACGTAGCAGCTCAGGCAGTCTGGTCAAAACCGTGTACACGTACGTACAGCCAGATGCCAAAAAATACGGCCACGTACATACATACGGGCGGGGTCTCGAATGCCTACTCGCGCATTTCTATGACCAGGGCTCGTGCACATGGAGAGGCAACGGACGGCACCAACATTGTCCTGTTCATCGGTAGCTAACCGGCTGGATCGGAACGGAGGAAACATCGTCCTGTTCATCGGGAGCGAAGCCACTGGGTCCAAACGCCTCCTGTTCATCGGGAGCCAAGCCATTGGGTCGGAACGCGCCCTGTTCCTCGGGAGCCAACCGGCCTAGACGGAACAGCCAGAACGGGGTCTGGCATACCGCAGAATGGAGAAAAATCGCCTTCTGTTCGACCATGTATGGTCGAAACAGGGTCCTGTTCATTGGGAAGGGTCTGGCGTACCCCAGAACGGAGGAGACAGCCTTCTGTTCGAGTGCCTACGATCGAAACGGGGTGCTGTTGATCGGGAGGGGTGTGCCATACCGCAAAACGGAGGAAACAGACTTGTGTTGGAGCACCTACGGTCGAAACGGGGTCCTGTTCATCGGGTGGGGTGTGGCATACCGCAAAACGAGACTCCAGAGGCTACTGTTCATCCACTGTCTATTGCCTCGCTCCAGCCTCCACCTGCTACTGTTCATCCACCGTCGACTTCCTCCAGCCTCCATCAGCTACTGTTCGTCCACGGGGTCCTGTTCATCCAGCCTCCACCGGCTACTGTTCAACCAGCCCTCCACGGGGTCCTGTTCATCCACCCTCTACCTCCTTGATCGGGGTCCTGTTCATCCAGCGGCAACGGCCTACTACTACCATGGGATCCTGTTCATCCAACCCCCACCGAAACTGTTCATCCGACCCCCAATAATGGTCACTGTTCATCAAGAGGCATCAGGTTCGATCGGCTTCAGTTAGCAGCAGTAGCGAAGGAATCCCTCGATCGGGTTCAGTTAACAGCCAGGGATCGATCAATCGCTCGGGTTCAGTAACGCGGAGCCAGTGGAATCACTCGGGTTCAATAAGCAAACGACTTGCTCGGGTTCAGTTAGAGCCCAAATGCCTCGCACCCACGCGCGTACGTGTATGAGAGAAGTGTGCAATCCCTCCGTGCATCGCTCTGCCCCGACCACCCACCGTAACCGGGAACTCCCCGAAATTTTCATCGCCCTTGCTTCTACCACGATTTTTTCCGTCCTGGACGGCCCAACGAATGTCATGCAGGTGCGTCTCCGGCCCACCTAGGACGAAAAGCCCATTTTTTGTTATGATTTTCTGTCATAGAAGCAGGAGCCCACCACATCTATGATGATACCGGGTTTTTTCACAATTATCGTCCTAGAAGTGTCATAAGCATGACAATTTTTTTTCGTTCAGCCCAAAATGTCATTGATGTGTCTTTCTTTTGTAGTGCAAGTACATGGCGTTCGATATGTGGTACGTGATTTCTGGGGGAATAGTAGAACTCAAGAAGCTGTTGTTTTCTGAATTCAGGGGATTTCAGCTAGGCGCCCACCATGCAGGGCATGCACAGGTAGCATGCCAGGATGTAGAGGCCTTGACCGGAGCCCCTGCGGGAGAAGATGATTGCTCCGGGGAGTTCAAAATCATTAAAGAGAGATAGGCCACGACAGTCGAGATTAAGAGGCGTGGCTCACCATAGAGGGTGCCACCGAGATGCGAGGACTTGGGTGCGACTACCATCCTTGGTAGGGAGAAGGGAGATGATCTCCCCAAGGATGGCATCCGGTAGATCGTTGATGAGGTCCGCCCGAGATTCTTCGGTTCCTCAGATCCAGGGGGTGGCCCTCGCCGCTTCTCCCCGCACTACCGGGTGCGGAATCTACAACAGGTGTCGCCACTAGTGGGAACCTCATCTTCTTGGCGCTGGGGACAACCGACTCCATTTTCCTTGCGGGCGTCGCGTTGAGCTCACGGATTTGTGCCGAGTAACGGATGACGAGCCTGGTTGTAGTGCTTGTGGAGAAGAAGGGGAGCTGGGTTTTTTTGTAGCAGTGAGGAAGAAGGGGAGATGGGTTTTTGTGTAGGAGCGAGGTGAGGAATTTGGGGGTACGAGTGCAGCAAGCTGACATGAGGTGGGAATGAGGAGGAAGAAGAGAACCTAGGTTTTTTTGGGGGCGGTGTGCTGCGGAGCGCTTCTCATTAATTAAATATATGTGCTTTTGAATTTATTTTATTATTTAGGGTGGATGGCCTCTTTTGTCTTGGGTATAGAGAAACAATTACTACTAGTACAATGGAGACACTCTACCGCTAGCTAGAAAATAAATTACTACTAGTACAATGGATACACTACCACTTCTGGCTCCTCCTCGGTCGTCAAAACGGCTCCCGCTGTGAATGTACTTTTACTTTGGTTCACCGACATGCGGGCCATGGAGCGCACGGGCCCAAATGGCATGCACCAAATTAGTAGGAGGTATGCAGGCGGAGAGTCACCACAGTCATGGCGCGACAGTAATGAGCCGTCGTATCACAAAATTCCACATCCCCATAGTCTAAGTTGGGTGGCGAAGCAACCATCATTCCACTCTTTGCTGAATCCACTTCTGCCACGTCATCTTCAAGAAAGCTAACACTCGCTTCTGCCATTGTTCTTCTCTCCAAACAAAGGGAAGGTAAGCGCATCCGTCATGTGGGTATATTTTCTTTCAAAAAATATATTTTGTAAAGCAGTAACTGATCATCATTCTCTTTTTTGTTTCATTGTCATTGCGATTATGTTTTCCTTTCGGTTTTCTTCTATTCATCAGTTTCATGATGGATCAAGGAGAACCGGGCAAGGAACTGCCAATGTTGGAGTAGATGCAGGAGGTTGATCCCCACGAGACAGAGAGCTCCAAGAAGATGAAGGCCACCACCGATCCAACCCCAAATACGCTCAAGCCCAGTACTAAGATGGTCAATGCCACGTTTGAGGTTACAGCCCCAGTGGCCCTACAGAAGCAAATTGCCCCCTTCGAGGATGTGCCCCCTCCTCCTGAGGTTCCCAGGTGATTTTCTTATTTGCTGATCTTGATTGTGGTTTTTCATCTAAGTATGTGGTGACAAATATTGCAACATTTATTAGCTCCAATGCCACGCCACCTTCCCTGTCATACATACTTTTGACTCTACATAGTGGTTTAAATAACTTGTGTTTTTTATACTAGAAAGTAACTCAGAATTCATCTCCATTTCAATTAGAGCCCTGATGTAGACAAGGATTCTGTGGTTGTACATGTCACACGATATGAGGCGGATGACCTGAATATACGCACTAGGAAAACAAAGTTCTTAGGATGTTCGATCCTGGAAGCCTGTTGCACTTATACCAAAGACGAGATGTATTCTAGCCACATTGTTGTCAGGCGTGTTGTCCAGGGTGTACTGAAGCACAAGAAGTTCAAAGGTACTCCTTCATTTGTGAGGCATAATGTTCTTGTCAAGCTTACTCAGGAAGATGACATGGCATGCCTCCACAAACAAGTTTATGAGTGGCAAGGCCACAAAGTTATCTTCAAGAAGGTTGACAGGATTGAGTTGATATCGGATGTCCTCGAGAATGTTCATGGAAAGGTACGCTTGTGTCCATCCCCAGTTAGATCGATGACATGAAATAGTTTGCCCAACTAGTGTTTCAAAGTACTTTGGATTGTGTTCAATTACACAAACCTTGCATATTATCGAGCCCTCCGGGGGGTAGTACTCTGTTTGAATCTCTCTATGGGAACCACTGCTATTTTTGTGTGCCTGTGAATCATGTGAGAACCCTTGTAATTGTTGCCGAAACAGATGCATCCTCACTAGTTTTTTCATGTAATATGGTATGGTAAGACATTTGCCATAGTTTATCATGTGAGTTGTGTGTGTGTGATGAAATAGAGTACTTGTTTGACAACTATGTGCTGACGTATACATACGGTAGGTAATGTTGTTTAAGTACTTGTAAACACTGTTGGTGCTACCCCACTTGTAAGTAATTGTGCAAAAAACGGCACATTGGTGCAACTCACTTCAACACTAGAAATGTCGGCTATCGAGTAGCTCACACTCAATACTTTGTTGTCTGACATATAAGCAACTACGTATCTTGTTACAGTGGTTCATGAAGTTAACTGAGGCCATGATGTACGTTTCAAATGTTCACACGCTAGTCCAGCATTCGTGTGGAACAATCACATTAAACATGGCTTCATAAAATACTTCAAAAACATAAGTTCAACAATTTTATACATCTCAATGATTCATAGAACATAACCAACATTTACTAGTTCACAAAGAAAGACAAAAGTTGTGAGAAGGTTTACAAATCAGGAAAAATCAAGGAAGGCTTCTATGAGCAAAGGGCCTCCCTACGCACGCTTTAATTTCCTGGGGTTTACTCTGGTTTTTCTAGTTGCCACCATCCAGGGTTAGGTTTCGTCATTCCAGAATAACTAATTATAATTGTGTACTCAGTTGGAATACCGAATTGAACCTTGTAGCAGACTAACCATCTGAACTACTTGGGCAGTTCCACTAAATTTAAGCACCAGTATTTGCAGAAATAAGCAGACCATAATGCCTCCTGTCCGCACACATGTCCCAAAAACCTCCGTGCAATCGTGCCAGCTAGTCCTTTGGTCTTATTTGATCTGGGAATGGCTACATTTCTGACTAGGATGCAGTGCTTGTTTTCTCTGTGATTGATGGCAGGCTCGTCACTGCACCGCAATCAGGAAGTAAACATACGAATCAACTTCTTTTAGATTGCGTTGGTCATTCTACCTAGTTACTACCACTGTAGGAATACCTGGAACATGGGTGGCTAGACGACGACAGGTAGGAACAACCATCTGATTTTGCGCAGTTCTACTAGAATTGAGTTATGCGCTTCTGATTGCATAGATAGAAACGATATGGAGACAGACACTACTGTAGGATGCTGCTAACGCGACACTACGATCAGAGACCCTTTGACGAAACTGTGTGTGATGCAATAATCGCAAACGGTGACGTAAAATAATCATAAAAAAAGATGCAAAACATTTGCGATTAAGGATACATCAAACACGGTTCAGAGTTCAGTTGCATGTGCGATGCGGGGCATACTGTTCAGTTCAATGAACTGTTTGCGATGAGGTAGAACAAAAGAAACGGGCAGCCAGATGAAGCCGTGTTCGATATATGGCATACAGATCACTCGGATAAAATGTTTGTGATGATGCGGAACAACAGAAATGGGCAGCCAGATGAAGGCATGTGTGATATACGACATACATTTCTCTCGGATGAACTATTTGCGTTGAGACAAGAGAACAGAAACAGTTCAACTTAACAAGAAGTGTGTGATACGCGGCAAACAACTCTGTAATCGAAAATGTGTTGGAAGACCGTTAACAATACATACAGTTCCTGTTAATAAGTCGTGTGTGTTGTGAGCAAACGATTGCTTGTATACAATTGTTAGTGATTGAAGAAATCATCACCGACAGGTTCCATTGTTTAGTCCGTGTGCGATGTTATTTTCTATGTCCACAGAGCATCAACACATATACTTAAAAACACAACATTACCTAACCAAATTAAGGATACAAATACACGAGTGACTACACACATAACATTTCCACACACCAAAGTAAGAAATTACATGCATACTAAACTAGGAGAAACAAGGATCTAATCCTCTACTTGTTGCGATGACGCTTACCATTGCTCTGCTTCCGGCTGGATCCCTAGCTGTTTTGGGGAAGGAGGCACCTCTCATGTCCTGCCTGTACATCTTGTAGCTCGTGTACGCCTCCTTGTCCGCGTACATGACGTGAGCTTTGTCGAGTTTCTCCATCCAGGACGAGTGCCAGGCACACTTGTCCTTATTGCAGGAATTCTTCATGTCTCTGTAGTAGGGATCGATGATGGCCTCGGCGAGGTGAACTAGTGAGTCCTTCTCATGCTCGTTGCTGCCCCTGATCTTGTATTGGCCCGGGGTGTCGACAAGATTCTGGCAGGCGATGCCCAAATTCTTGAGCACCTTTACATCACTGGTGATGTTCACCGTAGCGAACATGTAGTGGGGGCTGTTGACAAACCTGGCGAAATGCTTGCAAGGCCTTGTGGCCAGGCAGTAGTGGTAGACGAAGACATGCTTGCGCACGCGCATCTGGGCGACAGCGACCTTGGGATGAGACCCAGCACGAGCGCGGGTGTACTCGAGGTCGAACCCGACCACCTTGTACTTCTCAGCAAGCAACAACTGCATTCTGTGGATGGAGTGCTCCACCCAGACTGGGTTGTTGGTGTACACCATCGAGAGCTCCGTGAACCTTCTGTGGGTGTCCACCACGACATGCATGGTGAACTGCTGCTCGTCGTCGGCAGCCGCTCGGAGCGCCATTGGAGCCGCGTAGGATACTGTCGGTGGAAACGACACCTATGGAATCACTGGGACCCCTTCTACGGTTGGCAAGCGTGGGGTTGTGCAAAGAGCGGGCCTGGTAGTCAGCACAAGGTTCGGGCCGCGAGGATGCGTAATACCCTAGTCTTACTTTGATGTATGTTTGAGTGTTCTTGAGCTCTCGAACTAGCTACGGTGCTGCATAGTCCAAAAGATCCGAATCCTTCTCCAGTACGCCTCAGGCCTCCTTTTATAGGCAAAAGGGGTTGCCACAGCGGCACACGGGAGGTGGAAAGCTATACAGTGTACAAGCTTATCGCCTGTCATTACGGACAAGGCGCATTAAATGCGCTCCTTAGGTATCCTGTTGCTTTATTGGGGATGGCAACGAGGCCCGTCCCGTCCATCGTCGCTCCGCCTTTCTCCGACACGCGTCCAGGCCAACGAGGCATGCAGCGCCATGTAGGTTGGCAGGCTGCTGAGATGGCGTGGTGCTACGTTCTTCGTGAAGATCTGCATGCCACCACGCAGGTGCTTACTGAGTTGGCCTGGAGGCCGCACGTTGCCATGCAGGTGCCAGCCCAACTGGTTGGGCTGGCAGCTGTATGGGAACGGCGATGGAGTCTTGGCAGACGCGGGTCTGGCTGTGGCCCCGCAGGTGTCCTCGGCAAGGGTCTTGCCGGGGCATCATGGTCGTCCCCGGAAAGGATCTTGCCGGGGGTCTCGTGGATTTCGTCGGCAAGGATCTTGTCGAGGATCGTCGTCTTTTGGTCCTCATATGTCTTGTGTGCTTGTGATCTTCACAAAGATCTGCATGCCACCATGGAGGTGCCTCCCGAGCCTTGGTTCCAATGTGGTTGGTGGTTTTGGAACCCTTGGGCTCAAGGGTGGCGTGCTCTACTGGCATTGGGCAAGCTGCCCCTGCAAGGCTCTTGCCGGGGCTGCGGAGGCCGCCCCGGCAAGGCTCTTGCCGCGGGAGTCCACCTAGCCCTCTTGCTCTTTGTGTCTCTGGTCTTGGCATTGCTCTGCCCGTCTTGTGCTTTTGCTTCCTCCCTTTGCCCTGCGTAAGTGTGGCCGCAGGTGCGGCTCTGACTGCCCATGCACAAGTAGAGGGGTAAAAAGAAGAGCCCCTACTTTTGCACCCCGACAGGAGCCCCCGGGCCCGGGCCACACATAAGCGCAACGTGTTGTTGGGCCGGGCCCGGAACGGTGCGCGGGCACGCGAGGCGGAGTTTTATCGCAGTAATTCCTTCGCCCGTCGCGCTTCCCCATGACCCGCGTTGAATGCGCGACGTGGAGGGTCGTGCTGACATGGGGGTCATGCGTGGGGTGGTTCCTACCCTCATGCGTCACATCATGGTAAAGAGGCGGCTCGCGCCTTCCCCATAAAAAGAGGAAAATGCAGGGGCGCGACTCATTTACTGAGTGGACTTGAGTCGTGGCCTTCAAGGCGCCCATGCCCTACGATCACGGGGTGGAAAACGGTCACCTCACTCGTCCCCATGATTTCTGCTTGCTTGTGACATGTCCCCCATGCCTCGAAGATGGTAGGCGGCGGATGCGGGGGGCACGGGCCTTAAGTGACGAGGCGGGAAACCGGGCCGCCGCTAATTGGAGCAGCGGGTCGGTCTCGATTCCTTGCGCCCCTGATGGACGGATTGGATGAGTAGGGCGGCCTAGCCCCGGCCGCGCCCCTTTATAAGAAGGGGAGGGGGCGGCACCCCCTAATCCCTCATCATCCATCTTCTTCCACCTTGGCTCCTTTCTTTCTTCTGCTATGGCGAGAGGGCACCCCGGCACTTCGACAGTGGCGACGAGGGTCTCTGCTCGACAGCGCGCCCCTCCTTCCCAAGAGCTCGTGGCGGCGGAATCAGCCACGATAGGAAGGGGAGGGGCGAGGACGAGGTCGCTGTGGCGCTCGGGGAAGAGGAGGACGGGGCAGTGCACCGGCCTCGTCTCCGCCAGCGGTCCCTCCCCCAATGGATGGCCACGTCAGGGACCAGCCCCGTGAGTTCTTCATCAGGCCGCGCCGGCCGGCGCATCGTCGTCTTCGTCTCCTTGCTCCATTCGCTCGCGAGATGGGGCTCGATCCGCCACAGACCCTGAGGTTGCATATGAGGGGCTGCGGGAATGGCGGCACGCGGGTAGTTGTCGACTTTCCCACCCCTCACGTCATGTATCTTCGCCGCGGATGGAAGACCTTCGCTCGTGTCCACAACCTGACGGAGGGGCTCATTCTCTACTTCAAATTAATGGAGAACGGCCTGCTCTCCGTCAAGGTCTTTGGGGATTTTGGGACTCGCCTAAAGTGTTGCATGGAAAGCTCCTCCAATGACGAAGACTCCTCCTCAAGCGGAAGTGACGAGGAGGACAGCGACAGCAACGATGAGGGCGTCGAGCGGGGGGACACCGGCTCCGACTCCGACTAACCGCGCCGCCCCTCCCTCAGCCACGCACCCTGCCGAGGGCCTTCCTCGTCAAGCTCTCCATCGGCGCATTCCCCGTTACCCTATTTTGCCTTCACATGTCGCGCCTGGATCACGGGGCACTTATCTTTTTTTTGTCTGTAGGCCTACGGCCTTTGTAAAATTTAGACCTTGTAATCCCCTCGCTCAGGCATACATTTCGTACGAACTGTACTTGTTAACGACGTATGAATGAAAAGAAGGGTGTTTGCCACGTTTCTTTTGTGTGTGGGCGGGGGCCACACCAAGGAACGAGTCCTCGTTATGTTCGGATAAACATTGTAACCCGGCAACAGTCCTTGCCGTCCTCCTGCTCTAAAGCTCGATTACACTCACGCCCATGGCAGAGGTAGGGGCAAAGCAAGATTGGGCCCTTCGCCCATTCCCTTCCCTCTGCGCTATGAAGTCTTGTACGTCCAAGCTTCATATGGAAGTAGGGAGCGGGGAATGAAAAACTTATCTGATGTTGCAGCCCCCGGCGGTCTTGGCTTGTCGCGGTCGGACCTTTGACTCCGTAGCCCCCGGCAACTTTGGCTTGCCGAGGTCGGGGCGCCGGCATGTTTTCTTTCCTCCAAACAGCTCAGCAGAAATGTCCATGCACCCTGCGAACCTAAAAAGGACGGGAAGGAACAGAGAGATGCACACTCGACCTCTATGCTAGCGGTTAGTCGCTGCTAAGCACTATCAACCCTAACCGAGAAGAGACTCAACCTAGCATGCATGATAAAACTTAGGGCGCCAGCGCTTCATTTATTTATGCTTAGGGTCTGCGTCTGGCTTTGTACAAAGGGTTACATGCCTCATCGGCAAGGCTTGTACAAAAGATGGTCTGCCGGGGGGGCGGCAACCGCGCCTTATGGGTAAAACTTGCGAAGATGTTTGATGTTCCAGGAGTTGCTTACTTGAATAGCATCTTTGGTCTCAAGGCGGACTGCGCCGGGCCTGGTGACTCGTATTACCCGATAAGGGCCTTCCCACTTTGGCGTCAACTAGATGGAATTCTTGGCCGATTGAACATGCCGAAGAACAAGGTCGCCTTCCTCAAAGCTTCGGGCATGAACCTTGCGGCTATGGTAGCGGCACAAGGCTTGCTGGTAGCATGCTGCTCTCACAGGTTCCCGAAGACGATCTTCCTCGAGGAGCGTTGCGTCATCTTGCCATAATTGCTCTTGCTCAAACTCATCATAAGCGAGCACTCGGGGTGACCCGTATGTGTGTTCCATGGGGAGAATTACTTCTGCCCCATAAACGAGGGAGAAAGGTGTCTGGCCGGTGGCTCGATTTGGTGTCGTTCTAACTGACCAAAGAACCGCTGGCAATTCATCAATCCAGCGCCTTCCGCACCTGTGTAGCCTATCCAAAGTTCTTGTCCGGAGGCCTCGCAATACTTCAGCATTCGCCCTCTCAGCCTGGCCGTTGCTTCCTGGGTGTGCAACAGAAGCAAAACAGACCTTGCCGCCGAGGTCCTGGATGTACTGCATGAAGACACGGCTCGTGAACTGTGTGCCGTTGTCCGTGATGACTCTATTTGGCACACCAAAATGGTAGACTAGCCCCTTGAAGAATTTGACGGCTGACTGTGTTGTCACCTTTCTTACTGCCTCCACTTCCGGCCACTTTGTGAACTTGTCGATTGCAACATACAAGTACTCAAAGCCCCCGACGGCACGGAGAAAGGAGCACAGTATGTTGAGCCCCCAGACCTAGAATGTCCAGGAAAGAGGGATTGTTTGGAGAGCTTGAGCTGGTTGATGAAGCTTCTTTGAATGGAACTGGCACGCTTCACACTTGGTTACTAGTGTCGTTGCATCCTGGAGGGTTGTGGGCCAGAAGAAACCTTGCCGGAATGCCTTGCCGGCAAGGGCCCACGACCCTATGTGGGAGCCACATATGCCTCCGTATCTCTCGCCAACAGCTCCAAATTCTTCCTCCCGGGAATGCACTTCAATTTCACACCGCTTGATCTTTTTCTCGATGTAACATCGCCGATTTAACCGATACATGGCAGACTGACGGGCTACTTTCTCCGCTTCTTCCTGCTCCTCAGGGAGTTCCCCTGTTTGGAGGAACCAGACGGTATGTTGTGCCCATGCCAGAGCCTGGGGCTCGACAGCAAGGGCCAAAGGCATCTCCTCTGCCATGGGAGCGGCTGTCTCTATGGACAAGGCTTGACGCCCTGCCGGAGTCTGTTGCCCCATGGTAGGCTCAGTGTCCACGGCAACATCCTTGCCGGCGGCTCCTGGGAGCTCGGTAGGAAAGTACTTGCGGGGGCCTGATTTCCTCCTCTTGTTCTGGTTTGTTGATGGTTCAACGGATGGTTGAGTTAACCGAAGCAGAAAAGTACCTGGTTACACAGGAAATTTGAAGGCAGAGCGTTTCAACAAGTAGTCGGCGATGCCATTCTCCACTCAGGGAACATGCTCTGCTTGTGTAATGTCAAAACACTCTTCCAGCTTCCTCACTTCATCTACGTAGGCCTCCATCAATGGGCTTTGATAATCCTTGTTAACTTGCTTGACGACAAGCTATGAATCACCCCTGACGATGAGCTTCTTGATTCACAGGTCTTCCGTGATCCTGAGACCAGCAAGCAACCCCTCATATTCAGCGGTATTGTTCGTCGACATCTCCCTGGGAAAGTGCATCTGGATTACATACTTGAGGTGCTCTCCGGTGGGTGCAACGAGCAGCACACCAGCACCGGCGCCTTGCAGCGAGAAAGCCCCCGTCAAAGTACATAATCCAGTTGGGACTTGTTTCCTTGCTGGGAAGAGTGGTCTCCTGGATCTCCTCGTCGGCCGTTGATGTCCATTCTGCAATGAACTCTGCCAAGACTCTACTCTGGATTGTCGAAGTACTTTCAAACTCCAAACCAAAGCTCGATAGTTCCAAGGCCCATTCCACGATCCTCCCGGTTGCGTCTGGGTTATGCAATATCCGTTGCAATGGGAGGCTAGTGACGACGGTGATTTCGTGTGCTTGGATGTAATAACACAGCTTCCTCGAGGCCATAAGGAGGCCGAAGAGGAAATTCTGCACACTGAGGTACCTTGACCTAGCCCGTGCAAGAGGGAGCTGACAAAGTAAACTGCGTGCTCTACTTCTTCTGCACTATTTCATTTGGTTGCGTCGCTTCTGCTTCGCCAGCGCTAGACTCCGCCAGGGGCCTTGCCTTACCGGCACCAAGCCCTGCCGGGGGGAGCAATGGTTTGCCATCCGCCAGCCCTGCCGTTGCCACTACCTCTTCATCAACCTCCCTTTGAGCCACTAGCGCGGCGCTGACCACTTGGTTCATTGCTGCTAGATATAGCAGCAACGGTTCTTGTGGTTTAGGCGCAACCAGTATTGGCGTAGAGGAGAGGTGCTTCTTTAAATCCTGCAGGGCTGCCTCGGCCTTTGGGGTCCATTCCGTTGGGCCCGCCTTCTTCAAGATTTTGAAAAAGGGAAGGGCACGCTCGACAGACTTGGAGATGAACCTGGTCATGGCGCAACACAGCCACTGAGCCGACTCACATCCTTGATCCACTTAGGCGCCTCAATTTTCTCAATGGCCTTGATCTTATCTGGATTCGCCTCGATCCCACGCTGTGACACAAAGAACCCGAGAAGTTTGCCGGACGGAACGCCGAAGACGCACTTCTCTGCGTTCAACTTGAGGTTGATCTTGCGCAAATTTGCAAATGTCTCTTCTAAATCTTGTACGAGTGTTGCCCTGTCCTTTGTTTTGACCACTATGTCATCCATATAAGCTTCCATATTTCTATGCAGTTGAGGCTCAAAACCAATTTGGAATGCTCTTGCAAACGTTGAGCCAACACTCTTCAACCTGAAAGGCATTCGTAAAAAACAATATGTACCACAAGGGGTGATGAATGTTGTCTTGTCTTCATCTTCTTTCATCATGAAGATCTGGTGGTATCCCGAGTAAGCGTCGGGGAATGATAACAAGTCACACCCGGCCGTGGAGTCAACAATCTGGTCGATGCGCGGTAACAGGAAAGGGTCCTTTGGACAAGCCTTATTGATGTCTATGTAATCAATACACAGTCTCCACTTCCCATTTGCCTTGCGCACCACCACCGGATTGGCCAGCCGCGTCGGATGGAGTACCCCTCTTACCAAGCTTGCCGCTTCCAACTTCCTGATTTCCTCTGTGATGAACTCTTGTTGTTCCAGAGCTTGCTTCCTGACCTTCTGCTTGACGGGTCGCGCATGAGGACAGACATCAAGATGGTGCTCAATCACATCCCTAGGAACGCCGGGGATGTCGGATGCTTTCCACGCAAACACATCGACATTCGAACGCAGGAAAGTGACGAGCTTGCCTTCCTATTTGTTGTCGAGGGTGGAGCTTATTGTAAAAGACCCTCCCGTGCCATCCTCCTTGACGGACACCTTCTTGGTCTCTGGTGGTGCAGCCTTGGATTTCTTGCTCTTGCCGGTGGAGCTCTCTGGCAAGTCCTCGACGGGAGCACTACACTCCAGAGAGGTGCGCTTGTTGGAGTGGGTGCGAGAGGTCTTGTCGGTCTTCTTCCCTCCCGGGGCTTCGGTGGCAGGAGCAAGTGCCTTGGCGGCAGTCACCGCAACTGCCTCCCAGTATAGTTGGTCAGTGTAGATCAGCGCATCCTTCTAGTCGGAGGGGACGGTGATGATGGTCATCGGCCCAGGCATCTTCAACGTGTTGTAGGCGTAATGTGATGCCGCCATGAACTTGGCTAGTGCTGGGAGGCCGAGGATCCCGTTGTAGTGCAAGGGGATCTCGGCTACATCAAAAACTATCCTCTCTGTCCTATAGTTTAACTCGCCTCCAAACATCACGGGCAGCGTGACCTTACCCTTCGGCTAACTCCTTCCCGGGTTGACCCCTTGAAATGTGCCCGTCTCTTCGAGGTCTCCATCAGGAATCTACAGCCTTTTGATCACAATAGGCGAGATCAAGTTCAGACCGGCCTCGCCGTCAACTAGCATTTTTGTCACCTTGAGGTTGCGTATTGTTGGCGAAACCAACAACGGCAAACACCCGACCGCAGTTGTGCGATCAGGCCGGTACTCGGTGTCAAAAATGATAGGCTTGCTGGACCACTTCAGTGGCTTTTGAGCATCGGATGATGGTTCCGCTGCTGTAATCTCACGCGCCCACTGCTTGAGCTGGCGGTGAGAGGTGTGCAGCGAGGCGCCACCTTCGACGCACATGGCCTCCGTAGCTTTTTGGAACTCATGCTCACCGGACTCATCGTCCTCGTCATGATCATCGTCTTCTTGCTTCTTGTCGCGGCCCCGAGCGGGCCTCTCTTGCTGGTTATCCTTGCCACAGCGACCTCCTTGGCCGCCACGCTTCTTACTGGATCCCTCGGCACCATCCTGACCCTTCTCCTTGTCCCGCCTCTCATACTCAGCTTTTTGCTTCTCAGCAAGCAGCTGAACTTACCAACAGTTCTGGAGGTCATGTCCCTTGGTGCGGTGGATCTTGCAGTATTGCTTGTCGGAGCCTCCTGGCTTGTCGGCAGCTGCCAAGGCCCGGCAAGCAGCGCACCCGGCAATTTCCTTGCCGGGGTTGTCTGTGCCGGTGTCCTCGGATCCCTCAACGGCAAGCACGGTCTTGCCCTTGCGCTTCCTGTTGCGGCACGGGCCCTTCTTCGTTGGGGCGGCTGTGTCTTCGTCTATGGAGTCGGTTTCTGTGCCGGCGTCCTCGCCTCCCCTCTTCAGCTCGAGTGCACCTATCAGCTAGAACATAAAGTTCGGTCACATCTTTGACCTTGTTCATCGCCAGCTCTTCACGCATCTTGTGGTTGCGCACATTCTAATGGAATGCGTTGATCTCGGTGGTGGGATGAATATCTGGGATGTTGTACTGCACCCGGCTGAACCTCTGTATGTACTTGCGTAGGGTTTCACCTTCCTTCTGGGGGATGATATGCAAATCGCTTGCCTCGCCATGATCTTGGTGGCCTCCGGTGAAGGCGCCAATGAACTCATGACACAAATCCAACCAAGAAGAAATGAAATCTACCGGCAAGTGCATCAACCATGACATGAGATTGGGTTTAAGTGCCAACGGAAGTAATTGGCAAGCACCTTGTTGTCGTGAGCTCCAGTAGCTTGCTTCGTGATGGTGTAGATGCTGAGGAACTCCGACGGGTGGGTCTTGTCGTTGTACTTCTTGCCAACTTCGGGCTTGAGCATGCGGTGGGAGGGCCACTGGAACTGCCGCAGCTCACGGGTGAAGGCTGGGCAACCCACCACGTAAGGTTGGCCACCGGAGCCCCCCAGAGCTGGGTGGTCCGTAGCGAGTCCCGCCAGCCTATCTGACTGATGGCGCGCTTTGCGCCGCCGCTCGATGGTAGTTCGAGCGTCTTCATGGGCTCGCTCCCGAAGAACTTGGCGTTGATCGCGGTGGGTCCGTGGGTCGGACGACGCTATGGAGATGTTATCACAAGCGTCATCACGACGGACCGGCACCCGCGGTAGCTGACGTTGGGAAGGAGAGTGCACCGTGTCCGCTGCATCTCCGGTGCTTCCACCACTGGCATGCGGTGGCTCGACGGAGCGCCGGCCTGAGGGCCCCGCTGGTCACGGCTCATCTTTGTTGGCAACGCCGACGAGGCTCCGGATTGTGGCTCTCCACTCGTCAAGCTTTTCTGCAGCAGGAGGAAAGTCGACGAGCAACTGCGCGCGTGCCAAAGCTTCTGCTGGTGTGGGTGGCGGCGAAAGCTGCGTGGACCGTGACACGCTCCGACTTCTAACCACGTTAGAAGGAGCTCTATCACGGCCTTGCGGCTATGCGCCATTTTTGCCAGCACCTCGGCATGCATGCTGGCCTTCTACATCCCACGAATGAGGCACATGAATCTTCCCACGGCAGCGCCCGAGGTCACCAGCGTGGTGACACTGCTCCTCGTGCACAACCTGGGAAGAGCGCGTCATGGGCGCCGGCGTAGGCATCTTTGAAGTCGCTGCGCCACCCATGGGTGGCACGATGCCGTCCTTGGAGGGCCCCGCTCCGTCTTTGGATTTGGCGGCGTGCGGCCCATCGTCTCGCGCATGAACGACGCCGCTCACCAGGCTTTGACTGCCAGAGCGATGTGGGTGTTCGCGGGCCGCGCCTCGCTTCCGTTCGTGACCGCCCCACCACTCGCCCGCACTGGTACGGGCTGTTCGGCTCCGGATGAACCGATCGCCGTGATCATCTTCTTCTTGGGAGCCATGGCGATGAAGGACTGCTAAATTAACTGCTAGACCGGATTTTCACAACTGCGCCCCCTACCTGGCGCGCCAAAGATGTCAGTGAAAATGAGACATATGGAATCACTGGGATCCCTTCTACGGTTGGCGGGCGCGGGGTTGTGCAAAGAGCTGGTTTGGTAGTCAACACAAGGATCGTTTACCTAGGTTTGGGCCACGAGGATGCGTAATACCCTAATCCTGCTTTAATGTATATTTGAGTGTTCTTGAGCTCTCGAACTACCTATGGTGCGTGCGTAGTCCAAAAGATCCGAATCCTTCTCCAGTACGCCTCGGACCTTCTTTTATAGACAAAAGGGGTTTCCATAATGGCACACAGGAGGTGGAAAGGTATACGGTGTACAAGCTTATCGCCTAACATTACGGGACAAGGCGCATTATATGCGCTCCTTAGGTGTCTTGTTGCTTTATTGGGGACGGCAACGAGGCCCGTCCCGTCCGTCGCCGCTCCGCCATGCTCCGACACGCGTCCAGGCCAACGAGGCATGCAGCTCCACGTAGACTGGCAGGCTGCTGAGATGGCATGGTGGTAGGGTCTTCATGAAGATCTGCATGCCACCACGCAGGTTCTTGCTGAGTTGGCATGGAGGCTGCACGTTGCCACGCAGGTGCCTGCCCAACTGGTTGGGCTGGCAGCTGTATGGTAATGGCGGTGGAGTCTTGGGTAGACGTGGGTCTGGCTGTGGCCCCGCAGGTGTCCTTGGCAAGGGTCTTGCTGGGGCATCACGGTCGTCCCCGATAAGGATGTTGCCGGGGGTCTCGTGGATTTCCTCGGCAAGGATCTTGTCAAGGATCATCGCCTTCTAGTCCTCATCTGATCTTGTGTGCTTATGATCTTCACAAAGATCTGCATGCCACCATGGAGGTGCCTCCCGAGCCTTGGTTCCAATGTGGTTGGTGGTGTTGTAACCCTTGGGCTCAAGGGTGGCGCACTCTGCTGGCGTTGGGCAAGCTGCCCCGGCAAGGCTCTTGCCGGGGGAGTCCACCTCGCCCTCTTGCTCTTTGTGTCTCTGGTCTTCGCATTGCTCTGCCCGTCTTGTGCTTTTGGTTCCTCCCTTTGCCCTGCTTAAGTGTAGCCGCAGGTGCGTCTCTGACTGCTCGTGCACAAGTAGATGGGTAAAAAGGAGAGCCCCTACTTTTGCACCCCGACATATACCCTCTATGAATTTGTCGTGGTGGGTGTGCTTCTTGCAATGGTTGGGTGCGATTGAAAGGTTGAAGAGACACAAGGGTTAAATAATAAATGGGAGCTGGCCGACCTGTAATCGTCACGTCTTGTCACCGCTTTCATAGCGGAGGATTCTAGTGCACGCTTGACAACACCACACCGCACGCATTTCGTTTGACCACGCATGGGCTCGAATAGGCGCCAAATGTATCGTTGGTGAGCCTGGTCCTGCGCTACCGCACAGTTTACTGTGCAAGCTTCCCGCCCGGCTAGTTTGGCCACACGGCGGCTAGACGAGGGACAAATCATGGGCATTTATTGGGAAAAATCTTTGTAAAAACGAAGTGTGTGGTATGACTTCGGTCATAAGTTTACCCATGGGTGATGAGGTCAAAGTGACACAGAAGGGTGATGATGGACAATCGAGAGCAATAGTTAATTCTGCACTCTACAGGGTTCACGGTTGAAGAAACCAACTGTGTGCATAATGTACAACCCAAAAGAATCCTCATCGATGATGAAATTAATTAACCTCTCCCGATGTAGGTCAAAGTGATGCATGCATGCATCAACGATAGCCTCATGGGCCCACGGATGGAAGCGTCACACATGAGTGTACTAACTAGGATAACCACTGCGTGCATGAATGTGGCCCAAAAAGGTGTTGTGTGTTGTTTGAATAGCCAATTTCACAATTTTGATGTGGTACGTGCCTGGAAACCAAAAAGTCCTGGTCAAATTAACCTCACTGCCGACTGTTCGTCAAAGTGATGGACGACGACCTCGCGGGCCCACAGAAAGCGTCACACGCGAGTATCGAGTGTCGTGTAGGACAACCATCGACTGCATGTGGCCAAAACATGTATGTATGAAAGGGTTGTGTAATGTTTTAAATAATAATTTCATGACTCTGATGTGGCACCGACTGCCTAACAAAACGGTTAACCCACACGGTGGCTCACAACTCGTAGTGTATCGCGAGCCACCCGCCACCCCCTGCACGCACACACCCACACACACACCACTTAATCCACCGCAACTACGATACATTCTAAATTAATTATCCCGGTGAACATATGTTACCAAAGGGGACGTTTTAATGTCAAAAATCACAGAGATCGTTAAGACGCTTTAGTACATTAATTGATTGATTTTCTGGGTATAATGTGCAAAATTAAGGAGTGTAGGACAACCATCGACTGCATGTGGCCAAAACATGTATGTATGAAAGGGTTGTGTAATGTTTTAAATAATAATTTCATGACTCTGATGTGGCACCGGACTGCCTAACAAAACGGCCAACCCACACGGTGGCTCACAACTCGTAGTGTACTGCGAGCCACCCGCCACCCCCAGACGCACACACCCACACACACACCACGAATCCACCGCAACTACGATACATTCTAAATTAATTATCCCGCGGTGAACATATGTTACCAAAGGGGGACGTTTTAATGTCAAAAAAATCACAGAGATCGTTAAGACGTTTTAGTACATTAATTGATTGATTTTCTGCGGGTATAATGTGCAAAAATTAAGTTTGAGCTACACGCACACGTGACAGTGCACCTAAATGGATTGCAAAAACACATGTGTCTCACTGGGTGCATGTTTACTCCCCGTGCAACAAATTTCAAACATTGAGAATCTTGATTTCAAATTCTAGTACATCCAAAACTTATTTGAAGTTCATGAAACTTATCGTGTTGTAATATGGACACCAATACAAAGTGGCATCATACTTTTTTTTGGCAAATTTGAGACCAGTTTTGATGTAATCTTTATCTAATTACAAACGGGAGATTATTAATAGTTGGGAACCAATATCCCAAACGGATTATTTATTCGAACCGTGAGTGTTAGACCAACAATGGATACGTGCCATGGTTCGGTTAAGTAAAAAAGCGGCAACATTAATCATCCAAATAGAAAAACAATATACGTGCCAGCCACTGACCTGTGTGCCGTGGCGAAAGCAGGCGTGAGTTGACAGGATGCATGCGAGCAGTCCGCCGCGCAGGCAAACGGGGAGGCGTGCATGCAGGTGTGTGAATTGACGGAGGAGTGCTCGCTGCGCAGTGTCATCGAGAGGCGTGCGTGTAGGACAACCATCGACTACATGTGGCCAAAACATGTATGAATGAAAGGGTTGTGTAATGTTTTAAATAATAATTTCATGACTCTGATGTGGCACCGGACTGCCTAACAAAACGGCCAACCCACACGGTGGCTCACAACTCATAGTGTACTGCGAGCCACCCGCCACCCCTGCACGCACACACCCATTACACACACACACTTAATCCACCGCAACTACGATGCATTCTAAATTAATTATCCCGTGGTGAACATATGTTACCAAAGGAGGACGTTTTAATGTCAAAAAAATCACAGAGATCGTTAAGACGTTTTAGTACATTAATTGATTGATTTTCATGGGTATAATGTGCAAAAATTAAATTTGAGCTACACGCACACGTGATAGTGCACCTAAATGGATTGCAAAAACACATGTGTCTCACTGGGTGCATGTTTACTCCCCATGCAACAAATTTCAAACATTGAGAATCTTGATTTCAAATTCTAGTACATCCAAAACTTATTTGAAGTTCATGAAACTTATCGTGTTGTAATATGGACACCAATACAAAGTGGCATCATACTTTTTTTTGGCAAATTTGAGACCAGTTTTGATGTAATCTTTATCTAATTACAAACGGGAGATTATTAATAGTTGGGAACCAATATCCCAAACGGATTATTTATTCGAACCGTGAGTGTTAGACCAACAATGGATACGTGCCATGGTTCGGTTAAGTAAAAAAGCGGCAACATTAATCATCCAAATAGAAAAACAATATACGTGCCGCCGCGCGACCCGTGTGCCGTGCGAGCAGGCGTGAGTTGACAGGATGCATGCGAGCAGTCCGCCGCGCAGGCAAACGGGGAGGCGTGCATGCAGGTGTGTGAATTGACGGAGGAGTGCTCGCTGCGCAGTGTCATCGAGAGGCGTGCGTGTAGGACAACCATCGACTACATGTGGCCAAAACATGTATGAATGAAAGGGTTGTGTAATGTTTTAAATAATAATTTCACGACTCTGATGTGGCACCGGCCTGCCTAACAAAACGGCCAACCCACACGGTGGCTCACAACTCATAGTGTACTGCGAGCCACCCGCCACCCCCAGACGCACACACCCACACACACACCACGAATCCACCGCAACTACGATGCATTCTAAATTAATTATCCCGTGGTGAACATATGTTACCAAAGGAGGACGTTTTAATGTCAAAAAAATCACAGAGATCGTTAAGACGTTTTAGTACATTAATTGATTGATTTTCTGCGGGTATAATGTGCAAAAATTAAATTTGAGCTACACGCACACGTGACAGTGCACCTAAATGGATTGCAAAAACACATGTGTCTCACTGGGTGCATGTTTACTCCCCATGCAACAAATTTCAAACATTGAGAATCTTGATTTCAAATTCTAGTACATCCAAAACTTATTTGAAGTTCATGAAACTTATCGTGTTGTAATATGGACACCAATACAAAGTGGCATCGTACTTTTTTTTGTCAAATTTGAGACCAGTTTTGATGTAATCTTTATCTAATTACAAACGGGAGATTATTAATAGTTGGGAACCAATATCCCAAACGGATTATTTATTTGAACCGTGAGTGTTAGACCAACAATGGATACGTGCCATGGTTCGGTTAAGTAAAAAAGCGGCAACATTAATCATCCAAATAGAAAAACAATATACGTGTCACCGCGCGACCCGTGTGCCGTGCGAGTAGGCGTGAGTTGACGGGATGCATGCGAGCAGTCCGCCGCGCAGGCAAACGGGGAGGCGTGCGTGCAGGTGTGTGGATTGATGGAGGAGTGCTCATTGCGCAGTGTCATCGAGAGGCGTGCGTGTAGGACAACCATCTACTACATGTGGCCAAAACATGTATGAATGAAAGGGTTGTGTAATGTTTTAAATAATAATTTCACGACTCTGATGTGGCACCGGCCTGCCTAACAAAACGGTTAACCCACACGGTGGCTCACAACTCATAGTGTATCGCGAGCCACCCGCCACCCCTGCACGCACACACCCATTACACACATCACGAATCCACCGCAACTACGATGCATTCTAAATTAATTATCCTGCAGAACATATGTTACCAAAGGAGGACGTTTTAATGTCAAAAAATCACAGAGATCGTTAAGACGCTTTTAGTACATTAATTGATTGATTTTCATGGGTATAATGTGCAAAATTAAATTTGAGCTACACGCACACGTGATGGTGCACCTAAATGGATTGCAAAAACACATGTGTCTCACTGGGTGCATGTTTACTCCCCATGCAACAAATTTCAAACATTGAGAATCTTGATTTCAAATTCTAGTACATCCAAAACTTATTTGAAGTTCATGAAACTTATCGTGTTGTAATATGGACACCAATACAAAGTGGCATCGTACTTTTTTTTGTCAAATTTGAGACCAGTTTTGATGTAATCTTTATCTAATTACAAACGGGAGATTATTAATAGTTGGGAACCAATATCCCAAACGGATTATTTATTTGAACTGTGAGTGTTAGACCAACAATGGATACGTGCTATGGTTCGTTAAGTAAAAAAGCGCAACATTAATCATCCAAATAGAAAAACAATATACGTGTCACCGCTGCACCCGTGTGCCGTAAGTAGTAGGCGTGAGTTGACGGGATGCATGCGAGCAGTCCGCCGCGCAGGCAAACGGGGAGGCGTGCGTGCAGGTGTGTGGATTGATGGAGGAGTGCTCATTGCGCAGTGTCATCAAGAGGCGTGCGAGTAGCTGTGTGAAACTTTGGTAGGCATGCCAGTAGTCCGGTGCGTAGGCTCACCGGGAGGTGAGCCATCGGTTTGACCGCCACCCGCCTCTCTCCCACAAATCCCACTACCCCATGTTAATGGTGGGCCCGAGCGGCCGGACCCCCCATCCTCGCCACACACACACACAATCCTCTCTCTCCGCTTGCATCCTCGATGCTGCTCTCAGTCCTCAAAGCCATCAGTGTATGAGGATGCCGCTGAAGCGCCCCATCAGAGGGAGTGGCGACGCCGGGGCTGCTAAAGCACGAGAGCACGACATGGAGATGGAGACAGTGGTTGTCGTCACCGCTGACGAGTTATCACTACATCCTGACGTAGTCGACAACGTCGAGCTTCCAGAGCCGGAGGCGGAGTTCCACACCGACTCTGGTGACGACCCAACGATGACGACGACCGACAGCTGGTTAGTCATCTATACCCATGTATGTGTCAAATAGATCATAGGGTTTCTCTGGTTACTCCTGCCTCCCCCTTTTTGGAATAGAAATCCTATGGTTATGTTCTCCCAATCCATGAAATATGAGTAAGCTCCATTAGATCCGTGTAGTGTATTGATTGTTCTAATGGTACAAGTGATAAGTGATTAGTTGTTTCATCTGTGCAAATGATTTCTGCTAGTAATCCGACTAGGGTTAGTGTTCTTGCTAATAATTCCTAGCCAGGACTTGACAATTGATTTTGAATGACCTAAATATGTTTGTGCCATTATTTTCTTCAAGATTGGTCTATACATAGACGAATGTGCTTAAAAATCGAACCATAATCTCTAGATATGTATAAATAAATGGCCATGAATTCCTGATCCTACTTCACGGCATGTAATCATTTATTTGATGCCAAATATGTTTTAATATTTGTATAGGTGATGTCTGACAATGTGGAGAGCGAGGATGAAGATGGCCAGAGGAGGTACCAGAGGCAAATCCCCAGGTAGCTTTATGTGGGAATGCATAACAGGCGTATTAGGACCTGGAATGGTGGATATCGATGCCCATTTTGCAACCAGAAGCTTCATGACGCGTATCAAAGTGTTCTGGCGCATGCAAGAGGATGGGCCGTTGGTTCCTTCAAGCAGAAGTATTCTTGCAGGGTGGTGCACGGCGCGTACGCCGAGTAACTGGAAAAGCTTCAGGATCGTGCCGGCATGTGAGATGAGATGTGGGATGGATCGAACTATGTACGCTTGAGTATGCTTAATGACGGTTGAACTATGTACTTATGGTTGAACTATGCTTATGTACGTGTACGCTTATTATCTATGTCTGAGTATGTTAAATATTTGGTCAAAATTTGTAAAAATTGCAAATGGGGACAAATAAACCAGGACAGAGGTAGTACGTCAATAACACACGTTTCCCAAAACTGGAACCGTGTGCAATGACTTTCATTTTGCTTGTTGCGTCAATCACACACAGTTTTCTCTAGCAAACCGTCGCCCCCAAAATTCCTTGTGGGACAGAAAACCCTCACCACCCAATTCAAAAAAGAAAACCCTCACCATCCCCACGTCAAACCCTCACCCCGCCCGCCACCCCCTCCGGTACATTCCCCATTCACACCTGCACAAGATCCTCCGCGTCTATGCCATTGCACTGCCTATCGTGGCGGTAAACACTTAGCTCGACGCCTGCCACCGCAGCTAGGCTGCCGACAAAGCCCATCGCATTTTGCCACTTCCGCTTGCCGCAGCCTATCGCCATCGTCTTTCTCGATGCTGCTCGCGGTCGACCTAGCTCCACTCGGTTGGGGAATCAGCCGTACTGAGGGTTCTTTATCATGTATGACAAGGTAACTAATTTAATGAGATATTATCTCATCTCTTATCCCAGTACTGCCTCCTTTAATCACCCGGCGGAAATCGCTGTGAATTCGTTTTTATTCCAGCTGATTTGAGGGTTTTCTTTCATTCATAGAATGTACAGTGCACTGACACTTTAGAACTTTGCGACCTCCGCTAGAGATTCCATCTCACCGTACCAGATAACTTCAGGACGCGCGCGGTATGTTCAATGTCACCCTAAATCGGTTGGCATGGCCTACTTTCCTGAACATATTCCAAATATTGCTTCATTTGGATAAAAGGTGCCACATGCACCATATACGTCAAAGGGGATTTCCCCCCACTTCTTTCTATATTAGGCAAATTACTGATGTATTGTTCTTTCGATTACTCTCATATTTCCATGACATCATGTTTACCCTATCTGTTTAATTATAGATTTTTGTCCTTTGATCTCAACTGCTGTACAATTCTTTCAATTTGGGCTGATATTTGCATGTTACCATATTTTCTTTAACAATCATACCATTTTCTGCAGCACATCCCTTGCTATGGAACATATTATGTAGTGCACAATCTTTCCCTTTACATAGATCAAGACTGCACGGATGTCATACTGCACACAAACCATGGATTTACAATCGTTGCTACTGTAAGACTTGATGAACGTGGTGACTCCTATTTTGGCACTGGCTTTTGGAAAGAAATTTCTAAGTTTTATGTACTGAAAGCTGGCACTAAAATTGCACTACACATAAAAGGGCCTGGTCATGAGATATATGCTAACTTCCCCGACAAAATCATCCGTCCAAACTTTGTTTGAAGTAAGTTTTCTTTTCAACTATCTGCATGTTGACTAACCCAGCAATGTCAAATGAATTTTGTAGTATTTAAGCAACCATTTGTTATTCCCTTTTCTTACTATATTCCTATCTAATAACTTCTAGTTACCAATACACTTTTCTGTTGCCTTGTTTTAACTAAATATTCCCTGTACTCCCATTTCTATCAGAAAGCGCCGCTGACAAGGAGACTCCGGAGGTGGAGAACGGGGCTGCCAACAAGTGCAGGCGGGGCGAGCTAGAACCCCAAGCGACTCCAGCGGGCCTAGACTTCATCAGCAGCCTCCCCGATGATAGGTTGAGAGTCATCATCTCCCTCCTCCCAATCAAATATGGGGCACGGACAACTGTCCTTTCCCGGTGGTGGCGCCCCCTATGGAACTCCAGCCCTCTCGACCTCATCAACACCCACGAGCTCTGCCATGGCTATCGCAAAAGCTTGGACACATTCTCCAAGATCCTCGGCAGTCACCTTGGCCCAAGCAAAGGCCTTAGAATGGGCAAGTTCCATTCCAACAGCAAGGACCGAGCCAAGCTTGACGACTGGTTCCGATCCCCCGCCCTAGATCAGCTCGAGGAGCTCACTTTCGATGATGGGCATATGTAGTCACTGCCAACGTCCGCACTCCGCCTCGCGCCCACGCTGCGCGTCGCCAAGTTTAGGAACTTCCATTCCTCCCCCCCCTTAATGACGCGCCCGCTCTTATTCTACCATGACTGAAGCACCTCGAGCTCGTCGCCGTCTGCCTCTCAAACGGTGACATGGAGCGCCTGCTCTGTGGATGTACTGCACTCGAGTACCTTCATCTTCAGGCGATCAATGGGTTGAGTACCTTCCACATCACCTCCATGACTCTCCGGACTATTTATGTGTGTTGCTGGTGTGGCAGGAAGACATCACAAGATGTGTACCATGGTATGGTCATTGAGGACACACCTGCACTTGAAAGATTACTTGTAGTTGATCAAGAAGGTCCAACAAGAATCAATGTTATTTCTGCACAAGAACCATTTGTAGACTTTTTCGAAAAAAAATTGTTGCGAAGCAAAGAAAAAAAGAGGAAAAAAGTGCAAAATTGTTGTGAAGCAAAGAAAATTCAGAGTGTGCTCCTCCCTTGTTTACGTGCAGCGCCGTGATTTTGTTAGTGTTCTAGGCCCGCGTCTCTAGCACGGTCTAGCCTAGGACTAGCACAATACCATTGTTGAGCGTTTATTCAACTTTGCATCTCTGAATTGATTATTGCTGACCCTTTTTGCTACCATATTATAAGCCTTCCCAGCTCCACATACATCTACGTCGTGCGTTTGACTCTCCCTGGTAATCGCTTTATCCAAGCTTTGAGAGTTTTGACTACAACGGTTGCCGATCACCACCTGCTGCTTGGTAAGAACCAGTAAAAATTTGAGATTCACTTGACGGATTTTTGACTGTCCACCACACCACCGACACCACTTCCTAATAGTTTCTAGGATCATATTCTTGTGTGTTTCTATTGCTGCTAACCATGGCAGGATCCCAAGCCGAAGAGACTGACTGGGAGGACATGAAGAATAAGGAGTTGCATGATAAATTTCAACAAATGATGACTGAACAGGTGCAAGATGTGTTGAACAATTTTGAAGAGGCCATGGATAAGATAACTGGTCTTGAGAAGACGTTTGAAACAAAGCTCGATAACAGATTTAATGAACTTCTTGCGCGTCTTCCACAACCACCACCAGCTGCACCTACCGCACCTCTGCCACAACAACAACAACAACAACAACGACTACCTCCACGTCGCAAAATAGCACTCCGCTGAGCGAGCCATGTCTCTCTTGTGCCTGGCCAAACTATTGGTGCTGCTATTGATACTTCAGTGGCTCCTGTTGCTGATGAGGAGGAGGATGATTATGTGGGAGATTACGAGGATGAGGTTGATCAAAATCAGAACTATGTGCAACCACCAGCACTAGGTCGTCCACATGCAAATAATCGCAATGGTAGGGCTGCATTACCAGCTCAGGTACGAGATCACGACCATCTTACTAAACTGAAATTGAATATTCCACCATTTGAGGGTAGATACGTTCCTGATATATATCTTACTTGGGAGTTAGAATCCGAACAACGTTTTACATGTTTAGAATATCCCGAGGAGAGACGTGTTGCTGTTGCACTTTGTGCTTTCACTAGTTTTGCTTGTGTGTGGTGGTCTGAACATCATAGATTATATGCAAATAATATTCCAACTCTTGGGCTGCTTTGAAAACTGCTATGCGTACTTGTTGGGTTCCACCATATTATCAACATGAATTACTTCAAAAATTGCAGCTTTAAGACAAGGAAAAAATTATGTAGAGGAATATTATCAGGAATTACAAACTGGCATGATTAGATGTGGTATTGTTGAGGATAATGAAGCTATGCTTGCACGTTTTACGGGTGGATTAAATAGAGAGATTCAAACCATTATAGAGTATAAGGAGTATAATAAAATCACTCGTTTATTCCATCTTGCTTGTAAAGATGAACGTGAAGTGCAGGATCGACAGGCATTGGCACGAACTAACTTTTCTGCAGGTCGACCTTCATCATGGACACCATGTGGATCCTCTACTTCCATTGCACCAGCACCTCCATCAGCGGCCACCTCCAGCCGTGATACAAGAAAGCAGGCACAACCACCACTATCTGCCAAGAGCACACCTGCCGGGCCTCCATAGAGCTCTTCTTCTTCCATGGCATCAACAGGGCACACAAGTGATATTGTCTGTTGTCGATGTAAGGGAAGAGGTCTTATTTGAGAGAATGCAAATCTTAGTGTGTGATGATTGCTACCGAGGATGGTGGGTATGAGTCCGCTAGTGACTATGATGAGGAGAATTTGGCTCTTATTACACGTGAAGAACACGGTGGAGATGATTCTGAATATGAGACGCAATACATGGCTCCTGAAGACACTGACTTTTAGTTGCTCAATGTGTTTTGAGTGTGCAGGTCACACAAGCTGAGCAAAATTAGAGGCATAATTTGTTCCATACAAAGGGAGTTGTGAAGGAACGTTCTGTTCGTGTCATCATAGATGGAGGCAGCTGCAGCAACTTGGCTAGCATGGATATGGTGGAGAAGCTCTCTCTCACCACAAGACCACATCCACATCCTTATTATATCCAATGATTCAACAACAGCGGCAAGGTTAAGGTAACACGTATTGTTCGTGTGCATTTTAGTATCTCTACATATGCCGATTTTGTTTATTGTGATGTGGTACCCATGCAAGCTTGTTCCTTATTACTTGGTAGACCATGGCAATTTGATAAAAATTCTATACATCATGGTACAAACAATCAGTATACTCTTGTTCATAAGGATAAACATATTACTTTTCTTTCTATGTCTCATGATTCTGTTTTGAAAGATGATATTCATAGATATAATAAAGCAAAATAGGAGCAAAATAAGAGTGAAAATCAGATTGTGGCAAAAGAATTTGAGCAACAAATGAAGCCTAATAATAAACCATCTAGTGTGCTTCTGAAATTAAATTAAAAAGTGCATGTTTACTTGCCACCAAATCTGATATTGATGCTATAGATTTTAGCAAATCTATTTGCTATGCTTTTGTGTGCAAAGAGGCATTATTTTCATTTGAGGACGTGCCTTCCTCTTTGTGTCCTACTGTCACTAACATTTTGCAGGAGTTCACTGACGTATTTCCACAAGACGTGCCACCAGGATTACCACCTATTCGAGGGATTGAGCATCAAATTGACTTAATTCCCGGTGCATCATTACCCAACCGTGCACCATACCGTACCAATCTAGAGGAGACGAAGGAGATTATGCGTCAAGTATAAGAGCTGCTTGACAAAGGTTATATACGTGAATCCCTTAGTCCTTGTGTTGTTCACATCATTTTAGTGCCAAAAAAGGATGGTACGTCGCATATGTGTGTTGATTGTAGAGGCATTAATAATATTACGATTCGTTATCGTCATCCTATTCCTAGGCTAGATGATATGCTTGATGAATTGAGTGGCTCTACAATTTTCTCCAAAGTTGATTTGCATAGTGGATACCATCAAATTCGTATGAAATTGGGAGATGAATGGAAAACAACATTTAAAACAAAGTTTACTTAATATGAGTGGTTAGTCATGCCTTTTGGGTTAACTAATGCACCTAGTACTTTCATGCGATTTATGAACGGAGTTTTACGTGCTTTCATTGGATGATTTGTGGTAGTATCTTTTGATGATATACTGATTTATAGCAAATCTTTGGAAGAACATTTGGAACATTTACGTGTTGTTTTATTGCTCTACGTGATGCATGTTTGTTTGGTAACCTTGGGAAGTGCACCTTTTGCACCGACCGAGTGTCTTTTCTTGGCTATGTTGTTACTCCACAGGGAATTGAAGTTGATAAAGCTAAGATTGAAGCTATTGAGAGTTGTCTGCAGCCCAAAATGGTCACACAAGTGAGGAGTTTTCTTGGACTCGCTGGTTTCTATAGGCGTTTTGTGAGAGATTTTAGCACCATTGCTGCACCTCTCAATGAGCTTACAAAGAAGGATGTGCCTTTTGTTTGGGGTAGCCCACAAGAAGAAGCCTTCACAGTGTTGAAAAATAAGTTGACACATGCTCCTTTACTCCAACATTCTGATTTTAATAAGACTTTAAGCTTGAATGTGATGCTAGTGGAATTGGATTAGGAGGTGTGTTATTACAAGATGGCAATCCTATTGCATACTTTTCTGAAAAATTGAGTGGGCCTAGTATGAACTATTCTACTTATGATAAAGAATTATATGCTCTTGTTTGGACTTTAGAAACATGGCAACATTCTGATCATGAATCTTTGAAACACATTAAAAGTCAAGCAAAACTGAATCCTAGACATGCTAAATGGGTTGAATTCATTGAGACTTTCCCTTATGTCATTAAACACAAGAAGGGTAAAGAAAATGTTATTGCTGATGCATTGTCTCGTCGTTATACTATGATTTCACAACTTGACTTTAAAATATTTTGTTTGGAGACCATCAAAGATCAATATGTGCATGATACTGAATTTAAAGATGTATTGCAGAATTGTAAAGAAGGGAGAACATGGAACAAGTTCGTCTTTAACGTTGGATTTGTGTTTCGTGCTAACAAGCCATGCATTCCAGCTAGCTCCGTTCGTCTTTTGTTGTTGCAGGAGGCGCATGGAGGAGGATTAATGGGACATTTAGCATGAAGAAGACAGATGATATACTTGCTACACATTTCTTTTGGCCAAAGATGAGATGGGATGTTGAGCGTTTTGTTGCTCACTGCACTACATATCAAAAAGCTAAGTCACGACTCAATCCTCATAGTTTATATATGCCTTTGCCTGTACCTAGTGTTCCTTCGGAGGATATATCTATGGACTTTGTTTTAGGTTTACCTCAAACAAAGAAGGGGAGGGATAGCATATTTATTGTCGTGGATAGGTTCTCGAAAATGGCACACTTTATACCATGTCATAAAAGCGATGATGTTGTTAATGTTGCTGATTTTTTCTTTCGTGAAATTATTCGCTTGCATGGTGTGCCAAATACTATTGTTTCAGATCATGTTAATAAATTTCTTAGCCACTTTTGGAGATGTTTATGGGCCAAGTTGGGGACTAGACTGCTTTTTAGTACTACTTGTCACCCCCAAACTGATGGACAAACTGAAGTAGTCAATAGAACATTGTCTACTATGCTTAGGGCTGTTTTGAAGAATAATAAGAAAATGTGGGAAGAATGCTTGCCTCATATTGAATTTGCTTATAATCGTTCGTTGCATTCTACTACTAAGATGTGCACTTATGAAATTGTGTATGGTTTCCTTCCTCGTGCACCTATTGATTTGTTGCCTCTTCCATCTTCGGAGAAGGTTAATTTTGATGCTAAACAACATGCTGATTTGATCTTAAAAATGCATGAGTTAACTAAGGAAAACCTTAACCGTATGAATGCTAAATATAAACTTGCTGGAAATAAGGGTAGAAAACATGTTGTCTTTGCACCTGGAGATCTTGTTTGGTTACATTTGCGTAAGGATAGGTTTCCTAATTTGCACAAATCAAAGCTAATGCCACGTGCTGATGGTCCTTTTAAGGTGTTAGAGAAAATAAATGATAATTCATATAAACTTGAGCTGCCTGCAGATTTTGGGGTTAGTCCCACTTTTAACATTGCAGATTTGAAGCCTTATTTGGGTGAGGAAGATGAGCTTCTGTCGAGGACGACTTCATTTTAAGAAGGGGATGATGATGAGGACAACAATACCATTTTTACACCCACAGCCCCTACTACTACGTATACTGGACCAATTACGAGAGCTCGCGCACACCAATTAAATTATCAGGTACTTTCGTTTCTTGATAATGATTCTAATGTTCATGAGAATATGATGCTGCCTAAATTGGATACATTTGTTTTGCTTATAAATGAAGGGCCTGGCATGGATAAGAGGGATGAACACTGGAGCAAGACCAAGCATGGAGATGATGGCATGCGCAAGGGGAACAAGAACGGAGTTACAAGTGATGATTTCAGGACTTTGAAGCCACCATAATGAGTGCATGAAGGCTTGGACGAAATATACAAGATGCGACTTCATAAATTTCATCCAGAGGCTATTCTAGGTGTTGTGTCACCTTATTATTGGGCCGGGCCCATGTAATTTCGAAATACATAAGTATAGGCTGTTTTTAGAGTCCGTATGTGTGGGGAAACAAGAGATAGGGTTGGTTTCGGACCCCTACCCCAGGGGCCACGAAATTCCCCCCTCTTCCTCCATATATACAGCCCTTAGGGCACCGTTTAGACTTTGGGTTTTGTTTAAATTAAAAGTTCGCCATAGCTGCAACTTCGCGTACTTCATTTGTGTTCAACGACCAGACCAAGGCATCAAGAACCCCAGCTTCATTAATAAAGCTTTGCTCTTATATTCGCAATATCTAGATTGCAATCTTAGTTTCTTGCTTGTTATTCATTTGCTCGTAGGAAACAGGCCCTTGTGGTCAGGTTGATCGTGCTCCGACGTGGTCAATAACCCTAGGAAGTTGGTTTAGCGGTTGCTAAGGCGCGACGTCTCACACGTTCATAGTCGGATCGTCAAGGTCGACTCCCACATAAAATGATAGCCACCATCTCATCGAAACATCGGGACACCTTCGCCTCTATCAAACAGCCGCCTTCTACCTCTCCTTCTAAAAATTGGAATTATTTCTAATTTTGAAGATGTTTGTTCGTTTGTCATTCAGAAAATGATTCCGACAAGCTTGACCCCGAAACTACGCACAGTGAAGGTATTGGCACTAGAATCTATCGGCCCCAACCTAGAGCAAGTTGTCAGTTTCCTGAGATGCTTTCCGTGTGTGGAGAAGCTATATATCGAGGTGATGTTCCTTTCCTGTTAAATGTTAACCAGAAGGGAGTTCAATTTGTGACACCTTTTTCCAAGTTTACAATGACAATGTACTATGATTTCTAAAGGTTCTTTTGCAGGATTTTAGTACATACATGCCCCCCCCCCCATATTGGTTGCTTGATCCATATGGTTACAATCAATAAGCATTTCTCCTTTGGATTCATCTGTACTAGTTTTCTTAGGGAACTTTTCATCCACTCCAACCTCTTGTGAAGAAGGCTACATTTTTTAGAATGTAATCAAATGCCCATGTTAATCATGTCAGATCGAAGATGGCATGTTAGTGCATTTTACAAATCCTGCAAACCAAATAGGCATGTAGTAATGTTCAAAACTTCATGTAGGCAGTAACATGTTTTCTTCTTTTGCAGATATGATTAGGCCGAGTGGTGGATAATGTGATACAATATAACGATCATCTCGAATGCCAAGATCTGCATCTCTCAGAAATTACTTTGAACTCCTACCGAGGGACCTTACCGGAGATTATATTCGCCAGGTTCTTTGTTCTTAGAGCAAGGGTGCTGAAGGAAATGAGGTTTGACCTACATTTATTTTGCAAAAAATGAATGGTTTGTTGATCAGCGCCGGCACCTGCGGCAGAATGGAGTAGGCTCAAAAAATGCGGAATTTCATTTTGGAACTTCAGATGATAGAGTAATCTGAAATCATCGTGTCAACCCCATACATGACTTCTCAGTGGCTGACCCCGTTGCAAAAATTGTGAGGTTTCGAAACCAGACATAGAAGCGGTGATATTAGTTTGAACCTCTCTGATATCCATGTTCAGCGGGTCAACGCGAGCGTTTGCAACCGATGAGCTGAATTTCATTTCTAATATTAGTTTGAACCTTCTAATCTTCGAATTTGAGCCATATAACTCTGGAATTTGAACCTTGTAATATTTCGAGCTTTTGTTGTACAATCGTCGAAATGGCATCGTATGAGACTCGTATATTGCTAGCACTATTTTGACCTTAATATGCAATGGTCTCAGATTTTTTTAACCATTCTCAAATCTATTTACCTTGTCGATCTCACAGCACACGATCTGTAAAGCTAACTCGACTACGATCTTCGACATTATTGCACACAGTTGGTTTCTTCCACCGTGTGCACTGTAGAGCGCATAATTAATTATCGCACTCCAGTGCCCATCACCACCCTTCTGTGTAACTTTGACCTCATCACCCAAGGGTAAACTTATGACCGAAGTCATTCCGCACACTTTGTTTTTACATTTTTTTTTGCCAATAAACGCCCACAATTTGTCCCTCTTCTAGCCGACGCGCGGCCAAACTAGCCGGGCGGGAAGCTTGCACGATAAACAGCGTGGTAGCGCGGGAACAGGTTCACCGATGATACATTTGGCGCCTCTTCGAGCCCACGCGTGCGGTGCGGTGTTGTCAAGCATGCACTGGAATCCTCCGCTATGAACGCCGTGACAAGACGTGGCGACTACAGGCCGGCCGGCCCCCATTTATTACAGCGGCCATTTAACCCTTGTGTCTCTTCTACCTTTCGATCGCGCCCCACTATTGCAAGAAGCACACCACCACGTGAAATTCTTAGAGTGTATCCTGCGTGGCTCCAATGGCGCTCTGAGCGGCTGCCGACGACGAGCAGCAGTTCACCATGCATGCCGTGGTGGACACCCACAGAAGGTTCATGGACCTCTCGGTGGTGTACACCAATGACCCGGTCTGGGTGGAGCACTCCATCCACATCATGGAGTTGTTGCTTGCGGAGGATAAGTACAAGGTGGTCGGGTTCGACCTCGAGTACACCCGCGCTCGTGCCGGGTCTCGTCCCAAGGTCGCCATCGTCCAGATGTGTGTGCGCCACCACGTCCTCGTCTACCACTACTGCCTGGCCACAAGGCCTTGCCAGCGTTTCACCAGGTTTGTCAACATCCCCCACTACATGTTCGCTACGGTGGACATCACCAATGATGTAAAGGCGCTCGAGAATTCGGGTATGGCCTGCCAGAATCTTGTTGACATCCAGGGCCAATACAAGATCTAGGGAAGCAAGGAGCATGAGAAGGACTCACTGCTTCACCTCGCCGAGGCCATCATCGACCCCTACTACAGAGAGACATGAAGGATTCATGCAATAGGGACAAGCGTGCCTGGAACTCGGCCAAGATGGAGAAACTCGACAAAGCTCACATCATGTACGCGGACAAGTAGGCGTACACGAGCTACGATATGTACAGGTGGATCGTTGACATGAGGAAGTGCCTCCTTCCCCAAAACGGCCAGGGATCCAGCCGAAAGCAGAGCAATGGCTAGCGTTGTCGCAAAAACAAGTAGATGATTAGATCTTCATTTGTCCTACTTTAGTATGCATGTAATCGCATACTTTGGTGTGTGGCAATGTTATGTGTGTAGTCAATTGTGTAATTCTATGCTTAATTTGGTTACGCAATGCTGTCTTTTTAAGTATATATGTTGATGCTCTGTAGACAGAGCGTAGATGTTGTGCGGACAAAGAAAATCACATCGCACACGAACTAAACAATGGAACCTGTCGGTGATGTTTTCAACAATCACTCACAATTATACACCAACAATCGTTTGCTCACAACACACACAGCTTGTTAGCAGTAATCGTCTGTGTTGTTATCGGTCTTCGCACACGTTTCCGATTATAGACCTATTTGCCGCGTATCACACACATCTTGTTAAGTTGAACCGTTTATGTTCTCATGTCTCAACGCAAACAGTTCATCCGAGTGAACCGCATGCCGTATATCACACACACCTTGATCTGGCTGACCGTTTCTTTTGTGCTGCCTAATCGCAAACAGTTCATCCTAGTGAACCGTATGTTGTACATCGCACACACCTTCATCTAGCTGCCCGTTTCTTTTGTTCCTCCTCATCACAAACAGTTAATTGAGCGGAACCATATGCCCTGCATCGCACACACAACTAAAATCTGAACCGTGTTTGATGCACCTCCATCGCAAACGTTTTGCACCTTTTTTGACGGATTTTTACACCACTGTTTGCGATTATGACATCGCACACAATTTCGTCGAACGGTCTCTGATCGTAGTGTCGCGTTAGCAGCATCCTGCAGTAGTGGAAGCTTGAGAGTTTTTCTTGCAAAATTTACTAACTCTCAAGTTAATCTAAGCGAAGCATGAGAGTATTTCTTCACAAATTAAAGCGCCACCGTGCTCAAAAAGATATAAGTGAAGCACTAGAGCAATTCCATAGGTCAAAAAATTTAAGTGAAGCACAAAGAGCAATTCTAACAAATCATAGGTGTGTCCAGCAAGGATAATTGCGACAAACTAAAAATTGAAACAAACAAAGAATCATATAATACAAGACGCTCCAAGAAAAACTCATGATATGTGACGAATAAAAATATAGCTCCAACTAAATTACCGATGGTTGTTAGAAGAAGGAGGGGATGCCTTCCAGGGCATCCCCAAGCTTAGTTGCTTGTTTCTCCTTGAATATTAACTTGGGGTGCCACGGGCATCCTGAAGCTTAGGCTCTTTTCACTCCTTATTCCTTCATCCATCGTGATCTCACCCAAAACTTGAAAACTTCAATCACACAAAACTTAACAAAACCTTCGTGAGATTTGTTAGTATAAGAAAACCAACCTTTGCATCAAGTACTATTGCAAACCCATTCACATTTTTTATTGCATTATAACTACCGTATTCTAACTTTACCATGGCTTATACCCCCCGATACAATCCATAGATTCATCAAAATAAGCACACAACACAACGAAAATAGAATCTGTAAAAAACAGAACAGTCTGTAAACACTCGAATTTACTCATACTTTTGTAACTCCAAAAATTCCAAAAATTTAGGAAAACTGAATAAATTTGTATAAAAACCTTGTGTAAAAAATTCAGAATTGTTCGTCGCTTATGTGAATTTTAACAATTCTGTTATTGGACGCAAAAGTTTATTTTTTTCAGCAGGATCACATCAACTATCACCCAACATGATCCTAAAGGCTTTACTTGGCACAAACTCTAATTAAAACATAAAAAACAAAATCATAACAGTATCATAATTGTGCAAACACTCAAGAACATAAAGAAAAATTTAGAAATAAATTTTATTCATTGGGTTGCCTCCCAACAAGCACTATCGTTTATGCCCTTAGCTAGGCATTGATAATTTTAATGATGCACACATGAAAGAGAAGGATTGAAACACGAAGTTAGCATCATAAAGCATGTGAAAATCACTTTTAAGTCTAACATACTTCCTATGCATACGAATTTTATAGGAAAACAAATTATCAATACAAAATATCTAGCATATGCAAGGAAGAAGAAAGAAACAATAACAATCTCAAATAATGAGAGGTAATTTAGTAACATGAAAATCTTTACAACCATATTTTCCTCTTTCACAATAATTACATGTAGGATCATAATCAAATTCAACAATATAACTACCACATAAAATATTTTCTACATGATCCACATGCATGCAATGTTGACACTCTTCCAAAATAGTGGGATTATCATCAAATAAAGTCATGACCTCTCCAAGCCCATTTTTACCAAAAATTTCATAAGATTGAACACTCTCCAAATATGTGGGATTATTATTACCTAAAATTGACGCTCTTCCAAACTCACTTTCAATATTATTACAAGCATATTCATCACGAGGTTTAAATAAATATTCAAGATCATAAGAATCATTATCACCCCAATCATGATCATAGCAATTAGTGGACATAGCGCATAAATTGGGGTTTAAGCTCCTATCACTCTCGCAACCCATCATCTAATTGCTACTCCACAATGCATTCCCTTAGGCCCAAATATGGTGAAGTTTCATGTAGTCGACGTTCACATGACACCACTAAGGGATTCACAACATACATAATATCAAAATATCAAACACATATCAAGTTCACATGATTACTTGCAACATGATTTCTCCCATGACCTCAAGAACAAAAGTAACTACTCACAAATGACAATCATGCTCAAGTTCAGAGGGGTATTAAATAGCATATTGGATCTGAACATATAATCTTCCACCAAATAAACCATATAGTAATCAACTACAAGATGTAATCAACACAACTAGTCACCCACAAGAACCAATATATAGTTCCGCTAACAAGATTGAACACATGAGATGAACTAGGGTTTGAGATGAGATGGTGTTGTTGAAGATGTTGATGGAGATTGCCCTCCCCAAGATGGGAGAGTTGTTGGTGATGATGAGGACGATGATTTCCCCCTCCGGGATAGAAGTTCCGCTGGCGGAATCGCTCCGCCGAAGGGCAAAAGTGCTCCTGCCCAAGTTCCACCTCGAGGCGGCGGCGCTTCGTCCCGAAAGTCCTCCCCTTATTTTTTCTAGGTCAAAATGACCTATATACCAGAATATGGTCACTGAAGGTGGGCCTGGGTGAGCACAACCCACGAGGGCCTGCCTGGGCTCCCTGGCGCGCCTAGGTGGGTTGTGCCCACCTGGTGGGCCCCCTCTATTACTTATTTGCTCCAATATTCATCATACATTCGATAAAAATTCTCCGTGAAGTTTCAACTTGTTTGGAGTTGTGCAGAATAGGTAGCCTGACGTAGCTTTTCTAGGTCCAAATTTCCAGCTGCCGGAATTCTCCCTCTTTGTGTGTACCTTGTAAATTATAAGAGAAACTGCATTAGAATTACTCCAAAAAGCATTATTATGCATAAAAACATCATAAATAATAGTAAGGAAACATGATGCAAAATGGACATATCAACTCCCCCAAGCTTAGACCTCGCTTGTCCTCAAGCGAAAAACCGAAATCGAAAAACATGTCCACATGCTTAGAGAGAGAGGTGTCGAAAAAAACAAAATACGAACATAGAAGCATCATGTTGATTATTATAAAAGCAACAAACTTAAACATAAGAGTCTTATCGTAAAGCTCTTATCATAGACTTCTCATGAATAAGTGACAATTCATCACACTATTGAAGTATAAAGCAAAAACTCTATTAAATACCAACAAACTATGTTTTCAGTCAACTTTGAAACTACAATTCATCATCTTTTCAGGAAGGGTCACATATCGGAGCCTTTAGGCAAGTCCACATACTCAACCATCATATAGTCTTCTATGATTGCTAACACTCACCGCGTACACATGAGCAAAATGTTTCAACCGGACACATAGAAAGATAGGGGCTTATAGTTTCGCCTCCCAACGTATTCACCTCAAGGGTGATGTCGACAATATTAAGTCATGCTATCTATATTCAACTGGACATATGTGCCTACACTACAAAAGAAAGACACATCCGTGACATTTTGGGCCGAACAAAAAAAATTTCTGTCATACTTATGTCACTTCTATGATGACAATTGTGACAAAACCCGGTATCATTATAGATGTGGTGGGTTCCTACATCTATGACAAAAAATCATGACAGAAAATGGGCTTTTCGTCCTGGGCCGGCCGGAGATGTAGCTTCTCTCGTACGGTTATGGTGGGTGGACGGGGCCGAGCGATGCGCTTTTCTCTCGTACACGCACGCGCGTGGGTGCGAGGCGTTGGGATCTAACTGAACCCGAGCGAGGCGTAGGGCTCTAACTGAACCCGAGCGATTGCACTGCAGGCTATGCGTTACTGAACCCGAGCGATCGATCGATGGCTATTAACTGAACCCAATCGAGCGATTCCTTCGCTAGTGCTACTAACTGAAGCCGATCGATGCTGCCTCTGGATGAACAGTGAGTGTTGCTGGGGGGGGGGGGGTTGGATGAACATTGCCAGTGGGGGTGGATGAACAGGACCCCGTGGTGTTGCCTCTGGATGAACAGGACACCGATTGTTCGAGCCGGTTTGGGCTGGATGAACAGGACCCCGTGGAGGGCTGGATGAATAGGACCACCCCGTGGAGGGATGGATGAACAGTAGATGGTGGAGGGCTGGATGAATAGTAGCCCATGGAGGGGTGGTTGAACAGGAGCCCGTGGAGAGGGCTGGTTGAACAATAGCCGGTGGAGTAGCGCACGGTGGAGGCTGGTTGAATAGGAGCCCGTGCATGAACAGTCGCATGTGAAGGCTGGAGGAGGTCGATGGTGGATGAATAGTAGCCCGTGGAGGCTGGAGGGGGTCGATGGTGGAGATGAACAATATCTCGTGGAGTCCCGTTTTGCGGTATGCCACACCCCTCCCAATGAACAGGACCCCCGTTTCGACCGTAGCGCTCCAACACAAGTTCGTTTCCTTTATTTTGCGGTACACCACACCCCTCCCGATCAACATGACCCTGCTTTCACCGTAGGAGGTCCGCTTCTCCGCTTTGCGGTACACCGCACTTCTCCCGATGAACAGGATCCTGCTTCGACCGTGGCTGGTCGAACACAAGGCGCTTCTCCGCTCGTGGTACGCCAGCCTCGCTTCCATCGGCTGTTCCGCCCAAGCCTCCCGGCGAACACGACGACGATTCTGTTCCGACCCAGCCGGTTGGTTCCCCATGAACACGGCGACGACGCTGTTTCTCCATTCCGACCCAGCCATGTACACGAGCCCCGGCCGACGATGCGCGAGTAGGCGCTCGAGACCTCGCTCAGATGTACGTGACGTGGGTCAGATTTTATTTCTTGCACACCGGCCGCCAGACGATGTGTACATGCTACGTGCCCGCCTCTACTACGACACGTGCGCGCCTCTACATCGACCAATATGTACGTACACGTTCGCGGCCAGAATGACAACACTACGCCGCGCCGAGAGCACCAGGGAGGTGGACGATGGTGAAGCCTAGGAAGGGGACGACGCGGAGCCGAGGAAGACGCGACAGTGGAAGGCTGTGCGGAGAGGATATGAGGGTTCACAGGTTTGGCTGCGGTGTGAGGCTACCGTCGTCGCGGAATAACAGGGTGTGTGGGTGAGTAGAGGGATGGCCTGGCCAGCGGTGGGAGTAGTAGGGGGCGGTGAGGCCTCCGCGGCATCACAGCCGGCCACGGGAGGCAGGAGCACATGGCACGACCGGCGCTGCTTTGGGTGGCTGGAGCAAGAAGACCAGAGGTTGAAGAAGCACTACGGCCGTTGGATGGACATCGTACGGTCACTGCAGCTAGAATCGTTTATATTGACTAAGTTGACAAAGCCCTTGGTACGCGTCAACTTAGTAGGCCCACAGGTCAGCCTCCGAAACAATGCGCCCCAGATGTCAGGGGGAGGAATCATTTTTTGGGCGGCTGAAGCAAGAATATCCGAGATTGAAGAAGAAGCACGACATATTTTGGATGGACATCCAATGGCCACAACTGCCAGAACCGTGTGTTGTTGACAAAGCCTTGCATACGCGTCAACTTAGTTTTTTTTGGGGACGTGTCAACTTAGAAGGACCATAAGTGGGTGGCAGAGAACATATAGCCCATTTGCGATTTGTAAGAATGTACATCCCATTTTTTAACTCTAATGAAATTTATTACAGCCCATTTACAGTTTGTTAAAAGTACAACCCATTTTCTAGCTAGGACAACGATTAATATTTATGGGATCCGAAATATTTTTACCCGAAATTTCTAGTCAGATTAAATATAATTTCAAAATAAAGTTGCATTACGTTAAAATCCAACGAAATATTGCGCGCGCGACAAGTAATGAAATTTAAAATTTCAAATTCTGAAAATAATATATTTTTTAACTAATTACGCTTTTGGTGCATTTTTTATAGTTACTGCCCAATTATTATAATTACATCCATTTATTATTTCTTAAAGTCCATTTTCTTGTCAAGCCTAATGCATACCTCCTAGGAAAGTTTGCAGCCGAGCGGGGTGGAGAATAACAAGTTCACCCGGATATTGTGTACAACCGTCGGCCCAGTTGCATTGCTGATGTTGAAAAAAAGGCATGTGTAGTACAGTACAACCTAACATGGCTACTCAGCCCACATTCAGCGACGCCGGAAAGGCCCAAACAAGGCTTCTGTACAACTTTTTGAAGTCAATGAGCTCAATTAATAACTTCACAAAAAAGTTAGATTATACTGGAACCTAATTAAAAGCTGTCACGAGCAAAGAAATAATTCAACGGGTACCACTTGTGCGTGTGTGCGTGTGTGTGTGTGTGTGAGAGGGAGAGAGAGACCCATCGGTCGATGCTCGTAAATACATCTTTCAGCCATATGCATTGCTGATGCTCAGTAAAAACTTATATAGTTGACATAATCATATAGAACATCATAGCACACTGAACTTGCAAAAAAAAAAATTCACGCAGGCGGCACAATCAGGATGGAAGCAGTGGATAGCTACTGGTAGGGCTATGTTGAAACCAACGAACTCATACATAACGGTTCATCGTCTTTATCAATGACATGGAAATATCTTGAATGTTGTGCAAAGAAAATAGACAGACAACACAATAAGCTCCGCTAGCACATTAAGTTGACATACATCCCTTTCTAAAAACGTTCAGGTACAAAATTAGAACAGGTCACAATCAAATGTACTGGCACATCAGTGCTTCACACCCATAGCTCGGATTTAACTAGTATCTGACAAGATTCAATTGTTACCTCAAATTAGAGCACATCCAGGTAGCCAGCCCTGCCTCTTCTCCCAAAGAAGTAGTGGCCTCCGCCACGCGATGGACTAGGCCCTATGCCATCCACCGTTCTGAGCAACACGGGGAAAGTCTGACGTTGACTCCTGTAATGGACGTCGACGACGGACCCTGGCACTAGCGGCGGTGGTAGGACTTCGATTGATGGATTGACCACTTCTTCGACATGCCCGAACACTCGATACAGGTACATCCCTAACATGGTCCGCAGCGGCCTTGGTGGCGACGAATAGTACAACCCCAGTTCCTGCACCGATATCTCAACACCAATCCCTTCTGTATGGTGGACGACTTCTTCATCCATGCCGTAACCGTTAGAGCCCAGCTGTCTGGAGTAACAAAAATACTTACGAGCTCACCTCCAAGGTCGTTGATAAGCTCATTAATGGACTCGCTGTTCCAAGCACTTCGAGGCATGCCATTGAAGGTAAGCTTTGTTAAAAACTCAACCTCAGAGGGCACCGAGCCCCATCCTAGGTGCCACTGTTCAAAGCTCACCAGTGTGCCATCGCAGAACAAACGCTGGAAAGACTCTAACACACGACTGCAGTCGAAAGTTGTCCGGAACCTGACGAAGAAATTAGCCGGTGGCAGACAGACTTCGACGAGCAAGTCACTTATTTGGATGCCGTGCGCAATGCCAAGAGCTTTGACAAGTTCGTCCGGGGAGACGGGAGGCCGGTCGCCGTTGATGGTTACCATCAGAATTTTGCCGACAAACTGGTCGTCAAGCGCCGCCACGCCACTGTTGATGACAGCACGCAGCGACCGAAGGCAGGACGGACATCAGGATCTTCGGCTCGGAGATCCGCGTTGACCGGCGACATGATAGTGAGCTTGAGTACATCTCAGAGTCAAGTCCATATTTAGTGCTAAACTTTTGAAAAGCATCGGTATTCATAAAAGATTTAACACAATCATACTTAAGCTTAATACCTGAATCTTTACCTTCATCGAGTTCCCAATCTTCAGAGTTGCATTTAATTCTTTCCAAAAGATCCTACCGGAATTCAATAGTCTTCTTCATAAAAGAACCAACACAAGAAGTATCGACCATGGTTTGATCATTACGAGAAAGCCGAGCATAGAAGTTCTGGATTGTCGGTGTGGAACGACACCTATGGGATCACAAGAATCCCTTCTACGGTTAACGGGGCGCAGGGTTGCAAGAAGAGCAGGATTAGTAATCAGCACAAGGATCCTTTACCCAGATTCGGGTCGCGATGATGCATAAAACCCTAGTCCTGCTTTGGTGGATGTATTGAGTGTTCTTGAGCCCTCCAACTAGCTATGGTAGCTGAGCCATTTCAGAGAGCCGAATCCTTTTCCAGTATGCCATGGGCCTCCTTTTATAGTCGAAAGGGGCTGCCACAGTGGCACACAGGAGGTGGAAAGGCCTACAGTGCTACGAGCTTATCGTTCGTATTACAGGACAAGACACCCGACCCCGCCCCTTTATAAGGAGAGGGAAGGGGGGATGGAATCCCGCATTCTTCTATCTTCTATCTCCTCCTACTTCTGCTTCTTCCTCTCATCCGCCATGGAGAAGGGGAACCCCGGTCCCTCGACGGTGGCGGCGAAGGTCGCCGCTCGACAGCGCGTCTCTCCTCCTCCTGAGCCCGCGGTGGTGGAGTCAGCCGCGAGGTGAAGTTGAGGGGGCGAGGCCGTGGGCAAAGCCGTGGCAGAGGTCGTGGTGCTCGGGGAGGAGGAGGACGGGGCAGCGCGCCGGCCTCGCCCCCGCCAATGATGCCTATCCCGATGGAGGGCCACGTGGGAGACCAGCCCCGCGAGTTCTTCATCAGGCTGCGCCGGCCTCCGCACCATCGTCTTCGTCTTCCCGCCCCGTTTGCTCGGGAGATGGAGCGTGAGCCGCCCCAGACCCTCAGGTTGCACATGAGGGGCTGCGGGAATGGGGGCACGCGGGTTGACGTCGACTTTCCGGCTCCTCGGGTCATGTACATCTGCCGTGGATGGAAGACTTTCACTCGCATCCACAGCTTGACGGCGGGGCTCATCGTCTACTTCAAATTAATGGAGGATGGTTTGCTCTCCGTCAAGGTCTTCGGAGATTTTGGAACTCGCCTGAGGTGATGCGTGGAGAGCTCCTCCGACGGACACTCTGATGATGGAAGCTCTTACTCGAATGAAAGTGACGAGGAGGACAGCGGGGCAGATGACGAGGACGAGTCCGACTAGGCGTGGACGCCTGCCTCGGGCGGGTGCAGCAGCAGCAGAAGATCTCGCACTCTGCCGCCCTCCGTGGAGTTTTGCCGGGAGGCCAGCCTTGAAGTTCTCGGGCCGCCTCCTTGGGCGGCTGGCGCGCCGGAGGCTGCGGAAGAGGAAGAGGGCGGGCGGCAAGGCCGCTAACTGAGTACGCGGACACCGACGCCTTTCGTCAGGTCCGGCGACCCCACCGCCTGCCTTCCAGCCTCCTTTCCCGGCACCGGCCATCACCGCCCACCCTTGGGTAGCCACCGAGGTGTTCTCTTTGTGCTTTCTGCTCAGAGCTCGCCTAGGCGCCTTTGCCCTTTCGCCTCCTTGACCTACCTCCCGAGAAGAGGGACAAGAAAGGGATTACGCGCCTCATCTCTTTTTAGTTTGTAAGCCTTCGGCCTTCGTAAATTTAGAACTTGTAATCCCTTGCTCATGTTTTTCATTCCGTATGAACTATACCTGTGGGATGTTTTAATGAAAAAGGGATGTTTGTTGGGTTTTCGCTCGTGGTGGACTCCGCGACAAGGAGTGAATCCTTGTTATTATTTAAGATAAACGTTTTCGCCGCAACAGGCCTTGCCGCCCCTCACTTCGCCGACCATTCTCGCGCTTCTTGGCGGAGGCAGGGATGAAGTGGGCTTAGGCCTCGCTCTATGTCCCGACCGCCTGCTACAACCAAATCCGACCTGGAGATAATCCTTAGGTATAGGAAAAAGGGAGCAGGGTAGCCTAGAGATAAAACAAGGTTTCACATGCCCCAGCTCCGTACTGAAATGCATGATAGAGGATGAAAAACTTATCTGGATCTGCAGCCCTCCCCCCAACCTTGTCTTGCCGCGGTTGGATCCTTGTACTTGCAGCCCCCGGTAACCTTGTCTTGCCGCTTGCAAGGCTCTGACTGCCAAAGGCGATGTTGGTGCTCACGACCGCTGCTCGGTTCTCGCCCATGACCGGGCGCTGCTCGCCTGCATTAGCATCGGGCTGCTCGCCCCGGCGAGCCAATCGCCATGGCCGTCTTGTTCTTGGGAGCCATGGTGGTGAAGAAACGCTAGGCTAACTACAAGACCATATTCTCACAATTGCGCCCCCTACCTGGCGCGCCAAAGATGTCAGTGTGGAACGACACCTACGGGATCACAAGAACCCCTACTACTGTTGCCGGGGCACAGGGTTGCAAGACGAGCAGGATTAGTAATCAACACAAGGATCCTTTACCCAGGTTCGGGCCGCGAGGATGCGTAAAACCCTAGTCCTGCTTTGGTGGATGTATTGAGTGTTCTTGAGCCCTCCAACTAGCTATGGTAGCTGAGCCATTTCAGAGAGCCGAATCCTTTTCCAGTATGCCATGGGCCTCCTTTTATAGTCGAAAGGGGCTGCCACAGTGGCACACAGGAGGTGGAAAGGTTTATAAAGGCTACGAGCTTATCGTCAGACATGTGACATGACACATTTAATGCATCGCTTAGGTGTCCCTTGCTTTATTGGGGACGGGAACGAGGCATGTCCCGTCTGTCGCCGCTCCTCCTTGCTTCGACACGCGCCCTGGCCAGCGCTGCATGCGGCGCCACATAGGCAGGCAAGCGGCTGAGGTGGCGCGGCGATAGGGTCTTCACGAAGATCTGCATGCCCCCATGCATGTGCTTGCTGATCTGGTCTGGGAGCTGCATGTTGCCACGCAGGTGCCAGCCCAGCTGGTTGAGCTGGCAGCTGCATGCGAACGGCGGTTGATACTTGGCTGGTGCGGGCCTGGAGGTGGCCCTGCTGGCGTCCTCGGTGAGGGCCTTGCCGGGTGGCCCGGCAAGGGTCTTGCCGTGGCGTGCTGTCGTCCCCGGCAAGGATCTTACCGGGGGTCTTGTGGCTCTCCTCAGCAAGGATCTTGTCGAGGACCATTATCTTTTAATCCACATCTGATCTTGAATATACCTTGGTCTTGACAAAGATCTGCATGCCACCATGGAGGTGCCTCCCGAGCCCTAGTTCCAACGTGGTTGATGGTGTTGGAGACCGTGGGCTCAAGGGTGGCGCGCTCCGCTGGTGTGGGCGAGCCGCCCCGGCAAGGGTCTTGCTGGGGCTGCTGAGGGTGCCCCCGGCAAGGGTCTTGCCAGGGGGACCTGCTTCGCCTCTCTGCTTTTTTGTGTTCTTGGCCTTGGCGCTGTTTCGCTGTCTTGGGCTTCGTTTCACCTCGTTCACCTCCCCTGCTCGCTTGGTGTGGCTGTGGCTGCTTCGACCGTCTGCACAGTAAAGGGTACAAAGGTGCGCCCCTTCTTTTGTACACCGGCAGGGATAATAATATATTTTGAGAGCTCATGATTGGGGCATGAATATAACATTGACTTAAGTCTCCCCCAAGCTAGAGCGATACTTTCTCCTTCACGAGGCCAAAAATTATATATATATAATTCCGATCACGATGAACTAGATGCATAGGATAATTTTTTGGTGGAACTCCAATTTCAAACGATTCCAATTCCAAGATCCAATATCATCGCATAGCCTATACCATGCCAATGATTTTCCCTTCAAAGATAAAGGGAAAACCTTTTTCATAACTTCATCCCCGGGTAAACCTGCAAGCTTGAACAATCCACAAATATGTTCTACATATATCAAGTGCATATCAAGATGTTCGGTTCCATCTCCTGCATAAGGATTAGCTAGCAGTTGTTCTATCATGCCCGAAGGAATTTCATATTAAATATTTTCAGTAGGTGAAGTAGGTTGAGGGGTAGCTAATTGTGGTTCCGTTCAGGTGAAGATACCCCGAACAAACCCCTCAAAGGATTGTTTTCCATAGTAACAAGGGACAATAAATTTCAGCACACTATATAAAATGTTTCCTTACCAAATTCCACTTACCAAAGGTGCTCCACTCCTCGACAACGGCGCTAGAAAATACCCTTGATGACCCACAAGTGTAGGGGATCAATTGTAGCTCTTTTTGATAAGTAAGAGTGTCGAACCCAACAAGGAGCAGAATGAAATGACAAGTGGTTTTCAGCAAGGTAATGTCTGCAAGTGCTAAAATTGTAAGTAACAGAGTAGTTTGATAGCAAGATAATTTGTAACAAGCAAGTAACGATAGTAGTAACGAAAGTGCAGAAAGGTAACCCAATCCTTTTGAGGCAAAGGATAGGCCAAAACGGTCTCTTATGATAAGCAAAGCGTTCTTGAGGGTACACGGGAATTTCATCTAGTCACATTCATCATGTTGGTTTGATTCGTGTTCGATACTTTGATAATTTGATATGTGGGTGGACTAGTGCTTAGGTGCTGTTCTTAACTGAACAAACCTCCTACTTATGATTAATCCTCCCGCAAGCATCCACAACTATGAGAAAAGTATTAAGAGTAAATTCTAACCATAGCATTAAACTTTTGGATCCAATCAGTCACTTACGGAATGGCGCATAAACTGGGGTTTAAGCTCCTATCACTCTCGCAACCCATCATCTAATTTCTACTCCACAATGCATTCCCTTAGGCGGGGAAGTGTCTTTTAATCAACGTTCACATGAAACCACTAAGGGAATCACAACATACATACTATCAAAATATCGAACACATATCAACTTCACATGATTACTTGCAACATGATTTCTCCCGTGACCTCAAGAACAAAAGTAACTACTCACAAATGATTATCATGGTCAAGATCAGAGGGGTATTAAATAGCATATCTCATATGAACATATAATATTCCACCAAAAAAACCATATAGTAATCAACTACAAGATGTAATAAACACTACTAGTCACCCACAAGCACCAATCTATAGTTCCGGTAACAAGATTGAAAACAAGAGATGAACTAGGGTTTGAGATGAGATGGCGTTGTTGAAGATGTTGACGGATATTGCCCTCCCCGGGATGGGAGAGTTGTTTGTGATGATGAGGATGATGATTTCCCCATCCGGGAGGGAAGTTCCCCCGGCGGAATCGCTCCACCGGAGGGCAAAAGTGCTACTACCCAAGTTCCGCCTCGAGACGGTGGCGCTCCGTCCCGAAAGTTCTCTCCTTATTTTTTTCTAGGTCAAAATGACTTATATACCAGAAGATGGGCACCGGAGGTGGGCATGGGTGACCACAACCCACCAAGGCGTGTCTGGGCTCCCTGGCACGCCCAGGTGGGTTATGCCCACCTGGTGGGTCCCCTTTGGTACTTATTTTCTCCAATATTCATCATATATTCCATAAATATTCTCTGTGAAGTTTCAGCTTGTTTGGAGTTGTGCAGAATAGGTAGTCTGACATACCTTTTCCAGGTCAAAATTTCCAGGTGCCGGAATTCTCCCTCTTTTTGTGTACCTTGTAAATTATGAGAGAAAAGGCATTAGAATTACTTCAAAAAGCATTATATGCATAAAAACATCATAAACATCAATAGGGAAACATGACGCAAAATGGACGTATCACCCAACTACTACCACTAATGCCGCCACCATTAACCAGCACCCACGCATTCCTCCCCGTGTCCACAAGGAAAATGGGGACAACTATGAGGATTATTCTAGTGACACCGAGGACGACCAAGGGTCGACCGCCACAATGACCATGCTCATCAACAACTGTGTTTCAACTGTCAAGGTATGGCACGAGGTCCACAAAGGTATGACGTTCGAGAATATGACCACTCTAGTGCTAAAATTATATTTACTATGCCTGCTTTCAATGGTAAATATATTCCAGATGTTTATCTTGATTGGGAACTTTCTGTTGAACAAAAAATTGCATGTCATGATATTCCTGAGAACCAAAGAGTTAGGGTAGCTACTAGTGAATTTACAAACTTTGCTTCTATTTGGTGGGGTGAGTATTGCCGTGTTAATGCGAATAATGTACCTGCCACTTGGGATGCTTTAAAACGAGCTATGCGACAACGTTATGTTCCTTCATATTATTCTCGTGATAAACTAAATGAATTGCAACGTTTAAAACAAGGTAGTAGTTCTATAGAGGATTATTATCAAGCATTGCAAACTGGCTTAATGCAATGTGGATTAGGTTAAACCGATGATGCTATGATGGCTAGATTTTTAGGTGGTTTGAATCGTGATATTCAGGATATATTGTACTATAAGGAGTACAATTCTATTACTCGTTTGTTCATTTTTCTTGCAAAGCTAAAAGGGAAGCACAGGGATGAGACAACAAGGGGCGATGCAACTTTTCTCCAGGTCGTGACTCATCATGGAGAGACTCTCCAATTATCCCAACCACTACCGAGGCACCACAACATATCTCGAATAATGGTGCACTTCCAACAAGTTCCAAATCAGCTCCACAATCCTCAGGGGATTTGGAAGGAACTTCTCTAGCACCCACCACTTCGTCTGGACACACAAGGGACATGAAGTGTCATATATGCAAAGGTGGTGGGCACTTGATGAAGGACTGCCCAAATAAATGTGCATTCCTTGTGCGGGTAGATGGTGAGTACTCCTCTTCTAGTGATTTGGATGAAGATCCGGGTGCTATTCTTGCCACTAATAATGCAGGTGACAACAAGCTAGGAGCACGACACGGAGGAGATACATAGTAATGCTGACATGGCCGATCAATACCCAAGCCTTGTAAGCATGCGAGTACTTATTTCTCAGGTGGGGTGTCGTGGGAAACCACAACCAGCTATGGGGCCATCAGCCCCTTGTGGTTCGGCAGGGGGGATGAGCCCATTGCACAAACAGCGGAGAGCGTCGTGCAGCAAGGCAAAGATCACACGGGCGATTTTACCCAGGTTCGGGCTGCCGCGAGGCGTAAAACCCTACTCCTGCTTTGGTGGATTGTGGTGGAAATGCAACGCTCTAGCCTGGAAGGGTTGCCTCGGGGCGAGAGCAGCTATGCACGTATGAGTGTACAAGGGTCCGAATCCTTTATATGGTTGCCACAAGCCTCCTTTTATAGATCAAGGGGTCACCACAATGGCAAATCAGTCATTACGTACTAATTAGATAGCAAACAGTGCTATCATACCTAACTTTGTAGGCAGGGCAAATCGCATTAAATGCACCACTTGGTGTCACATCAAAGCCTGCCTGGCAAGCCTGGCTGGGCTGTTCGGCCACTTCCCTCTTGTCTGCGTGACACATCACTGGACGGGTGTCATTTGGAGGTGATTTCTGTAGGAAGTGGTTGCCATATGGCGAGAAATAGCGATTTAGTCACTTGGAGCCTTGACCGCACTAATTGGTGACTTGCGTCGTTGTGAGGTGGTGCGGTGGACCTTTGGCGGGGTGGTACGCCCCCGTAAGCCCCGGCAGGCCTGTGAGGACAGTCTTGAGGCTTGCTTCCGGGGCAACCCCAACCTTGCTAGGCTCGCCTGCCCGGCAAGGGAGGTCTCCCCTTGGTGATATCTTGTTTCTCTGGCTTGACTTGGTCTTCTTGATCTGCACTCTGATTCTTCAAATAACTGATCACTTATGCTTGATCTGGTCTTGGATGTTGTAATCTTGCCGGGTCAGTGGCTTGATGTCCGTACACAAGTTAGGGGAAAACATACACCCATGTTTGTGTACCTCAACAGAAGCCCCCAGGCCTCAGCCATACATGTCGCTGGGCACGTTGGGTTAGGCCCCAAACAGTGCATGGACCGGTGGCAAGGAAATGTTGCGCGTGCAGCGATTTGTCATGATAATCAGTCAATCCAATGTCCACTTCGATTTACTACGGGTCGTGGGGTAGTGGGACTGTAGCAGTTAATATGAAATGGTAAATTTCTAAAGCGTCGTGTCCTCCCCCATGTTCTTTCCTTAAGAAAGGAAAACGCAGGAGGGCACTACTCATTCGTTGCCCGCTCGGCCCCTCCACCGTCTTCTTCCGCAAGCCAAACAACTGCTCTTCCTCCTCGCCCGTATTCGTCGCCGGCCTCCCACTCAATGCCCTTTCTCCATCCCTGTTGCAACCTTGAGGGAATGGGGAAGAAAACCGCCACCAAGGGAAAGCGGACGACCACAGTGAAAGAGGCGGCCGCTGAGGGGAGCAAGAGGGTGACAGAGCTGGACAGGAAGCGGAGGTGAGATGTCGTCTTCTTCCCGTCAAACCTGGATGGCAAAGTGCTGGAAGCAAGGTACGAATACCTGTGGGGGAGGGAAGTCCCGAAAGGGCATGGTGCGCCCAAGGTTCTAGCGGAGGAGGAAGTGGACCGCCAGATTCATACCAATTTTTCGACGCATATTTCATTTGTGGCCTCTGCCCTCCCTTCTCGGATTTCTTTGAGGCAATAATGATGATCTATGGCTTCCATCTTCTGGATTTCATGTGAAATGCAATGGTGTGTGTCGGTGTCAAAACCGGCGGATCTCGGGTAGGGGGTCCCGAACTGTGCGTCTAGGCGGATGGTAACAGGAGACAAGGGACACTATGTTTTTACCCAGGTTCGGGCCCTCTCGATGGAGGTAATACCCTACTCCTGCTTGATTAATATTGATGATATGGGTAGTACAAGAGTAGATCTACCACGAGATCAAGGAGGCTAAACCCTAAAAGCTATCCTATGGTATGATTGTTGTTCGTCCTACGGACTAAAACCCTTCGGTTTATATAGACACTGAATAGGGTTAGGGTTACACAGAGTCGGTTACAATGGTAGGATATCTACATATCCGTATCGCCAAGTTTGCCTTCCACGCCAAGGAAAGTCCTATCCGGACAAGGGACGAAGTCTTCAATCTTGTATCTTCATAGTCTTGGAGTCCGCCAAAGATGATAGTTCGCTATCCGGACACCCCTAGTCCAGACTCCTCAAGAGTCTCCCCTAACCAGGCTTCAATGACGACGATTCCGCGCCGCATATTGTCTTCGGCATTGCAAGGTGGGTTCCTCCTCCAATACTTCATAGAAGGTTTTGAACACAAGGATGTTGTCCGCTCGCAAAACAAGTTCCACATACCACCATAGAGAGAATAATTTTTGCACAGATCTGCTGACGTATTCCGCGGCGTGACATCACACCACGGCCAGGCCTTTATACGAATCATTTTTTACTGTTCCACCTTAGCGCATTTAGCGAGGCGGTTTCCTTGGCACGTCTTATCAAAGCGGAGATCGTGCCCCCTTATTCCGGGGTTCCCATCAATACGGACGTGGGTAACCCATCCGCGCCATTGATTACGGCGATTGGGAGATAAGCGAGTTTTACCAGGCTGGTGGGGGACGCATAGCTTCGTCCGTCCATATATGGGGATAAGGATCCACCTTTTCACCTACGCCTTCTTCCTCCTTTGCTCATCCATTTCCGTGCACTCGAGCTCCAGCGCCCAAGTCCGCACATCCCACCTCAACCTTCTCCAACTATGTCCGGAGCGGGAGGCAGGTGGATGGCCTCCTCCGTCACGGAGGGGCACAACGAAAAGCTGCAGGAGGCCGGATACTTGTCTAGCAACATCACGCACCGGCTGCCCGACGAGGGGCAGCTCATTCCAACCCCCAGGCCCCATGAGAGGGTGGTGTTTCTCACTCACTTCCTCCGTGTTCTAGGTTTTCCACTTCACCCATTTGTCCGGGGGCTCATGTTCTACTATGGCCTGGATTTCCACGATCTGGCCTCGAACTTTATCCTCAACATCTCGGCGTTTATCGTCGTGTGCGAGGCCTTCCTCTGCATCCAGCCCCACTTCGGCTTATGGCTGAAGATCTTCAATGTCAAGCCGAAGGTAGTGGGCCGGTGCCAAGCGGAGTGCGGAGGCGCCATGGTTGGCAAGATGGCCAAAGTCCTATGGCTCGAGGGCTCCTTTGTGGAGACCATAAAGGGGTGGCAATCAGGGTGGTTCTACATCACCGAGCCGCGCGACTATCAATGGGCGGCGGCCCCCGAATTCCGATCTGGCTTCCCCACACGGCTCTCATCATGGAAAGAGACGGGCCTGACGTGGGGGATTCGAACGAGCTGTTCGGACTCCAAACCTGTGTCCGAAACCTAGTAGACAAGAACCTCAGGCTTGTCAAGTAATCCAGGTGATGCTCATCCGCCGGATTCTCCCATGCCAACAACGGGCCTTCAAATTGTGGGAGTTCGATCCGGCACAGCACTCAACTCTGAAAGGCTCTTCGACACTTCGCATTTAAGATGCCCGAAGGTGCTGTTCAAGGGCGCTTAGGTTCTACATCCGCCATCAAGATCGCGGATTCAGCTCGCAGCGCCAAGCCAGCGAGGTAAGTTATTTTACCCTTTATGGGACTCTTTTTTCATAGTTTGACTCTATGTGGGATCTAAAACTCCTAACTTTTGACAGATCGGTGAAGACGCCCGGACAGATTAACTGTCCGCCCCTTGCCGAAGACCTGCAGGACGCCTGATTGACAGGGCTGCTGGCTCCGCACCTCACATGGTGCCGAGAAGAAGGCTAAGAAGGAGGCCACGGAACTCGAAGAGCTCCTCGCGCCAAAAGGTCGGACTCACCGCACGACAACTCGAGGCGGAATCCTCCTCCGAGGAAGAGGAGGAGGAAAAAGAAGCCTCTGCCCCAGCGGGGGGAGAGAAGAAAAGGAAGGCCGCCCCAACTACGGAGGCCGGAGGGTCCAAGAAGGGAAGGACTCTTCCTCCGGACTTCTCAGCCAATGCCGACAACGACGAGGAGGAGTGGCCAACAAGGGCCAAGCCCCTGGCGAGATCATAAGTGTCCGGATACCCATGGTTTTTTTCATTGCATACTAACGCCGAACAATCATGCAGCCCGACCAAGGACGAGTTCGCCGCTTCGTCGAGCGGGTTCCTGAATTTTTCGGAAGTGGAGAGTACTTCACTTCCGGCCGCCTCCTCACCTCACGCTGCGGACGACGCCGAGGTGGGCCCCGAGGGGCCTGGTCAAGAGGAGGTGGTGCAGGAGGCGCCGCAAGGCAACCTCCGGACTCCAGCGCGAGGGGAGCGAGACCCCAGGGCTCTAAGCCCGACCTCGTCCGACTCCATACCGAACCTTCAGCGGTTTCAAGTTCGGCAAGCGGTCCCTTCCTAGGAAGGAAGACGCCGTGTCCTCCGGCCCAACCGGAGGCACCGGATAGCATCGAGGCGCTTAGCAGCGCCCATCGAGGAGGAGCACCGCCTTTATTATGAGTGTGGTGATCCAGAAAGTTCAGTCCGCCAAGAGCGGGCTGATCAAGCTCTGCACCAGCCTTCTAGCAGGCTTTGAGGTAAGTTTAGAATATGTAGAAATATTACCGCATGCATAAGAGCCCCGATGCTTAGTTCGTGTTCGGAAAGAAAAGCCGACTAAGGATCTAAAAGATATATGCAGGAGTCTAACATAAGTATGTCAATATGCGAATGCAGGCTGCGCTGCCGACCTCTGCCGCACTAATCGCGGAGGTCAATGCATTGAAGCGAGCCTCGAGCGGTCCGAGAACGAGCTCGGCCTTGCCAAGAAGCAGCTCGAGGACAAGGAAGGTAAGTAATACCTTATTAAAGAAATACCTTATAGAAAGGATTTGGTTGCAAAAATAACAGGAATAATAAAGGGTACTGCAGGGCCCACGAGCAGGTGGCGACCACAAGGAGGCGGTGTCCGCGGCTGAAAACAAAGCGGCCATGGAGGTGCGGCAAGAGCTCCTGTGCTCGTGAAAAACACGAGGGTTTGGAGCGTAACTCAAGACCCGAGAGTCCGAGCCCTCGGCTCTTGAGAGTGCCAAAGCTGCTAAGGCCGAGGCCCAAAAAGCCCTCCAGAGATTGAGGCAATAAAGAAGATCGCGGCGGTAAGGCATTCTTTATGCAGAGCAAGAATGTAAAAGTCAATTATCTAGTACTTACCCAATCCGGAGCTCTCCAGAGCTTCTCGCAGATCTGCCCGTAGTGTGTCCGATGCTGCGCTTCTACCGTGCCAAGGAGGGAGCTCGACGGAGAAGGTGTTCTGTGTCAAGATGCTTTGAGGCCGACCGTCCAGTAGCCCCTGAGCGACCAACTGAAGCAGCTGGTCGAGCTCCACAAGGTCACCGAACAGGCCATGAAGGGCCTCATAGTTCGGCTGTGGCCATTGGAAGCCATGCATGGGAGCTATTTCGGGTTAGTGCAGCGGCTGGTGGACGCCTGTCCATGGATTGAAGTCATCAAGCACTCCGTCTGCATTGAAGGTGCCCGTCGGGCCCTTGCCCGTGCTAAAGTGCACTGGGGCAAGCTGGATGCGGAGAAGCTTGTGACAGACGGGCCACCGAAGTGCAAGGATCATCGCAAGCCCGAAATGTACTATGAGGGAGTCCTGAAGGGTGCCCGCCGTATAGCGGATGAGTGCTCCAAAGATGTAATTTTTGAATATACTCGCGTTTGTTATCCTGTACGCTGAAAACTTGTTCATATGCGCTAAGCAACGCTTGTTAATTTAAAATGTTACCTTCTGTGCGGCCATTTATCAAATTTGAGAGATGGCAAGTCGTTGGCTTCAGCCCCCATGCCACGAGTGCTGGGGTGTTGGGGATAAACTTGAGCGCTCTTGTTCCCATTCTTGGGTCCATCGAGGGAGGCGCTCAACGCAACGAACAAGGCAACCGGACTTATAGTGCTTGAACAATCTCACTTAGCCATAGAATTCTATAATTTTAAATTTCGGCGAAGCCCCTAGTATTCGAAGACCGAGTTCGGGCGCTATCCACGCCTTGGCGGACAATGCCGACTCCTCGCCTAAGCGGCATAAGTCTTTAGGGAGCCGAAAAAACCTCTCGAACAGCGACCGGCTCTCGCCTTATCATGACGGTCAGTTTTAGCTTTCTCCACTGAGGTGCTCAACCCAGCTCAACCGGGGCACAATCGCAGTGGTTCTCCCAGCGCTACCTTAGCCGATAAACGGAACGCAAGGTACCAAAACATGGGAGCCGGGCAAAACCAACTATTGGCCCAAGACATGATTCGGAGCCGATGCATATAATGCTATAAGTTCGGGGTGCCACACTTGTGAAAGTGTTCGGACTTCTCACACCATGCTTTTGGGGTACTTAAGCCCCTGGTGTATTGGCCGTACCAAAGTGTACGGGTGCAACATGTCATGAAATGAACATATATATAGATAAAGAAAGGAGTGCAATAATAGGCAAGAGCTATGTATTGTTTATTCAAAAGAAACTGCAAATAAAAGCAGAACGATACAAATTGTGCGATAAGCAAGGTATGGGACTATTTAACATGCCCCCTCGAGGGGTAAGCTGCGGATGGTATGTAAAACAGGTATAATGCTCGTAGTAGAGACCACCGGACACTCGACGAGCTTTACGCTTCCTGGCTGTTGCATCGTGAGTTCGCAATTTAGTGCCGGACAGACTTCTGGAAAACGGAGTCCCGAAAGAAAAAAAAGAAGAAAAGAAAAGAATGACACAATCGGAGCCACAGTGCGGTTGAGCCGCATTCAGGCGCAGCCGTGGTCGTGCCCTCCCCTTATGCCCATGGTATCTCCAGAGCGTAGTTATGTACGCGTAGTACTGGCTTCGTAGTTTCGCGAGGGCTGGGGTTGGGGCCGGATTGCTACACGTGCTTGGATCGTGCCAGGCGGTCCTGTTGTAGGTTACTCCGGGCGCGCTTGACAGTGTCCGGACGTTTAGTGGTTGGACTCGAGAATTGCTGTGAGAGGCTGCTTTGCACCTCCGCCGCGAGGGCCGCCGTGTGCTCCTCTGTTCGGAGAGAGCGTTCGGTGTTTCCATTGACCGTGATTACTCCTCGAGGGCCTAGCATCTTGAGCTTGAGGTATCCGTAGTGCGGCACCGCATTGAACTTTGCAAATGCGGTTCGTCCAAGCAGTGCGTGATAGCCGCTGCGGAACGGGACTATGTCGAAGATTAACTCTTCGCTTCGGAAGTTATCCGGGGATCCGAAGACCACTTCGAGTGTAACTGAGCCTGTACAATTGGCCTCTACACCCGGTATGACGCCTTTAAAGGTTGTCTTTGTAGGTTTAATCCTTGAGGGGTCTATGCCCATTTTTCACACTGTATCCTGATAAAGCAGGTTCAGGCTGCTACCGCCGTCCATCAAGACTCTAGTGAGGTGAAATCCGTCGATGATTGGGTCAAGAACCAATGCGGCGAATCCACCATGACGGATGCTAGTGGGGTGGTCCCTTCGATCAAATGTGATCGGGCAGGAGGACCATGGGTTGAACTTCGGGGCGACTGGCTCCATTGCATATACGTCCCTTAGTGCACGCTTCCGCTCCCTTTTGGGTATGTGGGTTGCGTATATCATGTTCACCGTCCGCACTTGTGTGGGAATGCCCTTCTGTCCTCTATTGTTCGGCAGCCGGGGCTCTTCCTCGTCATAGCTATGCAGCCCCTTGTCATTGAGTTCGGCACTTAACTTGCCTGCTTGCTTGAACACCCAACAATCCCTGTTGGTGTGGTTGGCTGGTTTTCGGGGTGCCATGTATCCGCACAGCGATCGAGTATTCGGTCCAAGTTGGACGGGCCCGGTATTTCTTTTGAATGGCTTCTTTCACGACCGGTTTAGAGCCTCGAATCCGCATTGACTGTCAGATCTTCATCATTATCGCCGTTAATGCGGCGCTTGTTCTTGTTGCGACGCGACCTGCCATTGTTGTCCTTGGTATCCGAACTACCAGGGTTTTTGGTCAAGTTGTTACTACGAGCTAGCCAGCTGTCTTCTCCCGCGCAAAAGCGGGTCATGAGTGTGGTGAGGCCTGCCATGGATTTCGGCTTTTCCTGTCCTAGGTGCCGGGCTAGCCACTCGTCGCAGATGTTATGTTTGAAGGCTGCAAGGGCCTCTGCATCCGGACAGTCAACAATTTGATTTTTCTTGGTTAGGAACCGTGTCCGTAATTGTCCGCCGATTCTTCCGCTGCTGAATTATGTGGCTGAGGTCATCGGCGTCTCGGTGGTCGCACGTATGTGCCCCGGAAGTTATCAAGGAATGCGGCTTCCGTGTCCTCCCAACAACCAATTGATTCTGCCGGCAAGCTGTTGAGCCAATGCCGAGCTGGTCCTTTTAGCTTGAGTGGGAGGTATTTGATGGCATGTAGATCATCACCGCGGGCCATGTGGATATGGAGGAGATAGTCCTCGATCCGCACCGCAGGATCTGTGGTACCATCGTATGATTCGATGTTTACGGTTTGAAGCCCTCGAGATTTGATGATCCATTACTTCATCTGTGAAGCATAGTGGGTGTCTGGCGCCTCAGTATTGGGATATATCACGACGTAGCTCATATGAGCTTTGTTCATCGTGTTCGCCCGGCGGAGTTGTTGTATCCGGCGTGACGGTTATCGTCACGTGTCGTGGGGTGCCCACGCGATCCGTAGATCGATCTTGTTTGCCTTGCCTTGTCCTCCAATATGTCTTGCAGGTCTGGTGCGTTTCCTCGTGCCTTGGTACTTTTCGAGCGACGCCGGAGTGCGGCTTGAATGGAGGTTCTAGAGGCCTCTCTGTCGCGACCACGGGGTGGCCGGTCGGCCGCATCATGCGCTGGTGATGTAGGTTTGGGTGCTGCTACCTCTAATTGGGGTAGCAGCCTGCATTTGGGGTATCTCTTGGAGGGGTGTTCGAGTTCATACTCTTCGGCTGCAAGGACTTCAGTCCATCTGTCAGCTAGCAAGTCTTGGTCAGCTCTAAGCTGTTGCTGCTTTTTCTTGAGGCTGTTTGCCGTGGCCATAAGCCTGCGTTTGAAACGCTCCTGTTCGGCGGGATCCTCAGGCACGACAAATTCGTCGTCGTCGAGGCTTGCCTCATCTTCGGAGGGGCGCACGTAATTATCGTCCTCTACCTCTCTTTCTGCCGCACTGTCGTGCGGTCTTGCTTCTCCCTCCTCCTGCGCTGAGTCCTGCTGGAGAGGGTCGTCTTCAGCACTGTCCGGGGTATTATTGTCTCCCGTGCCGGAATCGCCGTTTTTACTGTGGCGGGATTTAGAGCGGCGCCGCTGACGTCGACGCTTGGACTGTTTCTTGGAGGGGTCATCCTCCGCTGTTCCATCGCCGTTCCCATCTTTTGGGATGTCCACCATGTATATGTCGTATGACGAGGTGGCCTTCCAGTGCCCTGTAGGCGCTGGTTCTGGTCGCTCTCCAGATCGCCGCCCATACCGTCGATGTCTTGGTCGTCGGGTCGAGCATGTCGGTTAAATCATCGACAGTGGCTACAAAGTGGGTGGTGGGTGGGCGTTGAATTTCTTCGTCGTCCGCATCCCAACCTTCCTGACCGTAGTCCGGCCAGGGCTCTCCAGGTAAAGAGAGAGACTTTAGTGAATTCAGGATGTCGCCAAAGGGCGAGTGCTGAAAGATGTCCGCGGCAGTTAACTCCATGACCGGCGCCCAATCGGATTCGACTGGCAGGGGCGCGGAGGGTTCAGAGTCCGGAGAGGAGTCCGGCACCTTGGAGTCACGGTCTTCGCAACCACTCGTCCTCGATCGGGGGAGTCGATTCTGAGCTAAGGGTCGGAACGGACGCTGGTGCGGCCTCCAGAGCTAGATCGTGCCCATCGAGACAGTGCGGCGCACTTGGCTGTAGCTCGAATCCGTCGAAGATCAAGTCTCCGCGGATGTCGGCCGTGTAGTTCAAACTCCCAAATCTGACCTGATGGCTGGGCGTAGCTTCGATCTGCTCCAGATGGCCAAGTGAATTGCCCGCAGCAGCAAAGCCACCGAATCGAAGATCTGTCCGGGAGAAAAGTCTCACCGGACGCGTCGTTGTTGATGATTGAAGGAGCCATCGGGCCTATAGGTGACGACACGCAGGAACTCTCAATGGAAGCACCAATGTCGGTGTCAAACCGCGGATCTCGGTAGTGGGTCCCGAACTGTGCGTCTAGGCGGATGGTAACAGGAGACAAGGGACACGATGTTTTTACCCAGGTTCGGGCCCTCTCGATGGAGGTAATACCCTACTCCTGCTTGATTAATATTGATGATATGGGTAGTACAAGAGTAGATCTACCACGAGATCAAGGAGGCTAAACCCTAGAAGCTAGCCTATGGTATGATTGTTGTTCATCATACGGATTAAAACCCTTCGGTTTATATAGACACCGAATAGGGTTAGGGTTACACAGAGTCGGTTACAATGGTAGGATATCTACATATCCGTATCGCCAAGCTTGCCTTCCACGCCAAGGAAAGTCCTATCCGGACATGGGACTAAGTCTTCAATCTTGTATCTTCATAGTCTTGGAGTCCGGCCAAAGATGATAGTTCGGCTATCCGGACACCCCCTAGTCCAGGACTCCCTCAGCGTGCGTGGCGATTTACGCTCATTTGTGCGAGAACTTTGTCGTATTCACCCCCAATATCGACTTGTTCAGGCACTAATTTGTCCCGCGGGTGGAAAACAAAAACCGCCACTCCAGGAACATAAGTTGGATGCCACGGGTGGCAAGGGAGGTCTGGGATTACATCCCGGGTCAGCAATGCGGCAGATGGGAAAAATGGAGAGCAGATTGGTGTTGGACCCAAAATAAGGAAGCCCCGGAGTTCTGCCAGGCGCGGACAGAGTGCATTGAGCATGGCCATGATTGGAGGGAGTTCAGCCTCTCTGATGACAGGCTCCGCCAGCAATAAAGAGGATTACCCGCCTAAAGGCTACCGGGCTGACCATTGCGCATGTTGGAGCTGACTTTCTCCTTCGTGAAATCGCACCACTTCAGAAGAGGGACAAATTTGCCTGAGAGTATGGAGATGCCACAGACTGGATGAGAGTGCTCCCTGGCCTAGCCAATAACCTATCGGTATGCAGCCATGCCTAGTTGTGCAATCAGCTGTTCGGCAGCCCTGGATTATTCAAACTTCCGGCGAACATCAACCCACTGAACATCAACTCTGCCAGGGACTAGATTCTGAAGTGGATAACAGATTGCAATGCCCACGGAGTTTCGAGTGATTGGCGATTGCCCACGCTCGATGAAGAGCTTGAATGGACCTCCACCCTGTTGGAGAGGGCCACTAGGGTGGAGACCAGAATGTACAAGCACACCTCCATGGTGGAGGCAGCGTACATCAAGAAGCGGCTGGAGGAGGGCAGGGCACTAAAAGCCGCGGCGATGGCAAAGGCTAGGAAGGCGGCAAAGGGAAGGGGGAAGGCCGAAGAGGGAGGTTCCTCCCATGGCAGACACGAGGTGCAAGCCTCGGAAGAGCTTGCCGGGGAGGATCCTGCCGGGGGTGAGCGTGCCGAGGATGAACCTGCCGGGAACGAGCCTTTCGGCATCGATGCTCTATACACTGCGGCAGCAGAGTACCAGGAGGGAGAGTAGCTCGCGGAGGCAGGGGAACTCGAGGAGGAGTGGCTCGTGGCAGGCCCTCAAGCTCCCCAGCCGGTCTTGGACCCACACCCTCGTAGGCGGGCGGCTAACCGAGGATCAGTGTCCCCTGATCCTGCGCCTGCCGTGAACAAGTTGTAGAAGACCTCGTCAGGGCAGCAAGACGGAGGCGGTGCGCCGGCAATACTCCCCCCTTGCCGAGGCTAAAACCTCTCCCGGAAAGAAATTGACGGCCGTGGAGGTTGACTCTAGCTCCCAGTCCGATTCGGGTTCTTCACAGAGCTCGTCCTCGTCGGAGCCGCCTGTGCCTCAGCAAGGCTCAAAACTGCCGGGGAGCTCTGTTCCCCTGCCCTCGAAGAGAAGCAGGGCGCCTTTTCCACCCATGGAGCTCGAGCTGAGCTCCATGCTCATTGATGAAGAATTTCTTGATGAACAACTTGCTAGGGTTAGAGAGAATGAAATTACTGAAACTGATGATATTATCAAAACTGAAGTTATGATTCTCCCCTAGATATGAATTGCCTATTGTACCTGAGGGTTATATTATGGATGAAGAAACTTCTAGAGACTTCTTTGCTTGTAATAATAGAGATGATCTTAAGAAACTGTTAGCTAAGCTAAAAGAGAAGTCTTTGAATGCTAGAATGCAATATGATCCTATGTTTGCTACTTCACCTATCTTTGTTACTGATAAGGATTATGAATTCTCTGCCGGTCCTGAGTTAATTACTTTGATTGAATCTGATCCTTTCTATGGTTATGAATCTGAAACTGTTGTGGCACATCTTACTAAATTGAATGATATAGCCACCCTATTTGCTCATGAGGAAAAAATTCGCTACTACTATATTCTTAAGTTGTTTCCTTTCTCGTTATAGGGTGATGCTAAGTTGTGGTTTAATTCTCTTGCTCCTGGTTGTGTGCATAGTCCCCAGCATATGATTTACTACTTCTCTGAAAAATATTTCCCTGCTCATAAGAAACAAGCTGCTTTAAAGGAAATATTTAACTTTGTGCACATTGAAGAAGAGAGTCTCACACAAGCTTGGGGGAGGATTCTCATCCTCTCAAGAAAATTGAAATACTTGATATCTTTTATAAAGGACTAACTGATAATTCTAGGGACCACCTAGATAGTTGTGCTGGTCGTGTTTTCAGGGAACGACCTGTTGAGCAAGCTGAAAAACTATTGAATAATATATTGAGCAATGATAATGATTGGACTCTTCTCGAACCAACTCCTAAGCCAACTCCAAAGAAAAGAGGTATTCTATTTCTCAGTCCTGAAGATATGCAAGAGGCAAAGAAATCTATGAAAGAAAAAGGTATTAAAGCTGAAGATGTTAAGAATTTACCACCTATTGAGGAAATACATGGTCTTGATAACCCAACACATATAGTAGAGGTAAACGCTCTTTATAGATTTGATGAAGGTGATATTCCTCATAATAAGTCTGCTAGTCAATGCTTGGATGAGTTTGATAATTTTATTAACAAGAAAACTTCAATGCTTATGTTAGTAGACAATTTAAATGTAGTGCTTACAAGCTTGACTACTTGGGTGATTATGTGAGTAGAACTATTAATGATCTTAAGCTTATTAGTAAACATGCTTCCATGGTTACAACTCAAGTAGAACAAGTACTTAAGGCACATGATGATTTGCTTAATGAGTTAAATAGTAAGAATAATGACAATGCTATTAGGGTTATGACTAGAGGTGGTAAAATGACCCAGGAACCTTTGTATCCTGAGGGCCATTCTAAGAGAGTTGAGCAAGATTCTCAGAGAGTTAATGCTGATGCATCTAGTCCTAGTAATAAAAAGAAAAAGAAAACTGATAGGACTTTGCATGCTTCTAGTGAACCTATTGTAGATACACCTGAGAATCCTAATGATATTTCTATTTCTAATGCTGAGACACAATCTGGTGATAAACATGAACCTAGTGATAATGTTAATGATGATGTTCATGTTGATGCTCAACCTAGTAATGATAATGATGTAGAGATTGAACCTGTTGTTGATCTTGATAACCCACAATCAAAGAATCAACGTTATGATAAGAGAGACTTCATTGCTAGGAAACATGGTAAAGAAAGAGAACCATGGGTTCAGAAACCCATGCCCTTTCCTCCTAAACCATCCAAGAAAAAGGATGATGAGGATTTTGAGCGCTTTGCTGAAATGATTAGACATAACTTTTTGCGTATGTGTTTGACTGATATGCTTAAAATGTATCCTTATGCTAAGTATATGAAGGATATTGTTACTAATAAAAGAAAGATACTAGAAGCTGAAATTTCCACCATGCTTGCTAATTATACTTTTAAGGGTGGAATACCGAAGAAACTAGGAGACCCAGGAGTACCAACTATACCATGCTCCATTAAAAGGAACTATGTTAAAACTGCTTTATGTGATTTGGGAGCCGGAGTTAGTGTTATGCCTGTCTCTTTATATCATAGACTTGAATTGAATAAGTTGACACCTACTGAAATATCTTTGCAAATGACTTATAAATCAATTGCTATACTCATCGGTATTTGTGAGGATGTGCCTATTGAGGTTGCAAACATTACCATCTTAATGGACTTTGTTATTCTTGATATTCCCGAGGACGATAGTATGTCGATTATTCTTGGTAGACCCTTTTTGAATACTGCAGGGGCTGTTATTGATTGCAACAAAGGCAATGTCACTTTTCATGTTAACGGTAATGAGCATATGGTACACTTTCTGAAGAAACAACCTCAAGTTCATAGTATCAATTCTATTGGAAAATTTTCAACTATTACTATTGGAGCTTTTGAATTCCCTCTTCCTACTGTCAAAAAGAAATATGATATTCTTATGGTTGGGGACATGCCTATCCCCGTTGAGGTAACCTAGTGTTATAAGAAAATTCTCCGGTTTCATGTCATTTGGAAGAAGTTTGTTAATAAGACTTGATAAACCTTGTTAATGGATTCCTTTTGATGAGCATGAGATGGATGAATTTAGAAGGCAGAACCTTCTGTACCTACTTTTTACTTTCTGTTATTTAGAATTAATAAATAAAAAACTTATTTTTCTGTCTATTTTCTGAATTATTCGTGCAATAAAAATTGTCCCGAAAGTAAAAGTTCTCCAAATGCCCTGAAATTTTAGTATGAATATTTATAGAAATTTGAGAATTTCTGGCACTGAGAACACACCAGGTTTGCACAAGGAGATCGAAAATGGCAGCAGGATGAGCAAGAACATGGGTTTGAGCTACGGGATGATTTTTTCTGGAGGAAGACGAAGTGGATGGGTACTGGAATAAGTGGAGGGGACCCATGTGGGAACCACAAGGCAGGGGTGCGCCCAGGGGGTAGGGTGCACCCTCCACCCTTGTTGCCCACTGGTGAAGCTCCATTTGCAAAACTGTTTTGGGGGATTGTTCTTCGGTATGTGACTGCTCCAATGGTACAATTAGTTTGTGTTCTAGTGCTTTATTTATTGCAAAATTTTGCTGCTGTGGTGACCTTGTTCTTGAGCTTGCATGTCAAACTTATATGGTCCAAAGTATTTTTGATGCATGACATAGCCTCTAGACACTTGTAGGAGTAATTGCTATCAATTTTGTTGAGTTTTGTTCACTTTTATTTTGAGTCACTAAAAATTTCATAAAATTTTCAGAGGTAGAAAAAATGTCTAGGAATATGTACCAAGGTGGTTCTTCGAGGAAGTAAGCACCAAGGCCAATGATACATAAGTCGGACCTTGAACCACCAAGGGAAGCTCAATTGCGGCCTTGTGAATGGCCGTCGGATGAATTCTTGGTCCATGTAGGTTTCAAGGATGAGTTTGATGCATACGTACAAGATGCCGGCCTTGAGGACTTTGTGTCAGATATGTGCCAACAATACTATTACCTCACTGATTCCTTTGTGCGGAGGTTCGAATTTTCATCTAAGCGCAATACCCATACTGTTTTCTTTGATCTTTATGATGAACCATATACCATGGACCTTGAAGATTTTAATAATGCTTGCAAAATCCCACAGTGGGGCCTTCTTAGCGAGCCTCACAAAGCTGAATACAATGATTTCCTTTCTAGCATCACTGTGGGAGAAACTAGAAATATCACACAAGCTACCATAGGAAGCATTCACCTTCCTGCCATACATTGTTTTGCTCTCTTTATAGGTAGATGCATTAATGGTAAGCATGAGCATTGCCACCTTTGTGTTCCAGATCTTAGTGTCCTCAAGTGTGCGATGTTAGGTGATAAGCGATATAACTTGGTGGGATTTATGCAAATCGTTTAGCTAATTATCTTGGTGTACCGATAAGAGGGAATGCCATTGAGTTGCCACCTGCTTTTCTAGATTATAATGCTATGGTACGCTACTAGTTTCATGAGAGGAACGAACAGTCCCTCCAGTACCGACTAATCTTTGACGGACGACGTACTGTCCATATCACCCTTCTTGCTCCTGCCTTCTTTAAATTTAAGGTAAATGGGAGATATTTTATAACTAGAAAGGTGGCTAACGAGTACGAGAGAACAGCAGAGGCCGCTCGCCTCCAGGAAGCACCTCGCCAAGGGGTAGCTGCCACAGCACAGTACAACCCCAACTAAGATTTCGGATACAATCCAGGCCAGTCGTGGCCCTAGACCAACTTAGGCCAAAAGCCTAAGCTTGGGGGAGTACGTATTTCTCACTGACATTACATTCATGTTCACACGGTCATTCTGGTTGTCTTCATACTTTTTCATTGTATTATCCATGCTAGTTTATTTTCTTTTTCACGTATTGTTCTTGTGTGTTTGAAAAACCTTAAGAAAAAACAAAAAAATAGTTGTAGCTTCTATTTAGTTTACTTTCCATGATCACTTAGTAGTACTTTTATAAGAAAACCGAAAAAGATTTATCATTCTTCTTTTGGTTGTTGGGAGCTTTCCTGTGTAAATAGTTTTTCTCGTTCTTGTTTTACCTTCTTCAAAAAAAACTCCAAAAACATTTCAGTGTGTTTCTTTGAAATTCTTTTCTTTTCTTTGGGGGTCGAGACGAGAAGACCACGATGAAAATATTCACTGGCTCTCATATGCATTATTGTTGGTCTAACAAAGATCCCATATTACCTTGTCTTCTCCTTTGAATAAATGTTTGCAGATTCCAGCTTAGTCCAATGCACGTGCACTATTATTATTATTCACACCGTTCGGTCATGCAAGTGAAAGGCAATGATGACGATATATGATGAAATGATTGAGATGAGGAAAAGATGGTATGAACTCGACATATCTTGTTTTTGTAAATATGATTAGTTCATCGTTCTTGATTCAGCCCATTATGAATGAAACATGTTTGCAATGTCAATTAGAGATTATAGTTACTCATGCCATGCTTAATTAGCTTGGAGTTTATAATGGTTTACCTTGTGTGCCAACATTCTTTTAAAATGGTTGTGATGTAGTATGATAGGATGGTATCATTCAAATGATTCTAGTGACTTGACTTGGCACATGTTCACGCATGTAGTTGAAACAAAATCAATATAGACTCCACGATTTGTATCCTACTCATGCTTGCATTCAATGTTGGTTAATACCAATGCATGTTTATGACTGTTGTCGCTCTCTAGCTGGTCACTCCCCAGTCTTTTTTCTAGCCTTCACTTGTACTAAGCGGGAATACTGCTCGTGCATCCACTTCCATAAACCCAAAGTTGTTCCACATGAGTCCACCATACCTACCTATATGTTGTATTTACCTGCCATTCCAAGTAAATTTGCATGTGCCAAACTCTAAACTTCAAATAATAATCCGTTTTGTATGCCCAAATAGCTCATGTAGCGACTAAGGGCTGTCAGTATCTTTCGTGCTAGGTGGGTTATTCTCACAATGAGTGGACTCCCCTCATCAATCACGAGAAAATGGCTGGTAACCGGGATGCCTAGTCCCATGCTCAAATCAAATCAAAATATAATTGCAAACAAAACTCCCCCAGGACTGTTGTTAGTTGGACGGTACCTATTGTTTTGAACCAGCTGTGGAATGTGCTTGTCGGTGGTGGGGGAGTATAAACTTTACCATTCTGTTTGGGAACCGCCTATAATGTATCTAGTATGGAAGATACCAAGATCTCTTGGTTGTTATGTTGACAATGAAAGCATACCGCTCAAAATATTATTTATCTCTATTTCAAAAACTCGAGCCCTGGCACCTCTACAAATATATCCCTACTTCCCTCTGCGAAGGGCTTATCTATTTACTTTCATTGTTGAGTCATCATCCTCTTATAAAAAGCACCAGTTAGAGAGCACCACTGTCATTTGTATGCATTGCTATTAATTTATATTGGGTATGACTGTGACTGGATTTCTTTTGCCATGAATTACAATGTCTAGTAAGTCCTTGATCCTCAGGGGTGCTCTGCATTTATGTATTGCGGTCTCAGAAACGGCTAGCGAGATACCATTTTCTTATATCATGCCATGATTGTTTTGAAAAAGTGTTGTCATCCAAGATTTATTATTATTGCTCACTAGCTAATTATGCCATTGGTATGAGTAAACGTGTCGGTGTACTAGAGTAGGGGTACCCTAGTATCCCGAACTCGTGCGGCAGCAGTTGCAGACACCCGCGGCAAGGCTTGCCGGGTGACCGCCAAGGTCCTCCGTGGTTCCTTTGGAGCCATTCAAGAACAAGTATTCAAGCCAAGGAGACAAGGCCCCGGCAAGAGGAGCTTGCCGGGAAGGCCAACCAAGGCACCTAGGAGACAAGGCCCCGGCAAGAGGAGCTTGCCGGGAAGGCCCGGTGAGCGACAAGCTTCCGGACGCGACAAGGCAACAACCGCGGCAAAGGCGCTTGCCGCGGCAGACTACCACTCAGACCTGCGCCCAAAGACATCCACCAACGTGTCGCCCTGGGACCTTTCCAGGCGCGCGTGGCAAGAGGTTGTGCGGCCAGTGGAGCGCGGTGGCAAGCGGCGCTGACAAGATTGCCATCATGGCAAGCAGTGGCGTCCCTGACGGTCCCTGTTTGCACTGTTTGGGCAACGTAGACGGGCATTTATGTAACGCCCCCGATGCGGCTATATCTCCCACGTGTCGAGGCACGACTTAGAGGCATAACCGCATTGAAAGCAATGTCGCAAGTGAGGTAATCTTCACACAACCCATGTAATAATTAAGGGAAAGATACATAGTTGGCTTACAGTCGCCACTTCACACAGTACATAAATAAACATCCATCATTCAGAGTACACTCAAGGTCCGACTACGGAGCCAAAATAAAAGAAGATACCCCAAATGCTAACACAGATCCCGCATCGTCCCAACTGGGCACCATTATCGATCATCTGAAAAGACACATAGTAACGACCACGCCTCGTCGAACTCCCACTTGAGCTCGGCTGAATCACCTGACCGCCTCATCGGAACCTGCAACTGTGTTTGAAGTATCCGTGAGTCACGGGACTCAGCAATCTCACACCCGCGAGATCAAGACTATTTAAGCTTATAGGAAGGACAGAGTAGTAAAGTGGAGCTGCAGCAAGCGACTAGCATATGTGGTGGCTATCTCGCAAAAGAGAGCGAGAAGAGAAGCAAAGCACGGTCGTGAAACTAATAGCGATCAAGAAGTGATCCTGAACTACTTACGTCAGACATAACTCCAACACCGTGTTCACTTCCCGGACTCCGCCGAGAAGAGACCATCACGGTTACACACGCGGTTGATGTGTATTTTATTGAGGTCAACTTTGGGTTATCTACAACCGGACATTAACAAATTCCCATCTGCCTCATAACCGCGGGCACGGCTTTCGAAAGATATTACCCTGCAGGGGTGTCCCAACTTAGCCCATTATAAGCTCTCACGGTCAACGAAGGATATTCCTTCTACCGAAGACCCGATCAATCTCGAATCCGGACTACAAGACATTTCGACAGCAATAAAACAAGACCAGCAAAGCCGCCCGAATGTGCCGACAAATCCCGATAGGAGCTGCACATATCTCGTTCTCGTGGCACACCGGATGAGCCGACGTCGGGTTGGCATAAACCCTGGTTGCCCAAGGGGCGCCGGACATCGCTCAAGTTGGGCCAGCAATCGAAGGAGAACTGGCCCGGGGGTTAAAATAAAGATGACCCTCGGGCTCGCGAAAACCCGGGGAAAAAGGCTTAGGTGGCAAATGGTAAAACCAAAGTTGGGCCTTGCTGGGCGAGTCTTATTCAAAGCGAACTGTCAAGGGGTCCCATAAATCACCCAACCGTAAGGAACGCAAAATCAAGGAACATAACACCGTATGACGGAAACTAGGGTGGCAAGAGGAACAAAACACTGCATAAGGCCGAGCCTTCCACCCTTTACCAAGTATATAGATGTATTAAATTTATAGCAGATATATATATTGTGATATCCCCAACAAGTAAACATGTTCCAAAAAGGAACAACATCTCCATGTTCCAACAAGGAACAAACTTCAGCTTCACCTGCAACTAGCAACGCTATAAGAAGGCTGAGCAAAGCGGTAACATAGCCAATCAATGGTTTGCTAGGAAAAGGATGGTTAGGGGCTGACATGGCAATATGGGTGGCATGATATAGCAAGTGGTAGGCATCGCAGCATAGGCATAGCAAAAGAGCGAGCAACTAGCATAGCAAAGATAGAAGTGATTTCGAGGGTATGGTCATCTTGCCTGCAATGTTCTCAGAGTTGTCGAAAGCTTGATCCTCGAAAACGTTCTCAACAGGCTCCTCGTTCACGTACTCGTCTCCCGACTCTACCCAAAGCAACAACACAAACAAAGGAACCACAATAAATCACGGTGCAATGCACAATCAACATGATGCAAAACATGACATGATATGCGGGATGCGATATGCAATGCTTATATGCGCTCGGAAGGAAAATGATGAACCAGGCATCAACTTGGCAAACCAAGCATGCCACTGAAAGATGAGATGATTTCGGTTGAAATCGATATAAAGATCACCGAAACGGATGCACGGTTTGCAAATGGCAAGCAAAACAAGAATGGCGCAAATCTGCCATTAACAGCATGATACCACTTAGCAAGCAACAATTAATTAAGCTACTGCACCCAAACGTATCAACAAAGTATATGGAAGTGATCTACACATGATGCTCGACAAAAGATGAGCACTGAGCTACGGCTAGTTCACATCATAACAGGTTCAAACAAGCATGGCAAAAGTGCTCAAAGTAACAGGCTGGACATGGCAAAAACAGTAACAGGTTGCAATGTTCAGAGCAACAAAACTACATGCTACAGGAACTTAAAATAGTAAAACATGGCATGGAATGAATCTACTCAAAGCATATTTCAAAAGTCCCTTACTGACCATAAGCCAAAAAGGACTAGAAAATATAGTAACACCCATGTCAATATTGAAAGTCTCGTTAACAGGTTCAGCAACTTGACATGTCAAAAACTGATAACGAGAGGGCATGTTTACAAGCTCAATGCACTCACTACAGAGTCTCAAATGATAAACTAAGCAAACATACATCAAGAAGACTTGACATAGAAGAAATACATGGCAAGAACACTAACATAGCATATATGGATCAACCACAACAAGCTAGGCAAAATTGAATAACATGTATACAATCTGCCAGGAAACATTTGATAGCAAAAGTAGAGCTCGATTGACTCAAGCTATGGAACTCCATAATTGCAAACAAAGGCATGGACGGATAGAGCAATTCATGCTTTACAAAACACCCTTACTGAAGTATCTCAAAATATGCATAGATCTCTTGGTATCATCAAGTAAACATGGCATCAAAATCAGCTAAAACAGGGCTGAAATCAGCAACATTAGGACACCTACTTTGCATGCTTGTGCTAGTCACCACATAGATCACAAAAATACATGGCATATACCACTGGAAAGATGACATGGCATTTTACAAAACTCATGTAGGAATCAAATTCATAGGGTGCACACAATAATCATGGCAAAATAACAAAAGTGCAACTTCTGATAAAAATCAGAAACTATCAGCACATAGCACTCTTCCAACAGCATTTCGGGCATCAAGATGAGCTCAAATGAAAATGATGCAATGGAATGAAATGATCTACTCTTCGAGGCGAACATTTTGACATATTATACGCGAAAAATGGATCTACGGATGCGAAGATATAGCATGATGAAAATTGCACAAAATTACAAACGATGCAAAACTTAGTGAAAAAAAAGGAGGGGAAGAGGTCAACGGCGCGCTGCTCCCGAGGTCGGATCCGATCGGATCGGGCGTCGGGCGAGCTCCGGAGCTCGCCGGAGAGGCGCCCGGCGAGGGGGAGGCGGCGACGGGGTCGGCGGCGGGGGGCCGAGGTCGCCGGAGGGAGAGGAGGCGCCGCGAGGCGCGGCTGCCGGCGTGGAGCGGGCGCGGCGACCAGGCGGGGGGCCGGCGAGATCCGGCGGCGGCGGGCAGCCGGACTCGCGGGCGGAGGAGGAGGCGGGCACGGCGGCCGGCGACGGGCGGCGGAGAGGCGCCGACGGAGGCGCGAGGCGAAGCGCTTCGCCGGGCGCAGCGGCACTGCTGTGAGGGTTCGATCCGGGCCGGCGGGGCGCGCTGGGCGGCGGTGAGGCCACGTGGCGGACGCGGATTGGGCGAGGGCGGCGGCGCTGAATGTCCGGGCGGCGGGACGTGTCCGGCGCTGCGGCAGTTTCTAGGGTTTCGGGAAGGGATGATCCGGATTCGGGAGGTGTTTAAATAGGCATAGAGGGAGCTAGGAGAGTCCAAATGAGGTGTAGTTTTCGCCCACGATCGTGATCGAACGACGGAGAGCCTGGGAGTGACTTAGATGGGTTATTGGGCTGTTTTGAAGGGGTGTTGGGCTGCAACTTAAAAGAGGCCTTTGCGAGAGTGCGTTAACCGTTGGAGTACCAAACGAGCTCCAAATGACCAAACTTGACCGGTGGTCTCCGGTGTTATACCAAGGCCACTAGACAAACCTCGGTCCATTTCGAGACGGTTTAATACCCGCACACGGAAAAACGTAAAAGGGACCGCCGGGAGATAGGAGTCTTGGATTGCAAAACGGACAACGGAAAAATGCTCGGAATCATGAGACGAACACGTATGCAAATGCGATGCACATGATGACATAATATAAAATGCATGACATGGACAAAATGCAAAAAGGAGAAAACCCAACCACGGAGGGAATATCATATAACAATGCCGAAAATGGCAAGAGTCGGAGTTACAAATATGGAAAGTTACTTCCGGGGTGTTACAACACTCCACCACTACAAGAGGATCTCGCCCGAGATCTAGGACCGAAAGAACTCCGGATACTCGAACGGAGGTGATCCTCACGCCCCGGTAGCTTCTCGGTCGGAATGGTGTGACCACTTCACTTTCAGGAATTTGATTGACTTGTTGCGAGTCTTGCGCTCGGTTTCTTCAAGAATAGCAACGGGTGCTCACGATAAGAGAGATATTCTTGAAGGTCAATCTCTTGAAGTTGATAGTGCGTTCAGAGTCTTGAAGCACTTGCGAAGCTGTGACACGTGGAACACCTCGTGCACGCTTGCAAAGTTGGATGGAAGCTCGTTGATAGGCGAGATCGCCTCTTTTCCCAATGATCTTGAAAGGACCCACGATCTAGGGGCAAGCTTCCTTTGATACCGGGTTTACGAGTGCCTTTCATTGAGAGACGCGGAGGTAGACATGGTCTCCGATTTCAAAAGTCACATCACGGTGCTTATCATCATAATAGCTCTTCCGGCGCGATTGCGGCTTTGAGATTCTCACGAATGACTTGGCACATTTCTTCCGCTACGTGATCAAGTCATTGCCAAGAAGTTGGCGTTCACCGCCTCGCACCAATTGAGAGGAGTACGGCACTTTCGCCATAGAGAATTTCGAATGGGGCCTTGCCCAACTCACTTGGAAGCTGTTGTTGTAAGAGAACTCGGCATATGGAAGACAATCTTCCCACTTCATACCAAGGAAATGACACAAGCCCTGAGCATATCTTCAAGGATTTGATTAACTCGCTCAACTTGGCCACTTGTTTGAGGATGGAAAGCTGTCTTTGAAACGAATGTTGGTGCCCATGGCCTTCGGAAAGAATCCCAAAACTTGGAGGTAAAGATGCTGCCACGGTCTCAAGAGATCACTTGAGGAATGCCGTGCAAGGAGACAATTCGAGGTGTATAGCTCGCCAACCGAGCTGCAGTGATGGATTCTTTGATAGGAAGAAAATGAGCCACTTTAGTCAGCTTGTCAATGACAACGAAGATAGCATCATTTCCACGCTTGGACTTTGGAAAGCCACCACGAAGTCCATTTCAATATGATCAAACTTCCATTCAGGAATAGCAAGAGGTTGAAGGAGACCAGCTGGTCTTTGGTGTTCTCGCTTTCACTCTTCTGCAGACATCACATTCATTCACGAATTGAGCAATTTCTCGCTTCATTCGAGTCCACCAATATGACTGCTTGAGGTCATGGTACATCTTCGCATTTCCAGGATGAATGGATAGAAGCGAATTGTGAGCCTCGCTCATAATGACTTTTCTCAGATCACCCTTAGGAACCACAATCCGGTCCTCAAAGAACAGAGTGTCTTTGTCATCAACGCGAAGCACTTGTACTTGAAATGCCCTTGTCGATACCACGCTTCACCTTTTTCACCATGGCATCCAAAGTTGAGCCTCACGAATCTGATCTTCCAAAGTAGGAGAGACTATGAGGTTGGCAAGAAAGCCTTGAGGAACAACTTGAAGATTCAGCTTATGGAAAGATTCACAGAGATCCGGTGAAAGGGCTTGAGGATTAGATCTGTTGCGAAGCTTTCCTGCTCAAAGCATCTGCAATGACATTGGCTTTGCCGGAGTATACTCAATACTTGGGTTGTACTCTTGAATCATTTCACCCATCGAGTCTGCTGAGGTTGAGGTTGGGCTGAGTGAAGATGTACTTGAGACTCTTGTGATCGGTGAAAATGTCCACTTTCCTTCCCAACAAGAGATGTCTCCACGTTATCAATGCATGGACAACTGCCGCCAACTCAAGATCGTGAGTGGGGTAGTTCTTCTCGTTGGGCTTCAATCTGGCGAGAGGTATAAGCCACAACTCTCTTCTCTTGCATTAACACAGCACCGAGACCTTGAAGAGAAGCATCACGAAAACTTCATATGGCTTGGATTCATCAGAGGAGTCGTAGCAGAGCTGTGACGAGTTTCTCTTTGAGAGTATTGAAAGCAACGTCACACTCGGGAGACCAGACATACTTCACATGCTTCTGGAGAAGGTTTGAAAGAGGCTTTGCAATCTTGGAGAAGTTCTCAACGAATCTTCGGCAATAGCTTGCAAGACCAAGAAAATCATGGAGCTGCTTGACATTCGAGGAGGTTCCCAATTCACAATTGCGGACACCTTCTGGGATCAACAGCGATGCCCTTGGCAGAGATGATATGACCAAGATAAAGCACTTCATCAAGCCAAAATTCACATTTGGAGAACTTAGCATAGAATTGGTACTCTCGAGCTTGTCTAGCACCAATCGCAAATGTTTGGCATGATCCTTCTTATTCTTGGAGAAGACCAAAATATCATCAAGATAGACCAAGACGAATTCATTGGTGTAGGGATTGAATATGAAGTTCATCATCCGAGAGAAAGTTGGAGGAGCATTGACGAGGCCGAAAGACATGACAAGATATTCATAAGAACCAAAGCTTGTTCGAATCTGTCTTGGGAATATCTTGTTCACGAATGCGAATCTGATGATACCCCATACAAAGGTCAAGCTTGAGAACACTGTAGCACCTTTGAGTTGCTCGAAAAGTTCATTGATGTTGGGAAGTGGATACTTGTTCTTGATTGTCTTCTTATTCAATGGACGGTAATCGACGCAAAGTCGGTCCGTGCCATCCTTCTTCGGACAAAAGAACACCACAACCCCAAGGAGATGAACTCGATCCGATCGAACCAGACGCTCTTGTTCATCGAGCTGCTTCTTCAATTCCTTCAGCTCATCAGGTCCAAGCTTGTATGGACGCTTGCAAACGGGTTCATGCGGGCTCAAGATCGATAACGAACTCCAAGCGGCCGATGAGGAGGCATACCCGAAGCTCTTCTGGAAAGACATCTTGGTACTCACAAACGACTGGAATCTGAGAGATGGCATTCAGTTCGCCCTTCTCATTGAGAGAAAACAACCGAATGGTTTCATCACGAGCGGCATAGATGATCACATCATTAGAAGAGTGAGTCAATTGAATTTCCCTGGCAGCACAATCAATTTGAGCTTTGTGCTGATAAAGCCAGTCCATTCCGAGAATAAGATCAATATCCGAGTCACCAAGGACAACTGGTTTAGACAGAAATCTATAATCGCCCATCTTGATAGAAACATCCGGAACCATGGAGCTTGCATGCATGAATTTACCCGGAGAGACAACCGATAATGGCTTAGGCAAATCTTGAAAAACCAACTCATGCTTAGATGCAAAAGGTCTTGAAATGAAAGAATGCGATGCACCAGTATCAAATAAGACTTTTGCAGAATATCATTAATCGAAGATTACCCAATATCACATCGAAGACTCTCCTGCTTGAGCTGCATTCATCATGTTCACCTTGCAGACTTGGGATTATGCTTGACCACCGCATTGCTGGAAGATTTCACAGAGGAGGAGGCGGAAGACGCCTCTGGTTGAAGCACTTGTTCAGATAGTGACCCTTCTGCGACACTTGTTGCAAGTGACCTCGAGAGCGGACGGTGGTAAGGAGCACTTGACCTTGGAGCTTGAGAATTAGACTTGTTCGATAACTTGGGTTGGGTGGGTGGGAAGATCCACGGCCACCTGAGTTCTTCTCGCCGGTAAGGCCGACGGAACGGAGGAGGGGCAGTAAAACTTCGCTGCTTGGCTGCCACTTGAGAGGACGAGGAGGACTGAATCGCATCCTGATTCTCTTCTTAGAAGCCTCGCATTTGAGCTGAGCCGCTTCTTGCTTGAGTGCCATGTTGTAGAAATCATCATACTTATCTGGCTCAAACAACACAAGAGGTAATTGCAGATCTTCTCTCAGACCACCTCTGAACTGATAGATCATACTCCTTTCATCAGGTACGTCCTGCTTAGCAAAACGAGCAAGCTTCTGGAACTGGATATTGTATTGATAGACAGACATGGTGCCCTGCTTGAGATTGCGGAACTCCTCATGCTTGCTCTCAACAACACTCTTCGGAATGTGATGAGCTCGGAAATCATGGCGGAACTCATCCCAGGTAATGACACGACCTCCTCTGGAATCTTTGTATTGCTGGAACCACTCAGCAGCTTGATCCTTGAGTTGAAACGATGCAAACTTGACAAAGTCCTCAGGTCTGACATTACTACAGTCAAAGTGCTTGCAGATGTCCACTAACCAATCATCAGCGTCTGTTGCCTCAACACAGAAACTGAAAGACTTCGGCTGATTAGCGAGGAACCGATCGAGAGTAGCAAAGTGTGGCTGATGGTTGCCTTGACCTTGATTGCCTTGATTGCCTTGCCCTCGAGTGCGTTCTTGCAAAAGCTGCAAAATCATCGAGCATTGGCATTGGTGGCTGCCATGATAGCTTGCCGTGCCTCCGGAGGCGGAGGTGGAGGTGGAGGTGGAGGATTCGATGATCCCCATCATTGCGATCCGGATTCGACGTTGGCGGAGCCATCTGAAGAGGGTGACATCCGTTAGTCCTTTGATAGACAAATTGATAAGTAGAATCAACGGATAGAAATTGCAACATATAGTCTTCACAATAAACATTCAACAAGAATGAACGAATGAATTCCAAAGTTAATCATCACACGCCCATTAAGGTGAGAAGCCACTTAGATAAAGATATAGAAACAACATCTGCTTAGAAACAATTCAATATCACAACGAAAACAAAAGGTTGGCTTCTAGAATGAGCGGAACAAACACATGATAGAGATTTACGCCCAAAGTGTTAGTGGTGGGGCCCACACGGACACGACGTATAGCGGACGTCACGAATGACTAACAAGACGCCCCGAATCAGCATAGCCAAGGATTCTTTAAGACGCCTCGCGACCATCAGAATCGACCGTGAATGGGCGGACCACTAGACGTTGAACCCCAATCTCAAATCATACATCCGCCGGAAAGAATATCCCGTAAGCTACTAGAATTCCCACCTATAAACTCCCAAACTTTCTGGTTATGCAATCTGGTGTTGGGGATACAGGGACACAAAATATATCACCCAAACTAACAATACCTAGATCCAAATTGTATCCATCCGTCAACACATAACCAAGAAATCCTCGAAATCGTGTACCTCGACCTTCAAAAACATCCGTTATGCAAGTCATGGCAATACTCCCTTTTCGCCACAAGATCGGGCTATCGGGGTTATCTCACCAACAACTGCACAAAAGAGATTTCGATGTCGGCAAAAACTCGTATTCCAGAATCTGCAACGATAAAATTGTGACGACAACACCTCGGAGCTCAACTCCCGGGACACCGCCACAACCCCTAAATGTCGAGGCACCAAGAACAATGTTCTCGCCACAAAACCATCGGAACGATTCCAAGATACCCACGTGATCCTAAAAATTTTAGTGAAATTTGAGGAGAGAAGAGTCAAAACTCTACGCCAGGATACCTCACAGAGCTGACGAAGGAATGAGGAGTAAAAAGAATCCTACTCTCCGATATATATAATCCTAAGACTCAAAACATTTTCCATTCTAGACTCAACAACGCCACAAACAATCAAGTAGGGGCTCCTAAGTCGGGAAGGCTCGATTACCAACTTGTAACGCCTCGATGCGGCTATATCTCCCACGTGTCGAGGCACGACTTAGAGGCATAACCGCATTGAAAGCAATGTCGCAAGTGAGGTAATCTTCACACAACCCATGTAATAATTAAGGAAAGATACATAGTTGGCTTACAGTCGCCACTTCACACAGTACATAAATAAACATCCATCATTCAGAGTACACTCAAGGTCCGACTACGGAGCCAAAATAAAAGAAGATACCCCAAATGCTAACACAGATCCCCGCATCGTCCCAACTGGGCACCATTACTGATCATCTGGAAAAGACACATAGTAACGACCACGTTCCTCGTCGAACTCCCACTTGAGCTCGGCTGAATCACCTGCACTGGCCTCATCGGAACCTGCAACTGTGTTTGGAAGTATCTGTGAGTCACGGGGACTCAGCAATCTCACACCCGCGAGATCAAGACTATTTAAGCTTATAGGAAGGACAGAGTAGTAAAGTGGAGCTGCAGCAAGCGACTAGCATATGTGGTGGCTATCTCGCAAAAGAGAGCGAGAAGAGAAGCAAAGCACGGTCGTGAAACTAATAGCGATCAAGAAGTGATCCTGAACTACTTACGTCAGACATAACTCCAACACCGTGTTCACTTCCGGACTCCGAGAAGAGACCATCACGGTTACACACGCGTTGATGTGTATTTTATTAAGGTCAACTTTGGGTTATCTACAACCGACATTAACAAATTCCCATCTGCCTCATAACCGCGGCACGGCTTTGAAAGATATTACCTGCAGGGTGTCCCAACTTAGCCCATTATAAGCTCTCACGGTCAACGAAGGATATTCCTTCTACCGAAGACCCGATCAATCTCGAATCCCGGACTACAAGACATTTCGACAAAGAATAAAACAAGACCAGCAAAGCCGCCCGAATGTGCCGACAAATCCCGATAGGAGCTGCACATATCTCGTTCTCGTGGCACACCGGATGAGCAGACGTCGGGTTGGCATAAACCCTGGTTGCCCAAGGGCGCCGGACATCGCTCAAGTTGGGCCAGCAATCGAAGGAGAACTGGCCCGGGGGTTAAAATAAAGATGACCCTCGGGCTCGCGAAAACCCGGGGAAAAAGGCTTAGGTGGCAAATGGTAAAACCAAAGTTGGGCCTTGCTGACGAGTCTTATTCAAAGCGAACTGTCAAGGGGTCCCATAAATCACCCAACCGTAAGGAACGCAAAATCAAGGAACATAACACCGGTATGACGGAAACTAGGTGGCAAGAGTGGAACAAAACACCAGGCATAAGGCCGAGCCTTCCACCCTTTACCAAGTATATAGATGTATTAAATTTATAGCAGATATATATATTGTGATATCCCCAACAAGTAAACATGTTCCAAAAAGGAACAACATCTCCATGTTCCAACAAGGAACAAACTTCACTTCACTGCAACTAGCAACGCTATAAGAAGGCTGAGCAAAGCGGTAACATAGCCAATCAATGGTTTGCTAGGAAAAGGATGGTTAGGGGCTGACATGGCAATATGGGTGGCATGATATAGCAAGTGGTAGGCATCGCAGCATAGGCATAGCAAAAGAGCGAGCAACTAGCATAGCAAAGATAGAAGTGATTTCGAGGGTATGGTCATCTTGCCTTCAATGTTCTCAGAGTTGTCGAAAGCTTGATCCTCGAAAACGTTCTCAACAGGCTCCTCGTTCACGTACTCGTCTCCCGACTCTACCCAAAGCAACAACACAAACAAAGGAACCACAATAAATCACGGTGCAATGCACAATCAACATGATGCAAAACATGACATGATATGCGGGATGCGATATGCAATGCTTATGTGCGCTCCGGAAGGAAAATGATGAACCAGGCATCAACTTGGCAAACCAAGCATGCCACTGGAAAGATGAGATGATTTCGGTTGAAATCGATATAAAGATCACCGGAAACGGATGCACGGTTTGCAAATGGCAAGCAAAACAAGAATGGCGCAAATCTGCCATTAACAGCATGATACCACTTAGCAAGCAACAATTAATTAAGCTACTGCACCCAAACGTATCAACAAAGTATATGGCAGTGATCTACACATGATGCTCGACAAAAGATGAGCACTGAGCTACGGCTAGTTCACATCATAACAGGTTCAAACAAGCATGGCAAAAGTGCTCAAAGTAACAGGCTGGACATGGCAAAAACAGTAACAGGTTGCAATGTTCAGAGCAACAAAACTACATGCTACAGGAACTTAAAATAGTAAAACATGGCATGGAATGAATCTACTCAAAGCATATTTCAAAAGTCCCTTACTGACCATAAGCCAAAAAGGACTAGAAAATATAGTAACACCCATGTCAATATTGAAAGTCTCGTTAACAGGTTCAGCAACTTGACATGTCAAAAACTGATAACGAGAGGGCATGTTTACAAGCTCAATGCACTCACTACAGAGTCTCAAATGATAAAATAAGCAAACATACATCAAGAAGACCTGACATAGAAGACATACATGGCAAGAACACTAACATAGCATATATGGATCAACCACAACAAGCTAGGCAAAATTGAATAACATGTATACAATCTGCCAGGAAACATTTGATAGCAAAAGTAGAGCTCGATTGACTCAAGCTATGGAACTCCATAATTGCAAACAAAGGCATGGATGGATAGAGCAAGTCATGCTTTACAAAACACCCTTACTGAAGTATCTCAAAATATGCATAGATCTCTTGGTATCATCAAGTAAACATGGCATCAAAATCAGCTAAAACAGGGCTGAAATCAGCAACATTAGGACACCTACTTTGCATGCTTGTGCTAGTCACCACATAGATCACAAAAATACATGGCATATACCACTGGAAAGATGACATGGCATTTTACAAAACTCATGTAGGAATCAAATTCATAGGGTGCACACAATAATCATGGCAAAAATAACAAAAGTGCAACTTCTGATAAAAATCAGAAACTATCAGCACATAGCACTCTTCCAACAGCATTTCGGGCATCAAGATGAGCTCAAATGAAAATGATGCAATGGAATGAAATGATCTACTCTTCGAGGCGAACATTTTGACATATTATACGCGAAAAATGGATCTACGGATGCGAAGATATAGCATGATGAAAATTGCACAAAATTACAAACGATGCAAAAACTTAGTGAAAAAAAAAGGAGGAGGGGAAGAGGTCAACGGCGGCGCGGCTCCCGAGGTCGGATCCGATCGGATCGAAGGCGGGCGGGCTCCGAGCTCGCGGAGAGGCGCCCGGCGAGGGGGGAGGCGGCGACTGGTCGGCGCGGCGGCGGGCCGAGGTCGCCGGAGGGAGAGGAGGCGCCGGTGGGCGCGGCCGCCGGCGTGGAGCGGGCGGCGACCAGCGGCGGGGCGGCGAGATCCGGCGGGCGGCGGGGCCGGACTCGCGGGCGGAGGAGGAGGCGGGCACGGCGGCCGGGCGAGCGAGGCGGCGGCGGAGAGGCGCCGGCGGAGGCGCGAGGCGAAGCGGCGCTGCAAGCGGCGGCAAGCCTGGCTCTGTGAGCCCGATCCGGCCCGGCCGGGCGGCGCGGGCGCGGCGGTGAGGCCACGTGGCGGACGCGGATTGGGCGAGGGCGGCGGCGCGAATGTCCGGGCGGCGGCGGACGTGTCCGCACATGTGAAGCGATTTCTAGGGTTTCGGGAAGGGATGATCCGGATTCGGGAGGTGTTTAAATAGGCATAGAGGGAGCTAGGAGAGTCCAAATGAGGTGTAGTTTTCGCCACACGATCGTGATCGAACGACGGAGAGCATGGGAGTGACTTAGATGTGTTATTGGGCTGTTTTGAAGGGTGTTGGGCTGCAACTTAAAAGAGGCCTTTGCGAGAGTGCGGTTAACCGCTGGTGTACCAAACGAGCTCCAAATGACCAAACTTGACCGGTGGTCTCCGGTGTTATACCAAGGCCACTAGACAAACCTCGGTCCATTTCGAGACGGTTTAATACCCGCACACGGAAAAACGTAAAAGGGACCGCCGGGGAGATAGGAGTGCGGATTGCAAAACGGACAACGGAAAAATGCTCGGAATCATGAGATTAACACGTATGCAAATGCGATGCACATGATGACATAATATAAAATGCATGACATGGACAAAATGCAAAAAGGAGAAAACCCAACCACGGAGGGAATATCATATAACAATGCCGAAAATGGCAAGAGTCGGAGTTACAAATATGGAAAGTTACTTCCGGGGTGTTACAATTTAATGCCTTTGTCCCCTGCCGTCAGGGTTAGGTATGATACACTGTACAGGTAGCTGTACCAACCGCATTCCTTTTCCATTTTTACCCTTGTCTACGTTGCCACCTGTCGGAGACCCCTTGAGCATATAAAAGGAGGCCCATGCGCAACGTAGAGGGAGGTTCGAAAGGTTCGAAGCCAGAAAACACTCACGCTAGGTCTCGTTAGCAGCTGGTGTGTATTGTAGCACTCGGCGCTCCCTAGCAAGAACTCAATACACTCAGACATGCAGCAGTAGGAGTGTTATCTCTCCGGAGAGCTCCGAAGCTGGGTAAACTGCTCGTGTGCTTCGCCTCAATCTGCTCTTCATGCAATCTCCGCCCCTCGCCGAACCGAAAGGGGCTCGGTCCACCGGTCCCATAGGTGTTCGTGGGTCAGATCAGTTTCCCCGACATCTTCGGCGCGCCAGGTAGGGGGCGTCGAGGCTGTGTGAACCTGATCCGGCGTTCACACGAGCTAGATCTTCATCATCTTCATCGACATGCCACCGAAGAAGAAGGCTTCGGCGGGAGCTGATCCGTCCACGTCGATCCCACCGTCACCGGAGCAAATGGGTGGTGGGGTAGACGCCGGCGGAAGAACGGGCGTCGACGAGGGAGCCCACGGTGCTGCCAAGTCCAAGGACAAGGCTGCGCAGACCTCGGCGTCCGTACATGCACCGTGTCCATCTCAGGAGGCGCGGGACCGACAGCGTCATGGTATTCACAATGCCATACGCTCGTTGGACCCAGATCGAGCTGGTGGATCTCGGGATGCTCAAGACCAGCATGCACGCCAACATGCAGGCACGAGCGAGGCACAATCGCTGGGCGGGATACCTCCTTCTAACATAGTAAGAAGTCCGAGCATATCCGCTCCTCACGCCGCTCGCCATCGCCGCCACCACTCCAGCAAGCTTTGGCGAGAGCTCAATCGCTCTGGATTACCCTCCAACAGCCGACAAGGTCGATGAATGGAGGGCCACCATTCGAGTCTCATCGGCTTTGCCAACGGCGACACTCCGCGACAGCCGAGTACATCGCTGCCGCGGCAGGACTGCTAAGCACGAGCCGGTGGCGATTTAAACCGTGGGGTGCAACCACCATGCACTCTCCACCCGAAGGCCAAGATCGCCAACTCGTCGGATCCACCTCGACAATGACTCCACCGCGTCATCGACCCACGAGCTCGTCGCGATCAGCGCCAAGTTCTTCACGAACGACGGCAAGAAGATGCTCGAACTCGCATCGAAGCGCCAAGAGAAGCGCGCGTCAATCCGACCAGCGCTACCGGGCCCTCTGTCGACATGCATGCGCCAGAAGGAACCAGCGACTTGCCGTCGCGATAGGTTGCCCTGCGTTCACTCGTGAGCTGCGGCAAGTCCAATGGCCCAAAGAAGAAGAATTTCAAGCCGACGCATCGAGAAGTACGACGGCAAGACGATCTGTCGGAGTTCCTCAAAGATCTACACCATCGCGGTGCAAGCTGCCGGGGCGGACGACAAGATCCCGCCAACTACTTCCGGCGGTGCTCAAGCCCAATGTCAGATCCTGGCTCATGCACTTGCCGGACAACTCCATATCTTCCTGGGCGGATCTATGCCATCAGTTTGTCGGCGCCTTCACAGCCGGCCACAAGCCTCATGGCCAAGAGAGTGACCTTCATCTGCCGCCCGGAAGGAAGGAGAGCCCTAACGCAAGTACATTCGAGATTCAGCCACGACAAAGACAACATCCCAGATGTCCACCCTGCCGCGGTAATCAGCGCGTTCCATCAGAATGTGCGAAACCGCAGGATGCGGGAGGAGATGGCGATGTGCAAGATCAGAGATGTCAGTGAGCTGTATGCCCTGGCCGACAAGTGTGCACGTGCTGAGGAAGGGAGGAAACTCCCCGGAGAGAATATAGAAGAAGGAGGATCTGATAGTGAGGAGGCCGCCCCGGCAAAGAAAAACCGGCGGCGGAACAACAGGAAAAAGAAAGGTAAAGATGTGCTAGTCGTTGATCAGTCCGGCAACGGAGGTGGCGCCAAGAAAGAAAAAGCTGGTAACTCCGGCAAGGAGGTTGCCGCAGGCACCAATTTCCAGGCTGTGGCGGTCGCCGACAAGCAGGACGGCTCCAACAAGCAGTACTGCAAGATCCACCGCACCAAGGGCCATGACCTCCAGAGCTGCAAGAAGGTCGAGCAGCTTGTCGAGCAACAAAAGGCTGAATACGAGCAACGCGACAAGGAGAAGGCTCAGAAGGTGCCGGAGGAGCCAGCAAGAAACGCCTGCCGAGGAGGACGCCATGCAAGCCCAAGCAGCGGCAAGGAGACAGACTTCCCGCGCCGCGATAAGGATGAAGATGACGACGACGATGAAGATATGGATGATGACGACCGATGAGCAGGAGTTCCGTAAAGCCACAGAGGTCCTATGCGCTGACGGCGGTGCTTCTTTGCATACTTCACACCGCCAACTCAAGCAAAGGATGCGGAAGTCAATGCGGCGTAACCATCCGTCGAGTCACGCAAGCCTCGAAATGGTCCAACCGCCTATCATCTTTGATATTGAGGACCACCCCGATCGCATAATCGCGGTCGGTGCTTGCCGATGTTGGTTTCACCAACTATCCGCAACCTCAAGGTCACTAAGATGTTAGTTGACGGCGGGCCGGCTTGAACCTGATCTCCTCCGCGGTACTCCAGAAACTCCAGATCCCTGATGGCGAGCTCGAAGAGACCGGCACATTCCAAGGAATCAATCCGGAAGGAGCAAGCGAAGGAAAGATCACGCTGCCGGTGACATTTGGCAGCGAGTTGAACTTCAGGATCGAGAGGGTCACTTTTGACATTGCTGACTTTCCATTGCCTTACAATGGGATACTTGGTCGCCCAAAGACTCGCCAAATTCATGGCAGCCTCTCATTATGCATACAACATGTCAAGATGCCAGCCCGATAAGTGTCATCTCTGTCCTCGGCGACAAGAAGGATGCTCTTATCTGCGCCGACAAGATCTACCAGAAGCAAAGAGCCGCAACATATCGCAAGTCACTTGCCGCTGAAGCTCCCGGGCGAAGAAGAAGACCAAGTCCGCAAGAGTTCTGATGCCCACTCCGCAAGCGCACCTCTTCGAGTGCTACGCTACCGCCGAGGACGCACTATCGAGCTCCACCGGCAAGTGTAAGAAGACGATGGCAGCTCCACCAGAGACCAAGAAGGTGTCCGCCAAGGAGGACGGCACTGGTGTTACCTTCACCATCAGTGCCACTCTCGACCCTAAATAGGAAAGCGCGCTTGTTGCTTTCCTGCGGGCGAACGTCGACGTGTTTGCATGGCAACCGTCTGACATCCCCGGTGCTCCCAAGAAAGTAATCGAGCACCATCTTGCCGTCTGTCCTCACGCGCGGCCCGTCAAGCAGAAAGTCAGGAAGCAGGCAGTGGAGCGCTAAGAATTCATCGCAGAAGAGATCAAGAAATTGGAAGCTGCAGGCCTTGTCAGAGGAGTGCTCCATCCTACGTGGTTGGCCAATCCTGTAGTCGTGCGCAAGGCAAACGGGAAATGGAGGCTTTGTATCGACTTTACCGATGTTAATAAAGCTTGTCCTAAAGACCCATTTCCCTTGCCGCGCATCGATCAGATTGTTGACTCCACGGCCGGATGTGACTTGCTTTCATTTCTTGATGCATACTCAGGATACCATCAGATCTTCATGGCAGAAGAGGATGAGGAGAAAACCGCATTCATCACCGCATGTGGCATCTACTGTTTCGTACGGATGCCTTTTGGTTTAAAGAAAGCTGGTTCAACATTTGCAAGAGTAGTCCATGACGCTTTTGAGCCGCAAATGCACAGAAATGTGGAAGCCTACATGGATGAAATAGTGGTCAAGAGCAAGGACAAGGCGACTCTGATTCAAGATTTAGACGAAACCTTTGCAAATCTGCGCAAGATCAACCTCAAGCTTAACCCCGAGAAGTGTGTGTTTGGAGTCCCTCCGCAAGCTTCTCGGTTCTTCGTGGTCAGCGGGAATTGAAGCCAATCCCGACAAGATCAAGGCCATTGAGCAGATTGAAGCACCAAAGCGCCAAGGATGTACGAAGACTTGCTGTTGCGTGAGCTGCTCTCAAAGAGGTTTCTCTCTAGGTCTGCTGAGCGCGCCTGCCATTTTTCAAAATTTTGAAAAGGCAGGTCCAATGAAATGGACTCTGAAGCGGAGGCTGCGCCGCAGACTTAAAGAGATACCTGTCCTCCACTCCAACACTTGTCGCACCTAAGCCACAAGAGAAGTTGTTGCTATATATAGCGGCAACCAATCAAGTGGTTAGTGCTGCGTTAGTAGCGGAGAGGAGGCGGATGATGAGCTAGCAACCACGGCAGATGCATCCAGCGACAAGCAAGAGACTTCACCGCAAGCTCGTCCCGACAAAGATGGATCTGCGCAGCATGTGAAAAGATGCGAAAAAGAATGGTGCAGCGCCAGTTTACTTCGTCGGCTCCCTTCTGCAGGGGCTAGGTCAAGGTACTGTGTGCAGAAATTGCTTTTCGCCTTCTCATGGCCTCGAGAAAGCTGCGCCATTACTTCCAAGCACATGAGATCACAAATCGCCACTCGTTTTCAATGAAGAGGATACTGCAAAATCCAGAAGCAACAGGCAGGATTGTCGAGTGGGCACTAGAACTGTCAAGCTTTGGCCTCAAGTTTGAGAGCACTTCAACTATCCAAAGCAGAGCATTGGCAGAGTTCATAGCAGAATGGACGCCAACACAAGATGAAGAAATTCCAGAAACGAGCATCCCCGTCAAGGAAGCAAGCAAAGAGTGGCTGATGTACTTTGATGGTGCCTTCTCGGTGCGGGCGTGCTACTTGTCGCACCCACCGGAGAGCACCTCAAGTACGTAGTCCAGATGCACTTTCCCAAGGAGCAAGCAACAAACAATACTGCAGAGTATGAAGGTTTGCTTGCCGGTCTCAGGATCGCAGCAGACCTTGGGATCAAGAAGCTCATTGTCAGGGGTGACTCACAGCTTGTCGTCCGCCAAGTGAACAAGAATTTTCAGAATCCGTTGATGGAAGCTTACGTTGATGAAGTTAGAAAACTAGAAGAGCAATTTGACGGCCTACAGATGGAATATGTTCCAAGAGCTCAGAACGACATTGCTGATGGCTTGTCAAAGTGCGCCGCACTTAAGTTACCTGTGGAACCAGGGATCTTTGTGCTCAAACTGACTCAACCGTCTGTAACGCCATCAACTAGACAGAACAAGAAGAGGAAGTTGATTTCTGGTGACTATTTTCCGGCGGAGCTCCCCGAAGCAGCCGCCAAGAAGGTCCCCAAGATCAACACCAAGAGTGCTGAGGAGCAGTCTGCTCCGACAAGCCCTAGGGTTTGTTCCGTTGAAGCAGACGCTCCCGACAAGTTTTGCTCCGGCAAGCTTGCCGGGAACGCCAAGCTCGGCTGAGCCGCAGGTTCTCGCCAGAAAGCGGATGTTCCCGCAGCAGCAGATGTGCCTTTAGTCCTGGTTGTCGAGCCGCAAGCTCCAAAGATGGGCACAACAGATTGTCCATTTCCGTCGACAGAGAACTTCCCGAATAGCAAGAAGAAGCGGAAAGAGTAGCCCGGCAGTCAAGTATGTACCAGTTTGTCGACGACACACTGTATGTAAGAAGACTCAACGGTGTGAAATCAAGTGTATTCCCGGTTAGATGGATGAAGTTGCTGGCAGAGATACATGGAGGCATATGTGGTCACCACATTGGCGAAGAGCACTTGCCGCAAAGCGCCCGGCAAGGTTTCTTTGGCCGACAGCCTCCGTGATGCGATCGCACAAGTAACCAAGTGTGAAGCGTGCGGCCCATTCCAAGCAGATACACCAGCCAGCTCAAGCTCTCCAGACGATCCCTTGATCCTCGCCATTTTCGGTCTGGGGGCTCGACATCCTCGGCCCTTTCCCCCGAGCTGTCGGGGGCTTTGAGTACTTGTACGTTGCAATCGACAAGTTCACAAAGTGGCCGGAAGTGGAAGCAGTGAGGAAGGTGACAACCGGTCGGCAGTCAAGTTCTTCAGTCAATTGTTTGCCGCTTGGATCCCTAACAGATCATCACCGACAACGACACACAATTCACGAGCCGCACCTTCATGCAGTACGTCCAAGATCTTGGCGCCAAGGTCTGCTTCGCTTCTGTTGCTCATCCGAGAAGTAACGGTCAAGCGGAGAGGGTGAATGCTGAAGTGCTGCGCGGGCTCAAGACCAGAACTTTCGACAGGCTGCACAAGCGCGGAAGAAACTGGATTGAGGAGCTGCCGGTGGTTCTTTGGTCGATCAGGACGACGCCAAATCGAGCCACTGGCCAGACACCTTTCGCTCTAGTCTATGGAGCAGAGGCAGTTATCCCCACGGAACTCGTATACGGGTCACCTCGAGTGCTCGCTATGATTAGTTGAGCAAGAGCAGCTTGCGACAAGATGACGACCGCCCTTGAGGAGGACCGCCTTCAGCTGCTGACGAGCTGCTCGATACCAAAGAAGCTTGGCGCCGCTACCATAGCCGCAGTTAATGCCGAAGTCTCAAGGAAGGCAACCTTGTTCTTCGCGCGCTCAGTCCGCCAAGAATTCCAACAAGTTGACGCCAAGTGGAGGGCCTTACCGGGTGAAACGAGTCACTAGGCTCTGCGCTGTCCTCCTTGAGACCGAAGATGGCATTCCAAAGAGCAACTCCTGAACATCGAGCATCTTCGTAAGTTTTACTCAGAGGCGCGGTTGCGGAACCTGTTCCACAACCACCTTTTGTACAAGTCTTGCCGATGTTGCATGTAATCCTTTGTACAAAGCCGGCGCTGACCCGTGCATAAGAAGCTCATGTGCTCGCACATCTTGTCAATTTCATGCTCTCTACTTTATTTTTGCATGCATTATCTGACATTTGGTGTAGCGCCTATCTCCGGTAAGCAATAACGAGCCATTAGGCTCCATATCTTTATTTTCTCTTCTTTCTCTTTCTCAAAGAAAGGAAGGTTCCTCGCCCACAAGTTTGCCGGGGAAAGGAGAAGATAATGGTGTGGACCAAGCGTCGCCGAGGAAGTTTCCCATCGAAGCAAACGACAGAAAAGCTAAGTTGCTAAAGTTTGAGCAATCAGTTTTAAAATTCTTAAGTTATCTTCCTCGAACGACCGTACTTTGTATGGAAAACCTGTGCGTGGAGGAACCAACTCGTAGCTAGTTGCGCCCTTACTTTGTTTCGAGTCCGCTCAACAACTTAAGTGAGCTGCGACTAGTTGCGACAAGGTTTCTTGTCGGTAGCGGCACCGCCAAAGAAGTCTGCCGACGTCCCAAGACTCATCGCTCATGCTAAGGTGCTCATACCGACAAGTTCCCTAAAAGCGTAGGGCAAAAACATACAAAGGAAGGAATCAAGTAAAGGAAATAACATAGCAATCACTACCCGAAATAAAGTTATATTACAAGATAGCTTGTCACAGCTCTAATAGATTGTTCTCATAACATGACCAGCAGCGGCAAGAAAAAGAGAAAACGGGCGGCCTAATCTACGCGATCGCCATCAACCCTCTTGATCCCGCTCACCCTGTCCACGATGGGTGCGACAAGGGTCTTGAGCGCTTCCACATCAGCATCCGGCGGCAAGCTCTTGAGGATGTTGGTGAGGTTGAGACCTGGATTGCGGAAGGCCACCTTCATCAGCACCTTTAGAAGAGCTCCCGCGCAGATCTGGCGCGACTCGTCGGCCAGCTGCTTCGGGATCTCTTCCCGGAGTCGCTGGAGGGCCGTCGCCACGCTTTGAAGAACAAGCTGAGCTTGGCGCTGGGTTGGAGGTGCTCATCGGAGGAATACCCAAGATCTTCCATCCCAAGCTGCGCCAGCTCCCTGTCGATGGCTGCAGCAACATCCACGAGACCCTCGGTCCAAGGCTCCACATTCTCCCTAAAAGTGTTCTGGCGGCAAGCAGACTCGCCAAAGAACGCCTCGTCGGCCTTGATCTTCTCCTTCAAGGCCACCTCCTGCTCCTGGCGCCATCCAGCGTCCGAGTCAAGGTGGTCAGCTTCAACTCAAGATCTGCGTTGAGTCCTTGGCGGCGCTGAGCTCCTTGCTCCTCTCGGCGAGACGGCCCCGCAGCTCGCCAAGAGTGTAGGCGTCCTTCTCGTGCTCATGCTTGAGTGCAGCAAGCTCCTCGCCGCTCTCCTTGAGATTGGCCTCCACTGCATCACCTTCGCCTCCAGCTCCTTCTTGGCGGCCTCGGCAGCTGCGGCAGCATCCTTTGCTTCCTTGAGAGCCCCGCCAAATGTTTGCTCGCGCGTGGCAAGATCCTCCTCGTGGCTGTCAAGGTTAACCTTCCGCTGCGCCAACTCGCCTTCCTGTGCAGACAGCTTCTCGGCAGCAAGCCTCTGTTGCTCTTCAACTTCAGCCTTCTCGAGGAGGAAGGCTTTGCGCTCCTCGGCGAGTCGCTCCCGCTCCTCTGCCAGGGACCGGAGAGCTTCCTGGTTGAGGCCCCGGAGCTCTTCCGCGCGCTTCTCGATGTCTGCTCCCGCCTTCGCGACAAGCGCTTCCCGGGATTCCAGCTTGGCTTGTCGGGCGCGGTAGGGCGACAACAGTTTTCGCAGCAGCTGCTCCTCCTCAGACTCGCCGCCGCTGCTGCTTGGCGCGTCGACCAGCGTCAGTCCAGCGGAGGCGAGCAACTCTTCATCAAAGGTCTCCCCTTCGACCGGCGCCCTGGAGCTCGACGCCCAGGGAAGCTTGATGAAGACGCCATCACCGGCCTTCAAATAGGCGCCGGGCTGGGGCTCTTCGGAGCCTGACGCTGCAGCAGCGGCGGGGATCGGCGGTCGGCGTGGCGCTGGCGCTCCTGCGCCTCGGGGCCGTCGGTCGATCGCGGACCCTCGCCAGCTTCTGCGGCAGCAGCCTTTTGGCGGCCTCTTCGCCAGCCAGGATCATCAGCGCCGCTTCTTCTTCGTGACAACGGCCTCACAAGATTTGCCAAGCCGTCTCCTCGCCGGCGACCTTGGTCTCCATTGGCTCTGCGGCAGATGGATCTGACGACCGGAAAAGAAAGAAAAGTCAAGCAAATATCCAAAAAGAAAATCAGAAGAAGAAGAACACAAGGGAAGTTTTCAAGCAAGAGGATTACCTGCACTAGGATCTGCAGCCGTGGTCTCAACCACCGAGGGTCACTGGTGCTATCCCTTGCCGGAGAACTGTCCCTTGCCGGAGAAGTCTCCCTTGCCGGAGAATGCTCCCTTGCCGGGGAATCCTCCCTTGGCGGTGTAGTCGAAGCAGATGGCATGTCAGGAGCGGCTTCAGGGCACTCCTGGTGGGGCTGCTCTGCTCCTACACAAACCAGCAGTCAGATATCAGCAAAGAAAGAGCACACGTGCACGCCGAACAGCAGGAAGTAAACCATATACTTACGTTGGGGGCTGCGCTGGGGGCTGCTTTGAGGAAGAGTTGCCGGGTCCGGCAAGGTCATCCCGGACGCGCCTCCTGCTGTCGCGGTGGGTTCGTCCTCGATGACAATCACCGGGACCTTGGCTCTCTTCGACGCTCTCTGGGCTAGCGTCCTGAAAAGGAATGGGTCAGAGTGAAGCAAATCAGATACAAGACAAAGCAACAAAATCGAAGAACTACAAGTACAACAAAGAATCTTACTCTTCTTCTTCCTCGTCGGAGCTGAGCGCGGAGAGATCAAATTCTGGCTCGCCTCCGGTGCGACGAGGCGGAGGAGTGGGTTCCCTTGGCCGCTTGGCGGGGGCAGAAGCGGTGGTCTGGGAAGGCCCCGCTCCAGTTGCGCAGCGGCGTGAGGTGCTCCCACAGCAATAGTGCTTGCCGCGGTGGAGGCGCGGCGGCTCTTAACCCGCTCTGCCGCCCGCTCGCCTCCGCCTTGCGGAGACGCCTTCTTAGTGGAGCTGGGGCTCCGCCGCGGCAAGCTGTCTCAAGGTGGGGAGGAGGCGCCCTCGGCGGCTCGCCGACTCAGCTTCGGGCCGACAAGCTCTACCTCACCGCAAGCTCCCTCGCTCGACAAGGCTTGCCGCCTCTGCTGCCTCTGCCTCCTCCATGGTTAATCCGAACTCGCCCGCGGCAGCGGCTGCTGCCGCCTCTTCCAGCCAGGTGGCGATGCATTGCATCTCATCATCGGTGGTGTCGCGGGTGAGGCTCTTCTGTTCATCGGGGCGGACCGGCACTTCTACCAGGCTGTCAAAGAACTCCTGCACGACGTCATCTGCAGGCTCTTGCCAAGTTGGGACAATTCCATGCGAGTCGCACAGCGGCATCATTGCACGGATGCGGTCGAGCGAGGAATTGTTGCACAGTGGAACGACACCCCTCGGCAGCCTGAACATTTCGGGATGATCAGGATCGGGCTTGAACAGTTCCAAGAGCATCGCATCCAGTTCCAAGACAGTGAAGTTGAAGCTGAGGCCTGGGCGCAGCCTCATGATATCTGCCGCGTTCTGGAACTCCCAGGCGGGTCTCCTCCTCTCCTCCAAGGGGGCGATGCGGCGGCGAAGAAAGTCTGCGCCAACGGTGCCTACGGTGAGCCCAGCAAGTCTAAGGCGTAGGATCCGGGTACGGCAATCTTCAGCCTAGCGTCTTCCGGGGCCATGTTGCTCCAATCGTTGCAGCAAGACTATTGGGGTTTGGCGCTGGCCGGTAAATGGCTGCGGTTCTCCTCGACAATCCAGCACCAGTCCGCCTCCATTCCTCCCATTTGCTGCGGAGCTCTCCTCCGATAAGCTTCCTTCTTGCCAATCCTCGAGATCCAAGCGATTCCGCCGCGGAAGAGGCTCCCTCTCTCAACTCGGGGCATAAAGAAGTGGCGGAAAAGAGCTACGCTTGGATGGACTCCGACAAAGTTTTTGCAGAGATGTGCGAAAACTGCCATGGTCGAACGGCATTGGGGGTGAAGTCAAGGAGGCGGAACCCGTAGGTGTTCATGATATCACGTAAAATTCAGAGAAAGGCGGGCGAGCCCATCAGAGAAGAACAGCGCCAAGAAAGGGTATCCATTCGAGCCAGTCCCAGCGGCAGCTGGGAGTACCTTCGCGCTGGATGCGCCGCGTCTCCGTCGACCGAAGAGGTAGTAGTACTCCTCAAATCCTTCGGGCGAGCTGAGGGGGGAAGATTGCCCGCTCCTTTCGCAGCGCCGCAAGCCGCTGCGCCTCGGCCGACTTCACGGCCTTCCCCTTGTCGGCTTTCGGAGCCATGGCGGAGGTGGTGGGGGAGATCAACGGCGTTGGTGATGCTGGTGGCGATGGGGGGCGGAGCGCTGCTCTCTTTTCAGCCTTGGGAAGAAGGGGGGAGCAGCGGAGGTTTTCGAGATTGGACAAGCAATCAGCGAGGTGGGTGAACTGCCCCTGTTTCCCCTGCTTATATAGAGGGAGGGGGCGGACGTTCCGCCTTTTCGAATAAATAAACCACCCACGATCTCTCCCACGACGCCGCATTCGACGCGTGCCGTTCGTGGAGGGCGTGGTGGGTCCGGAGTGAGTTACGGCGTAACCCAGGCCGCGCGTGCCCGTGCCCTGTTTTGGGCCTGGCCCAACAGCGCTCGGCACCGTGTGTGGCCCAGGCCCGGGGGCTCCTGTCGGTGTACTAGAGTAGGGGTACCCTAGTATCCCGAACTCGTGCACGGGCAGTTGCAACACCCCGCGGCAAGGCTTGCCGGGTGACCGCCAAGGTCCTCCGTGGTTCCTTTGGAGCCATTCAAGAACAAAGTATTCAAGCCAAGGAGACAAGGCCCCGGCAAGAGGAGCTTGCCGGGAAGGCCCGGTGAGCGACAAGCTTCCGGACGCGACAAGGCAACAACCGCGGCAAGGCGCTTGCCGCGGCAGACTACCACTCAGACTGCGCTCAAAGACATCCACCAACGTGTCGCCTCGGACCTTTCCAGCGCTGCGTGGCAAGAGGTCAGGCGGCCAGCGGAGCGCTGTGGCAAGCGGCGCGACAAGATTGCCGCTGTGGCAGCGGTGGCGCCCCCGACGGTCCCTGCTTGCACTGCTTTGGGCGACGAGACGGGCATTTAATGCCTTTGTCCCTGCCGCCGTGGTTAGGTATGTTACACTGCATGTAGCTGTACCAACCGCATTCCTTTTCCATTTTACCCTTGTCTACGCTTGCCACCTGTCGGAGACCCTTGAGCATATAAAAGGAGGCCCATGCATAACGTGAGGGAGGTTCGAAGGTTCAAGCCGAAAACACTCACGCTTGGTCTCGTTAGCAGCTGGTGTGTATTGTAGAACTCGGCGCTCCCTAGCAAGAACTCAATACACTCAGACATGCAGCAGTAGGAGTGTTATCTCTCCGGAGAGCTCCGAAGCTGGGTAAATTGCTCGTGTGCTTCGCCTCGATGTGCTCTTCGTGCGATCTCCGCCCCCCGCCGAACCAAAAGGGGCTCGGTCCGCCGGTCCCATAGGTGTTCGTGGGTCAGATCAGTTTCCCCGACAAAACGTGAGACCTAAGTGTTATTGTGAATATGGTTAGTTCATAATCTTTGCTGGAAACCTGAATGTTGGCTTTACATATTTGCAACAACAAGATCAAACAGAGTTTGTAAAAGTTTTTCTTTATCACTTTCTGTTTGTCAACTGAATTTCTTGAGGACAAGCAATGGGTTATGCTTGGGGTAGTTGTTACGTCTCCATCGTATCTACTTTTCCAAACTCTTTTGCCCTTGTTTTGGACTCTAATTTGCATGATTTGAATGGTACTAATCCGGACTGACACTGTTTTCAGCAGAATTGCATGGTCTTATTTTTGTGCAGAAATAAAAGTTCTCAGAATGACCTGAAACTTCACGGAGAATATTTTTGGTATCAATAAAAATATTGGCGAAAGAATCAACCCAAGAGGACCCACCACCTGTCCACAAGGGTGGGGGGCACGCCCCCTAGCTTGTGGGTCCCACAAAGCTCCATCGACCTCAAATCTAACTCCATATATTCATGTTTGGGGAGAAATAAATCAGAGAGAAGGATACATCGCATTTTACGATACGAAGCCACCGCCACCTCATGTTCTTCCTCGGGAGGGAAGATCTAGAGTCCGTTTTGGGCTCCATAGAGGGGAAATCGACGCCATCGTCATCATCAACCATCCTCCATCACCAATTTCATGATGCTGACCGTCGTGCATGAGTAATCCCAGCGTAGGCTTGCTGGACGGTGATGGGTTGGATGAGATTTACCATGTAATCGAGTTAGTTTTGTTAGGGTTTGATCCCTAGTGTCCACTATGTTCTGAGATTGATGTTGCAATGACTTTGCTATGCTTAATACTTGTCACTGGGGCCCGAGTTCCATGATTTCAGATCTGAACCTATTATGTTTCCATGAATATATTTGTGTTCTTGATCCTATCTTGCATGTTATAGTCACCTAGGATGTGTTATGATCCGGCAACCCCGGAGTGACAATAGTCGGGACACTTCCCGGTGATGACCGTAGTTTGAAGATTTCATGTATTCACTAAGTGCTAATGCTTTCGTCAGGTTCTCTATTAAAAGGAGGCCTTAATATCCCTTAGTTACCAATAGGACCCCGCTACCACGGGAGGGTAGGACAAAAGATGTCATGCAAGTTCTTTTCCAGAAGCACGTATGACTATATTCGGAATACAAGCCTACATTATATTGATGAATTGGAGCTAGTTCTGTGTCACCCTATGTTATAAAACTGTTGCATGATGAATGCCATCCGACATAATTATCCACCATTGATCCATTGCCTATGAGTTTGTTTCATATTGATCTTTGCTAAGTTACTTTTCCGTTGCTACTGTTACGGTTCCTACAAAACTGCTACTGTTACTTTTGCCACCGTTACTGTTACTTCCATACAACTTTCTACTAAATATTTTGCTGCAGATATTAAGTCTTTCAGGTGTGATTTAATTGACAACTCAGCTGCTAATACTTGAGAATATTCTTTGGGTCCCCTTGTGTCGAATCAATAAATTTGGGTTGAATACTCTACCCTCGAAAACTGTTGTGATCCCCTATACTTGTGGGTTATCAAGAAGGTCCTTACATTATCGAGGAGGTTTATCATTCCGGTGCCATCAAGATCAACAACATCGAATGCACTAACCCGAAGGTGGTTACATTATCGAGGAGGTTTATCGTTCCGGTGCCATCAAGATCAACAACACCGATGCCACTAATCTGAAGGTGGTAAACGGTCAAAGAATCAAACATTATATTTCAAGTAGTCCCATAAATATTGAGACAAATATTAGTAATATAACACATGAGGAGTAGATAAGGGATACATTCCAGAAAGTTCCAGACTCCGAAAAACAATAGGTATGTGGTACGGTAAGTAAACCAACTCCAAAACTGTTCTAATGGCAGTTTTTCTCCGTTTTGGAAAATTTAAAAAATTAGGAAACTAAAAAGTAGTCTGAAAAGTGCACAAGGAGGCGACAAGCCTAGGGGGCGCGCCCTACCCCCTGGGCGCGCCCCTGTGGCCACCTCGTGTGCCCTTCGGACTCCATTTTCTTGCACAATACTTCTTTTGGTCGGTAAAATTTCATTATATAATCTCCCGAAGATTTTGACCACCGCACCATGACGAATCCTTTGTTCTTGTGTTTAGCTGATTCTATAGCAGATTTGGAGAAAGATGTGTTTGCAAGAGTCGGTCAGGGAGAGTCGGGTTTCTCACCCGATACCTGGCCAAAGAGCATACAATGAAGTTGACCACTTTGGGTGGTCAAGGGAAGAAGAGATGGATGTTGACCTGAAAAGAGTGGATGCCATGGGGGAGGACCAAGAAGCTACCTCTCGCCTTCAACCTGGAGCCATGCTTGAGGAAGTTCAAAGCTCAACAATACCGAATTCAGTTAAACCTCCCAATGCTAGATGCCTCTCTTATGATAACATGAAAAAAAGTGTTGCTTTTTCCCCCGTAGCCAGGAAGCATCCATGGGTGATCGGAGCTCTGGCTATCACAGGCAAACTCTGTAAGGAAATAATGGATCCTAAACAGCAAGTCAACAAGCTTGAGGAAAAAAAGCACATCATGAAGGGTATTATAGCTAAGAATATTGGATCACCACCTCCGAAGAAAGAGATCTAAATACATGGGTATGGGCTCTCCCCTTGGCAACTACCAAGCTTGGGGGAGGTGCCCCGGAGTCGTATCACCATCACACCTTTACCTTTATTTTTTTATTAATTCGATCCTTTTGGTTATATCTTAATCTAGTAGAATAAACTTTTTAGTATGATCTAGCTTTAAGTTTTATTTCGAGATTTATCTATGTAATCGAGTCTGTGAGTTATATAATAAAGAGTAGTTTTGAGTTGAGGGCTTTGCTTTCTTGCTATGATCTTGAGAGATAGAAAAATAAAAAGAAATAAAAAGATCATATAATGGTCTTATGGAGAGTGATGACTTCACATATAAAGAGTATGATGAATAAAAGTTGTTGAGAGTTGACAAACATAGTTTTGGTCATTGTTGCAATTAATAGGAAGTAATAAAGAAAGAGAGGTTTCACATATAAATACATTATCTTGGCCATCTTTTGTGATTGTGAGCACTCATTAAAATATGACATGCTACAAAGTTGTTGTTGGACGAGGAAGACAACATAATGGGTAATGTTTTCTTATATCCGAATAGAAGTTATATTATCATGGATCCTCCAACATATTAAGCTTGCTTTCCCCCTCATGCTAGCCAAATCTTTTGCACCAAGTAGAGATACTACTTGTGCATCCAAACATCCCTTAAACCAGTTTTCCCATGAGAGTCCACCATACCTACCTATGGATTGAATAAGATCCTTCAAGTAAGTTGTCATCGGTGCAAGCAATAAAAATTGCTCTCTAAATATGTATGATCTTTTAGTGTGGAGAAAATAAGCTTTATACGAACTTGTGATATGGAAGAAATAAAAGCGACAGACTGCATAATAAAGTTCTTTATCACAAGTGGCAATATAAAAGTGACGTTCTTTTGCATTAAGATTTTGTGCATCCAACCATAAAAGCGCATGGCAACCTCTGCTTCCCTCTGCGAAGGGCCTATCTTTTACTTTTACCTTCTCCCCCTTACAAAAGAGTCATGGTGATCTTCACCTTTACTTTTTACACCTTTTCTTTTTGGCAAGCACTATGTCACTACTGCAAGATGCCGCTAACACGACACTACGATCAGAGACCCTTTGACAAAAATGTGTGATGTAAAAAAACATCAAAAAAGATGCAAAACGTTTGCGATGTATGATACATCAAACACGGTTCATATTTTAGTGGTGTGTACGATGCGGGGCATACGGTTTAGTTCAATTAACTGTTTGTGATGAGGCAGAACAAAAGAAATGGGCAGCCGGATGAAGGCATGTGCGATATACGGCATACAGTTCACTCGGATGAACTATTTGTGATGAGGCGGAACAACAGAAACGGGCAGCTAGATAAAGGTGTGTGTGATATATGGCATATAGGTCACTCGGATGAACTGTTTGTGATTAGGCAACACAAAAGAAATGGTCAGCCAGATCATGGTGTGTGCGATATACGGCATACGGTTCATTGCGATTAACTGATTGTGTTGAGCCAAAAGAACAGAAACGTTTCACATAAACAAGATGTGTGTAATACGCGGCAAACATCCAATTACATAGGTGGCTAGTACACACATGACATTTCCACACACCAAAGTAAACTATTACATGCAAATTAACTAGGATAAACGATCATCTGATCATCATCTACTTCTCGTGCTAACTCGATGTTCCTTCTATGAAAATTTTCTATTAATTGATGGCATTTTATAAACACGCCACCGTTTCCCACCATTTCCTCACCGATTTCCCGCCACCCAGTGATATTGCGCATAAACCTAACCGGCGCGGGACGCACGAACGCAACAAGCGCTGCCGGTAGCACATCCATCTTTCCAAGAATGCCAACCAACAAAGTGCCGCCTCTGCCATCAACCTCGTCGACGAGGAAAATCTAAAGGCGCCACGGCCCGTCGAGGCCGAGGAACTCCCTAGCAACACGATGGACGACGTCGTGATGTGCGCCATCACCAGGGTTGAGCAAACCCTTGGCGCATGGCAGTTCGGCGTCGCGGATCAAGATAGGCATGTCAGTGCCAAGAGGATGCAGCTCACCGCACAACATGATCGATGGTGCGCCGCAGAGCAAGCTAGGCGCGTCCGCGCCAATAGGCTACAGCAAGACTATTGGAGCATCGTAGATCGAGAGGTGTGGTATGCCACACAGCAAGCTGAGTACACGTCCCGTCAGTACCCCCATTCCTTGCCAGGAGTGGGCAGAGGCCCTCTGCATCGTACTTGCAGCAGAGGCCGGCCGCGCCGTACTTGCACCGGACGCCCGCCGCGCCGTTCGCATGGGTCACGTCGTTCGCCTGGTCCGCGGCTTTCTTGATGCCAATGCGTTGGTCGCTAGGCTCGACCGCCTCCTTGGCCTAGGTGTCCACCTGGGCGCAGTAGAGGAACATGACCGTCGCATCCTCGAGTTGGTGATCTTCGATGAAATAGCCAACTTGGAGCTTGAGATCGCACTCCAGATGTACCGCGAGTGTGTCGACCGCTTGGATGAACGCCTGCACAAGTTCAGGCAGAGCCAAGAGCTACCATAGCCAAGGGCTGCTGGTCATGGTCTCATGGACACATTTTATTTTGTTGGGTCGTTTCCACGTGGATCGCTGATAACCCACAAGTATAGAGTATTGAACCCAAATTTATAGATTCGACACAAGGGGAGCCAAAGAATATTTGAAGGTATTACTAGCTAAGTTGTCATTTCAACCACACTTGGAGATTAATTATCTGCAGCAACGTGGTCAATAGCAAAGTAATATGATAGTTTTGATAGTAGTGACAGCAGTAACAGTAACGGTAACAATGATAGCAGTAATTTTGTAGCAAGTGCAACGGTGTTAGCAGCAGTAGTAACATAGCGAAAACAATATAAGATAAATTCGTAGGCATTGGATCGGTGACTTGTTGGATGATATTCATCAGGAGACAGTTATAACCTAGGGCGATACGGCACTAGCTCTAGTTCATCAATATAATGTAGGCATGTATTCCGTAAGTAGTCATATGTGCTTATGGAAAGAACATGCATGACATCTTTTGTCCTACCCTCCCGTGGCAGCGGGGTCCTACTGGAAACTAAGGAATATTAAGGCCTCCTTTTAATAGAGAACTGGAACAAAGAATTAACACATAGTGAATAGATGAAATCCTCAAACTACGGTCATCCCCGGGCCCAAAGTGGCAAGCATTAAGCATGGCAAAGTCATAGAAACATCAATCTTAGAACATAGTCGATACTAGGGATCAAGCCCTAACAAAACTAACTCGATTACATGATGAATCTCATCCAACTTCTCACCGACCAGCGAGCCTATGAAGGAATTACTCACTCTTGGTCGGGAGCATCATGGAAATGGCGATGGAGAAGGTTGGTGATGACGAAGTACGAAGACCCCCATCTCCGGAGCCCCAAACAGACTCCAGATCTGGCCTCCCAATGAAGAACATGAGGTGACGGTGGCTCCGTCTCGTGGATCGCAATAATTCTTTCTCCCTGATTTTTTCTGGAAAATAGGATTTTATAGAATCGGTTTCAGGGTCTGTGGGGTCTGTGGGGTCACTAGGGGGGCGCGCCCTTGTGGGTTGTGCCCACCTAGGTGCCCCTCTCCGGTGGATCTTGGCTCCAAAAATTCTTATATATTGTATAAAAATTCCTCGCAAAGTTTCGTTCCATTCTAAGAACTTATATTTCTGCACAAAAACAACACCATGGTAGTTCTGCTAAAAACAACATCAGTCCGGGGTTAGTTTCATTCAAATCATGCAAATTAGAGTCCAAAAGAAGAGGAAAAGCATTAGGAAATGTATATGCGTTGGAGACGTATCAACTCCCCCAAGCTTAAACCTTTGCTTGTCCTCAAGCAATTCAGTAGATAAACTGAAAATGAATAAGGAAAACTTTTACGAACTCTTTTGCTCTTGTTTGCATAAATAAGCTTAAACAACACCGACGTTTTCAGCCAACATTATAACTAACCATGCCAGACAATAACTCTTAGATATTATATTAAGTCATATTGTCGCGGGATATCCACGGCCACCTATGGGACCGGGCGGCCCCTTGCTGGTTCGGCGGGGGACGTCGCGTTGCACAAAGAGCAAACAAGAGCGCGGCAACACGGCAGAGAGCACACAAGCAATTTACCCAGGTTCGGGCCGCCGCCAGGCATAAGACCCTACTCCTGCTTTGGTGGATTGATGGTGGAAATGAACGTGGTGGTGCGTGTTACACTTGCTCGGCAAGGCCTGCCTCAGGGCTACGGTGACCACAAGCGTATGGTGGCTTGGGTTTGTCTATTTTCCAACCCTCCAATCCCCTCCTATGATTGCCATGGGCCTCCTTTTATAGATTAAGGGGTCACCACAGTGGCAAAACAGTCATTACCCACTGATATGGTAGCAAACAATGCTATCATACCTAACTTTGCGGGCTGGCAGGGTGCATTAAATGCACCGCTTAGTGTCACATCACTAGCTGCCTGGTAAGGCATGTCGGGCTTATCTTGCCAGCTTCGCATCTGTTCTGTTGACACGCTGTTGGATGGGTGTCATCTGTGGGTTTCTTCTGTAGGAGATGGCTGCCATGTGGCAAATGCTGCCACTTAATCACTTTGTGGCTCGACACCGCACTGATTGACGACGTGGGTCGTACTTGCATGGTTGGCACGGTGGTTCAGGCCCCGCAAGCCCCGGCAGGTGCTGTTGGGGAGTCTTAGTTGCTTGCTTCTGATGGTGGCCTGGCCCCTTTCCGGGCTCACCTGCCCGGCGCGGGAGGCCCTTCTCTTGTCGGTATCCTGTTCCTTTGGCTCGATCTCGATCTCTCCGAGTTGCATGTTGGTTCTTCAACCTCTGACTAGAGCTGGTGCTTCAATATTGATCTTGTACCTGTGCACAGTTGGTCAACATACCCGGCGTCTGTTGCACCGACACATATCAATGACATAATCAGCTAGCGATCAATAATAGGATATCTCGAACAGAAACACGTTGTCAAAACAACCATGATATAATATGACAATAGTGGTATCTCGCTAGCCCTTTCTGTGACCGAAAAACAAAAATGCAGAGCACCTCCAAAGTTCAAGCAGCGACTAAACATTGCAATTCATGGTAGAAAAGATCCAGTCATGATGCACCCAACATTAGCTACACACAATGCATAAGTCATGACAGCTGTGCTCTCAGGTTCTGGCGCTTGTTTTAGAGGGTGATGACACAACATAAAAGTAAATAGATAGTCCCTTCGTAGAGGGAAATATTGATTGGCAGAGGTGCCAGAGCTCAAATTTTCAAACAGAGATAAATGATATTTTGAGACATGCACCCTTCTCATTTACTTCACGACCATCAGTTATCAATATCTTCCATGCTATGCACGCTAGTGGAGGTTCCCAAGCGATAAAAGTAAAGGTTTTGACTCCATTCGGAGTTTTTGTTTGATTATTTGTAAGCTTTTTCTGTTTGCAGTTTAGGACTGGGCATCCCTATTACCACACTTTTCTCCTACAATGGCGCGTGAGTAAACACTCGACCTGAGAATAACCCGCTTAGTATGGAAGATACCGAACACCTCTGTCGTTCCATGAATGATCCAGGCACACAAAAAGGATATTTATTTAGAAGTTTTTAGAGGTGGCACATGCAAATTTACTTAGGACGGCAGGGTAATACTACATACAGGTAGGTATGGTGGACTCATCTGGAATAACTTTGGGTTCAAGGTTTTTTATGTACAAGCAGAATTCCCACTTAGTACAGGCGAAGGCTAGCAATTAGATTGAGAAGCGGCTAGCTAGAGAGCAACACCGGTCATAAACATGCAATATGCATAAGTAACATTGGACACTAGCATGAGTAGGATATGACACCATGAACATAAATATCACAGAGGCTAAGTTTTGATTCAAGTACATGCATGAACATGTACCAAGTCAAGCCACTCGAACATTCAGAGGAGGACACCATATCATAATACTACATCACAATCATTTTAGCACAATCTTGATATCCAAGATAAATCATTATCCACTCCCAGCTACTTATGCATGGCATGAGAAACTATAATCTCTAATTGTCATTGCAAACATGTTTAATCATAATGGGCTGAATCATGGATACTAGGTTAAACATATTTACATAAACAGAAAAAGTCGAGTTCATACTAGTTTCTCTCTGCCACGGCCAGTTCATCTAATATCGTCATTATTGCCTTTCACTTGCACGACCGAACGATATGAAAATAATAGTAGTGTAAGAGTGCCGTGGACTAAGCTGGAATCTACAAACATTTTATTCAACGGGAGAAGACAAGGTAAAATGGACTCTTTATTAGATCGACAATTATTCACATGAGAGCCACTCAACATTTTCATCGTGGTCTTCTCCTCGGTGCAACTCAAATAAAAAGAAAAGAAATTCAGAGAAACACAGTGAAATAGTTTTGGAGTTTTTGGTTTTCTTGAACAAGCAAATAAAAGGGAAAAGCAAAAACAAGAAAAACTATTTACATGGGAAAGCTCCCAACAAGCAAAAGAAGAGCAAGGAATCTTGTTGAGTTTTCTTTTTAATATTACTACTAAGAATGCATAGTAAGTAAATTAACTACAACTAATTTTTTTGTTTTTTCTAAAGTTTTTAAAACATACAAGAAGAAAGCAAGTAAATAAATCTAAGCATGGATGATACAATGAAAAAGTGTGAACACCGACTAATGGAATAGGTGAACATGAATGTAATGTCGGTGGAAATGCATACTCCCCCAAGCTTAGGCTTTTGGCCTAACTTGGTAAACAGTCAGTAGCCTGGATAGTAGTTGGCGTGGTAGCTCACGGAGGCTCTCGGTGTGGTGCCTCAGCCTGCTGTGCTGCCTCCACTGTTGCGTTGTGCTGAAGTTTATCTGAAATGTAGGGACCAAGAACGGCATTGTGAACATATTGCTAAAATTTCTCCTTAATGCGCACACGCATCATATACTCAACGCAAGGCCATAAGCATGTATTGGTGGCAGCATCTCGTGTGGAACTTTCACTTGGTTCAACAATTGACCGGTGAGTGGAGCTGTCACTAGAAGATGACCCCAAGGATCGCCTCCTCGAAGAACTCCTTCCAAAAAGTTTCATCATATTCATGTACAATTTTCTGAAAAAAATTTAGTGACAAAAATTTATCAACAAAACTTTACAAAAATGATACCAACTACTCATAGGGATCCATAGAGGCCATAGCAAGCATTCAAACTACTTAGAACTCTAAGAATTCAACTTCCAAGCTCATCTACAGCAGCACCAAGAGTAGCTAATTATTCAAAATGTAAACCACTAAAACAAAAACTAATTGGACAACCTGTGGAGTCACATACCAAGCAACAATCCCTCGAAACAGTTTCAAAAACGGAGCTTCGAGTAGAGAGATCGAAATCTGTGGGTTTGAGAGCAAGAACACGGGAGAGAGAGCAATGGATAATTTTTTTTCTAGAGGTAACTGATGATGTGGTGTGAAGGGATAAGTGAGGGGGCCCACGTGGGGACCACAACCCACCAGGGCGCACCTGGGGGTCCTGGCGCGCCTAGGTGGGTTGTTCCCACCTAGTGCACCTCCCTCTGATATTATTTGCACCAGAAATTCAAAAATATTCAGAAAAAATCGTATTAAATTTTTAGGGCATTCTGAGAACTTTTATTTTTGGGTCATTTTTTTATTGCACGGGAAATTCAAGAAACAAACAAAGCACTGCATTTTGTTTTATTTAACTAATAAAAACAGAAGACAAAAGGTAGGGACAGAAGGTAGTGCTTACTAAATTCATCAACTTCATACCTCTCAAAAAATGATCCATTAATAAGGTTGATCAGGTCTTATTAACAACCACTTTCGATTAGCATGAAACCGAAGAACTTTCGTAAATCACTAAGTTACCTCAATGGGGATATGATTGTCCCCAACAATAAACATTTCTTATTTCTTTTTGACAGTAGGTAGAGGTATTTGAAAACTTCCAATAGTGATTGTCGGATATTTTTCAATAACATTAATACCATTCACTTGGAATTGTCTCTTCAGAAAGTGCATCGTATGCTCATTACCATTGATATGAAAAGTGACCTTTCTTTAATTGCAATCAATAACAGCCCCTGCAGTATTCAATAAGGCTCTATCAATGATAATCAACATGTTGTCGTCCTCGGGCATCTCAAGTATAACAAAGTCAATCAACATATTAACATTAGCAACAACAACGGACACATCCTCACAGATACCGATAGGTATGGCAGTTGATTTATCATCCATTTGCAAAGATACTTCAGTAGGTGTGAGTTTATTCAAATCAAGTCTTTTATATAAAGAGAAAGGCATAACACTAACACCAGCTCCTAAATCACACAAAGCAGTTTTCCCATAATTCTTTTTGATAGAGCAAGGTATAGTTCGTATTCCTGGATCTCCAAGATTTTTAGGTACTCCATCTTTAAAAGTATAATTAGCAAGCATAGTGGAGATTTCAGCTTCCGGTATTTTTCTCTTATTAGTGATGATGTCTTTCATATACTTTGCATGAGGAGGCATTTTCAAGATATCAGTCAAGCGAGTACGCAAAAAGACTGGCCTCAACATTTCAGCAAAGCGTTCAATTTCTCCATCATCTTTCTTTTTAGTTGACTTGGGTGGAAAAGGCATACATTTTTTAACCCACGGTTCTCTTTCCTTACCGTGTTTTCTAGCAATGAATCTCTTTTATCATACCTTTTATTCTTAGGTTGTGGGTTATCAAGATCAACAGGTGGTTCCATCTCAACATCATTATCTCGTTCTTTTTCATTATTTGGTTGAGAGTCTTCATGAACATCATCATTATCCTTTTCATTATCACTAGGTAAGTGTTCATTATCAGATTGAGTTTCACCATCTGAGATAGAAGTTTCATTATCATTATCAGGAGGTTTTTCTAGTTCAGGTTCACTAGAAGTATGCAAATTCCTATCATTTTTCTTCTTCTTTTTCTTTCTAGAAGGACTAGGTGGATCAGTGCTAACTCTTTGTGAATCTTGTTCAATTCTTTTAGGGTGTCCCTCAGGATGAAGTGGTTCCTGAGTCATTTTACCTCCTCTAGTTGCAACTCTAACAGCAAAGTCATGTATATTATTATTCATTTCATCAAGCAATTCTCTTTTAGATTTAGCAAATTGTTCTAAATGAGTTTGAATCATAGAAGCATGCTTTCCAACACTTCTAACATCGTTTGAGATTCTAAATAACAAGTCACTCAAGCGAGCAACAATATTCGAATTGTATTTCAATTGTTTCATAACATTTGCATTGAAGTGCTCATGATTTCTAATATAGTTTTCAAACTCATAAAGACATTGGCTAGGGTGCATATTGTGAAGATTGTCATTATCATTGAACTTCATTAGAGAATTTACCTCTACCAGCTTAGGTAGTGGTGGTGTATTAAGCCCATGTATTTCTTCAATAGGAGCTAAATTTTTAACATCCTCAGCTTTAATACATTTTTCCTTCATAGCTTTCTTTGCCTCTTGCATATCTTCAGGACTGAGATATAATATACCCCTCTTCTTAGAGTGGGTTTAGATGGTGGTTCAGGAAGAGTCCAATCATCATAATTTTTTAATATATTATTCAATAATTCTTCAGCTTGTCCAACAGTTCGTTCCCTGAAAACACAACCAGCACAACTATCTAGGAAGTCCCTAGAAGCATCGGTTGGTCCATTATAGAAGATATCAACTATTTCATTTTTCTTAAGAGGATGATCAGACAAAGCATTAAGTAACTAGCGAAGCCTCCCTCAAGCTTGTGGGAGACTCTCTTCTTTAATTTGAACAAAGTTAAATATTTCATGTAAAGCAGCTTGTTTCTTATGAGCAGGGAAATATTTTTTTAGAGAAGTAATAAATCATATCCTGGGGACTACGCACACAACCAGGAGCAAGAGTATTGTACCAAGCTTTAGCATTACCCTTTAATGAAAACAGAAATAATTTGAGAATAAAGTGATGGTGAGTCTTCTCATCATGAGTAAAAAGGGTGGCTATATAATTGAACTTAGTAATATATGCCACAACAATTTCAGTTTCATAACCATGGAAAGGATCAGATTCAACAAAAGTAATTAACTCTGGGTCAACAGAAAATTTATAATCCTTATCATCAATAAAGATAGGTGAAGTAGCAAACTTTTGATCATATTTGATTCTAGCATTCAGAGATTTTTGTTTATACTTGCATAATAATTTCTCAAGATCATCTCTATCTCTGCAAGCAAGAATATCTCTAGTTGTTTCCTCATTCATAACATAACATTCCCGTACCTTAGGAAATTCATATCTAGGAGGGCTAGTTCTAGCAGGTGTTTCAGGAGTTTCAGTTTCAAGCTCATCATCAAATTCAACAACATCGTGTTGTATTGCTCTAGCAATTTGTTCATCATGAAATTCACCAAGTGGCATATCATCATTATCAAGCAAGGTACTAGCATCATCATAAGCATTATCCATAGCAGAAGTGGCATCATCAATAACTTGCGACATATCAGAATTAATAGCATGTGGTGGTGTTGCAAGTTTACTTATAACAGAAGGTGAATCTAAAGCAGAACTGGATGGCAGTTCCTTACCTCCCGTCGTCTTTGAGGGAAATATCTTAGTCTTAGCATCCTTCAGATTCTTCATAGTGATAATATGGTAATAATCCCAAGTGACTCAACAAATATAGCTATGCTCCCCGGCAACGGAGCCAGAAAAACGTCTTGATAACCCACAAGTATAGGGGATCGCAATAGTTTTTGAGGGTAGAGTATTCAACCCAAATTCATAGATTCGACACAAGGGGAGCCAAAGAATATTTGAAGGTATTAGCAGCTGGGTTGTCAATTCAACCACACCTGGAGATTAATTATCTGCAATAATGTCACCAGTAGCAAAGTAATATGATAGTTTTGATAGTAGTGACAGTAGTAACAATAACGATAACAGTGATAGCAGTAATTTTGTCACAAGTGCAACAGCGATTGTAGCAGTAGTAACTTAGCAAGAACAGTATAAGATCAATTCGTAGGCATTGGATGAGTGACTTGTTGGATGATATTCAACATGAGACAGTTATAACCTAGGGCGACACGGCACTAGCTCCAGTTCATCAATATAATTTAGGCATGTATTCCGTAAATAGTCATAGGTGCTTATGGAAAGAACTTGCATGACATCATTTGTCCTGCCCTCCCGTTGCAGCGGGGTCCTATTGGAAACTAAGGGATATTAAGGCCTCCTTTTAATAGAGAACCGGAACAAAGCATTAACACATAGTGAATGCATGAACTCCTCAAACTACGGTCTTCACCGAGAGTGGTCCCGACTATTGTCACTCCGGGGTTGCCGGATCATAACACGTAGTAGGTGACTATAACTTGCAAGATCGGATCTAGAACATGAATATAATTGTGATAACATAAATGGTTCAGATCTGAGTTCATGGCACCCGAGCCCAAAGTGACAAGCGTTAATCATGGCAAAGTCATAGTGACATCAATCTTAGAACATAGTGGATACTAGGGATCAAGCTCTGACAAAACTAACTCGATTACATGATGAATCTCATCCAACTCTTCACCGACCAGCGAGCCTACGAAGGAATTACTCACTCCCGGTGGGGAGCATCATGGAATTGGCGATGGAGGACGGTTGGTGATGAGAAGAACGAAGATCCCCCTCTCCGGAGCCCCAAACGAACTCCAGATCTGGCCTCCCGATGAGGAACAGGAGGTGATAGCGGCTCCATCTCGTGGATCGCAATAGTTCTTTCTCCCTGATTTTTTGTGGAAAATAGGATTTTATAGCGTCGATTACAGGGTCTGCGGGGCCACTAGGTCGGGACAACCCACCTGGGCGGACCAGGAGAGGGGGCGCTCCCTGTTGGGTTGTGCCCACCCAGGTGCCCCTCTCCGGTGGATCTTGGCTCCAGAAATTCTTATTTATTGTATAAAATTCCTCGAAAAGTTTTGTTCCATTCCAAGAAATTTTATTTCTGCACAAAAACAATACCATGTATCTACAATATTGCTATGTTATCAATCGCTATGTATGCACAACATTCACAATATTGCTCTATTTATTGCTCTGTTTCAATGTGCGTACTCTGTTTTCTGTTCTTATATGTTCTGTTTCAATGTGTGTATAAATGCTTTCCATTCTGTATATGTGGATGTTAACAGCTAGATACAAATTAGTATACAAAAATAGATAGAAAATGGAATTCATAATATATGTATTAATTGTTCATTAGTTCATCATAGAATATATATATATAATATCAATTTAACAGCTAGGTACAATGCATAAAATTGAAATCGAACAATACTAAAACTAATAATCCCTCCTGGGGGCAGTATTGCGGAAGCCCCTCACCAGCAGCTTCCTGGTGCCGGCGTCTTCCCATGGCGGAAGCAGTACTCCGCCTCCTGTGCCTCGCAATGCTTGACGTACTGATCTACCTCTTGCTGGCGGACGAGCGCGAACGATCTTGCCATTTCATTGGGCGCCCACTGGAGCTCCTCGTCGGCGGCACGTTGGAGCTTATCGGCCCACCTCCATGCAGCTATGAGGCGCCTAGCGGCCTTGACCTTCCTCGCGAAGTACCCGTCCTTGTACACCTCCTACGCCCCCAAAGCTCCACCGCCTCCTTTTCCCAGGAGGCATCACGAGCTTCATAGCCCGCCTAATACCTGCCTTCCTCCTCGGCCATCTCCTTCTTTAATGCCACTTGCCTGGCTTTCTCAGCCGGCGATAGCGACTTCCACAGACAAAGATTGTACTGGCCCCAAAACGAATCCAAAGTTGGGGGGTCCTGCGCAACCTCGTCCGGCGGCGCGTAGGGGTCCTCCTCGTAGCTACTCTCCGACTGAGCATCCTCGGGGGGCTGCAACTCCACTTCAGCGCATGGGCAGATCGGGGGCGCCATGGTAGAGATTTGAGAGAGAGAGAGAGAGAGAGAGAGAGAGAGAGAGAGAGAGAGAGAGGGCGAGCGAGGGGATGATATAGATGAGTATGCAGGCGGGACGACGTGAGAAAGGTAGTATTTATTGGCGGCCGGAATCTAGATCAACGAGAACGGTACACACGCCGGTCGCCGGAATTTACGAGTACTGTTGTTTGAATTACACACGTTTCCCGCACCAAAATCCGTGTGTGAACTTAATAGCTGACGGTTTCCAATACAGAACCGTGTATGATTAATAACCCACGCCAATTACCTTCCAGACCTCGAGGCGCAAAATAGAGTGCCAATCCTGTGGTGCCTGGTTGTCTTGCCAGATCTTTACATTTTCTTTTTTGAACACTAGATATTTACATCGTTTGATGATTATTTAACTCGCACACAAGTTCACAAAAATATGATTTTTCAAACCGTTATGGTTAGCCGTTGAATGTAGATGTAGTTCAAATTTGAATTACAGTCATTAAATGGCTAGAAAATCACTTAAATGTCTTTAGAAGGTCAAATGACCCCTAGAATTTTCCAAACTTTCACATGACAATTGGATTAGTGCATATTAAATGTAGAAAAAAATTGAAGGCCATAAGAGGAAGCTATCTCATGTTCGTCATCAAACATACATTGTTCCCTCTCGGAAACACGAGCCTTCTAGTGAGTTGCTATGGTTTGTGAGTGGTGTGTTCAAACTTTCGTCAAACAGGCCAATTTTTTTACCACATCATCTTGGTGGCATGACATTACATCAAGCAAGGTTTCAGGTTTTTCTGATCAATTTTTAATTTCTTGGAATTAAAATGCCATGGCACTCCATGCAAGTGTCCATGCCGTGACACCAATATGTTCGAAAATACCTTCTAATTTAATGCACATGGGATTAACTCGCACACAAGCACACAAATATGATTTTCAAACCGTTATGGTTAACCGTTGCATATAGATGTACTTCAAATTTGAATTACTTTCATTAAATGGCTAGAAAATCACTTAAATGTCTTCAAAAGGTCAAATGGACCCTAGAAATTTTCAAATTTTCACATGACAATTGTATTAGTGCATTTTAAATGTAGGAAAAACATGAAGGCCGTAAGAGGAAGCTATCTCCTGTTCGTGATCAAACATGCATTGTTCCCTCTCGAAACCACGAGCTTTCTAGTGAGTTGCTCCGGTTTGTGAGGGGTGTGTGTCCAAACTTCCGTCAAACAGGACAATTTTTTTTACCACATCATCTTGGTGGCATGACATTACATCAAGCAAGGTTTCATGTTTTTCTGATAATTTTTTTATTTTGTGGAATTAAAATGCCATGGCACTCCATGCATGTGTCCATGCCGTGACACCAATATGTTTGAAAATTCATTCTAATTTACTGCACATTGAATTAACTCGCACACAAGTACACTAAAATGCATTTTCAAATGTTATGGTTAGCTATTGCATGTAGATGTAGTTCAATTTGAATTACGGTCATTAAATGGCTAGAAAATCACTTAAATGTCTTTAAAACGTCAAATGACCCGTAAAATTTTCCAAATTTTCTATGAAAGTTGTATTAGTGCATGTTAAATGTAGACAAATTTGAAGGCCGTAAGAAGAAGTTATCTCCCGTTCGTCATCAAACATGCATTGTGCCCTCTCGGAACCACGAGCCTTCTAGTGAGTTGCTCCGGTTTGTGAGGGGTGTGTGTCCAAACTTTCGTCAAACATGCCATTTTTTACCACATCATCTTGGTGGCATGACATTACATCAAGCGAGGTTTCATGTGTTTCTGATCTTTTTTTAATTTTTTGGAATTTAAATGCCATGGCACTCCATGCATGTATCCAAGGCATGAGACCAATATGTTTGAAATTTCCTTCCAATTTAATGCACATGGAATTAACTCACAAACAAGTACACAAATATGATTTTTCGAACCGTTATGGTTAGCTCTTGCATGTAGATGTAGTCCAAATTTGGATTATAGTCGTTAAATGGCTAGAAAATCACTTAAATGTCTTAAAAAGGTCAAATGACGCCTGAAATTTTTGAAATTTTGACACGACAGCTGTATTAGTGCATGTTAACTGTAGAAATTTTTTGAAGCTCGTAAGAGGAAGCTATCACCCATTCGTCATCAAACATGCATTGTTCCCTCTCAGAACCACGAGCCTTCTAGTGAGTTGCTTCGGTTTGTGAGGGGTGTGTGTCCAAACTTTCGTCAAACATGCAAAAAAAATTACCACATCATCTTGGTGGCATGACATTACATCAAGCAAGGTTTCATGTGTTTTTTGATCTTTTTTATTCTTTGGAATTAAAATGCAATGGCACTCCATGCTTAATTGTGTCATAGCCGTGAGACCAATATGTTTGAAAATTCCTTCCAATTTACTGCACATGGAATTAACTCACACGCATGTTCATAAAATATGACTTTCAAACCGTTATGGTTAGTTGTTGCATGCACATGTAGTTCAAATTTGAATTACGGTCATTAAATGGCTAGAAAATCACTTAAATATCTTAAAAGGTCAAATGACGACACCTAAAATTTTCCAAATTTTGACATAATAGTTGTATTAGTACTACAAATTTTCTCGTACATTTAAAACACCATCCATTCCCACTTTACTCCAAATTCGTCTTTCACAGCACATCACACACAGTTTTTTGTAGGAACAATTTCGATGAAAATTCCTGGGTCTATTTAAGTCTTCATCCTTAAGCTTCGCAGGCTCGTCTGCTCTAGTGTAAGCAACCCCCGAATCCGCGAATCCCGATCCCCATTCATGCTACCCCTTCTTGCAAAGATGACGCTATGGAAACGCTTCGTGAAAGCCCATACGGTAGCCGCATCCTCCCCGAGCGCCGCCGCCTCCGCCGAGAGCACGGTCGCCTACGTCGAGAGTGCCGCCGCAACCGCATTGAGCGCAGCCGCATCCACTGAGAGGGCGTCTGCGGCAGCTGACAGGGCAGCTGCAGCAGCCGAGATGGCTGCAGCTGCTGCTATGACTGCGGCTGCAAACGCTGAGAGTGCTCAAGCTGCCGTCCGTGCCGTAGATGTCGCCCTGGCCCGGGTCGAGGCCATCCACGCCAAGATCAAGGACACACATTCCAAGATATTCCAGGCCACCTCGGAATCCAGCATGCAAACCTTGTCCGGAAAGGCGACGATGGCCATGGAGCACCTGCTTCCTTATGAGATCGCCGAGCGGGAGCTGGAGATACAGGTGGCGGCGGAGATCGAGGAGCACTGTGAAAGGATCGAGAAGAGGTGTCTACAGCGGGGTGAATAGACTCTTAACAAGAAAATGTTGTAGTTTTTATTTTCTTCAAGTTAAGGTAGAGTTTTAGCACAAGTTTAAATATTCACAATACATTCAAGCAGGCATGGCAAGAGTATATGAGCAGCGGAAAGTAAAGCAAGCAATTTGCGAGAATGTAAAGGGATGGGATTTGGAGGGAGAAAATGCAATGTAGACACGGATATTTTTGTCATGGTTCCGATAGGTGGTGCTATCGTACATCCACGTTGATGGAGACTTCAACCCACGAAGGGTAACGGTTGTGTGAGTCCACAGAGGGTTCCACCCACGAAGGGTCCACGAAGAAGCAACCTTGTCTATCCCACCATAGCCATCACCCACGAAGGACTTGCCTCACTAGGGTAGATTTTCATGAGGTAGGCGATCTCCTTGCCCGTACAAACTCCTTGGTTCAACTCCACAATCTTGACGGAGGCTCCCAAGTGACACCTAACCAATCTAGGAGACACCAATCTCCAGAAGGTAATTGATGGCGTGTTGATGATGAACTCCTTGATCTTGTGCTTCAAATGATAGTCTCCCCAACACTCAACTCTCTCTCACACAAATTTGGATTTGGTGGAAAGATGATTTGAGTGGAAAGCAACTTGGAGAAGGCTAGAGATCAAGATTCATATGGTTGGAATGGAATATCATGACCTCAACACATGAGTAGGTGGTTCTCTCTCAGAAAATGTATGCTGGAAGTGTAGGTATGTTCTGATGGCTCTCCTCACGAATGAAGAGTGGGTGGAGGGGTATATATAGCCTCCACACAAAATCTAACCGTTACACACAAATCACCAAACTCGATTGGACCGAATGATGAAACTCGGTCAGACCGATTTAGTTCAAAATGTGAACGCTAGGATTTTCGGTGGGACCGACATGTCAACTCGGTGGGACCGATTTCATTAGGGTTAGGGCATAACGTAATACCAGTGAGGCCGATTACACAAACTCAGTGGGACCGATTTTGGTAATAAGCTAACCAAAGAGTTCGTCAGGCAAACTCGGTGGGACCGGTTCGCTCATCTTGGTGAGACCGAAACATTACGAAAGGGAAACAAAGAGTTTGCATTGCAAACTCTGTGGGACCGATCGCTCATCTCGGTTGGACCGAAACGTTACAAAGGGAAACAGAGAGTTTGCAATCCCATCTTGGTGAGACCGAGATCCCTATCGATAAGACCGAAGTGACTAGGGTTAGAAAGTTTCGGCGGGGCCGAGTTTGACTTTTGGTTTGGGACATATGTGGACATCAGAAAGTAGTTGAGGGTTTTTGGAGCATATCACTAAGAACTTTGAGCAAGCAACCCATTAAGCAACACCTCATCCTATTTTAAAAATATTGGCTTTCCTATAGACTCAATGTGATCTTGGATCACTAAAAGTAAAATGTAGAGTCTTGTGCTTTTGAGCTTGAGCCAATCCTTTGTCTTTAGCGTCTTGAAGGGGTTCCACATCCTCTTGTCCATGCCACTCTATCTTTTGAACTTGTCTGAAATATACTAGATAAAAGCATTATTACAACAAGAGATATGTTGACATTAATTACCAAAACCACTCAGGAAGCACTTGTGCTTTCACGCTGGGAAGAGGAGTTGTGCGTGGCCGAGGTAGAAGTAGAGAAGAGTCTGTCCGTCAAGGAATCAACACTGGAGTATCAACGCGAGCTCTAACACAACCACTACTACGAGTACTACAACCTTGAGGGCGTCGCGGAGGATGAGGACGAGGACGAGCACACGGTCGACTTCATCAGGTGGGACGTGGAGTCCACCAATAGTGACATGTTGCTAGGACAAATTATCGACGTCTCATCTCACACCAGCGATGCATAGGCCGGCACGGCGGCGGGTTTGTCAAAATTATGCGTACTTAGGATTTGTTTTTAATGCCAGTCTTTTGTTAGAGCAATGTTTAGGTCAACTGGCTCTGTTTAATTACTAAAATTGCTTGATTCAATAAGTGTGGTCTGTGTGCTGTATGCTCTTTTGTGTGCCCAAATTAGCAAGCGATATTAAATTATGCAATGACGTGGATGAGGACAGTACCCGGGGAAATTTTCGTGTCATACTCATCCCATGCGCGTAAAGCAAAAGAATCATTTGTGGCGCACACAATCGTTCAAAGTGAATGGTGTCCGGCGGCACCGCGTGCAAAGTTTCCCTTCACATTTCGAAATTTTTGGCCTACCGCCAAAATATCTACCGCCGCCCCTTCCCCGCCCCCTTTTCTCCCCGTCCAAAGGTCATATTTCCCATGTTTCCTCCTTCCTTCCTTCCTAAGCTATAGCCGCCTCCTCGCTCTTGCATCCTACCGCCAGGGTCGCCATGGTCCTCTTCAATGACCTCTCTAGCGGTTCCTCCCCCTACTCCGACTCCTTCACCACCCGGGTATGCCTCTCTTCTCTCTCTCGGGCTATGACTGGCAATGAAGGATTTTAACCCAGCGGTCGATTTGAGTCATTTCTTCCTCTTGTAGCTCCCTAGCACCATCAGTTGCAACGAATGGAGCGGGGTGGCTGAAGATCTATCTGTTCGTTGTCACCATCAATCTCCATGTGTGAAGCTAGTTGCGTTTGGATCTGTGGACAATGGGAGGAAGTTTCTGGCATGTGCAGAGAAGGTTAGACCCTCTCTCGTTGTTACAAATCATTTGTTAGATGTGATTCAGACACTGTCACGGTCCCAACCCATTCATACCACACATTCAACCAAACGCATCCTAAGACAGTGTTACAGTTTGTACCTAGTATCTAAAAATGTTGCCATCTCATCAGGGGTGCCATTAGAAAATTACTTGGCACTGCTTCAGAAGTTTGTGCAGCCAACTTTGGTCCACACATCCGAGCAACCAAGCAGTAAAATACTAAATCTTTATGGCACGAAGGAACCGGGCATCGGAGCAACTAGGTGCTCCGGAGTCTGGGTCCCTGATTTTTTTCCGCTGCATCGGCTCGCCAGTGCAGGGCACCGGTGCGAAATGTAGCAACAGTTTCCTTGACACCGGTTTTGGCATATATAGTGGACGGCCTTAGTGCTATTAGTTCTATGTTACTAAATTTGTGCATGTACACACCTGTTAGTATCGATTTGCTGTCATACAAACACTGTCGCTATGTTGTTGCAGTTATATTTAGCTTCCTCATAAAATGTTAAATTTGTTATTTATAGTACATGAGTAAGAACTTGTAGCGTTGTTGTAGTTAATTATAGCTTCTGATGTTTCCGAATTTGATTGTTGCCTCAGTAGAAATTAATTCATTTGCACATTGATCTTTTTGAGAAGATATGTCATAATTAACCTGTTTCTTCAGTTTTTCAAAATAAGTATTGGTGATTTTCTATGTTGCTATAAACCCATTTCCCCTACAATTGTTGCTGATCTAGTTTTAAATATTATAGGATGAATGGAAGTGTTCTTACTTGGAGTGGGTTGATCAAGAGTGGCCACATTCTTTGAAGATGTGCCTAGCAAAGCTCTAGAGCATGTATGAGGAAGAGAACAGAGGTAGGCTTAGAGAAAGTGTTGTCAACACTGAAGAATATTTAAAGATGCGGGATAAAAAGAGGAAGGTGGAGAATGAGCTCAGATTTTTTAAACCAGACTTTGCTAAGATGGTGTTGGCGAAGGAGGAGGCACTTTCCCAGTTGGACAGTGCAAAATAGGTTCTTACTGAACTGAAAGCAGAGGTGGATAAGATGAGCCTGGATGATCTCGATTAGGGAAATGAATATATTGTTCTAATATTGTTCTTATGAAGCTGAACTAGCTATATGTTGTACTGTGTTGTTTTCACGTATCTATCGTACTATGATGTTAAAATATATTTATGTGCCCGATATGAAATTGGCAAATAGCTGTTCGATACAAATGTGAATTTGCTTAATACTGGAATTATTAATTTTAAACAAATAAACCTTCCTAAATGGGTCATGGAACTTTGCAAACGGTTCTAGCGGTAAAAGCGCTTGTGATGGATAGCCCAATGCCACACAGTTTTCTTCATCAAATCGTGTGTGGTGTAGTTGAATAAAAGCAAAAGGTTACCCGGGGCAGAGCGTGTGTGATAGTTACACCTATCACACATGAGGCTATACATAAAACTGTGTGGGATGTACATACGAACGGAAATGTTTTCCCTAGATTGACTGCGTGGGATGTACATACGAAAACAATTTCCCTGGATTAACTGTGTGGGATGTGCATATATAAGAACGGAAATGTATTCCTTGGATTGATTGTGTGGAATGTACATAACAAACGGAAACTTTTGTTTGGGACTGACTGTGTGGGATGTACTTACGACCGGAACCGATTGAGCCGTATCATATTTGACCGCTCGCCTATCGCACACGACCTCATTTTGCCGAGCGTGTGTGCCAGGAGAGCCTACCCCTGACGGTTTTAGGTCGTGTGGGAAGAACACCCCTATCGCAGTCACTCACGAGGCGACGGTTTAGAACACCATCGCGGAAAGGGGTTAAAAACCGTTTGTATAGCACCTTGCTGTACTAGTGTTTGTTGGAGAAAGATCCAGATATATATATATATATATATATATATATATATATATATATATATATATATATATATATATCCACTCGGATGTAGGTTATCATAAAGTATTATTGTTGACATTCTCGTTGAGGTAAGATGTTGGGAGGTGAAAGTATGAGCCCCTATATTTCTTTGTGTCGGACCGAGGCTTTGAAGTCATAAGTATCACTTGAGTGTTAGCAATTGTGAAAGATTAAAAGATGGTTGAGTATGTGGACTTGCTATACAAAAGCTCTTACATTGACTCTTTCTGATGTTATGATAAATTGCATTTGCTTCAATGACTGAGATCATAGTTTGTTTAGTTTTCAACGAAGTTTCTGATTCATACTTTACCTTGTGAATGAGTTGTTACTTTAGCATAAGAAATTATATGACAATATATGTTGTTGTCCTAAAGATGATCATGATGCCCTCATGTCTGTATTTTATTCTATCGACACCTCTATCTCTAAACATGTGGACTTATTAATCGTTTTCAGCTTTCGCTTCAGGACAAGCGAGGTCTAAGCTTGGGGGAGTTGATACGTCCATTTTGAATCATGCTTTTATATTGATATTTATTGCATTATGGGCTGTTATTATCTATTTTGGTACATTACTTATGCCTTTTCTCTCTTATTTTACAAGGGTTACACAAAGAGGGAGCATGCTGGCAGCTGGAATTCTGGACTGGAAAGGAGCAAATCTGAGAGACATATTCTGCACAATTCCAAAAGTCCTGAAAATTTGCGGAGAATTATTTTGGAATATATAAAAAATATTGGGCGAAGAAAGTACCAGAGGGGACCCACCAGGTAGCCACAAGGGTGGGGCCGCGCCCTACCCCCCTAATAACGCCCCCTAGCTTGTGGGCCACCTGGCAGGCCCCCGGTGCCCATCTTCTTCTATATGATGTCTTTTGACCTGGAAAAAATCAGAAGGAAGCTTTCGGGATGAAGCGCCGCCGTCTCGAGGCGGAACCTGGGCAGAAGCAATCTAGAGCTCCGGCGGAGCTGTTCTACCGGGGAAAGTTCCCTCCCGGAGGGGGAAATCAAAGCCATCGTCATAACCAACAATCCTCTCATCGAGAGGGGATCAATCTCCATCAACATCTTCACCAGCACCATCTCTCTCAAAACCTAGCTCATCTCTTGTATCCGATCTTTGTCTCAAATCCTCAGATTGGTACCGGCGGGTTGCTAGTAGTGTTGATTACTCCTTGTAGTTCATGCTAGTTGGTTTATCCGATGAAACATCATATGTTTAGATCCTTAATGCTATTCAATGCCCCTCTATTTATGAACATGAATATGCTTTGTGACTAGTTACGTTTGTTCCTGGAGACATGGGAGAAGTCTTGTTATAAGTAATCATGTCAATTTGGTATTCGCTCGATATTTTGATGAGATGTATGTTGTCTCTCCTTTAGTGGTGTTGTGTGAACGTCGACTACATGACACTTCACCATGATTTGGGCCTAGGGGAAGGCATTGGGAAGTAATAAGTAGATCATGGGTTGCTAGAGTGACAGAAGCTTAAACCCTAGTTTATGCGTTGCTTCGTAAGGGGCTGATTTGGATCCACATGTTTCATGCTATGGTTAGATTTATCTTAATTCTTCTTTCGTAGTTGTGGATGCTTGCGAGAGGGGTTAATGATAAGTGGGAGGCTTGTACAAGTAAGGACAGCACCCAAGCACCGGTCCACCCACCTATCAAATTATCAAAGTAACGAACGCGAATCATATGAGCATGATGAAAACTTACTTGACAATAATTCCCATGTGTCCTCGGGAGCTCTTTGCTTTATATAAGAGTTCGTCCAGGCTTGTCCTTTAATACCCAAAGGGATTGGGCCACCTTGCTACACCTTAGTTACTCTTGTTACTTGTTACCCATTATGAATATCTTATTAGACAATTGTCTGTTACCGATAATTTCAGCGCTTGCAGAGAATACCTTGCTGAAAACCGCTTGTCATTTCCCTGTGCTCCTCGTTGGGTTCGAAACTTTTACTTATGGAAAGGACTACAATAGATTCCATGTACTTGTGGGTCATCAAACCAGCGCCAGAAAACCTAGGATATCACAACTATGTTGCTCGCTGCTTTGCTCTTGTTAGTACCCGTTCTCTTGTATCGCTGCACTTACATTCATACCTGGTTGATTATGTGACATCAGTGTGCATGATAACCTGCATATCCACTGTTCTCTCCTAATTATCAGATCTGTAGTCATGCTTACATTAATGTAGAATAAACCCAATGCTTATGAAGAAGTTTAGCTCTACATTCTTCTTGTAAGTATCTGTTGTCCTTTATCACTGTTCTTATAATGTTAGCTAGTTGTTCATGTACCATCACTTTGCAACTTATTTTCCCCTGGCATCCATTTTGTACACATCAGATCTATGTTTACTCTTACCAAAATGTTGAATAAAACCAATGCTACTGAAGATGTTTAGCTCTGCATTACTCTTGTCAGTACCTTTTGGCTATATGTTGTACCTACATTTATAGCTAGTTGATTATCTAGAATCACTCTACATCTTAGCTTAAATAATGTCCATTTGTTGCTATATTATCACTTCTATATTTATTATTAACAAAATGTAGAATAATTGCAATGCTTAGGAAGAAGACTCTGTGGTAAATTTCTTCAATTGCGCACCCCCATCAACATGGAAAAGGGCTTTATAGAGCTGGTCTTCATTACTAATGTAAGTTTGTCCTTCTCAAGCCTTCAAACTTTGTCCTTCTTGAGCCTTCAAACATGGATAGAAATGACTACAACTATTGTTTATTTTTATTGTTTGCATCAAATTGCATGTTTAAAGTTTATTATGAAGAAGTTCATAAACATAAGTTTCTCTTTCTCAATTTCAGTTTTTAGTTGTACAACCTACTTCCTTATTCATACCATGTAAATTAAACTAAACGTAGAAAGTGATCTTCCGTAGCACTGCATGTATGCTTGTGTTGTTGATCTATAATCCAGTGGTGTGGTCAAACTACCAACTCCAGGATAATGTCATATCCTGCTATGTCTTAACTATGAACAATGCATATTATGTTCATGTTATTTAAATCATGTCTCTTTATTTACCAATCTGAAATGGGATAAATTGACAGTACAATCACCATCGATGCTTATACATTCTTTAGCACTACATGTATGATTGTGTTCTTCATCTGTAATCTAGTGGTGAGGTGAAGCTGGCCACTCCCGCACAATGCCATTTCCTGCCATGTCTTAACCGTGAACAATTTTTATTCTATTTTAGTCCAGGTCTCTTTATTTGCCACTAAGAAATGGGATGAATCGATAACACTGTTGCTTATATGTGCAAAGCATGCTATCTGTCTTCTTTTTCTCTTTCAAGGTGATATCACTGACGCCAAGAACTGCCATTGATGTTATGCAGCTAGAGTTGGATATAAGCGTCAAACAAATGCAGTCATCAGCTTGCTCAGCTGCTTATGTTGCAGCTCTCGGGCAAGGCTAACCTTTCTTGAACTGTGTTGAAGTGTTGCCGGTTTCGTATATTATTTTAGGTGGCGTGTTTATTTGCACTGGTGGCGACCTTTGATGCCTAGTGTATGTAATCAGCTGTCTGGTTGCGCTTTATTATAGCTAGCGGCGAACTTTTATGCCAAGTGCATCTAATATGCAGTAATTTCTGTGTTGTATAGTCTAGGTATATTCTTCGTCATGATGTTGTAATTTCATTTCTGTATATGCTGTCGTCGCTCCCTGAAAAGTCCTTAAGCTTTGACGGATGATATGTCCGTCGCTCCCTGAAAAGGCCTTAAGCTTTGACGGATGATATGTCTCCAACGTATCTACAATTTTTTATTGTTCCATGCTATTATATTATCTATTTTGGATGTTTTATATGCATTAATATGCTATTTTATATTATTTTTGAAACTAACCTATTAACCTAGTGCCCAGTGCCACGTGCTGTTTTTTCCTTGTTTTTATCTTTTACAAAAAATTAATACCAAACTGAATGAAACTTTTTGATGATTTTTCTTGGACAACAAACACCTAGGAAGCTTCGGGAGGAGGCCACAAGCCCTTGGGGCGAGCTCCAGGGGGTGCCCCTAGGCTTGTGAGCCCCTCACAGACCTTCTAACCCTAACTCCAGCATGATAAATTCCCAAGTATTCCCCCCTACGTCAGAGGACACACTAAAAATACTTTTCCGCTGCTGTAAGCTTCTGTTCTCGTGAGATCCCATCTTGGGGCCTTTTCTAGCACTCCGTCGGAGGGGGATTCGATCACGGAGGGCCTCTACACGAACTTCGCTGCCCTTCCGATGATGTGTGAGTAGTTTACCACAGACCTAAGGGTCCATAACTAGTAGCTAGATGACTTCTCTCTCTTTGATCTTCAATACAATGTTCTCCTCGGTGCTCTTGGAGAGCTATTCGATGTAATCTCCTTTTGCGGTGCGTTTGTTGAGATCCGATGAATTGTGGATTTATGATTAGATTATCTATGAATATTATTTGAGTCTTTTCTCAATTCTTTTATGCATGATTAAGATAGCTTTTTATTTCTCTTCGATCTATCGATTTGGTTTGGCCTACTATGTTTTTTCTTGCAACGGGAGAGGTGCTTTGTGATAGGTTCAATCTTGCGGTGTCCTCACCAAGTGACTGTAGGGGTAGCGAGGGACGTAGTGTATTGTTGCCATTAAGGATAAAAAGATGGGGTTTTTACAATATTTATTGGATCTATCCCTTTACATCATTTCATCTTGCTTAAGGCGTTACTCCATTCTTATGAACTTAATACTCTAGATGCATGCTGGATAGTGGTTGATGTGTGGAGTAATAGTTGTAGATGCAGGCAGGAGTCGGTCTACTTGTCATGGACGTGATGCCTATATTCATTATCATTGCCTTAGATATTGTCGTAACTTTGCGCTTTTCTATCAATTGCTCAACAATAATTTGTGTACCCACTGTATGCTTTCTTCAAGAGAGAAGCCTGTAATGAAACCTATGGCCAGCGGGTCTATTTTCCATCATATATTTCCAGATCTATAAAACCAAAAACCCAAAAATACCTTGCTGCAATTTATTTATATTTACTTTATTTTTCCTTTTACTTATCTTTTATATCTATCTCTATTAGATCTCACGATTGCAAGTGACCGTGAATGGATTGACAACCCCTTTTCGCGTAGTGTGTAAGTCTTTGTTAGTTTGTGACGGTGCATCTATTGGGGACTCTCCTATGCCTCCTACCTGATTGATAACTTGGTTCTTAACTGAGGGAAATACTTATCTCTACTTTGCTGCATCACCCTTTCCTCTTCAAGGGAAAAAATCAGCGCAAGCTCAGGAAGTAGCAGGAAGAATTTCTGGCGTCGTTGCCGGGGAGATTCTACATGAATCCTACCAAGTACTTATCATAAAATCTCATCTCTTGCATTACATTATTTTCCAATTTCCTCTCCCCCTCTTCTAAAACATTTTCAGGAAAATACAAAAATATTTTCCGTTTGCCTTTTCAGTTGCCCTTATGTCTTACTTGGTTTGTTTGCTATTTTGCTTGCGATAGTTGTGTGTTTATTGAAATCAAAAGTAAAGAAAAGAAGGGTTTATGGATCTTCATCCACTTGCTAATCTTTGTAAAAGATCGAACTATGATGAACCAATTGCTAGTGAGTTGAGTGCACTAGATTATATTTATGAAGTTTTGCTTGAAATTCATGAATCTAAAAATTGTGATGAAGTTTTAAAAGAAGAAATTTATAAAGTGATTCACAATAGCTCCTTGAATGAAAATCATGATTTCAATGATGTTATTATAAATTCTATCAATGTCAGTTGTGCTAATAATATGTAAACCCCCAAGCTTAGGGATTCTAGTTTTGCTATGTCCACTACTTATTGCAATGATCATGATTGGGGTGATAATGCTTCTTATGATCTTGAAAATTTGTTTAAGCCTCATGATGAATATGATATTGGTAATAATGTTTGCAATAATATTGAAAGTGGGTTTGGAAGAGTCTCAACTCTAGGTAATAATGATCCCACTACTTTGGAGTATGATAAACCTTATGGAATTTTTGATAAAAGTGGGCTTGGAGAGGTCATGACTTCATTTGATGATAATTCCACTATTTTGGAAGAGTGTCAACTTTGCGTGCATGTGGATCATGTAGAGAATATGTTATGTGATAGCTATATTATTGAATTTTAATATGATCCCACATATAATTATTATGAGAGAGGAAATTACCTCTCGTTATGTTGAGATTGCTAGTGTTTCTTTCTTGTTCTTTGCATATGCTAGTTTTTTACTTATCTTGATTGTTTGTTTGCTTATAAAATGCCTGTGCATAGGAATTATGTTAGACTTAAATATGTTTGTTACATGTTTTATGATGCTCTCTTTGTGCTTTAATTCTTATCTTCCATGTGAGCATCATTAAAATTATCAAAGCTAGCTTAATGGCTTTAAAGAAAAGTGCTTGTTGGGACACAACCCAATATTTTTCTTTTCTGTTGTTATGTCTTTACACAATATTACTTATGTAGTAGTTGTGTTTTAGTGTTTTAGTTAGTGTTTGAGCCAAGTAAGACCTTTCAGATGGTCCATGGTAATAGTTGATTTGATTTTGCTGAAAAACAGAAACTTCTGCACCCAGTAACAGAACTGGTATGATCTTCTAGAGCAACAATTAATTCTGATTTTGTTCCACTTTATTGATATACAAATTTCCTAGATTGTCGTAATTGTTTAGAATTTTTGGAGTTGCAGAAGTATAGGAAATTTCCAGATTACTAAAGAAAGTTATGTTTTTGACAGATTCTGTTTTCATTGTGTTGTTTAGTATCGGGGGGGGGGGTGGGGTATGAACCATGTAGAAGTTGGAATACGGTAGATATAACACCAATATAAATTTAGAATGAGTTCACAACAGTACCTAAAGTGGTGATTTGCTTTATTTTACAAAGGAGCTTATGAGTTTTATGTTGAGTTTTGTCTTGTGAAGTTTTCAAGTTCTGGGTGTAGATTTGATGGATCACAGAATAAGGAGTGGCAAGAGCCTAAGCTTGGGGATGCCCAAAGCACCCCCATGTATTATTCAAGTACAACCAAGCATCTAAGCTTGGGGATGCCCTAGATGGCACCCCCTCTTTTGTCTTCAATCCATCGGTAAATTTACTTGAGGCTATATTTTTTTTCAACACATGATATGTGTTTTGCTTTGAGCGTCTTGTATTATATGAGTCTTTGCTTTTTAGTTTTCCACAATCATCCTTTCTGTACACACCTGTCGGTGTACTAGAGTAGGGGTACCCTAGTATCCCGAACTTGTGCACGGTAGTTGCAGCACCAAGGCAAGGCTTGCCGGTGACCGCCAAGGTCCTCCGTGGTTCCTTTGGAGCCATTCAAGAACAAAGTATTTAAGCCAAGGAGACAAGGCCCGGCAAGAGGAGCTTGCGGAAGGCCAACCAAGGCACCTAGGAGACAAGGCCCCGCAAGAGGAGCTTGCGGGAAGGCCCGTGAGCGACAAGCTTCCGGACGCGACAAGGCAACAATCATGCAAGGCGCTTGCCGCGCAGACTACCACTGTTCTCTGCTCCAAAGACATCCACCAACGTGTCGCCTCGACCTTTCCAGCGCGCGTGGCAAGAGGTCAGCGGCCAGCGGAGCGCCGTGGCAAGCGGCGCCGACAAGATTGCCATCGTGGCAAGCGGTGGCGCCCGACGGTCCCTGTTTCCACTGCTTTGGGCGACGAGACGGGCATTTAATGCCTTTGTCCCCGCCGTCGTGGTTAGGTATGATACATCGATAGGTAGCTGTACCAACCGCATTCTTTTTCCATTTTACCCTTGTCTACGCTTGCCACCTGCTCTGAGACCCCTTGAGCATATAAAAGGAGGCCCATGCTAACGTAGAGGAGGGTTCAAAGGTTCAAGCCGAAAACACTCACGCTAGGTCTAGTTAGCAGCTGGTGTGTACTGTAGCACTCAGCGCTCCCTAGCAAGAACTCAATACACTCAGACATGCAGCAGTAGGAGTGTTATCTCCGGAGAGCTCCGGCTGGGTAAACTGCTCATGTGCCGCCTCGATCTGCTCTTCGTGCGATTCTCCGCCCCGCCAACCGAAGGGGCTCGGTCCGCCGGTCCCATAGTTGTTCGTGGGTCGATCAGCTTCCCGACATCTTTGGCGCGCCAGGTAGGGGCGCGTCGAGGCTGTGTGAACCTGATCCGGCGTTCACACGAGCTAGATCTTTATCATCTTCATCGACATGCCACCGAAGAAGAAGGCTTCGGCGGCAGCGGATCCGTCCACGTCGATCCCACCACCACCGGAGCAAATGGGTGGTAGGGTAGACGCCGGCGGAAGAACGGGCGTCGACGAGGGAGCCCACGGTGCTGCCAGGTCCAAGGACAAGGCTGCGCAGACCTCGGCGTCCGTACATGCACCGCGTCCATCTCAGGAGGCGCGGGACCGACAGCGCCATGGTATTCACAATGCCATACGCCGTTGGACCAAGATCGAGCTGGTGGATCTCGGATTCTCAAGACCAGCATGCACGCCAACATGCCGCACGACGAGGCATCGGTCGCTGGACGGGATATCGCTCCTTCTAACATAGTTAGAAGTCCGAGCATATCCCGCCTCGCGCCGCTCGCCATCGCCGCCCACCACTCGAAAGCGTAAGCTTTGGCGAGCTCAACGCTTCTCGGATTACCTCCAACAGCCGACAAGGTCGGCGAATGGAGGGCCACCATCCGTAGTCTCATCGCTTTGCTAACGGCGACACTCCGCAGCCGAGTACATCGCTGCCGCGGCAAGACTGCCAAGCACGAGCCCGTGGCGACGAAACCGGTGGGGGTGCAACCATCATGCACTCTCCACCCCGAAGGCCAAGATCGCCAACTCGTCGGATCCACCTCGACAGCGACTCCACCGCGTCATCAGACGCACGAGCTCGTCGCGATCAGCGCCAAGTTCTTCACGAACGACAGCAAGAAGATGCTCGAACTCGCATCGAGCGCTGAAGAGAAGCGCGGCGTCAATCCGACCAACGCGCTGGGCCCTCTGTCGACATGCATGCGCCAGGGGAACCAGGCGACTTGCCATAAGCGGTAGGTTGCCCTGCGTTCACTCGTGAGCTGCGGCATGTCCAGTGGCCCAGTAAGAAGAATTTCAAGCCAGACGTACCAGAGAAGTACGACGGCAAGACGCATCCGTCGGAGTTCCTCAGCATCTACACCATTGCGGTGCAAGCTGCCGGGGGGCGAGATGAGAAGAGCCTGGCCAACTACTTCCCACTGGTACTCAAGGCCAATGTCAGATCCTGGCTCATGCACTTGCCGGACAACTCCATATCCTCTTGGCGGATCTATGCCATTAGTTTGTCGGCGCTTTACAGCGCCACAAGCCTCATGGCCAAGAGAGCGACCTTCATCTGCCGCCTGTAAGGAAGGAGAGCCCTCGCAAGTACATTCAGAGATTCAGCCACAGACAAAGACAACATCCCAGATGTCCACCCCGCCATGTAATCAGCTGCTCCATCGAATGTGCGAAACCGTAGGATGCGGAGGAGATGGCGATGTGCAAGATCGAGACGCCGCTGAGCTGTATGCCCTGGCCGACAAGTGTGCGCGTGCTGAGGAAGGGAGGAGACTCCCCGGAGAGAATACAGAAGCATGAGGATCTGATAGTGAGGAGGCTGCCCCGGCAAAGAAAAGTCGGCGGCGGAACAACACGAAGAAGAAAGGCAAAGATGTACTAGTCGTTGAGCAGTCCGGCAACGGAGGTGGCGCCAAGAAGGCCAAGGCTGGTAGCTCCGATAAGGAGGTTGCCGCGGGCACCAAATGCCAGGCTGTGGTGGTCGCCGACAAGCAGGACGGGACCAACAAGCAGTACTGCAAGATCCACCGCACCAAGGGCCATGACCTCCAGAGCTGCAAGAAGGTTGAGCAGCTCGTTGAGCAGCAAAAGGCTGAATACGAGCGACGCGACAAGGAGAAGGCTCAGGAAGGTGCTGGAGGAGCTAGCAAGAAACGCCCCGGCCGGGGAGGACGACGCGGCAAGGCCAAGCAGCGGCAAGGAGACAGACCTCCCTGCGGCCGCGACAAGGATGAAGATGACGACGACGATGAAGACATGGATGATGACGAGACCGATGAGCAGGAGTTCCGAAAGCCACGAGGTCTTGTGCGTTGACGGCGGTGCTTCTCTCGCATACTTCACACCGCCAGCTCAAGCAAAGGATGCGGAAGTCAATGCGCGTAACCATCCGCCGAGTCACGCAAGCCTCCGAAATGGTCCAGACGCCTATCATCTTTGATATTGAGGACCACCCGATCGCATAATCGGTCGGTGCTTGCCGATGTTGGTTTCACCAACTATCCACAACCTCAAGGTCACTAAGATGCTAGTTGACGGCGGGCCGGCTTGAACCTGATCTCCTCCGCGGTACTCCGTAAACTCCAGATCCCCGATGGCGAAGCTCAAAGAGACCGCACATTCCAAGGAATCAATCCGGAAGGAGCAAGTCAAGGAAAGATCACGCTGCCGGTGACATTTGGCAGCGAGTTGAACTTCAGGATCGAGAGGGTCACTTTTGACGTTGCTGACTTTCCATTCCCTTACAATGGGATACTTGGCCGCCCAGACTCGCCAAATTCATGGCGGCCTCTCACTATGCATACAACATGTCAAGATGCTAGGCCCGATAAGTGTCATCTCCGCCCTCGGCGACAAGAAGGATGCTCTTATCTGCGCCGACAAGATTTACCGGAAGCAGAGCCGCAACATATCGCAAAGTCACTTGTCACTGAAGCTCCCGGGCGAAGAAGAAGACCAAGTCCGCAAGAGTTCGATGCCCACTCCGCAAGCGCACCTCCTCGAGTGCTGCGCTACCGCCGAGGACGCACCATCGAGCAACACCGCAAGTGTAAGAAGACGATGGCAGCTCGACAAGAGACCAAGAAGGTGTCCGCCATGAGGACGGCACCGGTGGTACCTTCACCATCGCGCCACTCGACCCTAAATAGGAAAGCGCCATTACTTTCCTGCGGCGAACGCCGATGTGTTTGCGTGGCAACCGCCTCGACATCCCCGTGTTCCTGTGAGTAATCGAGCACCATCTTGCCGCCTGTCCTCATGCGCGGCTGTCAAGCGTAAAGTCGAAGCGTGCGGGAGCGCCAAGAATTCATCGCAGAAGAAATCAAGAAATTGGAAGCAGCAGGCCTTGTCAGAGGGAGTACTAAACCTTTCGAACCCTCCTCTACGTTGCGCATGGGCCTCCTTTTATATGCTCAAGGGTCTCCGGCTGTGGCAACGTAGACAAGGGTAAAATGGAAAAAGAATGCGTTGGTACAGCTACCGCATAAGGTATCATACCTAACCCCGACGGCATGGGACAAAGGCATTAAATGCCCGCTCACGCCGCCCAAACAAGGCAAACAGGGACCGTCGGGGCGCCACCGCCACCACGATGGCAATCTTGTCGCCGCCGCCACACCGCTTCTCCGCTGGTCAAGACAGCTTCTTGCCACGCTACCGAAAGGTCCTGTAGGCGACACGCTGGTGGATGTGCCGGAGCGCAGAACAGAGTGAAGTCTCCGCTGCAAGCGCCTTTGCCGCGTTGTTGCCTTGTCGCGTCCGGAAGCTTGTCGCCATCGGGCCTTCCCGGCAAGCTCCTCTTGCCGACCTTGTCTCCTAGGTGCCTTGGTTGGCCTTCCCGCAAGCTCCTCTTGCCGGGCCTTGTCTCCTTGGCTTAAATACTTTGTTCTTGAATGGCTCCAAAGGAACCACGGAGGACCTTGGCGGTCAACTGCAAGCCTTGCCGCTGGTGCTGCAATCGCCCGCGGCACAAGTTCGGGATACTAGGGTACCCTACTCTAGTACACCGACAGAGCCCTCGGCTGGGCCACACACGGTGCCGAAGCGCTGTTGGGCCAGGCCCAAAACAGGGCACGGCACGCGTGGCCGGGTTACGATGACAGAGCCCCTCCTCTTTATAAGCAGGGAAACAGGGGCAGTTCGCCCACCTCGCCAGCTTGTCTGTCCAATCTTGAAAACCTCCGCTGCTCCCCCCTTCTTCCCAAGGCTGAAGAGAGCAGCGCTCCGACCCCCATTGCCACCAGCACCACCGACGCCGTCGATCTCCCCACCACCTCCGCCATGGTCTGAAGTCGACATGGGGAAGGCCGTGAAGTCGGCCGAGGCGCAGCGCTCATGGCGCCGCGAAGGAGCGGCACTTCGCCAGCTCGCTGCGAAGGATCCGAGGGAGTGCTACTACCTCTTCGTCGACGGAGACGCGAAGATCCGCGCCACGAAGGTACTTCCACCGCTGCTTGAACTAGCTCCGAACGGATATCCCTTCTTCGCGTTGCTCTTCTCGCGGGCTCTGCCCGCCTTCTCTAATTTTCCTGCGATATCATGAACACCCACGGTTCCGCCTCCTTGACTTCACCCCAATGCTGTTTCGACCATGGCAGTTTTCGCACATCTTTGCGAAAACTTTGTCGGAGTCTATCCCAACGAAGCTCTTTTCCGCCACTTCTTTATGCCCCGAGTTGAGAGAGGGAGCTCTTGCCGCGGAATCGCTGGATCTCGAGGATTGGCAAGAAGGAAGCTTATCTCGAGGAGAGCTCCGCAGAAGTGGAGGAATCGAGGCGATCGGTGCTAGATTGTCGAGGAGAACCTGCAGCCATTTACCGCCCAGCGCCAAACCCCAATAGTGCGCTGCAACGATTGGAGCAACGTGGCCCCATAAGACGCTAGGCTGAAGATTGCCGCCACCCAATCTTCGCTTAGACTTGCCGGGCTCACCGTAGGCATCGCTATGCGCAGACTTTCTTCGCCGCAGACGCTTCTTGCGGAGAGAGGAGGAGACCCGCCGGGAATTCCGTAACGCGGCGGATATCATGAGGCTGCGCCGGGCCTCAACTTCAACTTCACCGTTTGGAACCGGACGCGATGTTTTGAACTGTTCAAGCCCGACCCGATCATCCCGAAATGTTCAGTTGCCGAGGGTGTCGCTCATTGCAACAATTCTCGCCGACCGCATCCGTGTAATGATGACACAGCGACTCGTGATAGAATTGTCCCAACTTGGCAAGAGCCTGCAGACGACGTCGTGCGGGAGTTCTTTGACGCTCTGGTAGAAGTGCCGGTCCGCCTCGATGAACAGAAGAGCCTCACCCGCGACACCACCGATGATGAGATGCAGAGCATCGCCACCAGGTTGGAAGAGGCGGCAGCAGCTGCTGCCGCGGGCGAGTTCGGATTCACCGTGGAGGAGGCAGAGGCAGCAGAGGCGGCAAGCCTTGTCGAGCGAGGGGAGTTTGCCGGCGAGGAAGAGCTTGTCGGGCCCGAAGCTGAGTCAAGCGAGCCCGCTGAGGGCGCCTGCTCCCCACCTTCAGACAGCTTGCCGCGAGCGGAGCCCCTAGCTCCACCAAGAAGGCGTCTTCGCAAGGCCGGAGATGTAGCGGGGCGGCAGACGGGCCAACAGCCACCACGCCGCGCGACGCGCTCCACCGCGGCAAGCACCGTTGCCGCGGGAGCACCTCACGCCGCTCGCGGCAACCGGAGCGGGCCTCCTGCACCACCGCTTCTTCCCGCTAAGCGCCAAGGGAACCCACTCTCCGCCTCGTCAGACCGGAGGCGAGCTAGAATTTGATCTCTCCGCGCTCAGCTCCGACGAGGAAGAAGAAAAGTAAGATTCTTTGCTGTACTTGTAGTTCTTCGATTTGTTGCTTTGCCTTGTATCTGATTTGCTTCACTCTGAACTCATTCCTTTTCAGGACGCAGGCCCAGAGAGCGTCGAAGAGAGCCAAGGTCCCGGTGATTGTCATCGAGGACGATCCCACCGCGACAGCAGGAGGCGCGTCCGAGACCACCTTGCCGGACGCGGCAACTCTTCCTCAAAGCAGCCCCCAGCGCAGCCCCCAGCGTAAGTATATGGTTTACTTCCTGCTGTTAGGCGTGCATGGGTGCTCTTTCTTGGCTGATATCTGACAGCTGGTTTGTGTAGGAGCAGAGCTGCCCCACCAGTAGTGCCCTGAAGCCGCTCCTGACATGCCATCTGCTTCGACTACACTGCCAAGGGAGGATTCCCCGGCAAGGGAGCGTTCTCCAGCAAGGGAGACTTCTCCGGCAAGGGGCAGTTCTCCGGCAAGGGACAACACCAGCGACCCCCCGGTGGTGGAGACCATGACTGCAGACCCTAGCACAGGTATTCCTTTTGCCTGAAAACTTCCCTTGTGTTCTTCTTCTTCTGATTTTCTTTTTGGATATTTGCTTGACTTTTCTTTCTTTTTTTGGTCGTCAGATCCATCTGCCACAGAGCCGATGGAGACCGAGGTCGCCGGCGAGGAGGACGTGCGCGGCAATACTGATGATGCCCCCGCCATCGAAGAAGAAGCTGGCGCTGACGAGCCCGCCGACGAAGAGGCCGCCAAAGCTGCCGCCGCAGAAGCTGGCGAGGGGTCCGGTGATCGCATTGACGGCCCTGAGGCCGCAGGAGCGTCTGGCGCTACGCCGACCGCCGATCCCTCCGCCGCTGCTGCAGCGTCTGGCTCCGAAGAGCTCTAGCCCGGCTCCTATTTGAAGGCCGGCGATGGCATCTTCATCAAGCTCCCCTGTATGCCGAGCCCGTGGCTCCGGCCAAGGAGAGACCTTTGACGAAGAGCTGCTCGCCTCATTGGTCGACGCTGGTCGACGCGCCAAGCAGCAGAGCGGCGTAGTCCGAGGAGGAGCAGCTTGCTGCGAAGCTGTTGTCGCTTCTACCGCGCCCGCAAGCCAAGCTGGAATCTCGGGAAGCGCTTTGTCGCGAAGGCGGAACGGACATCGAGAAGCGCGGAGGAGCCTGGGCCTCAATCAAGAAGCTCTCCGGTCCTGGCAGAGGAGGGGGAGCGACTTCCGAGGAGCGCAAAGCCTTCCTCCTCAAGAAGGCTCAAGCCGAGGAGCAACAGCGGCTTGCCGCCGAGAAGCTCTCTGCGCAGGAAGGCGAAGTTGGCGCAGAGGAAGGTTAATCTTGACAGCCATGAGGAGGATCTTGCCACGCCATGAGCAAACATTTGGCGGGGCTCTCAAGGAAGCAAAGGATGCTGCCGCAGCTGCCGAGGCCGCCAAGAAGGAGTTGAGATGAAGGTGATGCAGCCGAGGCTAATCAAGGAGAGCGGCGAGGAGCTTGCTGCACTCAAGCATGAGCGCGAAAAGGACGCTTACACTCTTGGCGAGCTGCAGGCTGCCTCGCCGAGAGGAGCAAGGAGCTCAGCCGCCAAGGACTCAATGCAGATCTTGAGTTGAAGCCACCACCTTGACTCGGACACTGACGGCGCCAGGATCGGAGGTGGCCTTGAAGGAGAAGATCAAGGCCGACGAGGCATTGTCAAGAGTGCTGCCGCCTGCAACACCTTTTAGGGAGAATGTGGAGCACCGGACCGAGGGTCTCGTGGATGTTGCTGCAGCCATCGGCTGTGGAGTCGGGCGAGCTGGGATGGAAGATCTTGGGTATTCTCCGATGAGCACCTGAACCCAGCGCCAAGCTCAGCTTGTTCTTCAAAGGCGCAGGACAGCTATCCAGCGACTCGGGAAGAGATCCCAAAGCAGCTGGTCGACGAGTCGCGCCAGATCTGCGCTGGAGCTCTTCAAGGTGCCGATGAAGGTGGCCTTCCGCAATCCAGCCTCAACCTCACCAACGCCCTCAAGTCCTTGCCACGGATGCTGATGTGGAAGCGCCAAGACCCTTGTCGCACCCATTGTGGACAAGGTGAGCAAGATCAAGAGGGTTGATGGCGATCGCGAGATTAGGCCGCCTGCTTTCTTTTCCTTGTCGCTGCTGGTCATGTTAGGAGAACAATCTATTAGAGCTGCACAAGCTATCTTGTAATATAACTCTATCTCGGTAGTGATTGCTATGTTATTTCCTTTACTTGAGTCCTTCCTTTGTATGTTTTTGCCCTATGCTTTAGGGAACTTGTCGGCAAGACGCATCTTAGCCGCAGCGCTGAGTGCGGGACGCCAAGAGTCTGTCATGCGTGCCGCCATCGACAAGAAATCATGTCGCAACTAGTCGCAGCTCACTTAAGTTCTTGAGCGGACTCAAACAAAGTAAGGGCTAACTAGCTACGAGTTGGTTCCTCCACACAGGTTTTCCATACAAAGTACGGCCGCTCGAGGAAGATAACTTAAAATTATAAAACTGATTGCTCAAACTTTGGCAACTTAGCTTTTCTGTCGTTTGCTTCCCGGTAAGGCGAAACTTTCTTGAACGACGCTCGGTCCACACCATTATCTTCTCCTTCCCCCCCGGCAAACTTGTGGGCGAGGGAACCTTCCTTTCTTCGAGAAAGACAAAGAAGAGAAAATAAAGATATGGAGCCTTGCGACTCGTTATTGCTTACCGGGGTAGGTGCTGCACAAAGTGTCAGATAATACATGCAAAAATAAAGTAGAAAGCATGAATTGACAAGATGTGCGGAGCACATGAGCTTTACTTTATGCACGGGTCTGCGCCCGCTTTGTACAAAGGATTACATGCAACATCGGCAAGACTTGTATTAAGGTGGTTGCCGAACAGGTTCCGCAACCGCGCCTCTCACGGGTAAAACTTACGAAGATGCTCAATGTTCCAGAGTTGCTCACCGAATGCCATCTTCGGTCTCAAGGCGGACAGCGCCAGCCTAGTGACTCATTTCACCCGTAAGGGCCTTCCCACTTTGGCGCCAACTTGTTGGAATTCTTGGCGGACTGAACGCGCCAAGAACAAGGTCGCCTTCCGAGACTTCGCATTAACTTTATGCGGTTATGGTCGCGCGCAAAGCTTGCTGGTATCGAGCAGCTCAGATAGCAGCTCAAGACGGTCCTCCTCAAGGAGCAGTGTGTCATCTTGTCGCAACTGCTCTTGCTCGAGCTCATCATAAGCGAGCACTGAGGTGACCCGTGATACGAGTTCCGTGGGGAGAACTGCCTCGCTCCATAGACTAGAGCGAAGGTGTCCGCCGCTGGCTCGATTTGGCGCCATCCCGATCGACCAAAGAACCACCGCAGCTCCTCAATCCAGTTTCTTCCGCACTTGTGCAGCCTCGTCGAAAGTCCTAGTCTTGAGCCTCGCAAGACTTCAAGATTCGCCTCTCCGCTTGACCGCTACTTCTCGATGAGCAACAAGTTTAAGGCACCTTGGCGCCAAGATCTTGGACGTACTGAATGAAGGTGCGGCTCGTGTGTGCCGTTGTCGGTGATGATCCTGTTAGGGATCCTGAAACGGCAAACAATCGACCTGAAGAACTTGACTGCTGATTGTTGTGTCACCTTCCTCACTGCTTCCACTTCTGGCCACTTTGTGAACTTGTCGATTGCAACATACAAGTACTCAAAGCCCCCGATAGCTCGGGGAAAGGGGCCGATGATGTCGAGTCCCCAGACCAAAAATGGCTAGGATAAAGGGATCGTCTGGAGAGCTTGAGCTGGCTGGTGCATCTGCTTGGAATGGAACTGGCACGCTTCACACTTGGTTACTTGTGCAGTTGCATCCTGGAGGGCTGTCGGCCAAAAGAAACCTTGTCGGAATGCATTGCTGGCAAGTGCTCTTGCGCCAATGTGGTGACCACATATGCCTCCATGTATCTCTGCCAACAGCTTTTGTCCGTCTTCCCGGTGAATACACTTCAATTTCACGCCGTTGAGTCTTCTTCTCATGCAGGTGTTGTCGATAAACCGGTACATACTTGACTGCCGGGCTACTCTTTCCGCTTCTTCTTGCTCTTCGGAAGTTCTCCGTTCAAGGAAATGGACAATCTGCTGTGCCCATGCCGGAGCTTGCGCTCGACAACAAGGACTAAAGGCACATCTCGCTGCTGCGGAACATCCGCTTTACGGCGAGAACATGCGGCTCACCGGAGTTGATCGCCTCGGCAAGCTTGCCGGAGCAAAACTTGTCGGGAGTGTTCGCTTCAACGAACAAACCCTAGGGCTTGTCGGAGCAGATCGCTCCTCGGCTTCTTGGCGTTGATCTTGGGGACCTTCTTGGCGGCGGCTTCGGGAGCTCGCCGGAAAATAGTCACCGAAATCAACTTCCTCTTCTTGTTCTGTCCAGCTTGATGGCGCTATGACGGTTGAGTTAGCTTGAGCACAAAGATCCCTGGTTCCACAGTGACGAAGTGCGCGCGACTTCGACAAGCCATCAGCAATGTCGCTCGAGCTCTTGGAACATGTTCCATCCAGTAGGTCAGTCAAAGTGCTCTTCTAGCTTTCTCACTTCATCAACGTAAGCTTCCATCAACAGACTCGATAATTTTTGTTTACTTGCCGGACGACAAGTCGTGAGTCACCCCGACAATGAGCTTCTTGATCCCAAGGTCTATTGCGATCCCGAGACCGCAAGGAAACCTTCATATACTGCAGATTGTTTGTTGCTTGCTCCTTGGGAAAGTGCATCCGACTACGTGCTTGAGGTGCTCTCCGTGGTGCAACAAGTAGCACGCCAAGACCGGGCGCCTTTGCAGCGAGAAGGCACCATCAAAGTACATCAGCCACTCTTTGCTTGCTTCCTTGACGGGATGCTTGTTTCTAGAATTTCTTCATCTTGTGTTGGCGCCCATTCTGCTATGAACTCCACCAATGCTCTGCTTTGGATAGTTGAAGTGCTTCAAACTTGAGGCCAAAGCTTGATAGTTCCAAAGGCCCACTCGATAATCCCGCCTGTTGCTTCGGATTTTGCAAGATCCTCTTTAGCGGAAAGCGAGTGACGACTGTGATCTCATGTGCTTGGAAGTAATGGCGCAACTTTCTCGAGGCCATGAGAAGGCCGAAAAGCAATTTCTGCACACCAGAGTACCTTGACCTAGCCCCCTGCAGAAGGGAACTGACAAAGTAAACTGGGCGCCGCACCATTCTTTTATGCATCTTCTCACACGCCTGCGCAGATCCATCTTTGTCGGGACCAGAGCTTGCCGGTGTGTATTGAGTTCTTTCTAGGGAGCGCTGAGTGCTACAGTACACACCAGCTGCTAACTAGACCTAGCGTGAGTGTTTTCTGGCTTCAACCTTTCAACCCCCCACGCTATGCATGGGCCTCCTTTTATATGCTCAAGGGTCTCCGGCAGGCAACGAGACAAGGGTAAAATGGAAAAAGAATGCGTTGGTACAGCTACCGATAAAGTATCATACCTAACCCCGACGGCAGGGGACAAAGGCATTAAATGCCCATCTACGCCGCCCAAATAGTGCAAACAGGACCGCTGGGTGCCACCGCCACACGATGGCAATCTTCTCAGCGCCGCTTGCGCAAGGCCCACCGGCTGCACAGCTTTCTTGCCACGCACGGCTACCGAAAGGTCCTGTATGTACACGCTTGTGGATGCCTGGAGCGCAGGAACAGAGTGAGTGGTCGTCATGGCAAGCGCTTTGCCGCGGTTGTTGCCTTGTCACGTCCGGAAGCTTGTCGCCATCGCCTTCCCGGCAAGCTCCTCTTGCCGGGCCTTGTCTCCTTGGCTTAAATATTTTGTTCTTGAATGGCTCCAAAGGAACCACGGAGGACCTTGGCGGTCAACCGCAAGCCTTGCCGCTGGTGCTGCAACTGCCCGCACAAGTTCGGGATACTAGGGTACTCCTACCTAGTACACCGACAGAGCCCTGGCTGGGCCACACGGCGCCGAGCGCTGCTGGGCCAGCCCAAAACAGGCACGGGCACGCCGTGCCCGGGTTACGCCAGAATTCACTCGACCCACCACGCCCACGAACGGCACGCATCGAATGCGCGCCGTGGGAGAGATCGTGGGGGTTTTTTTATTCGAAAGGCGGAACGCCCGCCTCCTCTTTATAAGCAGGGTAAACAGGGCAGTTCACCCACCGCCAGCTTGCCGTCCAATCTTGAAAATCCTCCGCTGCTCCCCCTTCTTCCCAAGGATGAAGAGAGCAGCGCCGCCCCCATCGCCACCAAAGCACCACCGACGCCGCCGATCTCCCCACCACCTCCGCCATGGTCTGAAGTCGACAAGGGATGGCCGAAGTCGCCGAGGCGAGCAGCTCAAGGGCGCCGCGAAGGAGCGGGCATCTTCCCCCCACACCGCCAAGGATCCGAGGGAGTACTACTACCTCTTCCGGTCGACGGAGACGCGAAAGATCCGCGCGACGGTTGGTACTTCCACCGCTGCTGAACTAGCTCCGAACGGATATCCCTTCTTCGCTAGCTTATCGCGGCTCGCCCGCCTTCTTTGAAATTTTCATATATCATGAACACCTACGGGTTCCGCCTCCTTGACTTCACCCCCAATGCTGTTCTCGACCATGGCAGTTTTTGCACATCTTTGTAAAACTTTGTCGGAGTCTATCCCAACGTAGCTCTTTTTCCGCCACTTTATGCCCCGAAGTTGAGAGAGGGGAGCCTTTGCCGGCGAATCGCTGGATCTCGAGGATTGGCAAGAAGGAAGCTTATCCGAGGGAGAGCTCCACAGCAAGTGGAGGAATGGAGGGCAGACTGGTGCTGGATTGTCGAGGAGAACCCGCAGCCATTTACCGCCCAGCCGCCAAACCCCACAATAGCGCTGCAACGATTGAGCAACGTGGGTCTCCGAAAGACGCTTAGGCTCAAGATTGCCGCATTCGAATCCTTCGCTTTAGACTTGCTTGGTTTCACCAGAGGCACCGCTGGCGCAGACTTTCTTCGCTGCATCGACCCGCCGGGAATTCCAAAACGCGGCGGATATCATGAGGCTGCGCCTGGCCTCAACTTCAACTTCACCGTTTTGAACCGGACGCGATGTTTTGAACTGTTCAAGCCCGACCCGATCATCCCGAAATGTTCAGGTTGCGAGGGGTGTCGTTTCGCTGCAACACCCTCGCCGACCGCATCCGCGTAATGATGCCACCGCGACTCGCATGGAATTGTCCCAACTTGGCAAGAGCCTGCGCAGACGACGCCGCGCGGGAGTTCTTTGACGGTCCGGTAGAAGTGCCGGTCTGCCCCGATGAACAGAAGAGCCTCACCCGCGACACCACCGATGATGAGATGCAGCGCATTGCCACCAGGTTGGAAGAGGTGGCAGCAGCTGCTGCCGCGGGCGAGTTCGGATTCACCGTGGACGAGGCAGAGGCAGCAGAGGCGGCAAGCCTTGTCGAGCGAGGGAGTTTGCCGGGCGAGGAAGAGCTTGTCGGCCCGGTTGAGTCGAGCGAGCTGCCGAGGGCGCCTCCTCCCCAGCTTCAGACAGCTTGCCGCGAAGCGGAGCCCCAGCCCACCAAGAAGGTGTCTTCGCAAGGCCGAGATGTAGCGGGGGCAACGGGTTAACAGCCGCCCAAGGCATGACGCAGCCCACCGCTGCAAGCACCGCTGCCGGAGCACCTCACGCCGCCAGGCGTAACCGAGCGGGCCTCCTGCACCACCGCTTGCTCCGCCAAGCGGCTAAGGAACCCACCTCCGCCGACGACCGGAGGCGAGCAGACTTGATCTCTCCGCCAGCTCCGGACGAGGAAGAAGAAGAGTAAGATTCTTTGCTGTACTTGTAATTCTTCGATTTGTTGCTTTGCCTTGTATCTGATTTGTTTCACTCAACTCATTCCTTTCGTGACGCTGGCCCAGAGAGCCGAAGAGAGCCAAGGTCTCGTGAATGTTATCGAGGACGATCCCACCGCGACAGGAGGCGTGTCCGAGACCACCTTGCCGGACGCGGCAACTCTTCTCATAGCAGTTCTCAGCCGCAGCCCCCAAAGAAGTATATGGTTTACCTCCTGCTGTTAGGCGCATGGGTGCTCTTTCTTGGCTGATATCTCGATCGCTGGTTTGTGTAGAAGCGAGCAGCCCCACCAGAGTGCCTCAAGCCGCCTCCGACATGCCATCTGCTTCACTACACCGCCAAGGAGGATTCCCGCAAGGGAGCTGCCCGCAAGGGAGACTTCTCCGCAAGGGCAGTTCTCCGGCAAGGGACAAGACCACAACTTCCGATGGTGGGGACCATGATCGCACTCCTAGCACAGTAATCCTTTGGCTCGAAAACTTCCCTTGTGTTCTTCTTCTTCTGATTTTCTTTTTGATATTTGCTTGACTTTTCTTTCTTTTGTTGGTCGCCGATCCATCTCGCCACAGAGCCGATGGAGACCGAGGTCGCCGGCGAGGAGGACGCAGCAAGTAATACCGACGATGCCGCCGCCATCGAAGAAGAAATCGGGCGCCGACGAGCCCGGCCACGAAGAGGCCGCCAAAGCCGCCAGCCGCAGGTTGGCGAGGGGTCCGGCGACGACCGACGGCCCCGAGGCCGCAGGAGCGCTCGGGCGCCACGCCGACCGCCGATCCTCCGCCCGCTGCCGCAGCGCCAGTTCAAGAGCCCTAGCTCCGCGCGCTATTTGAAGGCCGGGCGATGGCGTCTTCATCAAGCTCCTCGGCGCCGAGCCAGTGGCTCCGGTCAAGGAGAGACCTTTGACGAAGAGCTGCTCGCTCATTGGCCGACGACTGGTCGACGCGCCTAGCAGCGGGCGGCGAAGTCTGGAGGAGGAGCAGCTTGTCGCGGAAGCTGTTGTCGCTTACCGCTACCGTCAAGCCAAGCTGGAATCCCGGAAGCCTCTCCGTCCTTGGCAGGAGCGAGCGACTCGCCGAGGAGCGTAAAGCCTTCCTCCTCGAGAAGGCTGAAGCTAAGGAGCAACAGCGGCTTGCCGCCGAGAAGCTGTCTGCACAGGAAGGCGAGTTGGCGCAGAGGAAGGTTAATCTTGACAGCCATGAGGAGGATCTTGCCACGCACGAGCAAACATTTGGCGGGGCTCTCAAGGAAGCAAAGGATGCTGCCGCAACTGCCGAGGCCGCCAAGAAGGAGTTGGAGACGAAGGTGATGCAGCTGGAGGCCAATCTGAAGGAGAGCGGCGAGGAGCTTGCTGCACTCAAGCATGAGCGCGAAAAGGACGCCTACACTCTTGGCGAAGCTGGGCCGCCTCGCCGAGAGGAGCAAGGAGCTCAAGCCGCCAAGGACTCCAATGCAGATCTTGAGTTGAAGCCACCACCTTGACTTCGGGACACTGGACGGCGCTAGGATCGGAGGTGGCCTGAAGGAGAAGATCAAGGCGACGAGGCGTTGTTGGCGAGTGTGCCGCCGCCGAACACCTTTAGGGAGAATGTGGAGCACGGACCGAGGGTCTCGTGGATGTTGCCGCAGCCATCGATGTGGAGTCTGGCGCAGCTGGGATGGAAGATCTTGGTATTCCTCCGATGAGCACCTCCAACCCAGCCGCCAAGCTCAGCTTGTTCTTGGAAGGCGTAGGACAGCCTCAAATGACTCCGGAAGAGATCCCAAAGCAGCTGGCCGACGAGTCCCGCCAGATTCATGCTGGAGCTCTTCGTAAAAAGTGCGATGAAGGTGGCCTTCCAAATCCAGGCCTCAACCTCACCAACGCCCTCAAGTCCTTTGCACCGGATGCTGATGTGGAAGGCCAAGACCCTTGTCGCACCCATTGTGGACAAGGTGAGCAAGATCAAGAGGGTTGATGGCGATCGCGTAGATTAGGTCACCTGCTTTTCTTTTTCCTTGTCGTTGTTGGTCATGTTAGGAGAACAATCTATTAGAGTCAGCGATAAGCTATCTTGATATATAACTCTATCTCGGTAGTGATTGCTATGTTATTTCCTTTACTTGATTCCTTCCTTTGTATGTTTCTTCCCACGCTTTTATGTACCAGAGTGAAGCAAATCAGATACAAGGCAAAGCAACAAATCGAAGAACTACAAGTACAGCAAAGAATCTTACTTTCTTCTTCCTCGATGGAGCTGAGCTGAGAGATCAATTCTGCTCGCCTCCAAAGGCGACGAGGCGGAGGAGTGGTTCCCTGGTCCGCTTGGCGGAGTGCGGTGGTCCGGGAGGCCCTGCCCAGCTTGCCGCAAGGCGTGAGGTGCTCCCATGCAACGGTGCTTGCTGCTGGAGCAGGCTGCGCATGGCGCGGGCGGTTGTTGGGTCTGCCACGCCTCGCTTACATCTCCGCCTTGCGAAGACGCTTTCTTGGTGGAGCTGGGCTCCGGCCATGCAAGCTGTCTCAACTTGGGAGGAGGCGCCGGCGGGCTCGCTGACTCAGCTTCGGGCCCGATAATCTCTTCCTCACCGACAAACTCCTCCCTTGACAAGGCTTGCCGCCTCTGCCGACTTCGCCCCTCCACGGTGAACTGGACCGCCGCAGCAAAGAACTGCTGCCGCTTCTTCCACCTGGTGGCGATACGCCGATCTCATCATCGGTGGTGTCGCGGGTGAGGCTCTTCGTTTCATCGGGCGGACCGCACTTCTACCGACCGGCTAAAGAACTCCTGACGACGCCGCTCGCAGGCTCTTGCCAAGTTGGGACAATTCCATGCGAGTCGCCTGACAGCGGCATCATTGCACCTGGATGCGGTCGAGTGAGGAATTGTTGCACAGCGAACGACACCCCTCGGCAACCTGAACATTTCGGGATGATCGGGTCGGGCTTGAACAGTTCCAAGAGCATCGCCCGCCCAAGACGGTGAAGTTGAAGTTGAGGCCCGGCGCAAGCCTCATGATATCCGCCGCTCGAATTCCTCTGGCGGGTCTCCTCCTCTCCTGCAAGGGGCGGCGCGGCGGTGAAGAAAGTTCACGCCTAACGGTGCTTCACGGTGAGCTCCGGCAAGTCTAAGGCGAAGGATACGGGTGACGGCAATCTTCAGCCTGATGCCTTCCAGGCCACGTTGCTCCAATCGTGAGACGGCAATCGCTTGGGCGACGAGACGGGCATTTAATGCCTTGTCCCCTCGCCGTGGTTAGGTTTGATACACCGCACATGTAGCTGTACCAACCGCATTCTTTTTCCATTTTTACCCTTGTCTACGTTGCCACCTGTCGGAGACCCCTTGAGCATATAAAAGGAGGCCCATGCGCAACGTAGAGGAGGGTTCGAAAGGTTCGAAGCCAGAAAACACTCACGCTAGGTCTAGTTAGCAGCTGGTGTGTACTGTAGCACTCAGCGCTCCCTAGCAAGAACTCAATACACTCAGACATGCAGCAGTAGTAGTGTTATCTCTCGGAGAGCTCCGGCTGGGTAACTGCTCGTGGTGCTTCGCTCGATCTGCTCTTCGCGCGATTTTCCACCCCCGCCGAACCGAAGGGGGCTCGGTCCGCCGTCCCATAGGTGTTCGTGGGTCGATCAGCTTCCCGACATCTTTGGCGCGCGCCGTAGGGCGCCGAGGCTGTGTGAACCTGATCCGGCGTTCACACGAGCTAGATCTTTATCATCTTCATCGACATGCCACCGAAGAAGAAGGCTTTGGCGGCAGCGGATCCGTCCACGTCGATCCCACCACCACCAGAGCAAATGGGTGGTGGGGTAGACGCCGGCGGAAGAACGGGCGTCGACGAGGGAGCCCACGGTGCTGCCAGGTCCAAGGACAAGGCTGCGCAGACCTCGGCGTCCGTACATGCGCTGCGTCCATCTCAGGAGGCGCGGGACTAACAGCGTCATGGTATTCACAATGCCATACGCTCGTTGGACCAAGATCGAGCTGGTGGATCTCGGGATGCTCAAGACCAGCATGCACGCCAACATGCCGGCACGAGCGAGGCACGGTCGCTTGGACGGGATACTGCTCCTTCTAACATAGTTAGAAGTCCGAGCATATCCCGCTCCTCGCGCCGCTCGCCATCGCCGCCCACCACTCCAGCAGGCTTTGGCGAGAGCTCAATCGCTCTAGATTACCCTCCAACAGCCGACAAAGGTCGATGAATGGAGGGCCACCATCCGTAGTCTCATCGGCTTTGCTAACGGCGACACTCGCGGCAGCCGAAAGTACATCGCTGCCATGTAAGACTGCTGCTGCACGAGCCGGTGGCGATTTAAACCGTGGGGGTGCAACCACCATGCACTCTCCACCCGAAGGCCAAGATCGCCAACTCGCCGGATCCACCTCGACAGCGACTCCACCGCCATCATCGATCCACGAGCTCGTCGCGATCAGCGCCAAGTTCTTCACGAACGACAAGAAGAAGACGCCGAACTCGCATCGAAGCGCCAAGAGAAGCGGCGTCAATCGACCAGCGCTAGCTGGGCCCTCTGTCGACATGCATGCGCCAGGGGAACCAGCGACTTGTCAGACGCTGTAGGTTGCCCTGCGTTCACTCGTGAGCTGCGGCAAGTCCAGTGGCCCAGTAAGAAGAATTTCAAGCCAGACGTACCAGAGAAGTACGACGGCAAGACGCATCCGTCGGAGTTCCTCAGCATCTACACCATTGCGGTGCAAGCTGCCGGGGGGCGAGACGACAAGATCCTGGCCAACTACTTCCCGCTGGTACTCAAGCCCAATGTCAGATCCTGGCTCATGCACTTGCCGGACAACTCCATATCCTCTTGGGCGGATCTATGCCATCAGTTTGTCGGCGCCTTTACAGGCGGCCACAAGCCTCATGGCCAAGAGAGCGACCTTCATCTGCTCGCCCAGAAGGAAGGAGAGCCCCTGCGCAAGTACATTCAGAGATTCAGCCGCGTACAGCACAACATCCTGTGATGTCCACCCCCGCCATGTAATCAGCGTTCCATCGAACGTGAGAAACCGAGGATGCGGAGGAGATGGCGATGTGCAAGATCGAGACGCCGATGAGCTATATGCCCCGGCCGACAAGTGTGCAGCGTCTTTGAGGAAGGAGGAGACTCCCTGGAGAGAATATAGAAGCAGGAGGATCTTATAGTGAGGAGGCTGCCCCGGCAAAGAAAAGTCGGCGGCGGAACAACAGGAAGAAGAAAGGCAAAGATGTACTAGTCGTTGAGCAGTCCGGCAACGGAGGTGGCGCCAAGAAGGCCAAGGCTGGTAGCTCCGATAAGGAGGTTGCCGCGGGCACCAACTGCCAGGCTGTGGCGGTCGCCGACAAGCAGGACGGCACCAACAAGCAGTACTGCAAGATCCACCGCACCAAGGGCCATGACCTCCAGAGCTGCAAGAAGGTCGAGCAGCTTGTTGAGCAGCAAAAGGCTGAATACGAGCGACGCGACAAGGAGAAGGCCCAGGAAGGTGCTGGAGGAACTAGCAAGAAACGCCCCGGCCGGGGAGGACGACGCGGCAAGGCCAAGCAGCGGCAAGGAGACAGACCTCCCCGCGGCCGCGACAAGGATGAAGATGACGACGACGATGAAGACATGGATGATGACGAGACCGATGAGCAGGAGTTCCAGAAAGCCACAGAGGTCTTGTGCGTTGACGGTGGTGCTTCTCTGCATACTTCACACCGCCAACTCAAGCAAAGGATGCGGAAGTCAATGCGGCGAACCATCCGTCGAGTCACGCAAGCCTCTCGAAATGGTCCAAGACGCCTATCATCTTTGATATTGAGGACCACCCCGATCGCATAATGCGGTCGGTGCTTGCCGATGTTGGTTTCACCAACTATCCGCAACCTCAAGGTCACTAAGATGCTAGTTGACGGCGGGCCGGCTTGAACCTGATCTCCTCCGCGGTACTCCGAAACTCAAGATCCCCGATGGCGAGCTCAAGAGACCGCACATTCCAAGGAATCAATCCGGGAAGGAGCAAGCCAAAGGGAAAGATCACGTTGCCGGTGACATTTGGCAGCGAGTTGAACTTCAGGACTGAGAGGGTCACTTTTGACGTTGCTGACTTTCCATTGCCTTACAATGGGATACTTGGCCGCCCAAAGACTCGCCAAATTCATGGCAGCCTCTCACTATGCATACAACATGCTGAAGATGCCAGGCCCGATAAGTGTCATCTCTGTCCTTGGCGACAAGAAGGATGCTCTTATCTGCGCCGACAAGATTTACCGGGAAGCAGCAGCCGCAACAGATCGCAAGTCACTTGCCGCTGAAGCTCCCGGGGCGAAGAAGAAGACCAAGTCCGGCAAGAGTTCTGATGCCCACTCCGGCAAGCGCACCTCTTCGGAGTGTTGCGCTACCGTCGAGGACGCACCATCGAGCTCCACCGGCAAGTGTAAGAAGACGATGGCAGATCCACCAGAGACCAAGAAGGTGTCCGCCAAGGAGGACGGCACTTGTGGTACCTTCACCATCAGTGCCACTCTCGACCCTAAATAGGAAAGCGCGCTCATTACTTTCCTGCGGGCGAACGTCGACGTGTTTGCGTGGCAACCGTCTGACATCCCCGGTGTTCCCAGGAAAGTAATCGAGCACCATCTTGCCATCTGTCCTCATGCGCGGCCCGTCAAGCAGAAAGTCAGGAAGCAGGCAGTGGAGCGCCAAGAATTCATCGCAGAAGAAATCAAGAAATTGGAAGCAGCAGGCCTTGTCAGAGGAGTGCTCCATCCTACGTGGTTGGCCAATCCTGTAGTCGTGCGCAAGGCAAACGGGAAATGGAGGCTTTGTATCGACTTTACCGATGTTAATAAAGCTTGTCCCAAAGACCCATTTCCCTTGCCGCGCATCGATTAGATTGTTGACTCCATGGCCGGATGTGACTTGCTTTCATTTCTTGATGCATACTCAGGGTACCATCAGATCTTCATGGCTGAAGAGGATGAGGAGAAAACCGCATTCATCACCCCATGTGGCACATACTGTTTCGTACGGATGCCTTTCGGATTAAAGAATGCTGGTTCAACATTTGCAAGAGTAGTCCATGACGCTTTTGAGCCACAAATACACAGAAATGTGGAAGCCTACATGGATGACATAGTGGTCAAGAGCAAGGACAAGGCGACTCTGATTCAAGATTTAGACGAAACCTTTGCAAATCTGCACAAGATCAACCTCAAGCTCAACCCCGAAGTGTGTGTTTGGAGTCCCTCCGCAAGCTTCTCGGGTTCTTCGTGGTCTCGGCGGGAATTGAAGCCAATCCCGACAAGATCAAGGCCATTGAGCAGATTGAAGCACCAAAGCGCGTCAAGGATGTACGAAGACTTGCCGGTTGCGTAGCTGCTCTTAGCAGGTTTATCTCTAGGTCTGCTGAGCGCGCCCTGCCATTTTTCAAAATATTGAAAAAGGCAGGTCCAATGAAATGGACTCCGGAAGCGGAGGCTGCGCTGCAGGACTTAAAGAGATACCTGTCCTCCACTCCAACACTTGTCGCACCTAAGCCACAAGAGAAGTTGCTGCTATATATAGCGGCAACCAATCAAGTGGTTAGTGCTGCGTTAGTAGTGGAGAGGGAGGCGGATGATGAGCTAGCAACCACGGCAGACGCATCCGGCGACAAGCAAGGGACTTCACCGGCAAGCTCTGGTCCCGACAAAGATGGATTTGTGCAGGCGTGTGAGAAGATGCAGAAAAGAATGGTGCAGCGCCCAGTTTACTTTGTCAGTTCCCTTCTGCAGGGGCTAGGTCAAGGTACTCTGTGTGCAGAAATTGCTTTTCGCCTTCTCATGGCCTCGAGAAAGCTGCGCCATTACTTCCAAGCACATGAGATCACAGTCGTCACTCGCTTTCCGCTGAAGAGGATACTGCAAAATCCAGAAGCAACAGGCAGGATTGTCGAGTGGGCACTGGAACTGTCAAGCTTTGGCCTCAAGTTTGAGAGCACTTCAACTATCCAAAGTAGAGCATTGGCGGAGTTCATAGCAGAATGGATGCCAACACAAGATGAAGAAATTCCAGAAACCAGCATCCCCGTCAAGGAAGCAAGCAAAGAGTGGCTGATGTACTTTGATGGTGCCTTCTCACTGCAAGGCGCCGGTGCGGGCGTGCTACTTGTTGCACCCACCGGAGAGCACCTCAAGTACGTAGTCCAGATGCACTTTCCCAAGGAGCAAGCAACAAACAATACTGCAGAGTATGAAGGTTTGCTTGCCGGTCTCAGGATCGCAATAGACCTTGGGATCAAGAAGCTCATTGTCAGGGGTGACTCACAGCTTGTCGTCCGCCAAGTAAACAAGAATTATTAGAGTCCGTTGATGGAAGCTTACATTGATGAAGTGAGAAAGCTAGAAGAGCACTTTGACGGCCTACAGATGGAACATGTTCCAAGAGCTCAGAACGACATTGCTGATGGCTTGTCAAAGTGCGCCGCACTTAAGTTACCTGTGGAACCAGGGATCTTTGTGCTCAAGCTGACTCAACCATCTGTAACGCCATCAACTGGATAGAACAAGAAGAGGAAGTTGATTTCTGGTGACTATTTTCCGGCAGAGCTCCCTGAAGCCGCCGCCTAGAAGGTCCCCAAGATCAACACCAAGAGTGCTGAGGAGCAGTCTGCTCCGACAAGCCCTAGGGTTTGTTCCATTGAAGCAGACGCTCCCGACAAGTTTTGCTCCGGCAAGCTTGTCGGGAACGCAAGTCCGGCTGAGCTGCAGTTCTCGCCGAGAAGCGGATGTTCCCGCAGCAGCAGATGTGCCTTTAGTCCTTGTTGTCGAGCCGCAAGCTCCAAAGATGGGCACAAGAGATTGTCCATTTCCTTCAGACAGAGAACTTCCCAAGAGCAAGAAGAAGCGAAAAGAGTAGCCCGGCAGTCAAGTATGTACCAGTTTGTCGACAACACACCGCATGTAAGAAGACTCAACAACATGAAATTGAAGTGTATTCACCGGGAAGATGGACAAAAGCTGTTGGCAGAGATACATGGAGGCATATGTGGTCACCACATTGGCGCAAGAGCACTTGCCGGCAAAGCATTCCGGCAAGGTTTCTTTTGGCCGACAGCCCTCCAGGATGCAACTGCACAAGTAACCAAGTGTGAAGCGTGCCAGTTCCATTCCAAGCAGATGCACCAGCCAGCTCAAGCTCTCCAGACGATCCCTTTATCCTGTCCATTTTCGTTCTGGGGGCTCGACATCATCGGCCCCTTTCCCCGAGCTGTCGGGGGCTTTGAGTACTTGTACGTTGCAATCGACAAGTTCACAAAGTGGCCAGAAGTGGAAGCAGTGAGGAAGGTGACAGCACAGTCAGCAGTCAAGTTCTTTAGGTCGATTGTTTGCCGTTTCGGGATCCCTAACAGGATCATCACCGACAACGGCATACAATTAACGAGCCGCACCTTCATTCAGTTCGTCCAAGATCTTGGCGCCAAGGTCTGCTTCGCTTCTGTTGCTCATCCGAGAAGTAACGGTCAAGCGGAGAGGGCGAATGCTGAAGTGCTGCGTGGGCTCAAGACCAGGACTTTCGACAGGCTGCACAAGTGCGGAAGAAAATGGATTGAGGAGCTCCGGTGGTTCTTTGGTCGATCAGACGACGCCAAATCGAGCCACCGCCGACACCTTCGCTCTAGTCTATGGAGCAGAGGCAGTTCTCCCCACGGAACTCAGATATCGGGTCACCTCGAGTGCTCGCTATGATGAGCTCGAGCAAGAGAAGGCGCGACAAGATGACGACCGCTCCTTGAGGAGGACCGTCTTCGTGTCTGACGAGCTGCTCGATACCAGCAAGCTTTGCGCCGCTACCATAGCCGCAAAGTTAATGCCGAAGTCTCGAGGAAGGCGACCTTGTTCTTCGCGCGCTCAGTCCGCCAAGAATTCCAACAAGTTGACGCTGAAGTGGAAGGCCCTTACCGGGTGAAACGAGTCACTAGGCTGGCGCTGTCCGCTTTGAGACCGAAGATGGCATTCCGTGAGCAACTCCTGGAACATTGAGCATCTTCGTAAGTTTTACTCAGAAGCGCGGTTGCGGAACCTGTTCCGCAACCACCTTTTGTACAAGTCTTGCCGATGTTGCATGTAATCCTTTGTACAAAGCCGGGCGCAGACCCCGTGCATAAGTAAAGCTCATGTGCTCCGCACATCTTGTCAATTTCATGCTTTCTACTTTATTTTTGCATGTATTATCTGACACTTTGTGCAGCACCTACCCCGGTAAGCAATAACGAGCCGCAAGGCTCCATATCTTTATTTTCTCTTCTTTCTCTTTCTCGAAGAAAGGAAGGTTCCCTCGCCCACAAGTTTGCCAGGGGGAAAGGAGAAGATAATGGTGTGGACCGAGCGTCGTTCAAGAAAGTTTCGCCTTACCGGGAAGCAAACGACAGAAAAGCTAAGTTGCCAAAGTTTGAGCAATCAGTTTTATAATTTTTAGGTTATCTTCCTCGAACGGCTGTACTTTGTATGGAAAACCTGTGTGCGGAGGAACCAACTCATAGCTAGTTGCGCCCTTACTTTGTTTCGAGTCCGCTCAACAACTTAAGTGAGCTGCGACTAGTTGCGACAAGGTTTCTTGTCGGTGGCGGCACCGCCAAAGAAGGCTCTCGACGTCTCAACTCTCAGCGCCATGCTAAGATGCCTATGCCGACAAGTTCCCTAAAAGCGTAGGGCAAAAACATACAAAGGAAGGAATCAAGTAAAGGAAATAACATAGCAATCACTACCCGAGATAGAGTTATATTACAAGATGGCTTGTCACAGCTCTAATAGATTGTTCTCCTAACATGACCAGCAGCGACAAGGAAAAGAGAAAACGGGCGGACTAATCTACGCGATCGCCCTCAACCCTCTTGATCTTGCTCACCTTGTCCACAATGGGTGCGACAAGGGTCTTGAGCGCTTCCACATCAGCATCCGGCGGCAAGGACTTGAGGACGTTGGTGAGATTGAGGCCTGGATTGCGGAAGGCCACCTTCATCAGCACCTTCTGAAGAGCTCCCGCGCAGATCTGGCGCGACTCGTCGGCCAGCTGCTTTGGGTTCTCTTCCCGGAGTCGCTGGAGAGCTGTCACCACGCCTTTGAAGAACAAGCTGAGCTTGGCGCTGGGTTGGAGGTGCTCATCGGAGGAATACCCAAGATCTTCCATCCCCAGCTGCGCCAGCTCCCTGTCGATGGCTGCAGCAACATCCACGAGACCCTCGGTCCAGTGCTCCACATTCTCCCTAAAGGTGTTCTGGGCGGCAGCAGCACTCGCCAGCAACGCCTCGTCGGCCTTGATCTTCTCCTTCAAGGCCACCTCCTGATCCCTGGCGCCGTCCAGCGTCTGAGTCAAGGTGGTCAGCTTCAACTCAAGATCTGCATTGGAGTCCTTGGCGGCGCTGAGCTCCTTGCTCCTCTCGGCGAGATGGCCCTGCAGCTCGCCAGGAGTGTAGGTGTCCTTTTCGCGCTCATGCTTGAGTGCAGCAAGCTCCTCGCCGCTCTCCTTCAGATTGGCCTCCAGCTGCATCACCTTCGTCTCCAACTCCTTCTTGGAGGCCTCGGCAGCTGCGGCAGCATCCTTTGCTTCCTCGAGAGCCCCGCCAAATGTTTGCTCGCGCGTGGCAAGATCCTCCTCATGGCTGTCAAGATTAACCCTCCTCTGCGCCAACTCGCCTTCCTGCGCAGACAGCTTCTTGGTGGCAAGCCGCTGTTGCTCCTTAGCTTCAGCCTTCTCGAGGAGGAAGGCTTTACGCTCCTCGGCGAGTCGCTCCCGCTCCTCTGCCAAGGACCGGAGAGCTTCCTGATTGAGGCCCCGGAGCTCCTCCGCTTCTCGATGTCCGCTCCGCCTTGCGACAAGCGCTTCCGGGATTCCAGCTTGCTTGCGGGCGCGGTAGAGCGACAACAGCTTCCAGCAGAATCGCTCCTCCTCAGACTCGCCGCTGCTGCTGCTTGGCGCGTCGACCAGCGTCAGCCCAGCGGAGGCGAGCAGCTCTTCATCAAAGGTCTCTCCTTCGACCGGAGCCCTCGAGCTCGACGCCCAGGGGAGCTTGATGAAGACGCCATCGCCGGCCTTCAAATAGGCGCCGGGCTGGGGCTCTTCGGAGCCTGACGCTGCAGCAGCGGCGGAGGGATCGGCGGTCGGCGTAGCGCCAGACGCTCCTGCGGCCTCAGGGCCGTCAGTGCAATCGCCGGACCCCTCGCCAGCTTCTGCGGCGGCAGCTTTGGCGGCCTCTTCGTCGGCGGGCTCGTCAGCGCCAGCTTCTTCTTCGATGGCGGCGGCATCGTCAGTATTGCCGCGCGCGTCCTCCTCGCCGGCGACCTCGGTCTCCATCGGCTCTGTGGCAGATGGATCTGACGACCAAAAAAATAAAGAAAAGTCAAGCAAATATCCAAAAAGAAAATCAGAAGAAGAAGAACACAAGGGAAGTTTTCAGGCAAAAGGATTACCTGTGCTAGGGTCTGCAGTCATGGTCTCCACCACCGGGGGGTCGCTGGTGCTGTCCTTGCCGGAGAACGCTCCCTTGCCGGGGAATCCTCCCTTGGCGGTGTAGTCGAAGCAGATGGCATGTCAGGAGCGGCTTCAGGGCACTCCTGGTGGGGCTGCTCTGCTCCTACACAAACCAGCAGTCAGATATCAGCCAAGAAAGAGCACCCATGCACGCCTAACAGCAGGAAGTAAACCATATACTTACGCTGGGGGCTGCGCTGGGGGCTGCTTTGAGGAAGAGTTGCCGCGTCCGGCAAGGTGGTCTCGGACGCGCCTCCTGCTGTCGCGGTGGGATCGTCCTCGATGACAATCACCGGGACCTTGGCTCTCTTCGACGCTCTCTGGGCCAGCGTCCTGAAAAGGAATGAGTTCAGAGTGAAGCAAATCAGATACAAGGCAAAGCAACAAATCGAAGAACTACAAGTACAGCAAAGAATCTTACTCTTCTTCTTCCTCGTCGGAGCTGAGCGCGGAGAGATCAAATTCTGGCTCGCCTCCGGTGCGACGAGGCGGAGGAGTGGGTTCCCTTGGCCGCTTGGCGGGAGCAGAAGCGGTGGTCTGGGAGGGCCCCGCTCCGGTTGCCGCAGCGGCGTGAGGTGCTCCCGCGGCAACGGTGCTTGCCGCGGTGGAGCGCGTCGCGCGGCGCGGCGGCTGTTGGCCCGTCTGCCGCCCCGCTACATCTCCGGCCTTGCGAAGACGCCTTCTTGGTGGAGCTGGGGGCTCCGCTCGCGGCAAGCTGTTTGAAGGAGGGGAGGAGGCGCCCTCGGCGGGCTCGCTTGACTCAGCTTCGGGCCCGACAAGCTCTTCCTCGCCGGCAAACTCCCCTCGCTCGACAAGGCTTGCCGCCTCTGCTGCCTCTGCCTCCTCCACGGTGAATCCGAACTCGCCCGCGGCAGCAGCTGCTGCCGCCTCTTCCAGCCTGGTGGCGATGCGCTGCATCTCATCATCGGTGGTGTCGCGGGTGAGGCTCTTCTGTTCATCGGGGCGGACCGGCACTTCTACCAGACCGTCAAAGAACTCCCGCACGACGTCGTCTGCAGGCTCTTGCCAAGTTGGGACAATTCCATGCGAGTCGCACAGCGGCATCATTGCATGGATGCGGTCGAGCGAGGAATTGTTGCACAGCGGAACGACACCCCTCGGCAACCTGAACATTTCGGGATGATCGGGGTTGGGCTTGAACAGTTCCAAGAGCATCGCGTCCAGTTCCAAGACGGTGAAGTTGAAGTTGAGGCCCGGGCGCAGCCTCATGATATCCGCCACGTTCTGGAATTCCCAGGCGGGTCTCCTCCTCTCCTGCAAGGGGGCGATGCGCCGGCGAAGAAAGTCTGCGCCAACGGTGCCTACAGTGAGCCCGGCAAGTCTAAGGCGAAGGATTCGGGTGACGGCAATCTTCAGCCTAGCGTCTTCCGGGGCCACGTTGCTCCAATCGTTGCCGCGCACTATTGGGGTTTGACGCTGGGTGGTAAATGACTGCGGGTTCTCCTCGACAATCCAGCACCAGTCTGCCCTCCATTCCTCCCACTTGCTGCGGAGCTCTCCCTCCAGATAAGCTTCCTTCTTGCCAATCCTCGAGATCCAAGCGATTCCGCCGGCAAGAGTCTCCCCTCTCTCAACTCGGGGCATAAAGAAGTGGCGGAAAAGAGCTACGTTGGGATAGACTCCGACAAAGTTTTCGCATAGATGTGCGAAAAGTGCCATGGTCAGAACATCATTGGGGGTGAAGTCAAGGAGGCGGAACCCGTAGGTGTTCATGATATCGCAGAAAAATTTAGAGAAGGGCGGGCAGAGCCCGCAGTAGAAGAACAACGCGAAGAAGGGATATCCGTTCGGAGCTAGTTCCGAAGCAGCAGCTGGAAGTACCTTCGTGCGCGGATGCGCTCGCGTCTCGTCGACCAGAAGAGGTAGTAGTACTCCCTCAGATCCTTCGCGGCGAGCTGGGGGAGATTGCCGCTCCTTTCGCAGCGCCGCGAGCCGCTGCGCCTCGGCCGACTTCACGGCCTTCCCCTTGTCGGCTTTCGGAGCCATGGCAGAAGTGGTGGGGGAGATCGACGGCGTCGGTGGTGCTGGTGGCGATGGGGGGCGGAGCGCTGCGCTCTTCAGCCTTGGGAAGAAGGGGGGAGCAGCGGAGGTTTTTCAAGATTGGACAGCAACTGGCGAGGTGGGCGAACTGCCCCTGTTTCCCCTGCTTATAAAGAGGGAGGGGCGGACGTTCCGCCTTTCCGAATAGAGAAACCCCCCACGATCTCTCCCACGACGCCGCATTCGACGCGTGCCGTTCGTGGAGGGCGTGGTGGGTCCGGAGTGAGTTACGGCGTAACCCTTGCCCTGTTTTGGGCCTGGCCCAACAGCGCTCGGCACCGTGTGTGGCCCAGGCCCGGGGGCTCCTGTCGGTGTACTAGAGTAGGGGTACCCTATTATCCCGAACTTGTGCACGGCAGTTGCAGCACCAGCGGCAAGGCTTGCCGGTGACCGCCAAGGTCCTCCGTGGTTCCTTTGGAGCCATTCAAGAACAAAGTATTTAAGCCAAGGAGACAAGGCCCGGCAAGAGGAGCTTGCCGGAAGGCCAACCAAGGCACCTAGGAGACAAGGCCCGGCAAGAGGAGCTTGCGGGAAGGCCCGATGAGCGACAAGCTTCCGGACGCGACAAGGCAACAACCGCGGCAAGGCGCTTGCATGGCAGATTACCACTGTTCCTGCGCTCGGACATCCACCAACGTGTCGCCTCAGGACCTTTCGGTAGCGCCAAGTGGCAAGAGGTCTGTCGCCAGCAGAGCGCGTGGCAAGCGGCGCCGACAAGATTGCCATCGTGGCAAGCGGTGGCACCCGACGGTCCCTGTTTGCACTGTTTGGGCGACGTAGACGGGCATTTAATGCCTTTGTCCCCTGCCGTCGGGTTAGGTATGATACATCGCATGTAGTTGTACCAACCGCATTATTTTTCCATTTTTACCCTTGTCTATGTTGCCACCTGTCGGAGACCCTTGAGCATATAAAAGGAGGCCCATGCATAGCGTGAGGAGGGTTCGAAAGGTTCGAAGCCAGAAAACACTCACGCTAGGTCTAGTTAGCAGCTGGTGTGTACTGTAGCACTCAGCGCTCCCTAGCAAGAATTCAATACACTCAGACATGCAGCAGTTGGAGTGTTATCTCTCGGAGAGCTCGAAGCTGGGTAAACTGCTCGTGTGCTTCGCCTCGATCTGCTCTTCGTGCGACCTCCGCCCCCCGCCGAACCGAAAGGGGCTCGGTCCGCCGGTCCCATAGGTGTTCGTGGGTCAGATCAGCTTCCCCGACAACACCTTTTGAGAGGGACACATATTAATCATGAATTTATTAGAATACACTATGTACTTCACTTGTATCTTTTGAGCTAGGCAGTTGCTCTAGTGCTTCACTTATACCTTTATAGAGCATGACGGTGGTTTTATTTTGTATGAATTGATGAACTCTCATGCTTCACATATATTATTTTGAGAGTCTTAAAAATAGTATGGCAATTTTCTTAGGTTATGAATTTGGTCCTAATATGATGGGCATCCAAGATGGATATAATAAATAACTTCATAAAGAGGACTGAATATATGAGAACTTTGATTCCATGCATTTTTTTGAGATATAAAGATGGTGATATTAGAGTCATGCTAGAGAGTAATTGTGGATTAGTAGAAATAGTTATATTAAAGGTTGTGATCCCCGAAGCATGCACGTATGGTCTATCGTTATGTGATGAAGTTAGAGCATGATTTATTTTTGATTGTCTTCCTTATGAGCGGCGGTCGGGACGAGCGATGGTCTTTTCCTACCAATCTGTCCCCCTAGGAGCATGCGTATTAGTACTCTGCTTGGATGGCTAATAAATTTTTGCAATAAGTATGTGCGTTTTTATGACTAATGTTGAGTCCATGGATTATACACACTCTCACCCTTCCACCATTGCTAGCCTCTCTAGTACCGTGCTACTTTCACCAGTGCATTAAACCCACCATATACCCTTCCTCAAAACAGCCACCATACCTACCTATTATGGCATTTCCATTGCCATTCCAAGATATATTATCATGCAACTGCCACCATTCCGTTTATTATGACACATACCATCATTGTCATATTGCTTTGCATGATCGTATGATAGCTAGCGTGATATTTCCATGGCTTGTTCATTTTTTGAAATTTTTGCTATGTTAGATCATTGCACATCCTGGTACACCGCCAGAGGCATTCATATAGAGTCATATCTTTGTTATAGTATCAAGTTCTAATTCTTGAGTTGTACTTAAATAAAAGTATGATGATCATCACTATTAGAGCATTGTCCCATGTGGGGAAAGGATGATGGAGGCTATGATTCTCCAACAAGTAGAGATGAGACTCTGGACTTAAAATAAAAAAGATGCCAAAGATCCCAATAAAAAATAAAAAAGAGGCAAAAGAGCCCAAAATAAAAAAAAGACAACAAGAAAAAACATGAGAGAAACAGAGAGAAGGGACAATGTTACTATCCTTTTCCGCACTTGTGCTTCAAAATAGCACCATGTCCTTGATGATAGAGAGTCTCCTATTTTATCACTTTCATATACTAGTGGGATTTTTTCATTATAGAACTTGGCTTGTATATTCCAATGATGGCCTTCCTCAAATTGCCCTAGGTCTTTGATACGTCTCCAACCTATCTATATTATATTATCTGTTTTGGATGCTTTATATGCATTGATTTGCTATTTTATATTATTTTTGGGACTAACTTTTTAACCTAGAGGCCAGTGCCGGTTTCAGTTTTTTCCTTGCTTTTGAGTTTTACAAGGAAGGAATATCAAACGGAGTCCAAACGAGCTGAAAATTTAAGGTGATTTTTTATGGACCAGAAGAGACCCACAGAGCATCGGAGTTGGTCCAGAAGAGTTCGGAGGCGACCACAAGTCTAGGGGGCGCCCCCCTAGGGCACACCCCTGGCTTGTGGGCTCCTAGGGAATTCCCCTGACTTGTTTCCGATGCCAAAAATTCCTATAAATATAGAAACCCCCGAAAACAAACCTAGATCAGAAGTTCCACCGCCGCAAGCCTCTGTAGCCACGAAAAACCAATCGGGAGCCTGTTCCGGCACCCTCCCGAAGGAGGAAACCATCACTGGAGGCCATCTTCATCTTCCCAACGATCTCCATGACGAGGATGGAGTAGTTCACCCTCGGGGCTTTGGGTATGCACCAGTAGCTATGTGTGTGATCTCTCTCTCTCTCTCTCTCTCTCTCTCTCTCTCGTGTTCTTGATTTGGCACGATCTTGATGTACCACAAGCTTTGTTACTATAGTTGGATCATATGGTGTTTCTCCCCCTCTACCTTCTTGTGATCAATTGAGTCTTGCCCTTTGAGGTTTTGTTATGTTGGATTGAGTATTGAATTTGAGAACACTTGATGTATGTCTTGTGATGTCTTGATGTATGTTTTGGCACTCAACTCATGGATTCCTGAGGTGACATTGGGGTAATCTATGCATAGGGGTTGGTGCACATTTTCGTCCTACGTTCTCCGATATAAACATTGGAGTGACTCTTTATTGCACTTTGAGGGGTTGTTATGTGATCCAAATATGTTATCATTGTTGAGAGAATCTGCACTACTGAAAGTATGAACCCTAAGCATTGCAATACCGTTTTACTCACTTTTGTTACTAGCTACCTTTCTGTTTTTATATTTTCATATTACAAAAACCTATATCTAAGATCCATATTACACTTGTATCACCATCTCTTCGGCGAACTAGTGCACCTATACAATTTACCATTGTATTGGGTGTGTTGGGGACACAAGACACTCTTTGTTATTTGGTTGCAGGGTTGTATGAGAGAGACCAGAGAGACCATACTCATCCTACGCCTCCCATGGATTGATAAACCTTAGGTCATCCACTTGAGGGAAAATTGCTACTGTCCTACAAAACTCTGCGCTTGGAGGCCCAACACGAGTCTACAAGAAGAAAGGTTGCGTAGTAGACATGAAGCTCTTTTCTGGTGCTATTTCGGGGGAGGTGAGTGCTTGAAGGTATATCTTTATGTCTTGCAATTGGATCTTTCAGTTTCTTGTTTTATCACTAGTTTAGTCTATAAAATAAAACTACAAAAAATGGAATTGAGGTTGCCTCATATGCTTCATCTTTTTAATGTCTTCCGCGAAAATGATGGAAAGGAAAATTATGCTCAAGTGTTAGAAGAAGAAGTCAATATAATATGTGGAACTAGATCTTTGAATGATGGCCATAAGCTTGGGGATGCTATATTTGATGAAGATGACATTTTTAGTCCCCCATGTTTTGATCAGAAAATTTGCTATGATGCAGGATCTTTGCCATTAGCCAGCTCTTTGCCGTCTACTAGCTGACGACAAAGAAGGTCTTTGCCATCAGCTTATAGAAAACTGACGGCAAAGAAAGAGCTGACGACAAAGATCATTTTTGCCATCACCCAGCTCTTTGCCATCTACTAGAGGACGACATAGAATCTTTTCCGTCCGCTAGCATACGGCAAAGAGTGAGGGTAGCCAACTAACTAGAACCGCCTAACGGCCACTTTCTTTCCCGTCTGCTAGCAGACGGCAAAGAAGGTGGCCAACTTAACAGCCGTTTCCCCCGGCCCGAGCCGACTAGCTAGGCTCTTTGTCATCTGCTAGCAGACGCCAAAGAGCTTTGACATAACCAAAAAAGGTCAGTGCTTGTGCGCCACCCCTCTCTCTCTCCTCTCATCTCACTCGTGCTGCCCCCTTGCCCGAGCCGCCCCCGCCCCCGACCCCCACCGCCCCGGACCCCCAAGGCCGCCCGCTGCCCTAGCGCCCCGGCGCCCCACCAAGGGCTTCTAGCCGCCACGGCACCCGGCGCCCGCCCGTCGCCCCATGCTCGGCAGCCTCGCCCAAATTACCTGGTGAGGTTCTTCCTTTTTTCTTTTTTCTTGTTGTTTTTGATTTAGACTGTACTGTTTTAGGTTATTTGATTTAGTTGCTTTTTTTAGGTTAGTAGATTTTTGGTTAGTTTTTTTATATTTAGTCATATTTTAGGTTAGTCATATTTTAGGTTATTAGTACATTTTGTGAGATAAAAAAAAGAAGTAAAGAAGAAAAAGTAGAAGCGGAGAGGAACACGGAAAATAAGGAAAATGAAGAAGAAAAAGAAGACAAGAGGAAGAATGAAAAGATGGAAGAATAAGAAGAAAAAGAAGGCGAGGAAAACGGAAAATAAAGAAGAAGAAGAAGAAGAAGAAGAAGAAGAAGAAGAAGAAGAAGAAGAAGAAGAAGAAGAAGAAGAAGAAGAAGAAGAAGAAGAAGAAGAAGAAGAAGAAGAAGAAGAAAGAAGAAAGAAGAAGAAGATTAAAAAAAAGTAGAAGTGGAATATGAAAAAAAAAAGAAGTAGGAAAAGAAGAAAAAGAGGGTCGACGAGTGGTCGAGGGGTCGAGGATCGAGGGGAAAAGGACTCGAGGGTCTAGGGGTCAAGGATCGAGGTGTCGAGGGGTTGAGGGTCGAGGGGAAAAGGGGTTGAGGGTCGAGGGGAAAAGGGGTCGAGGGGTCGATGATCGAGGGGAAAAGGAGTCGAGGGTCTAGGGGTCAAGGATCGAGGTATCGAGGGGTCGAGGGGAAAAGGGGAAAAGGGGTCGAGGGGTCGAGGATCCAGGGGAAAAGTTGTCGAGGGTCTAGGGGTGGAGGATCGAGGTCTCAAGGGGTCAAGGGTCAAGGGGAAAAGGAGTTGAGGGGTCAAGGATCGAGGGGAAAAGGAGTCGAGGGTCTAGGCTTCGAGGAAGGAGGTGTCGAGGGGTCGAGGGTCGCCGAGTGGTCGAGGGGTCAAGGATTTGCCATCCCGACCACGACCCCCTAACCCCGACCCTAAAATGACACCCCGACCCCGACACGACACCCCGACACCGCGACCCCAACACAGCACCCCGACCCCTACACAACACCCCCGACCCTGACACGACACTACCGACACCCCGAACCCCGACACGATGCCCCGACACCCCGACACGGCACCCCCGACCCCAATACAGCACCCTGACCCCGACACGACACCCCCGACACCCCGACCCCGACACCTCGACCCCTGATACCTCCCGAAAAAGGTGCTCTTCGGTCTTCTAGAGGCCGATGGAGTCATATATTTGTGAATTGTGAGTTAGGTCATATATTTTTCAATTTATTGATCCCGGAGCATATATAGATGATGGAGACTAATATTAGTAATGTCGGGTATTCAATTATTGTTATGTACATATAAAAAATTATTAATTAGTTCATGTTCTTAGGTATTCAATTTTTATTATGTTCATGATGATGATACACTTAATTTTTTATTATGCTTATGTTGTACTAATTTAGTTTACTCTTTGTCATTGCAGGTGTTGATAGATGGTGGGCGTGTGCTGGGAGGGGTGTTTCCATTCCACCCTAGCACCTCCGGCGAGCGCTGCTAGACAGTATGCAAACACCACTTGCTTCTTCGACCAGGAGAGGTCGGGGGAAGACGAAGAGGGGTCCGTGGACGTGGCGGCGGGAGAGGTAGGAAGGCTGCTACGCCTTCCTCGCCACCACCCTAGATGATTCTCCCAACCATAGAACTGCTCCATGTGAGGTGGAACCATCTGACGAGGACCCGTCTCGGACTCCGGTCCACGGGCCTCGAGCTGACGAGCCTCGGGTCGCCTAGCCTTCGTCCCACGAGACTCGGGTCCTAGAGTCTTCGTCCCACGAGACTCCGGTCCTAGAGTCTTCGTCATACGTGACTCCGGAGGCTAGTGGCCATGCTGATGGTGGCGACGACAGCTTTTTCGAGGATAGCTATAGCGAGGGCTGATGTCTACTACGCAACTTTATTCTTGTAGACTCGTGTTGGGCCTCCAAGCGTAGAGTTTTGTAAGACAGTAGCAATTTTCCCTCAAGTGGATGACCTAAGGTTTATCAATCCGTGGGAGGTGTAGGATGAAGATGGCGTCTCTCAAACGACCCTGCAACAAAATACAAGAAATCTCTGGTGTCCCCAACACCACCCAATATAATGTCAAATATTGATGAAAGAAATATATTTTTATAATCTCAATAAATAAAAACAGCAAGGTAGCAATTAGTAAACGGGCACAAAATCGGTGTTGCAATGCTTAAAAACAAGGCCTAGGGTCCGTACTTTCGCTAGTGCAATCTCTCAACAGTGCTAACATAGTTGGATCATATGATTATCCCTCAAAGTGCAGCAAAGAATCACTCCCGAGTTATGTCGGTGTACAAAAGTAGGGGATCTGCTTTTGACCCCTTTACTTGTGCACGGGTAGTCAGAGACTCCCGCCATGACCACGCATAAACACGGCAGGAAGGGGGAGCCGGAGAGAAGCCAAGGCCACAAGGAAAATGAAGCAACGACAAGGACCAAGACCACAAAGAGCAGAGGGACGAAGCAGGTTCCCCCGGCAAGACCCTTGCCGGGGCAGCCCGGCCACACCAGCCGAGCGAGCCACCCTTGAGCCCACCAATGCTCAGACAAATGCGTTGGGACAGGGCTTAGGAGGCACCTTCATGGTGGCATGCAGATCTTTGTGAAGACATAGAATGCTCAAGATCAAATGAGGGTAAGAGGACAGCCATCCTCACCGAAGAAACCCACAAGCCACCCCCCCGGCAAGACCCTTGCCGGGGAAGCCAGCGTGCCACAGCCAGACCCTTGCCGGGGAAGCTAGCGTGCCACAGCAAGACCCTTGCCGGGCCACCCGGCAAGACCCTTGCCGGGCAACCCGACAAGGCCCCCGCCAACGCACACCAGCTGGGCCACTGTCAGGCCCGCAACAGATAAGCCTTACACCGTTCGCATGCAGCTGCCGACCTAACCAGCTGGGCAGGCACCTGCATGGCGGCATGCAATCCTTCGTGGAGGCTCCACCACCGCCCCACCTCAACTGCCTGCCTGCCAACATGGCACCGCATGCGTCGCTGGCTAGGGCGCGTGTCGAAGCGAGAAGGAGCGGCGACGGATGGGACGGGCCTCGCCCCCGTCGCCAATAAAGCGAAGGGACAACTAAGCCTCGCATTAAATGCGTCTTGTCCTGTAATACGAGGGATAACCTCGCAGCATTGTACCCTTTCCACCTCCTGCTTGCCACTGTGGCGACCCCTTTTCCTATAAACGGAGGCCCATGCGACCAGGAAAAGGATTCGACTCTTTGGAACCTCGCAACACCTAGAGCTAGTTCAAGAGCTCAAGAACACTAAATACATCCACCAAAGCAGGACTAGGGTTTTACGCATCCTCGCGGCCCGAACCTAGGTAAATCCCCCTTTGTGTCATCTATTGGTCCCGCTCTTCTCACGATCCACGCGCCCCGCAACCGTAGAAGGGATTCTAGTGATCCCATAGGTGTCGTTTCCCACCGACATCTTTGGCGCACCAGGTAGGGGGGAAGATGACCGGCAAGACTCCTAGCACCCATTCCAGCAAGCGCACCTCTTCGGGGTGTTGCACTCCCGTTGAGGACGTGCCAGAGAGCTCCGCCGGCAGGAGCAAGAAGTCCAGAGCCATGCCACCAGAAACGAAGAAGGTGCCCGTCAAGGAGGACGGTACGGGGGGAGTTTTTACCATAAGCTCCACCCTCGACAGCAAAGAGGAAAGCGGGCTCGTCGCCTTCCTACGGGCGAATGTCGATGTGTTTGTATGGCAAGCCTCCGACATCCCCGGTGTTCCCAGGGAGGTGATTAAGCACCACCTTGCTGTCTGTCCTCATGCGCGGCCCGTCAAGCAGAAGGTCCGGAAGCAAGCTCTGGAGAGGCATGAGTTCATCACAGAGGAAATTAGAAAGCTAGAGGCGGCGGGCTTGGTGAGAGGAGTACCACCCAACGTGGTTGGCCAATCCGGTAGTGGTGTGCAAGGCAAATGGGAAATGGAGGATGTGTATTGATTACACAGACATCAATAAGGCCTGCCCAAAGGATCCTTTCTCGTTGCCGCGCATCGACCAGATTGTTGACTCCACGGCTGGGTGTGACCTCTTATCGTTCCTGGACGCCTACTCAGGATACCACCAGATCTTCATGACAAAGGAAGACGAGGAAAAGACAGCATTCATCACCCCATGTGGTACGTATTGCTTTTTACGGATGCCATTTGGGTTGAAGAGTGCTAGCTCGACCTTTGCAAGAGCAGTCCAAATTGGTTTTCAGCCCCAGCTACATAGAAATATGGAAGCTTATATGGATGACATAGTGGTCAAAACCAAGGACAAGGCAACGCTCGTGCAAGATCTAGAGGAAACATTTGGGAACCTGTGCAAGATCAACCTCAAATTGAACCCTGAGAGGTGTGTCTTCGGCGTCCCGTACGGCAAGCTTCTCGGGTTCTTTGTGTCCCAGCGCGGGATTGAAGCAAACCCAGATAAGATCAAGGCTATCGAGCAGATTGAGGCACCCTAACGGATCAAGGACGTGCGTCGGCTCACTGGCTGCGTCGCTGCCATGAGCCGGTTCATCTCCAAGTCCGCAGAGCGTGCCCTTCCTTTTTTCAAAATCTTAAAGAATGCAGGGCCGATGGAGTGGACCCCAGAGGCAGAGGCGGCGCTGCAAGATTTGAAGAAGTACCTCTCCTCTACCCCAGTGTTGGTTGCGCCTAGACCACAAGAACCGTTGCTGCTTTATCTAGCGGCAACGAATCAGGTGGTTAGCGATGCACTAGTGGTGCAGAGAGAGGTTGATGAAGAGACAGCCGCCGCGACAGAGTCGACGGTTGGTGGGTCGGAACCCTCCCCGGCATTGCTCAGCCCCGGCAAGGCTGAATCCCCGGCAGGGTCCGGCCCTGGCAAGACTGGCGCCCATGCGACAGGACCCACGCGACCAGGTGAAGAAGCGCAGTAGAAGAAAATGGTGCGGCACCCAGTTTACTTCGTCAGCTCCCTTTTGCAGGGGCCTAGGTCGAGGTACTCAGGTGTGCAAAAGCTGCTCTTCGGCCTCCTTATGGCCTCGAGGAAGCTGCGCCATTACTTTCAAGCGCATGAGATCATGGTGGATACCCGCCTCCCATTGCAACGGATACTGCATAACCCAGATGCAACGGGGAGGATTGTTGAATGGGCCTTGGAGCTGTCAAGCTTCGGTTTAAACTTCGAAAGTACCTCGACGATTCAGAGCAGAATCTTGGCGGAGTTTGTTGCAGAATGGACCTCGACGCCTAACGAAGAGGTACAAGAGACCACTCTCCCCGGCAAGGAAACGAATCGCAACTGGATCATGTACTTTGATGGTGCCTTCTCGCTGCAAGGCGCCGGCGCTGGTGTGCTACTTGTCGCACCCACCGGAGAGCACCTCAAGTACGTCGTACAGATGCACTTCCCCGGGAGATGTCAACCAACAACACCGCCGAGTACGAGGGCTTGCTTGCCGGTCTCAGGATCGCGGCGGACCTCGGGGTTAAAAAGCTCATCGTCAGGGGTGACTCACAGCTCGTCGTCAGGCAGATAAACAAGGACTATCAAAGCCCATTGATGGAAGCTTACGTGGATGAGGTGAGGAAACTGGAGGAACACTTTGAGGGTATACAAGCGGAGCATGTCCCTCGGGTGGAGAACGACATCGCCGATTACCTGTCGAAGCGCGCTGCCCTCAAGCTACCTGTGGAACCGGTTACTTTTGTGCTTCAGTTAACCTAGCCGTCCGTTGAACCATCGACCAGGCGGAACAAGCGGAGGAATCTAGGCCCCGGCAAATACTTCCCCACCGAGATCCCCGGAGCCGCCGGTGAAGATGTTGCTACGGATGCCGATCCTGCCACGGGGCAACCGACTCAGGCAGGACCTCAGGGCATGGCCGTGGTGGCGGCCGCTCCCATGGCAGAAGAAATGTCTTTGGTCCTTGTCGTCGAGCCGCAGGCTCCGCATGGGCACAGCATACCATCCAATTCCTTCAAAAAGGAGAGCTTCCCGAGGAACAGGAAGAAGCAGAAAGAGTTGCCCGCCGGTCTGCTCTGTTCCAATTCGTTGACAGCATATTGTACAGAAGAAGACCGAATGTGGTGAAATTGATGTGCATTTCCCGGGAGGAAGGACAAAAGCTGTTGGCAGAGATACATGGAGGCATATGTGGCTCCCACATAGGGTCGAGGGCCCTTGCCGGCAAGGCCTTCAGGCAAGGTTTCTTCTGGCCCACCGCCCTCCAGGATGCGACGGCGCTAGTAACCAAGTGTGAAGTGTGCCAGTTCCATTCAAAGAAGCTTCATCAACCAGATCAAGCCCTCCAAACCATCCCTCTCTCCTGGCCCTTCTCGGTATGGGGGCTCGACATACTGGGCCCTTTCCCCCGTGCCGTCGGTGGCTTTCAGTACTTGTATGTCGCAATCGACAAGTTCACAAAGTGGCCAGAAGTGGAAGCGGTAAGGAAGGTGACAACGCAGTCAGCCATCAAGTTCTTCAAGGGACTAGTGTGCCGATTTGGGGTGCCCAACAGGATCATCACCGACAATGGCACACAGTTCACAAGCCACGCCTTCACGCAGTACATTGAGGATCTCGGCAGCAGGGTTTGTTTTGCTTCCGTGGCACATCCACGGAGCAACGGCCAAGCAGAAAGAGCGAATCCTGACGTCCTGCGAGGCTTGACAACAAGGACCTTTGACAGACTACGCAAAAGCGGGAAGCGCTGGATGGATGAGTTGCCGGTGGTTCTTTGGTCGATCAGCACGACGCCAAATCGAGCCACCGGCCAGACACCCTTTGCCCTGGTTTACGGGGCAGAAGCAGTTCTCCCCACATAACTCATATACGGGTCACCTCGGGTGCTCGCTTATGATGAGCTTGAGCAAGAGCGATTGCAGCAAGATGACGCGACGCTCCTTGAGGAAGATTGTCTCCGGGCGGCTATGAGAGCAGCACGCTACTAGCAAGCCTTGCGCCGCTACCATAGCCGCAAGGTTCATGCCCGGAGCTTTCAGGAAGGCGACCTTGTTCTTCGGCACGTTCAGTCGGCCAAGAATTCCAACAAGTTGACACCGAAGTGGGAAGGCCCTTATCGGGTAACACGAGACACCAGGCCCGGCGCAGTCCGGCTGGAGACCGAAGATGCCATCCCAGTGAATAACTCCTGGAACATCGAGCATCTTCGTAAGTTTTACCCATAAGGCGCGGCTGTCGGGCCTCCCGGCAAGCCACCCTTTTGTACAAGCATTGCCGGCAAGGTATGTAACCCTTTGTACAAAGCTAGGCGTAGACCCTGAGCATAAATAAATGAAGCGCTGGCGCCCTAAGTTGTTGCATGCATGCTAGGTTGAGTCTCTTCCTTGGTTAGGGTTGATAGTGCTTAGCGGCGGCTAACCCCTAGCTTAGAGGTCGAGTGCGCGTCTCTCGGTTCTTCTCTATCTTCTTTGGTTCGCAGGGCACGTAAGTATTCTTGTCGAGCTATTTCAGAAGAAAGGGGACAGACCGGCAACTGAGCCCCGGCAAGACAGAGTTGCCGGGGGCTGCAAGGAGAAGGATCCCTCTGCAGCAAGCTAAGATCGCCGGGGGCTGCAGATCTAGATAAGTCCTTTATCCTCTATCATGCATTTCGTTATGGACTGGGATACATGAAACCCCGTTCTATCTCTGAGCTACTGTGCTCCCCCTTCTCGGCACCCGAGGGTTATCCCCTGGGTCTGGGTTTGGTCGTAGCCGCGACAGCGAAGTAGAGGGACGGGGGGCCTAAGCCCACCTCATCCCTGCCTCCGCCAAGAGCGTGAGAAAGGTCGAGCGAAGTGGGGAAACAGCAAGGCCTATTGCCGGGCGAGAAATGTTTGTCTTAAAGATAACAAGGATTCATTCCTTGTCGTGGGTTCCTCCTGCGAACGAAAATCCCGGCAAACATCCCTTTTTCATAAAAAAAACATCCCGTACAGGTACAGTTCATACGAAATGAAAAACATGAGCAATGGGATTACAAGCTTTAAATTCTACTAAGGCCCGGAGGCTTACAAACTAAAAAGAGATAAGATGCCCGTAATCCCTTTCCTATCCCTCTCCTCAGGAAATGGAACAAGAAAAGCAGGAGGGCAAAAGGGCGCCTAGGCGAGCTCCGGGTGGTAGAAGAAACCAAGAGAACATCTTGGTGGCCGTCCAAGGGCTGGATGGTGATGGCGGCCCCGGAGGCAGAGCTCGAAGACGAGGCGGCAGGATGTCAGTACGCGACGAAGGCGTCGGTGCCCGCATACTCCGACTTGATGGCCTTACCGCCCGCCCTCTTCCTCTTCCGCAACCTCCCAACGCCATCCGCCCAAGGATACGAACCGGAGAAGTTCAAGGAGCCGGCGACACGGATGATGGGGTCACCGGTGCCGCCCGGAGCGGCCCGACGCCTCGTCGGACCCGTCATCCTGCCGCCCACTGGCCTCGCTGTCGCTGCCGTTGTCCTCCTCGTCACTCTCGCTCGAGGAGGAATCTTCATCATCAGAAGAGCTCTCCACGCAGCACCTCACGCGGGTCCCGAAGTGCCCGAAGATCTTGATGGAGAGGAGGCCGCCCTCCATTAGTTTGAAATGGAGAGCGAGCCCATCCGTCAAGTTGTGGAGGCGAGCGAAGGTCTTCCAGCCTTGATGAAGGTACATGACGTGAGGGGCGGGGAACTCGACATCGACCCACGTGCTACTGTTCCCACATTCCCTCATGTGCAACCGCAGCGCCTGCGGCGGATCCAGCTCCATCTCCCGCGCAAACGGGGTTGGAAGGCGAAGGCGACGGCGCGGTGGATGGCGCAGCCTGACGAAGAATTCTCAGGGGTTGTCCCAAGCGTGGCCCTCCATCGGAGGAGGGACTGCTGGAGGAGGTGAGGTAGATCTGCCGCCCGGTCCTCCTCTCCCTGTGGCACCATGGCGGCCTCGACCTCGTCCCCTCCCCCTTCCTCTAACGGCCGGCTCCGCCGCTACGAGCTCTTGGGGAGGAGCGATGCGCTGCCAGGCCGAGACCCTCGCCGCCACCGATGAAGCGTCACCACGTCCCCTCGCCATGGCAACAGAAGAAAGAAAGCAGGAATGGAGAGAGGCAGATGGCGAAAGCTTGAGAGGTGCCGTCCCTCCTGCTCCCCTCCTTATAAAGGGGCGGGAGCGAGGCTCGGCCGCCCCCTCTCGGCCAATCCGGCCTCTTGAAGTGACAGCAAGCGGGGTAGTCGACCGCCCTCCCCGCTCCATTGAAGGCGCGTGGGAATCAACCCACACGCGCGCGACTACCCACGACCCCTGCGCCTGTCATTCGCTCTGCATGCAGCGAACGTGGCATAAGAGGCGGGCGCAATAGGACGCGTGGAACGACGGTTCCCGAGCGAGGACAGTAAATGGGAGGCGGCCCCGCGGTCTCAAAGAGACATGTAAGCCGCCTCTTTACTATCCACCACAAGGTGACGCCAGGATGCCCACGTCATGCGCGCGCACGATCCCCATGTCGCGCGTTCAACGCGGGTCGTAGGGAAGCACAGCGGACGGAACGGTGGCCACGATAAAAATCCTCCCTAACTGCCCGCACACCGTTCTGGGCCTGGCCCAACAACGTGCTGCGCTTATGTGTGGTCCAGGCCCGGGGGCTCCTGTCGGTGTACAAAAGTAGGGGCTCAGCTTTTGACCCCTTTACTTGTGCACGAGCAGTCAGAGGCTCCCGCCACGACCACACATAAACACGGCAGGAAGGGGGAGCCGGAGAGAAGCCAAGGCCACAAGGAAAATGAAGCAACAACAAGGACCAAGACCACAAAGAGCAGAGGGACGAAGCTGGTTCCCTCGGCAAGATCCTTGCCAGGCGGCCACGACGGCCCCCGCAAGACCCTTGCCGGGGCAGCCCGCCCACACCAGCCGAGCGAGCCACCCTTGAGCCCACCAATGCTCAGACAAATGCGTTGGGACAGGGCTCAGGAGGCACCTCCGTGGTGGCATGCAGATCTTTGTGAAAACATAGAATGCTCAAGATCAAATGAGGGTAAGAGGACAGCCATCCTCACCGAAGAAACCCACAAGCACCCCCCGCCCGGCAAGACCCTTGCCTGGGGAAGCCACCATGCCACAGCGAGATCCTTGCCGGGGAAGCCAGCGTGCCACAGCAAGACCCTTGCCGGGCCACCCGACAAGGTCCCCGCCAACACACACCAGCTCGGCCACTGTCAGGCCTGCACCAGATAAGCCTTCAACGCCGTTCGCATGCAGCTGCCGACCCAACCAGCTGGGCAGGCACCTGCATGGCGGCATGCAATCCTTCGTGGATGCTCCACCACGGCATCACCTCAGCTGCCTGCCTGCCTACATGGCACCGCATGCGTCGCTGGCCAGGGCGCGTGTCAAAGCGAGAAGGAGTGGCGACGGACGGGACGTGCCTCGCCCCCGTCCCCAATAAAGCGAAGGGACACCTAAGCCTCGTATTAAATGCGTCTTGTCCTGTAATACGAGGGATAACCTCGCAGCACTGTACCCTTCCCACCACCTGCTTGCCACTGTGGCGACCCCTTTTCCTATAAAAGGAGGCCCGAGGCGACCAGGAAAAGGATTCTACTCTTTGGAACCTCGCAGCACCTAGAGCTAGTTCAAGAGCTCAAGAACACTAAATACATCCACCAAAGCAGGACTAGGGTTTTACGCATCCTTGCGGCCCGAACCTGGGTAAATCCCCCTTTGTGTCACCTGTTGGTCCCACTCTTCTCACGACTTCCGCGCCCCGCAACCGTAGAAGGGATTCCAGTGATCCCATAGGTGTTGTTTCCCACCGAGAAGTTACTATTAGCGGAGAATAAAATATAGGAATTGCTTGTAGGGTACAAAACCATCTCAAAGCTATTCTTTCCGTTCGATCTATTCAAGAGTCCGTACTAAAATAACAAAAAGTTATTTTTTCCATTCAATCTATCCTAGAGTCCGTACTAAGATAACACTAAAGCAAGTTCATATTCATAATACTCAATCCACGCAAGGAACTATAAAAGACCCCGAAGTTTCTACCGGAGAAAAACGTGCATCAACCCCTATGCATAGATTACCACAATATCACCGCGGGAATCCGCGAGTTGAATGCCATAACATATATCAAGTGAATCAATAAGATACCCCAATTGTCACCTCAAGTATTCATACCGCAAGACATATATCATGTGTTCTCATCTCTGAATATTAAATCCGACATAACAAAACTTCAAATGGTAAAGATTCAATTCATCACAACAAGAGTATAGAGGGGAGAAACATCATATGATCCGACTATATTAACAAAGCCCGTGATATAGATAAACAGAGAGATAGAGAGAGATTAAACACATAGCGACTGGTACAAACCCTCAGCCCCGAGGGTGGACTACTCTCTCTCATCGTGGTGGCCGCCCAAATGATGAAGATAGCCACTAGAGATGACCCCGTCTCCGGCAGGGTGCAGGAAAGGGTCTAGATTGGTATTCGGTGGCTACGGAGCCCTGTGGCAGTGGAACTTCTAATCTAGGTTAACTCCGAATGGTTTCGGAATATTTGGGAATTTATAGTGCAAAGAGGGGGTGCGGGAGGCCACCGAGGTGGGAACAACCCACCTGAGCGCGCCAGGGGGGCCTGGCGCGCCCTGGTGGGTTGTGCCCCCCTCAGGGCACCCCCCAGGTGCTGCTCTGGCCCAATGGGTGTCTCCTGGCCCATAAAAAATCCCCGTGGAGCTTCGCGGTGTTTGGACTCCGTTTGATATTGATTGCCTGCGATGTAAAAAACTAGCAAAAAAACAACAACTGTCACTAGGCACTGGGTCAATAGGTTAGTCCAAAAAAATGATATAAAGTTTCTATAAAATGATTGTAAAACACCCAAGAATGATAAAATAACAGCATGAATACTTCATAAATTATAAATGTGTTGGAGACGTATCAGCAACCCTGAGGGAGTCCCGGATTAGGGGGTGTCCGGATAGCCGAACTATAACCTTTGGCCGGACTCCTGGACTATGAAGATACAAGATTGAAGACTTCGTCCTGTGTCCGGATGGGACTTTCCTTGGGGTGGAAGGCAAGCTTGGCGATACGGATATGTAGATCTCCTCCCATTGTAACCGACTCTGTGTTACCCTAGCCCTCTCCGGTGTCTATATAAACCGGAGGGTTTTAGTCTATAGGACGAACAACAATCATACCATAGCCTAGCTTATAGGGTTTAGCCTCTCTGATCTCATGGTAGATATACTCTTGTACTACCCATATCATCAATATTAATCAAGCAGGAGTAGTGTTTTACCTCCATCGAGAGGGCCCGAACCTGGGTAAAAACATCGTGTCCCTTGTCTCCTGTTACCATCCGCCTAGACGCACAGTTCGGGACCCCCTACCCGAGATCCGCCGGTTTTGACACCGACAATGGTGCTTTCATTGACAGCTCCTCTGTGTCGTCACCATCAGGAAGGATGCCTCATCCCGTCTTTAAAGACGGCACTGTTGCTAAAGGAGCTTTGGCTATCGGCCAAACTCTCCGGCTAGGCAGTTTTCTTATGACCGCCTGTTCGGCCGCCGCACCGACGATGACTTCTCGGGTCATCGAAAGCAATCTTCACGTCAACTCGGAACTCTCCGAGCAGTTAGATCCGATGGAGCTCTCTTCCTTAAACGAGCTCCTGGATCGCATCGCCGCCCTGGGAGTCGCTATAGACTACGATCAGATTGGGCCTAAACCCGATCTGAGAGAGATTAACTCTCCCCAGGTCACCCATCACGTTGCTATGGTGGAGGAACAATGCAGCGACCCTTCATCTATCTTAAGGACTAGCTATGTCCGGATTCCCGATCCCTCTAAGCCGGATACCCGCGGAGAGGAGGACGTCACTCAAGACCTGAACTTAGAGTCAGGCAACGGGCTAGATTCATTGGACAACATCCAAGAATCCAAACTTCCGTGTTCGGAAACTCCTTGGCCCTTGAGTCTCAGATTGGGTGAGGTTTCGGATTTAATTCCACCCACCCACCCGAACATATGCGATCTATCCAAAATTAGGCAAGAGCCCGAGGAAACAGTACATCATTACTGGGCCAGATTCCTCCTGGTTATGAACAGGATAAAGGACTGCCGCGAGGAAGACGCAATTTCATTCTTCTGCAGTAATTGCATGGACAAGGGAATCCTCAATGCCATAGGTTGCCGTGAAATTACACGCTTTGCTGACTTGGCGTCCATAGTACGAAAGTACTGTGCGATGGAAAGCGCTTGGAAAACCAAAGTAAGATTTTGGGACAATCCGGCCCTGAATACAAACCCAGTCCGAAATAAAAGGGTGCATTATCGCCATCACCGGGTTAAACACCAAAAACAAAACCCCTACAGGGCATGGAACCGTACTGGAGGGATGGCTCAATGGACCCTGTAAAATTCATAGTACAGAGGGTGCCACACCAACTCATAGCCTTAGAGCATGTTGGATACTCCAGCAGATGTCCAGAAGTGGCGAAGAGCTTCTAACCCCAGAATCCACAGAGCACCAGCCCAGGGATACCAGTACGGTATTAATAGTCTTCGAGACTACCACATCAAATAATATGCGGAAACGAACACTCTGCAGCCTTGACGAAGTCTACCAAGTAACAAAGATAAACCCATGGAGTGACACGGCTATTACCTTTAATGCCAGTGATGAACCTAAATTCTGAACAGCCCGAGCACCACCGCATTGGTCCTCGGTCCAATAGTGGATTTGCTTCGCCTTACCAAGGTACTCATGGGCGGTGGCAGCGGATGAACCTCATTCTGAGAAACCCTTGAAAAATGGAAATAGACTGGAGCCGCATTGAGCGAAGCAGCACAACCTTTAGAGGAATAATCCCGGTCGGGAGCGTCTGTCAGGAAAAATCAAATGGATGTGGTGTTCGCACGCCGGATAATTACAGGTCCGAGGAGGTCACGTTCCAAGTGGCCCCGTTCAGCACCGGATACCACGCTCTATTAGGGCGAGAGGCATTCACAAATTTTCAAGCTATACCCCATTATGGGTACATGAAGCTCAAAATGCCCGGGCCCAACGAAATCATCACTCTTGCTAGTGACCGGACATAGCACTCACCGAAAATAAGACAGCCGCACTGGCCCTTGAGGCACTATCCGAAGCCCTAGCGGCCGAGGAACTGACTGCGCTGCGCTCCACGGTGAACAGGGACGACGTGATACACGATAGTCAAATTCCAAGTCCATCCAACGAACCCTACAAAAATGGCCTCCATCGGGGCGTAATTAAACCCTGATGTAGACGCTGCACTACGAGAATTCCTATGCGAAAATTGGGACATTTTTGCCTGGCACCCTTCAGACATCTCAGGAATACCACGCCGGCTGGCCGAGCACAGCCTAAACATCCTAAAAGGATTCAAGCCAGTCAAGCAGGCTCTTCGGTGTTTCTCTGAACCTAAGAGACAAGCCATGGGAGAGGAGCTAGCCAAACTATTGGAGGCCGGATTCATCAGAGATATAAAACATCCGGACTGGCTAGCAAACCTGGTGATGGTACCAAAGAAGGACAAATCCTGGCGCCTATGCGTCGATTTCAAGGACCTCAACAAGGCTTGCCCAAAGGATCCCTTTCCCCTCCCCCGCATCGATCAAATTATCGACGCTACCGCAGGACACGATTCATTGTGTTTCCTCGACGCATACTCCAGCTACCATCAAATTAAGATGGCATAGCCTCACCAAGCCGCAACGGCATTCATCACCCCATACGGCCCATTCAGCTTCAACACAATGCCCTTCGGGCTCAAAAACGCCGGCGCAACATATCAGCACATGATTCAGACATGTCTGGCAAACCAGATCGGCAAAACAGTGGAGGCATACGTAGATGATGTGGTCGTCAAAACCAAGCATGTCGAAACTCTAGTAGACGACTTGAGGCTCACATTCGATAACCTCCGAACATATGACATCAAGCTTAACCCGGAAAAATGCGTTTTCGGCGTACCAGCCGGAAAGCTCTTGGGCTTCATTGTATCCGGTAGAGGAATTGAAGAAAACCCAACCAAGATCCGAGCTCTGTCACAATTGGATATCCCAAAGGACCTCAAACAAATACAAAAATTGACTGGATGTGTGGTGGCTCTAAGCCTCTTTATCTCCCGCTTGGGAGAAAAGGCATTACCCCTTCATCGCCTCCTCCGGCGCACCGAAAACTTCGAGTGGACGTATGCCGCCATGGCCGGACTCAAAGAAATAAAAGCCATATTGGCAACAAACCCGGTCCTGGCCGCGCCTAACATGGGCGAACCAATGCTATTATACATCGCGGCAACTCATCAAGTCGTAAGCGCGGTGCTCGTTGTCGAACGAGAAACGGACGGACCCAAGTTCCCCCTTCAAAAACCAGTTTACTATGTGTCCACTGTCCTCACTCCATGCAAGTCACGGTATCCGCATTATCAAAAGATAGCGTACGCGGTGTTTATGGCATCCCGGAAGCCGCGACACTACATTCAAGAGTGTTCGATAACAGTATCCTCCGAAGTACCTCTTAACGACATTATAAACAACCGCGACGCGACAGGCCGGATTGCCAAATGGGCCATTGAGCTCCTCCCATTCAACATAACCTATAAGCTACAGCGAGCTATTAAGTCGCAAGTTTTGGCCGACTTCGTCGCCGAATGGACTGAAGCCGAACTCCCTAAAGAGTAAGACACATATTCCAACTGGATCATGCACTTCGACGGCTCCAAAATGTTGGCTGTTCTGGGGGCTGGCATCGTTCTGACATCCCCAACAGGAGATACAGTTCAATACGTACTCCACATAATGTATACGGACTCCAACAACGCAGCCGAATATGGGGCCCTTCTACATGGTCTCCGGATGGCAGTTTCCATGGGCATTCAACGCCTAGAGGTGTGCGGGGATTCGAACCTCGCGATATCCCAAATAAATGGAGACTTTGATGCCAAGGATCCGAAAATGGCAGCTTATCGCAACGCCGTCCTAAAAATGTCAGCTCGGTTCGAAGGGCTCGAATTTCACCATATAGCTCGGGAAAACAATCAGGCAGCAGACGTCTTGGCACGCATTGGCGCAAAGCGCGATTCCGCCCCCCCCCCCAATATCTTCTTAGAGAGGCTGTTCAAGCCATCCGTATTATGGGAAGGGGAGTCCGGAAAGAACAGCCCGAACCCAACCGCACTGCCCGACACCGAACATTCTGACACAACTGGAGGCTCTGCCAACGAAGTAACATCTTCAGCCCACGTAACAATGGCAGTCATTGCCCCGTGGACGGAACCATTCCTAGCCTAACTAACTAGGAAGGAACTTCCCGAGGACCAAAACGAGGCACGCTGCATCATGCGGCGATCTAAAGCCTATAATGTCCATGAGGGAGAGCTTTATAAGAAAAGCACCACCGGAGTCCTTCAAAGGTGTACCTCCGAAGAGGAAGGGCGGAATCTTCTGGCTGAAATTCATGCCGGACTCGCCGGGCACCACGTCGCAGCCCGGGCCCTTGTAAGCAAGGCCTTCCGTACAGGATTTTACTGGCCGACGGCCCGGGCAGATGCTCAGGACTTAGTCCAACGATGCGTCGGTTGCTAGCTCTTTGCTAACCAAAGCCATATGCCACCCACCGCCCTCCAAACTATACCCATCACCTGGCCCTTCGCAGTCTGGGGGCTTGACATGGTAGGACCCCTTAAAGGGGAAGCCACAAGCAAAAATACCTACTGGTCATGGTGGATAAATTCACCAAATGGATAGAGGCCAAGCCTGTTAAGACGGCCGAATCCAGACTGGTGATAGACTTCTTATCAGGGGTCGTACACCGTTACGGCGTCCCCCACACCATCATCACTGATAACGGCACGAACTTTACGGCCGACGAGGTCAAACTCTGGTGCAAAACCATGGGCATCAAGCTCGACTATGCTTCAATCTATCACCCACAGACTAACGGTCATGTCGAGCGAGCAAATGGTCTAATCATGAGCGGCATCAAACCCACATTAGTGCGACCCCTCAAGGAATCTAACACGCACTGGGTAGAGGAGCTCGACTCCGTACTCTGGGGGCTGCGGACCACGCCGTATCGCACAACCGGATTCACACCATTCTTTATGGTATACGGCACAGAGGCAGTTCTGCCCTGCGACATAATTCATGACTCACCTCGCGTGCGCATGTACGAAGAAAGAGAACCCGAACTCGATCGGCATGATAGTTTGGATGCCTTGGAGGAGGAGCGTGACGTGGCAAAAGCTCATTCCGCATTCTGTCAACAGCTGGCTCGAAGATATCAAAGCAGAGAAGTACGGGCCAAAACTTACAATGTTGGCGAGTTAGTTCTACGCCTGCCGGACAAGAAAAAGGAAAAACTCAAGCCCAAATGGGAAGGTCCCTTTATTATTGACCAAGTCCTGACTGGTGGAGCGTACCATCTGCGAGATGCATCGAATAACCGACTTGAGCCGAACCCATGGAACGTAGCCCGTCTCCGAAGATTCTACGGCTAGCGCCGGACTCTGTGTTCGTCTCCTTCCTCTGTCTATTTTTACGCATTAGCTGTCTTTTATTTCTCTCCTTCTCCCCCCTTCCCCTTACAGCCTTAAGGGATTGTTCGCGCCTTGTTCACACACAACTGACGTGCTATCCGTGCTCATTATACCCAGGGGCTTCTTTAACAGAAGCTTATATATACGGGCTTCATGCCCAACACATTTGTCACACTTCCGCATGTACCTTTTATTCACCATTATATGCATCGATATGACTTTAGTTTTTGCCAAGCTGGGTTGCCTGGCTCCTGTGCTTACCCCTCGTTCTGATTGTTTGGCTAGGCAGTAAAGGAGCACCTCTGCGATTATTCTTGCCGGGTCACCGGATGTGTACCTCGACTGGATGAAGCGAAAGCTAGCGTTCTTAAGGGAATATTCGGTCGGTGAACTAAAGATGATTTCTCACTTGTTTATTTATCTGCCCCGGATGCTTTTACCTTTTTCGCAGTCCGGACATGCACTTTAGGGCATGCCTCCCGAGGAAAGGAACCCCTAACGGAACTATTCTCCTCGAAGATGTTTCTTACTAACCATGTAATATAACATAACTAGTTGGGCACTTATGCATTCAAGCACTAATGACCCCTACGCCTAGTCTCCATGCATGCCCCGGTTCCTACATATCCGAGAGGGTATTCGGACACACTCTGGACTATCGGGTCCCGAGGCTGAACCGAAAAGGTCCGCCATGACGAACGATCTACAATCCGGCTAGAAGGCATTTTACATGTCATCTTAAATTACATAGTCAATTTGACTGAGCATATTCCTCTTCAATACCATCCAACAAGCTGTCTAGTTTACATCCTGTTGGGAATATATGGCGGCCAACTCTACTTGGCCGTACACTAAGCTCACAGGGATCTCCTTCCCATCGGCCCCCACAGGTCCGACCTCGGCCATGTGGTTTGGGTCAGCCTTCGTGTACCGCGTCTTCACCATGGCCCATGCCTCCTTGGCACCTTGATGGCAGGCCGATATCTTCCATAATCGGAAGCGCCGCCGCGCTCCCTTAAGCATCTCTGCAAGCTTTCCAAGGCCTTCGGGCATGGAGACAGATGGCCACAAGGCCTGGGCGACGCCTTTCATCACCTGCCGAACTCGATCGTGCAGTTGTAAGAGCTCGGGAAGTAGGTCACCCGTAGAACCGGGCATTTCCTCTGCAGGACGACCTGTGAGCATACCTACAGACATAACTCTGTTAGTCGACTTCCTCGCCGAACTCTTTTTCAAAGCTTGTTCAAGCACTTACTAAAAATGTTGCGTCGAAGCCGTCGATTCTCCTTCACGGAGTCCGACAGCTGGGCACGAACATCGTTTAGTTCCTCGCCCAACTGGGTGTTGGCATCTTGGAGATTATTCTTCTCCTGCCTCACCCTCGTAAGCACGCTCTCGCCGGCCTTTAACCGGTGCAAGAGTTGTTGCTTTTCCGGATATACTCGGCCCATCTGAAATGATATTGTCGATTTGCACACGCGCACTTCACAACATACTTATCTTTGAGCGTATATTACGGAGGGGTCTCCTTGGTCTCCCCTTCCGCGGCTAGTGCGGCCTCAAGTTGGGCTTTGCACTCTTCCAGCTCCCGGGACAGTTGGGTATTCTTTTTTGTAAGATCCTGCATAACAAATGATCCTTAAATCAGTTATTCTAACTGTTTCGAGTCTCGGGGGCTACTGACATATATAACCATCAAATTTTCTCACACATATGTCTTTCACATACTGCTCCGTGGTTCTGGATAGACCATTTTGTGCGGCACAGAGGTACGCATCTCCTGAATTGAAGGCATCCAATGCCTCTTGGGAGAAACAAGCGTCACGAAGAACTATCCGGTGACGCCTGTGATTCATGGCACTCTCCACCTTGGAATTGGTGGCGGACAGTCTGTCCGCATCCTCTGTCGGAGGAGTGTCCGACGCACGCCTCGTGTTCGCCTCTGCTTCTGGACCTAGCTTTGGAGCCTGGCTGGTGGAGGCTCGATTGGCAATCTCTCCGGATATAGTCCGGCGAGCCCTCTTTTTCCTAAAAAAGGAGAGCACGGGCATTAGTATGCATCGTAAGAATAATACCTTGGAATAAGGCAGCATGCCTTATTGCTGCGCCGGTGCCTCGACCGGACTGCGTGTCTCTTTAGCCTACCGCCCTCGCGGTCCCACATTGGCTAGTCGCCGAGCTCGGCATTCCGCCTCGAGATCCTCCCTGCGAAACACCATTGGTATACGGTGATAAAAAATAAGCATGGATGGATCATCTTCGAAGTATTAGGACTTCGGTCTCGATTACTTGTGAGGCGGGGAGCAGTCCAGGATAATCGGCTGTAATAGCCACCAAGGCATTGTGATGCTCAGTTGGTAAAATACCCCATCGATCAGCTCCACGGATATGTCCGGATCCTCTTGGGGGGCCGGATCGAGGGACCGTTCTGGATCCTCGGGTTGTGGAGGAGGGCTGTTTATATCCTTTACGGCCCGGTGCAATTCCTGCGTCGAAATCACAAGATAAGGTACTTAACTATGGGAATATGGAACGGATGGGCAAAAAGAAGTGTCCGCTTACCTAGCTTGGAGGATTGTTCATAGAAAATCCGCCCTGTGGATTGACGCGGAGGAACTCCTCCTCTTCTCCCTTGTACAATGCGGACAAGATCTTCGTCAGAGCGGCAACCGATCCCGGCCCCTTATGGCCGCAGCGGGTGGCATCATCCTCCCCGTTGAAATCCCACAAGGGGTGGCCTCTATACTGAAGCGGTTGTACCCCCCGCATAACGCATGTGGCCATGACCCCGATCATGGTCAGTCCGGAATGAGCTAACAACCTTATCCGGCTCATCAGGTAAAGGACGTCCTTGTCATTCTCCTTCTGATGGCTCCGTGGATGCCAGCTTAGGTGCTTCTTCAAAGGAGCATTATTGAACTCGGGGAGGCCGATCCGAACAGGGTCCAACAGGGGGACATCTTCTATATAAAACCATCCTGAAGGCCAATCTTCAGACGCCTTCCTTGGGGTTCCAGATAGATATCCAGTCCCGGTGATGCGCCATAGTTCGGCTCCGCCCACTTGATATATCGACCCCTCCTGTGAACGGGGCACAAGGCAGAAAACCTTCTTCCACAGCGCGAAATGAGCCTCGATGCCCAAAAACAGCTCGCAAAGGGCTACGAAGCCCGCAATATGCAATATAGAGGCAGGCATAAGGTTGTGCAACTGGAGGCCGTAGAACTCCAGGAGCCCCCGGAGAAACGGATGAATTGGAAATCTGAGCTCTCTTATCAGATAAGGGACAAGGCATACCCGCTCTCCTTTGGAGGGACTAGGGACGCTCTCCGCTTGCTCTCCGCCATTATAGGTGGCAAGTCCGGCTCGAACCGGGACCATGAAGGCTGGGGGAAGGAATCCCTTGGTTTGGAGCATCACTAGCTCGCTGTGCGGGACGAAACATCCCTCCCAACCTCCAGGCTGAGGGCTGGGAGGGCGAGAGGAGGAGCTACGTCGACTGGCCATGATGGAATGGAACTCCGTCAGATGCGCTCCGATGCATGCTCGCGAAGGGAAGATGGTGTGATTCGGATCTAAATCCTCGTCTCCTTTATAGGCAGCTCATTTGCGCAGCTAGGGGGTAAATGAAAAAACACCCTGGCTTTTCGCATTCGTTTGACACGTGGAAGATGGCCATTATTGGGCGTGGAAGCCAAGGAGCGCAATATTCATGAGAAGCCGAACACTATTCAACAGGTACACGAATTTGGAGAAGAACCCGCCTTGCAATGCGAAGACAATCTGCGTGCGGACTCATCGTCATTGAAGCCTGGTTCGGGAGCTCTTGAGGAGTCCTGGATTAGGGGGTGTCCGGATAGCCGAACTATAACCTTTGGCCGGACTCTTGGACTATGAAGATACAAGGTTGAAGACTTCGTCCCGTGTCCGGATGGGACTTTCCTTGGCGTGGAAGGCAAGCTTGGTGATATGGATATGTAGATCTCCTCCCATTGTAACCGACTACGTGTAACCGTAGCCCTCTCCGGTGTCTATATAAACCGGAGGGTTTTAGTCCGTGGGGATCGAACAACAATCATACCATAGGCTAGCTTCTAGGGTTTAGCCTCTTTGATCTCGTGGTAGATCTACTCTTGTACTACCCATATCATCAATATTAATCAAGCAGGAGTAGGGTTTTACCTCCATCGACAGGGCCCGAACCTGGGTAAAAACATCGTGTCCCTTGTTTCCTGTTACCATCCGCCTAAACGCACAGTTCGGGACCCCCTACCCGAGATCCGCCGGTTTTGACACCGACGAACCCCAAGCTTAATTCCTACTCGTCCTCGAGTAGGTAAATGATAAAAGAAATAATTTATGAAGTGTGAATTCTAGCAAAGTGCATAAGTTTGCTCAATGATAATTTCAATCACTTTTCCTAGCATCATAACAACAATTCTTTCTTATAAAACTTCTCTTGTTATAGTAGCAACCAATTCACATGTTAAGGTTCAAAAAATGAACTCTCTTGAAACTCAACAACTTATGTTCTTAGTCACCAAGCAATTGCAATTCAACTTATTCAACAGAGTTTAAGTAAGAGCTCCACATACTCAACCATCATATAGTCTTCTATGATTGCTAACACTCACCGCGTACACATGAGCAAAACATTTCAACCGGACACTTAGAAATATAAGGGCTTATTGTTTTGCCTCCCAACATATTCACCTCAAGGGTGATACCAACAATAATAACTCATGCTACCCATATTCAACTGGAGATATGTGCCTAGATCTTTCCTCACCACATGATGCTTGCCAAAAGAGAAAAATAAAAAGGAATAGAGAGAATAACTTTCACTCTTTGCATAAAAATAAATATTGAAAATTTAAAAGATAGGCCCTTCGCAGAGGGAAGCAGAGGTTGCCATGCTCTTATTTGTTTATATGCTCAATCCCTTAATGCAAGAGAACGTCATGTTATATTGCCCCTTATGATAGCAACCTTTATTATGCAGTCCGTTGCTTTTATTGCTTTGCCATCACAAGTTCGTACAACGCTCAATTTTCTGTTATACTAAATGATCTAACACTTTTAGAAGCAATTTTTATTGCCTTATTGCACCGATGACAACTTACTTGAAGGATCAAACCTTAGGTAGTTATGGTGGACTCTTGAAAATAAGATTTGGGTTTAAGGGTTTTTGGATCCACAAGTAGTATCTCTACTTGGTGCGGAATTTTTGGCTAGCACAGATGGGGGGCAAGCACCACGTGTTGAAGGATCTATGACAATATGACTTCTATGTGAATATGAACAAACATAAACCATTACGTTGTCTTCCTTGTCCAACATCAACAATTTAGGCATATATTATTTTGATGGGGGCTCTGTCGGATGTGGGGTTCCGGAAAACCCTTAAGGTTTGAACACTGGGGTGCGCGCGAAGTCTTTCCCTCCTACCGATCTATGCTCTAGCTCGCTAAGATCTCGTGGACGAACTTGACGAACTCACAACACAGACAGACACGGGGTTTATACTGGTTCAGGCCACCGTTGTGGTGTAATACCCTACTCCAGTGTGGGGGTGGTGGGTTGCCTCTAGGGCTGATTATGAATAGTACAAGGGAAAAACAGCCTCCTGAGGTTGAGGTGTTCTTGTTGGTAGGCTCTCGACCGGGTTGGATCAAGCTAAGATGAGATGCCTCTACTATGGTGGCTAGCTCTACTTATATATGCCCTAGTGCTCTTCCCAAATGTTGAGCGGGAAGGGAGCCAACAACAGTGGGAAAATTTGAAGGGGGATAGCTAGTACAAGCTATCCTGACAAAAGTGGTCTCCGGCTGCGAAAAGCTCTGGTGGTGACGCTGCCTTGGGCTCCATGATGACCTCCGTCTTGCTGTCCTCCTGATCTTGGTCTCGTTGCACCAATATAGCAACCTTTGCATGATGCCTCGGTACTCTTCACCTGCGATCGCCCCCTTAGCACCAAAGAGGAAATAAGGATGTTGCGCATGTTGGCGCCCGCCTGGCGCCCGCCTAGTGTTGTTTGTCATGGCTCACGTCACGAGAGCCTCGTGAGGTTTGCCCTGCCTTGATATCTCCGCTCCTCATGAGCCTGCCTAGCTAGGCCACTCCAGAGGAGGTCTTGCGTCGTCCCTAAGGGAGTCCAGGATTAGGGGGTGTCCGGATGGCCGGACAATAACCTTTGGCCGGACTCCTGGACTATGAGGATACAAGATTGAAGACTTCGTCCCGTGTCCGGATGGGACTTTCCTTGGCGTGGAAGGCAAGCTTGGCGATACGGATATGTAGATCTCCTCCCATTGTAACCGACTCTATGTAACCTAACCCCTCCGTGTCTATATAAACCGGAGGGATTTAGTCCGTAGGACGAACAACTATCATACCATAGGCTAGCTTCTAGGGTTTAGCATCTCTGATCTCGTGGTAGATCTACTCTTGTACTACCCATATCATCAATATTAATCAAGCAGGAGTAGGGTTTTACCTCCATCGAGAGGGCCCGAACCTGGGTAAAAACATCGTGTCCCTTGTCTCCTGTTACCATCCGCCTAGACGCACAGTTCAGGACCCCCTACCCGAGATCCGTCGGTTTTGACACCGACATTGGTGCTTTCATTGAGAGTTCCTCTGTGTCGTCATCTTTAGGCCCGATGGCTCCTCCGATCATCAACAACGATGCGCTCCAGGGTGAGACTTTTCTCCCCGGACAGATCTTCGTATTCGGCGGCTTTGCACTGCGGGCCAATTCTTTTGGCCATCTGGAGCAGATTGAAAGCTACGCCCCTAACCATCAGGTCAGATTTGGAAGTTTAAACTACACGGCTGACGTCCGCGGAGACTTGATCTTCGATGGATCCAAGCCACAACCGTGTGAGTCGCACTGTTACGATGGGCATGATCTAGCTCTGCCACCGAACAGTGCCCTGGAGGCCGCACCCGTGCCCGCTCCGACCCTTAGATCGGAGCCGACTGCACCAACCAAGGGCGAGTGGTTGGACACCGCCTCGAGGGCTGCAATCTCTACGGCGATCGAGCCGAACACCAGCCTTGTCCTCTGCGAAGCCCGTGACTCCAAAGTGCCGGACTCCTCTCCGGACTCCGAAACTTCGGCGCCCCTGCCAATCGAATCCGACTGGGCGCCGATCATGGAGTTCACCTGCCGCGGACATCTTTCATCACTCGCCCTTCGGCGACATTCTGAATTCATTAAAATCTCTCTCTTTATCAGGGGAGCCCTGGCCGGACTATGGTCAGCAAGGTTGGGATGTGGACGACGAAGAAATTCAAAGCCCACCCACCACCCACTTCATAGCCACTCTTGATGATTTAACCGAAATGCTCGACTTTGACTCCGAAGACATCGACGGTATGGACGACGATGTAGGAGACGAACAGGAACCAGCACCTATAGGGCACTGTACAACCACCCCATCTCACGATATATACATGGTGGACACACCTAAAAGAAACGACGACGAGGAACAAAGGGACGCAACGAGGGATCGTTCCCTCGAAAAGCAGTCAAAGCGGCAGCGTAAGCGCCGCTCCAAATCCCACCTCGACAGAGACAGCAACCATACAGACCCAGCCATAGAGCAGGGCGAACCGGCGGACGACGAACATGCCATCGAGCAACCGTCCGAACAGGGCAACTTGGATAAACAACCCGTCCCCGGCGAAGATAACAGTCCGGAGGACCTCACGCCGGACAAGCTACGGAGCGAAGAACCTCCACAAAGGCTCGCCGCCCGCTGCGTAGCCTGAAAAAGCGAAGCGGAAGCTCAAAACAGCGGAAGATGCACTCGAACTAGATGGAGCAAAGTACTCAACACCGTGAACAAATCGGCGATAGTCGCCGCACAAAGAGCTACCGAGCGAAAATTACTGCGGAATTTGATGAGGAGGCCTTAGAGCCCCCGCAATCAAAAAATAAGGAAGCCACCCGGTCGGGTGAACAACCCCGTGGCCAACATAGACCGGCAAAGGGTGCCGCACACAAGCTGGCACGCGATCCGCACAAGGATTCACATCAAAAAGATGGCCCAGCTAGATCTATCTACGGGCCAAGAAAGCAAGCTCTAGTAAGCAATGCAACACATCAAGTATCCGAATATCACGGTACACCCAAATATAGGGGAGCCGCACACCCCCTATGTTTCACCGATGAGGTGCTAGATCATGAATTTCCAATGGGATTCAAGCCCGTAAACATAGAGGCATACGACGGAACAACAAACCCTGGAGTCTGGATTGAGGATTACATCATCCACACACACATGGCTAGAGGAGATGATCCCCACGCCATAAAATACTTACCCCTCAAGCTCAAAGGGCCAGCCCGGCATTGGCTTAAAAGCCTTCCCGAAAACACCATTGGAAGTTGGGAAGAGCTCGAGGATGCTTTTCGGGAAAATTTTCAAGGGACCTATGTCCGACCTCCGGATCGCGATTTATTTAAGTCATATAACTCAACAACCCGGAGAGTCAGCCCGGAAACTCTGGAACAGATTTCTTACTAAAATGAACCAGATAGTCGACTGTCCGGACGCCGAAGCCTTAGCAGCTTTCAAACACAGCGTTCGAGACAAATGGCTCGCCAGACACCTCGGCCAAGAAAAGCGAAGAACAATGGCCACATTAATAAGCCTCATGACCCGCTTTTGCGCAGGAGAGGGTAGCTGGTTGGCAAGATGCAGTATCGTCGACCCAAGTACATCCGAAGTTAGGGATGGAAACGGGAAACTGCGACGCAGCAAGGACCAGCGTCGGACCAAGGGAAACAACCCGAAGAGCACGGCAGTCAACGCCGGATTCATAAGCTCTCGGCAGAATCAGAAAACCTGCCCCTCAAGGATAACAGGGACGAGCTATCTAACCTAAACAAAATCTTGGACAAGATATGTCAAATCAACAGATACTCCGGAAGCACGCAAACCATACCCACGAGATTGTTGGGTCTTCAAGCAATCCGGCAAACTCAACGCCGAACACAAGGGGCTCGACACACCAAGCGAGGACGATGGCGAACCCCACAAGCGAGCACCAGAAAACAAAAAAATTCCCACAAGAAGTCAAAGCAGTAAACTCACTTCACGTGACAAAAGGGAAAAACAGGGTGGCGCCTATAGAGATAGGCGCCATCTATTCTCTACAAGAGGAGTCCATACTGGTTGTTAAAACCAATCACCTTCGACCATCATGATTACTCTAGAAGTATCCGGAGCATGAGCTGGACTGCCTTGATATTAGATCCGATAATTGACGGACTCCAATTTACACAAGTCCTAATGGACGGCGGCAGTGATGTAAACCTGCTATATCAGGACACAATCCGCAAAATGGGGATAGACCCAACAAAAATTCGCCATAGCAACACTTCCTTTCAAGGGGTAACGCCAGGCCCAGATGCCCATTGTACGGGCCCTCTCCTGCTACAAGTTATGTTCGGCTCCCCCGACAACTTCCACCGCGAAAAGCTAACCTTCCACATAGCCCCATTCACAAGTAGCTATCAAGCACTCCTAGGACGCGAAGCTTTCGCCCACTTTAACGCTTTCCGCGCATGTACAACAAGAGACGATAAAGCTCAATTTTATTCATTTTTTGAATTATACTTTGTTTATTTAATATAACGTATATTTTATACGATCTTTTCAACTAAGTTCCTCTCCTTTACTGAGATGAACACGGTGCTACACCCGTCCGAGATCTGCACTGCGGAGACACAAAAGCAGAGCGTGCAGTAGGGACCTGTTCCAAGGATTCTTTTTAGATTAAGACCCTGCGTAATCCTTTTTTACTGTCTCTTGTTGATACACATCCCCCGGTTTCGTGATATAACCGAGGAGGAGGCTGGCGTCTTGGCATGTGGCCACGTCAGAATTTTGCGCATAGCTGGACACCAGGGGCTTATTACCAAGGGCGTTGTTCAGTCGGCTTTCATAAAGACCGAATACCTTAGGGAGTGTTCGGCGTCGCAAGTTTGGCCTTATATGCATCAGCTCTGAATCATTTCTTTGGTCAAATGTTGGGTTTGCCCGGCTCCTGTGTTTTGCTGGCTTACGTTCCGCTCTATCGGCTAAGGCGGCACCAGGAGAACTACTGCGATTGTGCCCGGTTCGCCAAAGCGAGCACCTCGATGAAAGCGAAAACTGATTGTCATGATATAGCGTGAGACTGGTCAACCACTCGATGACCCGCCGGAATCTTTAGGATTCCTCCGCATTAACGAAGGGCCGTTTCCCGGCCAGGCACACACGCGCCCCGAATTCGGGTGAGCGCGGTGCCCCTAGTGGCTATATAGTAGCCCCACTGTCAAACTCCTATGGCTAAGTGAAAGTGATAAAGCATTATAGTTCGGTTGCCTAGTTTGCTGCGCTATCACCTCCTTTATAGGACCAAGACGTTGGATCAAGTGTGAAAATGCGCCTTCTGCGAAGACCCCGGCATTATATGCGTGGGGGCTGAAGCCGACGACTGCCATCTTTCAGGTTATATATACATATACATTAACGACCGCACATGAGGTATTTTAATTCTTGAAGGCACAAGTATAAAAAGCTTTTACATTCCCTCGAAACATTGTTTTACAATAATGCATGTTATTCGAACATAATATCCTTCGAGCAGTGCGTCTCTATTAAACGAGCGCCCTACAGAACTTCCTGAAAATAGTGCTCGGCAGGTGCTCGGCTCTTGTCCGAATCTTGGGATGCAGCAGCGGTGGCCTTCATCTCCGCCCAGTATGTCTTGACACGGGCAAGAGCCATCCGCGCACCCTCTATGCATGCTGACCTCTTCATTGCATTGATATGCGGCACCGCACCAAGGAACTGCTGCACCAAGCTAAAATAACTCTTCGGCTCGGACCTTTCCGGCATACTTCATGGCGAGTCTGGATAACCTACTCAGCTCCACCCACGTGGCCAAACGATCGGTTAATGGAAGTGGGCGCTCTGGATTGTGGAACTGCGACCAAAAAAGCTTTTCCACTTCATGATCCTTTTGATCCTGGAAGTGTTCGGCCACGTCCGTGGCACTCGCCGCCAAGTCCAGATAAGGGTCTGTCGCACTCCACAGCCGGTCCAACGGAGCATATTTAGGATCCCCGAACTTTATCCGCAGCATAAAGGGCTTTCCAGACGCGATATCTCCGGCCTGACGTAGCTCCTCCTTCATAGCTCTCATCGCAGAGCAAGCATCCTTGGCCTCGGTAGTGGCCTTCTTCAGGTCCTTCTGTTCCGCCCAATCTTCTTTTTCAAGAAGCTTGCAGCGGTCGGCAACATCCTTCAATTTCACAGCCATCTTGGCCATTTCCTTCTTGCTTCGGCAGTGAGCAGCCTGTTCGGCTTTCAGCTTTTCAGCCGCCTTTAAGGCAGCCGCATCACTTTTCCTGGCCTGCTCCTTGGCTCGGGCGAGTTCGGCCCGAAGGTTCTCCACGGCAGCGACACCATCTGCATCAAGCATACAGGTTGCAAGGTACGAGCATCAAACCCCCTTACCAGGTGTCTGTGGAGAAATTACATACCTTGTGACTCGTCAAGCCGCTTGTTGACAAGCGCGATGTCGGCATCTGCCACGTCAAGTTGCCGCTTTAGCTCGGCAAATTCATCGATCGGCTAGCCACCGGACGCCGCCACCTACATAGGAAGCGACATATCATACCTGGGATTATGATCCTCGGCGCGCCGTCATTTTTGACAACGCACCGAGTCTCAGGGGCTACTATCTATACAGGGTGCATCTTTTATATGCGGAACTGTCGAAAGGTACATCATTTCGCGTACCCCAAAACATGTCGGTAATTCCTGACAGCTTCGTACAACCCGCTCTCCGTGGATGGAATCCTTTCAATCACCGTACCCATCAATGCACGGTGTTCTTCTGAGATAGACCTCGCCCAAGCAGATCCTTCAGCTCCTCCGACCGCGCACCGGACGGTGCCGGACTCGTCTGATGGCCTTTTTCGAAGGCCGGACACGGAGGGCTTTGGGGGCCATCGACGCCTTCCGGCCTGCGGATCGGAGAAACCCTCCGTGACGACACCTCAGGGTCGCCCGCCTCGCACAGCGGTACGGCAGGGGGAGGCGTTCCGCTCTCCATCATCTCCGGTCAAAGATCCCCTGAAGATGAGCTCTGCTGAGAAGGGCTGAGATCCGAACTACAAGGTAAAAATTCGGTTATCTTCCTCAGAAATTGAACAGGGATGTCTCTTATTTTAAAACTCCCCTCTCTACTTACGGCTCGCTGGAGGGCTGATCCCCTTGGGGGCATAGTGCGGCCGAGGCATCTCTCGGCGCATGACCCTCTGACGAAGATTTCTTCACCCACTTTGAGACCATGGTCTCCGGGTCTTCAGAGGCGGTCCTCTTCTTCCCCTGGATGGAGGGATTCTCGATTCCTCCTTTCCTGACAGCCTCCTTCGGGGAGGTGGTAGCTTCCTTGTTCCTCCCTTCGCCTTCTTCCAAAGGCGCAACCTCCAGCATCCTGGTTAACACGGGATCCGGTGTGGTCTCAGGGAGGCGGGCCGGACACCTGATTAGCTTTGCTTTCGCTATCCACTCATGTTTAAGGGACAACTCTTTTAAGGGCAATTTTATGATAAATATACGGATGGCGTGTCCGGGTACAGGACTACTTACTTGGGTATCCGGGCGATTGCAGCTCAGACCTGCGTCCTCGGTCGAGTCCGGACACATTGCTTGTGATCCGAACAACAATTTGTACATCTCAATGGGCGTCGCGCCCGTAAAATGTTGGAGAGCTCGTGGTCCCTCCGAATTAAACTCCCACAGGTGGAGGGGGCGACGTTTGCAGGGCAAGGTGCGGCGAATCAACATGACCTGCGTCACCGCGACCAGATTGATGTCTCTCTCTAGGAGATCTCGAATGCGGCCCTGCAACAAGGGCACGTCCTTGGACGACCCCCAGTTAAACCCTCTATTGACCCATGACGCTAGCTGTGGTGGGGGACCCGAGCGAAAGGCAGGTAGCGCCACCCACTTGGTGCCCCTGGGAGCTGTGATATAAAACCACTCTCCTTGCCATAAGCTGAACTCCTCTTGAAAAGAGCCCTCGGGCCATGGAGCGTCAACATTCTTGCTTATAACAGCGCCTCTGCACTCCGCGTGCTGCCCCTCGATCATCTTCGGCTCTACTTTGAAGGTATTAAGCCACAATCCGAAGTGAGGAGTAATGCGGAGGAAGGCTTCACACACGACGATGAACGATGAGATGTGGAGGATGGACTCCGGAGCCAAGTCATGAAATTCCAGCCAATAATAAAACATGAGCCCCCTCACGAAGGGGTCCGTCGGGAAGCCTAGCCCCCGAAGGAAGTGAGAAGCGAACACGACGCTCTCACCAGGATTGGGAGTGGGAATAACCTGCCCTTGAGCAGGCAACCTATGCGAGATTTCACCGGTTAGATACCTGGCATCTCTCAGCTTTAGCACGTCTTCTTCCGTAGCGGAGGAAGGCATCCACCGACCTTGAAGGCGGGCGGAAATCATCGAAGGTCGGCGCCTGAATCTTGAGCTTTGAGTGTTGGAACACGGCGAGGCGGATTCGATTGAGATTGAAACAAAGGAGTAGAGCCTTGGTCTTTTATAAAGAGGTTGAATACCAAGAGCCCTCCGTGACCGTTCGGTACTCGCCCGATTGAGGAAATATACCAGCGGACACGATTATGTTACCCACGCCGTATTGATGAGAATCCGGAATAAGGGGACATGATCTCTGCTTCGACAAGACGTGCCAAGGAAACTGCCTTGCTAAACGCGCTGAGGTGGGACAGTAAAAACGATTCGAATAAAGGCTTGGCCCCTGAGGAATACGTCAGCAGATTGGATTTGTGTAAATATTATTCTCTCTGCGGTGGTATGTGGAACTTATTTTACAGAGCTGGACACTATGCTTCTGTTCAAAATCTTCTATGAAGTACAGAGGAGGAACCCGCCTTGCAATGCCAAAGACAATCTGCGCGCCGGACTAGTCGTCATTGAAGCCTGGTTAGGGGCTACTGAGGGAGTCCTAGATTAGGGGTGTCCGGATGGCGGACTATAACCTTTGGCCGGACTCCTGGACTATGAAGATACAAGATTGAAGACTTCGTCCCATGTCCGGATGGGACTTTCCTTGGCATGGAAGGCAAGCTTGGCGATACGGATATGTAGATCTCCTCCCATTGTAACCGACTCTATGTAACTCTAACCCCCTCCGGTGTCTATATAAACCGGAGGGTTTTAGTCCATAGGACGAACAACTATGGTACCATAGGCTAGCTTCTAGGGTTTAGCCTCTCTGATCTCGTGGTAGATCTACTCTTGTACTACCCATATCATCAATATTAATCAAGCAGGAGTAGGGTTTTACCTCCATCGAGAGGGCCCGAACCTGGGTAAAAACATCATGTCCCTTGTCTCCTGTAACATCCGCCTAGACGCCCAGTTTGGGTCCCCCTACCCGAGATCCGCCGGTTTTGACACCGGCAGTCCCCCTCACGAGGCTTGGACCCTCGCAGGGGTCTTGGATGCCTTGTTGATGAAGATGGGCCGTACGGCCTGCTAGCTTAGCCACGCTGTGGGCCGCAGGCAGGCAAGTCTAGGGATCCCCGTTCCCAGAACACCGGCAGTAGCCCCCCAGGCCCAAGGTGCGCTCGGGCTTGGCTTCGCGGCGAAGCCAAGAGTCAAGTTCGGAGCACCGCAGGCCCGAAAATCATGCGGCCTCGGTTAACACGTGGCGGTTGATTGGATGTGGGCGTCTCCGCTTCCCCACGCTGCCTCGGCAACTGCACGACTTGACAAGTCCCTACGACATGCAAGGAAAACCATCATTACCTGCGATCATGGGAGATGCCGGTTGGCCTTCTCTTGCTATAAATGGGGAGTGGGGCAGGGCCCCGTCGCCCATCTCTTCCTCGCTTGCTTTCTTCTTCCTCCCCGCTCCACTGCTTGACGTGCCACCGATGGCGCCATGAAGGAAGTTCTCTGCAGCCGAGAAGGGGAAGGCCCCTCGCGAGGGCCCCGGTTCCCCGGCGTCCAAGCGCGGTCGCGACCATCCGCACAAGCACGCCGCGACCCCGCGTAGGCCCATCGTCGGCGGCGCCGCAGCGGCGGAGGATCGTCCCAACCATGGCGGTCCACGGCGAGGGAGGCGCAATGGTGGCGCGGCCTCCCCGCCCGCGCTTCCATTCAGCGGAGGTGTCGCCGGAGTTCGTCGTCTGGTCGGAGAACCAGGTCGGCAACTAGCTCCAGCTTCTGCGCTTCTTTGTCGGTGAACTACCGGCCCCTGGTCCAGGCGGGCTTTGGATGCAAGTGGATGGTTGCTGCAGCAAGGCCTCTTGGGTCGCGGTCGAAACTTACGCCGTTGGCAACATAGCCCTAGCTCGCTGCTGGCAGACATTCGCCCACGCGTGCGGCCTGGGCTGGTGGTGCATGCTCCACTTCAGGTATGATGGTGGATCGACCCTCTATGTGAGGGTGTTTGGGGAAGATGGTCGCCGTGCCGGGTGCTTCCTCGAGACGAACGATGGTGAGGAGGTGCTCAGCCTTGGTGACGGTCGCGATGAGGATGAGGGCGAGCCTACCCTCGGCGGTGACCGCGTCTCTTCCAGCTACGGCGGCTCTTCCTCCGACGACAGCTCCAGTAGCGGTGGCTACGACCAGTCGCCGCGCCACCGCACCCGCTTCGAAGGAGGCAGCGGGTCATCTCGTCACCGCTCCTCCATGAAGCGCGAGGAGGGGTCTGGCTAGGCTCGGGGCATTGCTAAGGGCCTGCCTCCGCGGATTGCTGCAACGCCGCTTTGTTTAGCTCTTTTTTCCTGCATCAAAAAACAAAACCAGTATGGGCCCAGAGGGGCGTGTATCAAACTGTGGTTCTTTGGTTATTGCACTGTGCGTGTTATTCCCATGCCATGTTGTCATTTTGCGCAAAAATAACTTAACCTGGTGCGTTTGGGGCGCCCTTTCCCTCGCGAGGTGTTTGTGTTTGCTCAGAAACTGCAAAAAATTTGTTAGGGGCTGCGCTAGAGGATTTGCCGTCCACCCAAGCCTCGACTTGGCGCTTTGTATCGCGGTACCCGAGGGGCACGGATTAGGAGAAACGCACCAGCTTTCAGGCTCGAACGAGGGTGGGTCGCGAGAAGGCAGAGAGAAGAAAAATGCTCGCGAGGGCACCTGCCTAGCCCCCTCGCGAGGTATGCGAGACAGAGAACACGAGCAAACCAGAGCCGAAAAATGTGGTAAAAGGCTAGGGAATCAAATTAGCAATGAACACCAAGAGCAACTTCGATTAAGGAAAAGCGAGCCAACTACGGAAAGCAAATGAAAATCCGCGTCCAGCACCTAATCTAGTCTTCAAGTCTTCACACCAGCGCGGAGCTAAATGCTGCCACTAGGCATGGGCAGGAGCCCCAGGGCCTGAGGCCGGCGCTCCTGAGACTCCGGGGCGTGTACAGCCCCAACTCATTATTACGTGAGAGTGTTACGGGCGGCGATTCTTCGCAGGCACCGGGCCTTCTTCACAGGCTCTGGACCTTTCTTCACAGGTTCTGGGCCTTTCTTCATGGGTAAACTTCCGGAGGTGTTGGATGTTCCAGGCGTTTTGGATAGGTGCCCCTTCTTGCGTCTCCAGGTGCACGGTGCCAGGCCTGGAGATGTAGACGACCCTGAACGGGTCCTCCCACATGGGTGAAAGCTTGTGCAACCCTTCCCTGGAGAGGACCCGCCTCAGGACCAGGTCACCCGTCTCGAGCGTCCTGGAGCGAATGTTGCGGCAATGGTAACACCGCAGCGCTTGCTGGTACCTTGCCGCCCTTAATGCAGCTTCGCGACGACGTTCCTCCCCCAGCACGAGATCCATCCCTCGCATGGCGTCCTGCTGCGTTTCATCGAACGCCAGGACCCGCGCGGAACGATGCTTGACCTTGTGAGGGAGGACTGCTTCGGCTCCGTAGACGAGGAAGAATGGAGTCTTTCCTGTTGGCTTGGTAGCGGTGGTGCGGATGGACCACAACACGGACTGGAGCTCGTCGTGCCAGGCCCTGCTGCAGGCCTCTGGCTTCTTCTTGAAGGTCCTGGTCTTGAGGCCCCTCAGGACCTCTGTGTTGGCGCGTTTAGCCTGACCATTGCTCACAGGGTGGGCCCTTTGAGCGTAGCAGATCTGCGTTCAAGGTTAGCCGATGGGTTTTGAAGAGGTTCTGAGTAAACTGCGAGCGTTATCTGTGATGATGCGGTTGGGGACGAAGCGGCTCACGAGGCCCTTGATGAACTTGATGGCGAGCGGCGGGATGATGCAGACGGCTTCCACTTCCGCCCACTTGGTGAACTTGTCGATGGCGACGTAGAGATAGCGATAGCCCCCTGGCGCCCGTGGGAACGGGCCTAAGATGTCCAGCCCCCAGACTGCGAACGGCCATGTGACAGGATAGTTTGGAGGCCCTGAGCAGGCTGATAGATTTTCTTGGCGTGGAATTGGCAAGCTTCGCAGGACTTCACCAGCTCGGCTGCGTCGTCGAGTGATGTAGGCCAATAGAATCCACTGCGGAACACCTTGCCGACGAGGGTCCGTGACGACGAGTGATGCCCGCAGTCCCCCATGTGTATGTCAATTAGCAGCTCCCTTCCTTAATCGATGGAGATGCAGCGCAGCGTGACATCGTTCGGCCGTTTCCTGTACAACTCGCTGTCTTGAATGCAGTATGCCATGGCTTGTGAGGCCACGCGCTCCCCGTCCTCTTCCTTCTCCGGTAGCGCCCCGTGTGTCAGGTACTCCTTGAATTCCTTGGTCTAGCTTTCCTCCTGGGGCTCGAGCGCCAAGAGCAGCCGAGCTCCTGAGGTCGAACCCTGAGCCGAGGGCTCCGTGACGGAGGCTGTGGGAGCTCCTCCCGAGGCTGAGTAGTACTTGAAAGGGGTGGCGTAGCTGATGGCTTCAAGAGCCGCTCCTCAAAGACACCAGGCCCTTGTGGTAGCCACTTGGATGCTCTCCTGGCGATGTCATCGGCTTCTTTGTTGGTGCCATGGGGCATGTGCTGCAGCTCCAGACCTGAGAACTGCTTTTCCATCTTGCGCAATTCCGCAAGGTAGGCCTCCATGTGCTCGTCCTTCGGCTCGTACACCTTGTCGGAGAAGTTGACAAGGAGTTGCGAGTCGCCTCTGACGGTAAGGCGCTTCACCCCCAAAGCTGCCGCAGCCTTTAGGCCCGCTATGAGGCCTTCGTATTCCGCGATATTGTTGGAGACCTTCTCGCCATGCTGGAAGCAGAGTTGCACGGCGTAGTAGAGCTTGCCCTGGGTGGGCGAGATGAGCACCGCTCCGGCTCCCGCGCCCTGGTGCGCGAAAGCGCCATCGAAATACATGACCCAGCCGTCCGAAGCCTCGCTCCCTGGGGAGGTGGACCGGTCTTCCCCTTCCTCAAGTGTCGGGGCATCCGTCCATTCAGCCACAAAGTCAGCGAGCGCAGCCCCCTTGATGACCCTGGTAGTGCTGAACTATAACTGGAATGCTTGCAGCTCGATATTCCACTCAGCGACCCTTCCAGCCGAATTCGGGCTCCTGAGTACCCTCTCCAATGGGTAAGCTGAGACGGCCTTGATCGGGTGCCCCTGGAAGTAGTGTTGCAGCTTGCGTGAGGCCACCAAGAGTGCGAGCAGGAGCTTCTTAGGCATGGGGTAGCATGCCCTTGCGTCTCTTAGCACGGTGCTGATGAAGTACACCGGGTGTTCGATGAGGGCTGGCGCACTATCGAGGCTGGGGTCCTACGGAGATTGGTGCATCTCCTGAGGTGGAGGGTTTCCTGAGACTTGGCTGTCCTCAGGAGCTTCCGCGACGTTGTCCTGTCGAGCTTTGTCCTCCCCAGCTGATGCCTTTGCCGCATCCTCTTGACCCTGCGCCACTTCTGCTCCGGCTTGGCGCAGCGCGCCCTTGGCTTGGCGTTCCTCCCTGACCGCCACCAGTGCCGCGCTGGCAGAGTATGGGGTGGCGGCAAGGGAGAGTACCAGAGCCTCAAGAGGCCGTGGTGCCACCATCACCTGGTAGCTGGTAAGGTATTTCTCGAGGTCTTGGAAGGCCTGATCGGCCTCCGGGGTCCATTCGAACAGGCCTTTCTTCTTCATGAGCTTGAATAAGGCTAAGACGCGCTCTCCTAGCTTGGAGATGAAACGCCCTAATGCGGTCACCCGCCCCGCTAGCTTTTGCATCTCTTTGAGGGTCTGTGGCAGGCTCATGTCCTCGATGGCCTTGATCTTCTCAGGGTTTGCCTCGATCCCTCTGTGGGACATGAGGAATCCCAGCAGCTTGCGGAGGGACGAGGAGTCTGGATTACAGGGGTGTGCGGATGAGCGGACTATGACCTTTGGCGGACACTTGGACTATGAAGATACAAGATTGAAGACTTAGTCACGTGTCAGGATGGGACTTTCCTTGGCGTGGAAGGCAAGCTTGGCGTCTGAATATGTAGATCTCCTACCATTATGGCCGACTCTTTGTAACCCTAACCCTATTCGGTGTCTATATAAACCGGAGGGTTTTAGTCCGTGGGGCGAACAACAATCATACCATAGGCTAGCTTCTAGGGTTTACCCTCTCGATCTCGTGGTAGATCTACTCTTGTACTACCCGTATCATCAATATTAATCAAGCAGGAGTAGGGTTTTAGCTCCATCGAGAGGGCCCGAACCTGGGTAGAAACATCGTGTCCCTTGTCTCCGATTACCATCCGCCTAGGCGCACAGCTCGGGACCCCCTACCGAGATCCGCGGTTTGACACCGACATTGGTGATTTCATTGAGAGTTCCTCTCAGTAGTCGTCATGTTTAGGCCCGATGGCTCCTCCGATCATCAATAACGATGCGCTCGGTGAGACTTTTCTCCTGGACAGATCTTCGTGTTGGTGGCTTTGCACCTTGAGCCAATTAACAGCCATCTGGAGCAGATCGAAAGCTACGCCCCTGGCCATCACGTCAGATTTGGAAGTTTGAACTACACGGCTGACGTCCGCGGAGACTTGATCTTCGACGGGCTCGAGCCACAGCCAAGCGTGCCGCACTATCACGAGGGGCATGATCTAGCTCTGCCGCCGAACAGTGTCCTGGAGGCCACACCAGTGTCCGCTCTGACCTTTAGCTCGGAGCCGACTGCGCCGATCGAGGACGGGTGGCTGGACACCGCCTCGAGGGCTGCGATCTCTACGGTGATTGAGCCGTACACCTACCCCGTCCTTTGCGAAGCTTGTGACTCCAAGGTGCCGGACTCCTCTCCGGACTCTGAGCCTTCCGCGCCCCCGCTAATCGAATCCGATTGGGCGCCGGTCATGGAATTCACTGCCGCGGACATCTTTCAGCACTCGCCCTTTGGCGACATCCTGAATTCAATAAAGTCTCTCTCTTTATCAGGAGAGCCCTGGACGGATTATGGTCAGGAAGGTTGGGATGCGAACGATGAAGAAATTCAAAGCCCACCCACCACCCACTTCGTAGCCCTGTCGATGATTCCGACATGCTCGACCCGACTCGAAGACATCGACGGTATGGACGACGATGTAGAGGAGGAGCACGAACCAGCGCCTATAGGGCACTGGAGAACAACCTCATCTCACAATGTATACATGGTGGACACACCTAAAGGAAGCGACGACGAGGAACAACGGGACGCTACTAAGGATCGCTCCCTCGAAAAGCAGTCAAAACGGCGACGTAAGCGCCGCTCAAAGTCCCACCTCGACAAAGACAACAGCCATATAGACCCAGCTATAGAGCAGGGTGAACCGGTGGATGATGAACATGCTATCGAGCAACCGTCCGAACAGGACAATCTGGATAAACAACCCGTCCCCGGCAAAAATAACAGTCCGGACGATCTCACGCGGGACAAGTTGCTAGAACAGAAGAACCTCCACAAAAGGCTCGTCGCCACAGCACGTAGCCTGAAAATGCAGAAGCGGAAGCTCAAAACAGCGGAAGATGCACTCAGAATCAGATGGAGCAAAGTACTCAACACCGCATGAGACAAATCTGGCTGACGATCGCCGAACAAAAACTACCCAAAGAAAACTACTGCCCGAATTTGATGAGGCGTAAACCCCACAATCAAAAAACAAGGAGGCCACCCGGTCGGATGAAAGACCCCATGGCAAACAGAGAGCGGCAAACAGCGCCGCATACAAGCCGGCACGCGATCCGCACAAGGATTCACATCAAAAAGATGGCCCAGATAGATCTATCTACGGGCCAAGAAAGCAAGCTCTAGTAAGCAAGGCAACACATCAAGTATACGAACATCACGGTACACCTAAATATAGGGGTGCCGCACACTATGTTTCACCGATGAGGTGTTGGATCATAATTTCGGTGAGTTCAAGCCCGTAAACATAGAGGCATCTGACGAGAACAACAGACCACAGAGTGCGGATTGAGATTACATCCTCCATATTCACATAGCTAGAGGAGATGATCTCACGCCATAAAATATTACCCCTCAAGCTCAAAGGGCAGCCCGGCATTGGCTTAAAGCCTTCCGAAAACACCATTGGAAGTTGGGAGGAGCTCGAGGATGCTTTTGAACAAATTTTCAAGGGACCTATGTCGACCTCCGGATGCTGGCGATTTAAGTCACATAGCTCAACAACCCGAAGAGTCAGCCCAGAAATTTTGGAACATATTCCTTACTAAAAGAACCAAATAGTTGACTGTCCGGACGCGAAGCCTTAGCAGCTTTCAAACACAACGTCAGGGCGAATGGCTCGCCGAACAGTAGCGACCAAGAAAAGCCAAGAACAATGGCCGCATTAACAAGCCTCATGACCGCTTTTGCGCGGAGAGGATAGCTAGCTAGCAAGATGCAGCACCAGCGACCCAAGTACATCGAAGTCGAGGGATGGAAGCGAAACCACGGCGCAGCAAGGACCAGCGTCGGACCAAGGGAAACAGCCCGAAGAGCACGGCAGTCAACGCCGGATTCAAAAGCTCTCGGCAGATTCATAAAAAGCAGCCCCTTAAGGATATTACAGACGAGCTATCTAACTTAAACAAAATCTTGGACAAGATATGCCAAATCCACAGTACTCCCGGGAAGCCTGCAAACCACACCCACAGAGATTGTTGGGTCCTCAAGCAGTCCGGCAAACTCAACGCTGAACACAAGGGGCTCGACACACCAAGCGAGGACGATGACGAACCCCAAAAGCAGAGCACCGGAAAACAAAAGAATTTCCCACAAGAAATCAAAACAGTGAACTCACTTTACGTGACAAAAGGGAAAAATAGGGCGGCGCACATAGAGGTACGCACCAGACGGCCTATCCCGGAGGAGTCCTGCCACTGCTTGTTAAAACCAATCACCTTCGACCATCGGGATTCCTCTAGAAGTATATGAAACGCAGGTTGGACTACCTTGATATTAGATCCGATAATTGGCGGACTCCAATTTTCACAAGTCCTAATGGACGGCGGCAGTGATCTAAACCTGCTATATCAGGACACAATCCGCAATATGGGGATAGACCCAACCAAATTTCGCAATAGCAACACTTCCTTTCAAGGGGTAATGCCAGGCCCATATGCCCAATGTACGGGCTCTCTACTGCTAGAAGTTGTGTTCGGCTCACCCGACAACTTCCGCCGCGAAAAGTTAACCTTCCACCTCGCCCCATGTACAAGTAGCTATCAAGCACTATTGGGACGCGAAACTTTCGCCCGCTTTAACACAATACCGCATTATGCATCTCTTACACTTAAAATGCCCGGTCCACGTGGCATCATCTCATTAAAGGGAAACATCGAGGGTTCCTCGAGTCCGGAAAATTGTGCGGATGCCTTGACAGCCCCACAATAAACCGGCTTCACCAATACAAGCACTTAGACAGGTCGCCAGACCCCGGACATGGCTGGACGAGTCCGGCGTAAACATACAAGGGCTCGCTAGACGCATACTCCCATACAAGGGGCTCCTCGCATCAACAACAAGAGACAATAAAGCTCAATTTTATTCATTTTTTGAATTGTACTTCGTTTATTTAATATAACGTCCATTTTCAAATGACCTTTTTCAACTAAGTTCCTCTCTTTTACAGATGAACACCGTGCTACACCCGTCCATGATACGACACAATAGAGACACAGGCGTAGACGTGCAGTAGGGACCCGTTGCAAGGATTCTTTTCAGATTAAGACCCTGCGTAAACCTTTTTCACTATCTCTTGTTGATACACATCCCCCGGTTTTTTGCTATAACCGAGGAGGAGGCTGGTGTTTTGGCATAGGCCACGTCAGAATTTTGCGCGTACCTGGACACCAGAGTATTTTTTACCAAGGGCGATTGTTCGAACCATTTTCATAAAGACCGAATACCTTAGGGAGTGTTCGGCGTCGCGAGTTAGGCCTTATATGCATCAGCTCCGAATCATGTCTTTGGTCAAATGTTGGGTTTGCCCGGCTCCTGTATTTTGCTGCCTTACGTTCCGCTCTATCGGCTAATGCGGCACCAGGAGAAATACTGCGATTGTGCCCCCGGTTCGGCCAGGGGAGCACCTCAGTCGAGAAAGCCGAAAACTAACTGTCATGATATAGCGTGAGACTGGTCAACCACTTGATGACCCGCTGGAATCTTTAGAATTCCTCTGCATTGACGAAGGGCCGTTTCCCAGCCAGGCACATACACGCCCCAAATTCGGGTGAGCGCGGTGCCCCTAGGGGCTATATAGTAGCCCCGTTGTCGAACTCCTATTGCTAAGTGAAAGTGATAAAGCACTATAGTCCGGTTGCCTAGTTTGCTGCGCTACCACCTCCTTTGTAGGACCAAGATGTTGGATCAAGTGTGAAAATGAGTTTTCTGCAAACACCCCCGCATTATATGCGTGGGGGCTGAAGCCAAAGACTGCCATCTTTCAGGTTATATACACATATACATTAACGGCCGCATAGGAGGTATTTTTAATTCTTGCAGGCACAAGTATAAAAAGCTTTTTTATTCCATGGAAACATTGTTTCACAATAATACATGTTATTCGAACATAATATCCTTCAAGCACTGCGTCTCTATTAAGCAGCGCCCATGAACTTCATGAAAATAGTGCTCGGCAGTGCTCGGCTTCCGTCCGAATCTTGGGATGCAACATCGATGGCCTTCATCTCCGCCCAGTATGTCTTGACACGGGCAAGAGCCATCCGCGCACCCTCTATGCATGCTGACCACCTCATTGCCTTGATATGCGGCACCGCACCAAGGAACTGCTGCACCAAGCCAAAATAACTCATCGGCTCGGGCCTTGTCGGCCACAAATGAGTCACGACATTCTTCATGGCTAGTCCGGACAACCTATTCAGCTCCGCCCATTCGGCCAGACTGTTGGTTAATGGAACTGGACGCTCTGGACTACGGAACTGCGACAAAAAAAGCTCTTCCATCTCGTGATCTTTTTGATCTCCGAAGTGTTCGGCGCGTCCATCTTTTCGCCGCCAAGTCGGATAAGCATCCGCTTTACTCCATAGCGGTCCAACTGAGCATATTTAGGATCCGTGAACTTCCTCCATGCGAGAAAGGCTTTCCAGCCATGATATCTCCGGCTGGCGTAGCTCCTCCTTCATAGCTCTCATCGCAGGCGAGCATCCTTAGCCTCGGTGGTGGCCTTCTTGAGTCCTCTTGCTCCGCTCGACCTTCTTTTTCAAGAAGCTCACAGCGGTCGGTAGCATTCTTCAACTTCACGGCCATTTTGGCCATTTCCTTTTTGCTTCGGCAATGAGCAGCCTGTTCGGCTTTTAGCTCTTCGGACGCCTTTAAGGCAGCCGCATCACTTTTTCTGGCCTGCTCCTTGGCTCTGGCAAGCTCCGCCCGAAGATTCTCCATGGCAGCGGCACCATCTGCATCAAGCATACGTGTTGTAAGGCACGGGCATCAAGATCCCTTACTAGGTGTCCACGGAGAAACTGCATACCTTGTGACTCGTCCAGCCGCTTATTGACAAGCGCGATGTTGGCATCCGCCACGTCAAGTTGTCGCTTTAGTTCGGCAAATTCACCAGTCCGGCTAGCCACTGGACGATCCGCCACCTACATTGGAAGGGCGACATATTATAGTTGGGATTATGATCCTCAACACGCCGTCACTTTTTGAAAATGCACCGAGTCTCAGGGGCTACTATCTACACAGGGCGCATCTTATATATGCGGAACCATCAAAAGGTACATCATTGCACGTACCTCAAAACCCGTCAGTAAACTCCTGGCGGCCTCGTACAACCCGCTTTCCGCGGATGAAATCTTTTCAATCACCATATCCATCAATGCACGGTGATCCTCTGAGATAGACACTCGCCCGAGCAGACACTTCAACACCTCCGACCGTGCACCAGGAGGTGCCGGACTCGTCTGATGGCCTTTTTCGAAGGCCGGACACGGAGGGCTCTGGGGGACCTACGACCGCCCTCCACCCCTGCGGATTCGGGAAACCCTCAGCGACGACACCTCAGGATCGTCCGCCTCGCTATCTTGATACGGCAGGGGCGTTCCGCTCTCCATCTTCTCGGACAAAGATCCCCGAAGGCGAGCTCTGCTGAGAAGGGCTGAGATCCGAACTACAAGGTAAAATTTCGGTCATCTTCAGAAATAAAACAGGGTTGTCTTTTATTTTATAAACTCCCCTCTCTACTTACGGCTCGGTGGAGGGCTGATCTCCTTGGGGAAATAATGCAGCTGGGGCATCTTCCAGCGCAGGACCCTCTGGCGAGGATTTCTTCCCGCGCTTTGAGGCCTTGGTCTCCGGATCTTCAGAGGAGGTCCTCTTCTCCCCTTGGATGGAGGGATTCTCGATCCCTCCTCGCTTGATAAGCTCCTTCACGGAGACAGTAGCTTCCTTGTTCCCCCCTTTGCCTTCTTCTAAAGGCGCAGCCTCCAACATCTTGGTTAAAATGGGATCCGGCGTGGTCTCAGGGAGGGGGGCTGGACACCTGATCAGTTTTGCTTTCGCTATCCACTCCTTTTTAGGGGACAACTCTTTTAAGGGCAAGTTTATGATAAATATACGGATAGTGTGTCCGGGTACGGGACTACTTACTTGAGAATCCGGGCGATTGCAGCTCAGACATGCGTCCTCGGTCAAGTCTGGACACATTGCTTGTGATCCGAAGAACAGTTTGTACATCTCCACGGGGGTTGCGCCCATAAAATGTTGAAGAGCTCGTGGTCCCTCCGGATTGAACTCCCACAGACGGAGGCGGCGTTCAGGAGGCAGGATCTGACGAATCAGCATGACCTGAGCTACTACGACCAGATTGATCTCTCTTTCTAGGAGGTCTCGAATACGGCCCTGCAACAAGGGCACATCCTTGGACGGCCCCCAGTCAAGCCCTTTATTGACCCATGATGCTAGCCGCAGTGGAGGACCCGAGCGAAAGGCAGGTGGCGCCACCCATTTGGTGCCCCTGGGAGCTGTGATAGAAAACCACTCTTATTGCCATAGGCTGAGCTCCTCTTGAAAAGAGCCCTCGGGCCATGGAGCGTCAGCATTCTTGCTTATAACCGCCCCTCCGCTTTCTGCTGTTGCCCCTGATCATCTTGGCTCCACCTTGAAGGTCTTGAGCCATAATCCGAAGTGAGGGTGTCATGCGGAGGAAGGCTTCACATGACGATGAGCGATGAGATGTGGAGGATGGACTCGGATCCAAGTCGTGAAATTCCAGCCCGTAATAAAACATGAGCCCCCCTCACGAGGCGGTCCGTCGGGAAGCTTAGCCCTCGAAGGAAGTGAGGCGAACACCACGCTTTCACGGGCTTGGGAGAGGAATAACCTGCCCTTGAGCAGGCAGCCTATCGAGATTTCGCGGTTAGATACATGGCATCTCTTAGCTTTAGGGCGTCTTCTTCCGTGACGGAGGAAGGCATCCACCGGCCTTATAGGTCGGGCGGACATCATCGAAGGTCGGCGCGCTTGAATCTGGAGCTTTGGGTGTTGGAACTCGAGCGAGGCGGATTCGATGGAGATTGATAAAAAGGGCGGGACTTGGTCTCTTTATAAAGAGGTTGAATACGAGGAGCCCTCCCGTGACCGTTCGGGACTCGCCTCCGATAGAGGCGTGCCAGAGCACGATTGGAATTCTGAGCCCGTATTGATGAGAATCCGGAATAAGGGACACGATCTCTGCTTTGACAAGATGTGCCAAGAAACCGCCTCGCTAAGCATGCTGAGGTGGGACGGTAAAACGATTCGAGTAAAGGCTTGGCCGTGGTGTGATGTCACGCTGCGGAATCGTCGTGATTGAACTTGTGTAAATATTATTCTCTCTCGGTGGTATGTGGAACTTATTTTGCGAGCGGACACTATCCTGTGTTCAAAATCTTCTATGAAGTATTGGAGGAGGAACCCGCCTTGCAATCTTGAAGACAATATGTCGCCCGAACTTCGTCGTCATTGAAGCCTGGTTCGAGGAGCTCTTGAGGAGTCTGGATTAGGGGTGTCCGGATAGCGGACTATGATGTTTGGCGGACTCCTAGACTATGAAGATACAAGATTGAAGACTTAGTCCGTGTCGGATGGGACTTTCCTTGGCATGTAAGGCAAGCTTGGCGATACGGATATGTAGATCTCCTACCATTGTAACCGACTCTGTGTAACCCTAACCCTATTCGATGTCTATATAAACCGGAGGGTTTTAGTACGTAGGACGAAAAACAATCATACCATAGGCTAGCTTCTAGGGTTTAGCCTCTCAGATCTCGTGGTAGATCTACTCTTGTACTACCCATATCATCAATATTATTCAAGCAGGAGTAGGGTTTTACCTCCATCGAGAGGGCCCGAACCTGAGTAAAAACATCGTCTCCCTTGTCTCCTGTTACCATCCGCCTAGACGCACAGTTCGGGACCCCCTACCCGAGATCCGCCGGTTTTGACACCGACAGACACTGAACACGCACTTCTCCGGTTAAGCCTCAAGTTCAACCGGTGCAAGCTCTCGAAGGTTTCCTCCAAATCTTGAATTAATGTGCTCGCCTCGCGAGACTTTACCACTATGTCATCGACGTAGGCCTCTGTGTTCCTCCCGAGCTGTCGCCCTAGGGCGATGTGCATCAACCCCTGGAAGGTGGCGCTTGCGTTGCGCAGCCCGAAGGGCATGCAGGTGTAGCAGTACACCCCACATGGTGTTAGGAAAGTTGTCTTCTCCACATCTTCCACCGCCATCTTGATTTGATGATACACTGAGAATGCATCCAGGAAGCACAACAAGTCGCACTCGGCGGTGGAGTCGACAATTTGGTCGATGCGTGGGAGCGGGAATGGATCTTGGGGGCAGGCTTTGTTAAGGTTGGTGAAGTCGACGCACATCGGCTCCTTCCCACCTTTCTTTGGCACTACGACAGGGTTTGTTAGCCATTCGGGATATCGAACTTCCCGAATGGCACCTGCCGCCTCCAGCTTGCGTGTCTCTTGGACGATGAAGGCCTGCTTCTCAGTGGACTGCCATCTGGCTCGCTGTTTCACGGGGCGTATGTTGGGGCATACCCTTAGATGATGATGAATCACCTCTCTCGGGACCCCTACTAGCTGATTGGGCTCCCACGCGAATATCTCCTTGCTCGCGCAAGAACCTCACCAAGGCTTCTTCTTGTCCCGGGTCAAGGCTGGCTCCTATGGTGAAGGTGGCCCCCGAAGACCCGTCCTCATTGACCGGCACCTGCTTGGTTTCCTCCTTGTCTTGGGTGAACAACTGCTTCTTCTTGGTAGGCGCGGCCTCCTTGGCCTCGTGGGTACTGGCACCGGCTGGCTGTGCTGCTGCCGCGGTCTTGAAGGCGAGCCTAAGCGCCGTCACGGCCTCCTTAGTGTCCCCCTTGATGGTGAGGACGCCCTTGCTTCCTGGCATCTTCATGAGGTTGTAGGCTGGATGGGTCGCCGCCATGAACTGAGCAAGAGCTGGGTACCCGAGGATGGCGTTGTATGGGAGACCGATGCGGGCAATCTCGAAGTCCAGCAGCTCAGTGCGGTAGTAGTCGCGTGTGCCAAAGGTGACAGGGAGGCGGATCTGCCCAGAGAGTGGGCAGCTCCACCACCCACTCCCGAAAAGGGCTTGCTGACGTGGAGCCGCTCGAGCGGCACGGGGAGAAGGCTGAAGGCTTCTACGGAGAGCAAGTTGAGGTCGGCACCGCCGTCAATGAGGGTCTTGGTTACGGCCACGTTGCAGATGGTGGTCGTGCAGAGCATCGGGAGCATGCCAGAGCCGGCGGTGGAGCCGGGGTAGTCTTCTGAGCCGAAGGTGAGGTCAACCTCTGGGGCAGCCCAACCTGGCGGAGCCCCGGGGCGCTTGGTGACGGCCCCGATCTGATGGAGGAACGGTTTAACGTGGCGATCTAAAGGCGGCGCTTGAGAGCCGCCCAGCAGGGCCGCGACCGCACAGTGCGCTGGCACCGTGTAGCGATCGATGAAGAGGTCACGGAGTTCACCCCAGGAAGCCACCGTGGATCCCGAGAGGTTGAGCAGCCAGGCGCGCGGCTCGCCGGCAAGGGCCATGGGGAACCAGTTGGCCATGATCTTGTCGTCGCCTCCAACTTCGAGGACAGCTTCCTCATACGCCAGCAGGAACGACGTCGGGTCTGCCACGCCGTCGTAACGCGGCGGCATCTCTAGCTTGAACTTGGTCAGCCACCGCACTCGGCGTAGGGCAGGGGCCAGGGCTCGGTACCCAGATGCCCCGCTGTCGACGTAGGTCGCGGAGGTGGATGGCGGGGCACCCGCAATGGGAGCGAAGTGCGGCGGCACGGGGCGTAGGTTGGTGGAGCAGAGCTCCGGCGCACCCCTACCTGGCGCACCAAATGTCGAATGTGGGGTTCCGTTAAACCCTTATGGTTCGAACACTGGGGTGCGCGTGAAGTCTTTCCCTCCTACCGATCTATGCTCTAGCTCGCTAAGATCTCGCGGACGAACTCGACGAACTCGCAACCGAAAAGACCACGATGTTTATCTTGGTTAAGGACCACCGTTGTGGTGTAATACCGTACTCGGTGTGGTGGTGGTGGATTCCTCTAGGGCTGATGATGAACAGTACAAGGGAAGAACAACCTCCTGAGGTTGAGTTGTTCTTGTGGGTAGGTGTCGGTGTCAAAACCGGCGGATCTCGGGTAGGGGGTCCCGAACTGTGCGTCCAGGCGGGTGGTAACAGGAGACAAGGGACACGAAGTTCTTACCCAGGTTCAGGCCCTCTCGATGGAGGTAATACCCTACTCCTGCTTGATTAATATTGATGTTATGGGTAGTACAAGAGTAGATCTACCACGAGATCAAGGAGGCTAAACCCTAGAAGCTAGCCTATGGTATGATTGTTGTTTGTCCTCTGGGACTAAAACCCTCCGGTTTATATAGACACGGATAGGTTAGGGTTACAGTCGGTTACAATGGTAGGAGATCTACATATCCGTATCGCCAAGATTGCCTTCCACGCCAAGGAAAGTCCCATCCGGACACGGGACGAAGTCTTCAATCTTGTATATTCATAGTCTTGGAGTCCGGCCGTGACGATAGTCCGGCTATCAGGACACCCCCTAGTCCGGGACTCCCTCAGTAGGCTCTCGGCCGGGTTGGATCAAGCTAAGATGAGATGCCTCTACTATGGTGGCTAGCTCTACTTATATAGGCCCTGGTCCTCTTCCCAAATGTTGAGCGGGAAGGGAGCCAACAACGGCGGGCAAATTTGAAGGGGGGCAGCTAGTACATGCTATCCTGACAAAAGCGGTCTCCGCCTGCGAAAAGCTCTGGTGGTGACGCTGCCTTGGGCTCTACGATGACCTCCGTCTTGCCGTCCTCCTGGTCTTGGTCTCGTTGCACCAATATAGCAACCTTTGCGTGATGCCTCGGTACTCTTCGCCTGCGCTGGCCTTCTTAGCACCAAAGAGGAAATAAGGATGCTGCGCGCGCTGGCGCCCGCCTGGTGTCGTTCTTCATGGCTCACATCACGAGAGCCTCGTGAGGTTTGCCCTGCCTTGATATCTCCGCTCCTCGTGAGCCTTCCTGGCTAGGCCACTCCATAGGAGGTCTTGCGTCGTCCCCCTCGCGAGGCTTGGACCCTCGCGGGGGTCTTGGATGCCTTATTGATGAAGATGGGCCGTACGGCCTGCTGGCTTAGCCACGCTGTGGCCGCAGGCAGGCAAGTCTGGGACCCCCGTTCCCAGAAGCCGACAGGCTCACAATCACAAAAGTTTTCCATGATAGTGTATTTGCATGCGAAGTTCTCTTCCTTATACTAATTATTCGTGAATTTCTTGTATGACCAATATTGTGATTGTCAAGCCTCAAAAGATTTCACTTTCTAAACCCAATGTGAAGCTACCAATAGGCATGATATGAATTCAACTTCATGACATTCCATTTATTCAACAATTTACTCATATTATATAAGTGAAGCAGAAGAGTAAATGGCAAGCTACTCCAAAAAGATATAAGTGGAGATCAAATGAGTAGTTAAGTAAATAGATAGCTATGTGTGGACTCTCCCTTATTTAAAACTTTCAGATCTAAGTATTTAACTAAAACAGCAAGCAAGATGAAAATAAAATGACATTTTAAGGATAGTACAACTCATGTGAAGAAGCAAAAACTTAGGCTCAATCGAGACTAACCGATAATTGTTGATGAAGAAAGGTGGGATGCCTACCGTGGCATCCCCAAGCTTAGATGCTTGAGACTTCTTGATATATTATCTTGGGATGCCTTGGGCATCCCAAGCTTGATCTTTTGTGTCTCTTTATTTTTCTCGTATCACGGTTTCCCTAAATCTCAAAAGCTTCATCCACACAAAACTCAACAAGAACTCATGAGATAAGTTAGTATAAACCAATGCAAAAAACTTATCAATCTCTACTGTACCAAATCACTAAAATTATTATTCAACATTGCATAATAAATGCCTCTGCAAATTTAATACTCCTATCCTCAAATAGATTCATTAAACAAGCAAGCATATGCAAACAATGCAAACATAACAGGAATCTGCCAAAACAGTACAGTCTGTAAAGAATGCAAGAGTATCAATACTTATTCAACTCCAAACATTATGAAATTCTACCACACTGCATAAAATTTATCAGAGCTTATTATGCAAAAAGTTTCAACATTTTATCATATTCTGGCTTTCCTCGGGAATTTTTGCAACATCGATAAACTTTCTATTTTCAAACAGCAACTTGTATACTTACAAGATAAGCATGGGAAAGGCTATCCTTGGCATTTTTATTGAAAGAAAAGATGAAAAACATTATTATAAATGACAGAAATCAAATTCTAACAAAATAAATTGATGCTCCAAGTAAAAATCATATCATGTGACGAATGAAAACATAGTTCCAAATGAGGTTACCGATAATGTTGGAGACGAAAGAGGGGATGCCTTCCAGGGCATCCCCAAGCTTAGTTGCTTGGATATTCCTTGGATATTAACTTGGTTGCCTTGGGCATACCCAAACTTAGGGTCTTGTCACTCCTTACTCTCCTAATATCTTCATTTCACCCAAAACTTGAAAACTTCAATCACACAAAACTTAACAGAACTTCGTGAGATAGGTTAGTATGATAAATAACAAACCATTTCACCTAGGTACTATCAAAGACAAGATTCATACTTGTTTCCACACAATGCCTATTGTAGCATAGCATTTCCACAATTTATATTGAGCAATATAATCCATAGAAACTAGAAAGCAAACAAACTATGCATTGAAAACAAAATCTATCAAAAACAGAACAGTCTGTAATGATCTAAATAACTACCATACTTCTACTACTCCACAAATTATGAAAAAATTGGACCACGTGATAAATTTGGTGTCGGTGTACAAAAGTAGGGGCTCTCCTTTTGACCCCTTTACTTGTGCACGTGCATTTAGAGCCATGCACCGCGGCCACACTTAGCAGGGCAGAGGAGGGAAGCCGGAGAGAAGCAGAAGCACAAGACAACCAAGGCAACACCAATACCAAGAACACAGGAGAGCAAGAGGACAAGGTAGGCTCCCTCGGCAAGATCCTTGCCGAGGCAGCCTCCGCAGTCCCGGCAAGAGCCTTGCCGGGGCAACCTGCCCGATGCCAGCGGAGCAAGCCACCCTTGAGCCCATGGGTCCCAACACCACCCACTACATTGGAACCAAGGCTCAGGAGGCGCCTCTGTGGTGGCATGCAGATCTTCGTCAAGATCATAAACATGTGAGATCAGATGAGGACCAAAAGACGGCGACCCTTGGCGAGATCCTAGCCGAGGAAATCCACAAGACCCCCGGCAAGCTCCTTGCCGGGGACGACTCCAATGCCATGGCAAGACCCTTGCCGGGCCCTCGGCACGACCCTTGCCGAAGGCATTAGAGGGGCCACTGCCAGGCCCGTGCGATCCAAGACTCTGATAACCCACAAGTGTAGGGGATCGCTACAGCTTTCGAGGGTAGAGTATTCAACCCAAATTTGTGGATTCGACGCAAGGGGAGCCAAAGTATATTCTCAAGTATTAGCAACTGAGTTGTCAATTCAGCCATACGTGGATAATTTAATATCTGCAGCAAGGTATTTAGTAGAAAAGTAATAAGATAATAGTGGTAATGGTAACAAAAGAGTAATGAAAGCAAAACTAATATTTTTGGTGTTTTGCAGTGATTGTAACAGTAGCAACGGGAAAGTAAATAAGCGTAAACCAGTATATGGAAAGCTTGTAGGCATTGGATCGGTGATGGATAATTATCTTGGGATCACGGTTCATCATGTAACAATCATAACATAGGGTGATACAGAACTAGCTCCAATTCATCAATGTAATGTAGGCATGTATTCCGAATATAGTCATACGTGCTTATGGAAAAGAACTTGCATGACATCTTTTGTCCTACCCTCCCGTGGCAGCGGGGTCCTAATGGAAACTAAGGGATATTAAGGCCTCCTTTTAATAGAGTACCGGACCAAAGCATTAACACATAGTGAATACATGAACTCCTCAAACTACGGTCATCACCGGGAGTGGTCCCGATTATTGTCACTTCGAGGTTGCGGATCATAACACATAGTAGGTGACTATAGACTTGCAAGATAGGATCAAGAACTCACATATATTCATGAAAACATAATAGGTTCAGATCTGAAATCATGGCACTCTGGCCCTAGTGACAAGCATTAAGCATAGCAAAGTCATAGGAACATCAATCTCAGAACATAGTGGATACTAGGGATCAAATCCTAACAAAACTAACTCGATTACATGATAGATCTCATCCAACCTATCACCTTCCAGCAAGCCTACGATGGAATTACTCACGCACGGCGGTGAGCATCATGAAGTTGGTGATGGAGGATGGTTGATGATGACGACAGCGACGAATCCCCCTCTCCGGAGCCCCAAACGGACTCCAGATCAGCCCTCCTGAGAGGTTTTACGGCTTGGCGGTGGCTCCGTATCGTAAAACGCGATGATTTCTTCTCTCTGATTTTTTCTCTCCGAAAGCAAATATATAGAGTTGGAGTTGGCGTCGAAGGAGCTCCAGGGGGCCCACGAGGTAGGGGCGCACCCTAGGGGGGGGCGTGCCACCCACCCTCGTGGATAGGGTGTGGGCCCCCTCGTCTTCATCTTTGGCAAGGATTTTTTATTATTTTTGACTAGATGTTCCGTGGAGTTTCAGGTCATTCCGAGAACTTTTATTTTCTGCACATAAAAAAACATCATGGCAATTCTGCTGAAAACAGCGTCAGTCCGGGTTAGTTCCATCCAAATCATACAAGTTAGAGTCCAAAACAAGGGAAAAAGTGTTTGGAAAAGTATATACGACGGAGATGTATCAGACTCCACTGCCGTCCCCAAGAAGCTCTAGCTCAACCAGCTGGGCAGGCACCTGCGTGGCGACGGGCGGCCTCTACACCGATTCAGCAAGCACCTACGTGTTGGCATGCAACCCTTCGTGAAGGCTCCACCACCTTGCCAGCCCAGCGGCCAGCCAACGTGCCACCGCGATGCCTCGTCAGCTCGGACGCGTGGCAAGGCCATGCGAGGCGGCGACAGCTGGGACACGCTTCCATGCCATCCCCGATAAAGCAAGGGGGACAAGTCGGCAGTGCATTAAATGCGTTTGTCCTACGGTTCCAGAGGATAGGCTTATCAACTGTATGTTGGGTTCTACGGTAGGGTGCGTCGAATGCAAATTAAAAATTCCTACGCGCAGAACATCCAGGAACATGCTACGGGAGATGGATCACGATTCGTTACCACTAGGCGCCGCGATCTTGCGTGCGTGAAGAAGAGTTGGGGCAGCGCGTCCGAGTGTATCGTCTTCTCCTCGTCCGGTCTCCCTCGGCGACCGTCGTCCGATCCGTACCAGTTCGCGGGCGGCGCAAGTGCACCGCCTCTAACGGTATCGCGCGTGCGGGAGAGTACGTCGTCGGCGGACTGCTAGGTCCGATGACACGATCGGCGGCGAGTGGAGGTGGCTATTCGCAACACATGCAAACCCTAGCCGCAACACGGGCGATCAACCGCTGAGTGTGCCGCACCTCCACTTTATATAGGCGTCCGTCGCGGGCTCAACACTTGGGCCTCGCCACGGACCCTACAACAAAAGTCTATTCGGTCACGTTCCTAGTCGATTCGGATCACATCCGACCGGTGTCCTGAACCCGACCTCGTGGGTTCCTTCCCTTAAGCGCGCGACCCCTTAGGTTCAAGTCGGCTTGGTCACGATTCGGATCACCTCCGACATGCACGGTTGGTAGCGGCCTCTAGCAAGGCGTGCCGACCACCAAGCAACTATGAAGCTGGTTAAGCGAACACACAACGTGTCACACTTCTGTTCCCTTTGCCGACGATATATGTTGTCGGGCTCAAAGGCGAGACTGTCATCTTTGTGCTAGCCCGACCTCTTTCGTTCGGTGATACCGACCACTTTGTCCGGATTATCTCATAATCCTTGTCGCATAGCCATGCTGTTCTGGTCGAGATCACACGAGGGCCCAGTATATCTCTCGATCGGAGGGCAAATCCCATCTTGCTCGACCATGTCTCGCAGCATGGGACTGGACAAACCGAAACCTACCTTTGTAACTACCGATCACGGAGTAGCGTTTGGTCGGCCCAAAGCAAGTCTGTCACCATCCAGTACATGCGTCAGCTCAGGTCTTAGGACATAGAGCGTATGTTGTACTAGAGACTCACAGATGACATATCGCTGCGTCTCATAGTTGGGTCTGTCCGTCTCGGACCTTATCTCGACTTCGGATCCGACTATGTCGAATCCGACCAGACCTTTCAAGTCCATATTATCCGGTTAGCATCCAATGCTCCATGGCTAGTGAGACCGAGCCATCGACCGTGTCATATGCTAGTCTAGTCGGCTCTTGGCGTCCACACAGCCCTTCGACTAGGGACCTTTTAGGACAGTCATCATACAATGCATAGTCCCACAAACAAGTCACGTACTTGCTGATACACATCATTGATAATGTCCAAGGACTATCTTTATTCATAAACACATAGGAAATATCATCATACATGATTGCCTCTAGGGCATATCTCCAACACTGTAGACCTTTCCACCTCCTGTGTACCACTGTGGCGGCCCCTTTTGCCTATAAAAGGAAGCCCGAGGCGACCAGGAGAGCGATTCGGCTCTTTTGGGCAAGTTGCACCCGAACCTGGGTAAACGACCCGTGTGCTTCCTGTCAGACCTGCTCTTTGCACAACCTCGCGCCCGCCGACCATAGAAGGGATCCCAGTGACCCCATAGGTGTCGTTCCCACCAACATCTTTGGCGCGGCAGGTAGGGGGCGCAGTTGTGGAAATCTGGCCTAGTAGTTAGCCTAGCAGTTCTTCATCGTCATGGCTCCCAAGAAGAAGGCGGCCACGACGATCGGTTACGTCGGGGCAGACGGCCCGTCAGTGTGCGAGCGAGCAGCGAGCGATCGTGGACAGGACTGGGCGCGACCGCGAAAACAACATTGCTCTGGCAGTCAGAGCCTGGCGAGCGGCATCGTTCGTGCGCAAGACGACAGGCCGCACGCTGTTAAATCCAGAGACGGAGTTGGGGCCCCCCGCAGGCGGCGCGGGGCCCTCCGGGGGCGTCGCCGTATTACCCACAGGCGCGCGGCGACCCCGGAGCCCACAGCACGCTCTTCCCAGGGTGTGCGCGACGAGCAGCGTCACCACGCCGGTGACCCTAGACACCGCCGTGGGAAGAGCCATATGCATCATCTGTGGGACGAAGGAGGCCAGCATGCCCGCCGAAGTGCTCGCGAATATGGCATGCTGCCGCTGGGCCATGATAGAGCTCCTTCTAACGTGGTTAGAAGTTGAAGCGCGCCACGGTCCATGCAGCTTTCGCCATCACCCACGCCAGCAGAAGCTCTCGCGCGCGTGCAGCTACTCCTCGACTTCCCTCCTGCCTCGGAGAAGCTCTACGAATGGAGGGCCACCATCCGGAGCCTCATCGCCGTCGGCAACAAAGATGATCTGTGACCGGCGGGGCCCTCGGGCCGGTTCTCCGTCGAGCCGCCACATGCCAACGGTGGAAGGACCGGGGGAGCTGCAGTCACAGTGCACTCTCCTCCACCGTGCCAGTTGCCGCCGGTGCCGGTCCGTCGTGACGACGCTTGTGATAACATTTCTATAGTGTCGTCCGACCCACGAACCCAGCATGATCAGCACCAAGTTCTTCAGGAGCGAGCTCATGAAGACCCTCGAAGCACCATCGAGCGCCGGCGCGATACACGCCACCAGTCGGATAAGCGGGCGGGGCTCACTATGGACCACCCAGCACCGGGGGGCTCTGTCGGCCTACCTTGTGAGGTGGGTTGCCCAGCCTTCACCCGTGAGTTGCGGCAGTTCTAGTGGCCGTCCCACTGCACGTTCAAGCCCGACGTCCGCGAGAAGTACAATGGCTAGACCCATCCATCAGAGTTCCTCAGCATCTACACCATCACGATGCAAGCTGCTGGGGCTCGCGACGATAAGGTACTCGCCAGTTACTTCCCGTTGGCACTGAAGCCCACCGTCATGTCTTGGTTAATGCACTTGCTGTCGGATTCCATTTCTTCTTGGTCGGATCTGTGCCATGAGTTCGTTGGTGCCTTCACTGGAGGCCACTAAGCTCATGGCCAGGCCAGCGATTTGCATATCATTCCCCATAAGGAAGGGGAAACCTTGCGCAAGTACATACAGAGGTTTAGCCGGGCGCGGTACAACATCCCCGATGTTCATCCCGCCGCCGTGATTAGCATGTTCCATAAAAACGTGCGCAATCGCAAGACGCGTGAAGAGCTGACGATGAACAAGGTTAAGGATGTGGCCGAACTTTATGTTCTGGCCGATAGATGCGCCCGGGCTGAAGAGGGAAGGAAGTACCCCGGCAAGGACGTCGGCGTGGATACCGACTCTACTGATCAAGACACCACCGCTCCGACGAAGAAGGGCCGGCGTCGCAACAGGAAATGCAAGGGCAAGGCCGTGCTTGCCGTCGAGGGATCCGGCGACACCGGTGCCGCCAAAAAGGCCAAGGCAGACGACCTCGGCAAGGAGATTGCCGAGTGCACCGCCTGCCGGGCCTTGGCAGCCGCCGACAAGCCAGGAGGCTCCGACAAGCAGTATTGCAAGATCCACCGCACCAAGGGCCACGACCTCCAGAACTGCCGACAGGTCGAGCTACTTGCCGAAAAGCAAAAGGTCGAGTATGAGAGGCGGGACAAGGAGAAGGGTCAGGATGGTGCCGAATGATCCGGCAAGAAGCGTGGCGGCCAAGGAGGCCACCGCGGCAAGGATAACCAGCAAGAGAGGCCCGCTCGAGGCCATGACAAGAAGCAGGAAGATGATGATCATGACGAGGACGACGAGTCCGGCGAGCAAGAGTTTCAGAAGGCTACGAAGGCCATATGTGTTGATGGTGGCGCCTCGCTGCACACTTCTCACCGCCAGCTCAAGCAGTGGGCGTGTGAGGTCACAGCAGCGGAGCCATCATTCGACGCTCAGAAGCCACTGAAGTGGTGCAGCACGCCCATCATATTTGACGCCGAGGACTACCCCGATCGCACCACTGCGGTCGGGTGTTTGCCGTTGTTGGTCTCACCAACGATACGCAACCTCAAGGTGAACAAGATGCTGGTGGACGGCGGGGCTGGTCTAAACTTAATCTCGCCCGTTGTGATCAAGAGGCTACAAATTCCCGACGAAGACCTCGAGGAGACGGGCACGTTTCAAGGGGTCAACCCGGGAAGGAGCCAACCGAAGGGGAAGGTCAGGTTGCCTGCGACATTTGGAGGTGAGCTACACTACAGGACGGAAAGGATTTTCTTCGATGTAGCCGAGATCCCTTTGCCCTACAACGGGATCCTCGGCCGCCCGGCACTAGCCAAGTTCATGGCGGCGTCGCATTACACCTACAACACGCTGAAGATGCCTGGGCCGATGACCATCATCACCATCCCCTGCGACAAAAAGGATGCGCTGATCTTCGCCGACATACTCTACCGGGAAACAGTTGCAGCAGTTGCCGCCAAAGCACTTGCTCCTACCGCTGAAGCACCGGGAGGGAAGAAGAAGACCGGCAGGACCTCTCGCACCCACTCCGGCAAGCGCACCTCTTTGGAGTGTTGCGCTACCGTCGAGGACGTGCCAGAGAGCTCCACCGGCAAGAGCAAGAAACCCAGAGCTGCACCGCCACAGACCAAGAAGGTGTCCGTCAAGGAGGATCGCACGGGAGGGGCTTTCACCATAAGCTCCACCCTCGACAGCAAATGGAAGGTGTGCTCGTCACCTTCCTCCGGGCGAATGTCAACGTGTTTGCATGGCAATCATCCGACATCCCCGGCATTCCCAAGGAGGTGATTGAGCACCACCTTGCTGTCTGTCCTCATGCGCGGCCCGTCAAGCAGAAGGTCAGGAAGCGGGCTCTGGAAAGGCAAGAGTTCATCACAGAGGAGATCAGGAAGTTAGAAGCGGCATGCTTGGTGAGAGGAGTGCTCCACCCGACGTGGTTGGCCAATCCGGTGGTGGTACGCAAGGCAAACTAGAAGTGGAGGCTGTGTATTGATTACACAAATATCAGTAAGGCTTGTCCCAAGGACCCTTTCCCATTGTCGCGCATCGACCAGATTGATGACTCCACGACCGGGTGTGATTTGTTGTCATTCCTTGATGCCTACTCAGGATACCGTCAGATCTTCATGACAAGAGAAGACGAAGAGAAGACATCATTCATCACCCCATGTGGTATGTATTGCTTTTCATGGATTCCTTTCGGGTTGAAGAGTGCTGGCTCAATGTTTGCAAGAGCGGTCCAAATTGGTTTTGAACCCCACCTGCATAGAAATATGGAAGCATACATGGATGACATAGTGGTCAAGACCAAGGACAGGGCAAAACTTGTACAAGATCTGGAGGAGACCTTGGCAAATTTACGCAAGATCAACCTCAAGTTGAACCCTGATAAGTGTGAATTCGGAGTTCCGTCCGGCAAACTTCTCGGGTTCTTTTTGTCACAGCGCCGATTCGTCTCCAAGTCTGCCGAGCGCGCCCTTCCCTTTTTCAAGATTTTGAAAAAGGCAGGCCCAATGGAGTGGACCCCGGAGGCCGAAGCAGCGCTGCAGGACCTGAAGAAATACCTATCCTCTACCCCAGTACTGGTTGCGCCCAATCCACAAGAGCCGTTGCTGCAGTATCTGGCGGCGGCAAATCAAGTGGTCGGCGCCGCGCTGGTGGCACAGAGGGAGGTCGATGAAGAGGCAGTGGAAACGGCAGGGCCGGCGGATGGCGAGCCAGAGATCCCCCCGGCAGGGCCTGGTGCCGGCAAGGCAGGTCCTCCGATAGGGTCTGACTTCGACAGGACAGAGCCTGCGTGACCGACAGAAGTGATGCAGAGGAAGAAGATGATGCAGCACCCGGTTTATTTTTTCAGCTCCCTCTTGCAGGGGGCTAGGTCAAGATACTTCGGTGTGCAGAAATTGCTCTTCATCCTCCTTATGGCCTCGAGGAAGCTGCATCATTACTTCCAAGCACACGAGGTCACTGTCGTCACCCGCCCCCCGTTGCAACGGATATTGCATAATCCAGACGCAACTGAGAGGATTGTGGAGTGGACCTTGGAGTTGTCGAGATTTGGTTTGAAGTTTGAAAGTACTTAGACGATCCAGAGCAGAGTCCTGGCGGAGTTCATTACAGAGTGGACATCAACGCCCGACGAAGAAATCCAGGAGACCGCTCTCCCCGGCAAGGAAGCGAGTCACGACTGGATCATGTACTTTGATGGGGCTTTCTCACTGCAAGGCGCCGGTGCCGGTGTGCTACTTGTCGCACCCACCGGAGAGGACCTCAAGTATGTAATCCAGATGCACTTTCCCAGGGAGATGTCCACAAACAACACTGCCCAATACGAGGGGCTGCTTGCCGGTCTAAGGATCGCAGCCGACCTCGGGGTCAAGAAGCTCATCGTCAGGGGTGATTCACAGCTTGTCGTCAGACAAGTCAACAAGGATTATCAGAGCCCGTTGATGGAGGCCTATGTAGGTGAGGTGAGGAAGTTAGAAGAGCGCTTTGATGGTACATAAGCAGAGCACGTTCCCCGAGCGGAGAACGACATCGCCGATTACCTGTCAAAGCGCGCTGCCTTCAAATTGCCTGTGGAACAAGGTACTTTTGTGCTTTGGCTAACTCAACCATCCATCGAACCATCAACGGGGCACAACAAGCGGAGGAAATCAGGCCCCGGCAAGTACTTTCCCGCCGAGCCCCTTGGGGCCACCGGCAGGGGTAATGCCGTCGGTACTGAGCCTGCCAAGGGGCAGCTGGCTCTAGCAGGGCGCCAAGCTCTGGCCGTAGAGACGGCCGCCCCCATGGCAGAAGAGATGCCATTGGTCCTTGCCGTTGAGCCCCAGGCTCCGGCATGGGCACATCATACGGTCTGTTTCCTCCAGACAGGGAACTTCCTAAGGAGCAAGAAGAAGCGGAAAAAGTAGCCCGTCGGTCTGCCTTGTACCAGTTCGTCGATGACGTCCTGTACATAAAAAGACCGAACGGTGTGAAATTAAAGTGCATCCCCCGGGAGGAAGGGCTGGAGCTGTTGGCAGAGATACATGGAGGCATATGTGGCTCCCACATAGGGTCGAGGGCCCTTGCCAGCAAGGCATTCCGGCAAGGCTTCTTCTGGCCCACCGCCCTCCAGGATGCGATGGCACTAGTAACCAGGTGTGAAGCGTGCCAGTTCCATTCGAAGAAGCTTCATCAACCAGCTCAAGCCCTTCAAACAATCCCTCTCTCCTGGTCGTTTTCGGTCTAGGGGCTTGACATACTGGGCCCTTTCCCTCGCGCTGTCGGGGGCTTTGAGTACTTTTACGTTGCAATCGACAAGTTCACAAAGTGGCCGGAGGTGGAGGTAGTGAGGAAGGTTAGTGCACAGTCACCCGTCAATTTCTTGAAAGGGCTCGTCTGCTGTTTTAGTGTGCCAAATAGAGTCATCACCGACAACGGCACGCAGTTCACAAGCCACACCTTCATGCAATACATCCAAGACCTCGGCAACAAGGTCTGTTTCGCTTTCGTGGCATATCCACAGAGCAACGGCCAGGCAGAGAGGGAAAATGCTGAAGTGTTGCGAGGCGTGAGGAAAAAGACTTTTGACAGGCTGTACAAGAGTGGAATGCGCTGGATTGATGAGTTGCCGGCGGTTCTTTGGTCGATCAGAACGACGCCAAATTGAGCCACCGGCCAGACACCCTTTGCCTGGTATACGGGGTAGAAGCAGTTCTTCCCACGGAACTCACATACGTGTCACCTCGAGTGATCGCTTATGACGAGCTTGAGCAAGAGCAATTGCGGCAAGATGACGCAACGCTCCTTGAGGAAAATCTTTTTCGGGCGGCTGTGAGAGCAGCACGCTACCAGAAAGCCTTGCGCCGCTTTGAGGAAGGAGACCTTGTTCTTCGGCACGTTCAGTCGGCCAAGAATTCCAACAAGTTGACGCCAAAAGTGGGAAGGCCCTTATCGGGTAATACGAGTCACCAGGACCAGTGCAGTCTGCCAGGAGACTGAAGATACTGTTCCAGTGAGCAACTCCTGGAACATCGAACATCTTCGCAAGTTTTACCAATAAGGCACGGTTGCCCGGCCTCCTGGCAAGCCACCTTTTGTACAAGCTTTTCCGGCAAGGCATGTAACCCTCTGTACAAAGCCAGGCATAGACCCTGAGCATAAATAAATGAAGCGCTGGCGCCCTAAGTTTTAGCATGCATGCTAGGTTAAGTCTCTCCCTCGGTTAGGGTTGATAGTGCTTAGCGGCGACTAACCCCTAGCCTAGAGGTCGAGTATGCGTCTTTCTGTCCTTTTTTGTTCGCAGGGCACGTGGACACTTCTGCTGAGCCACTTGGGAGAAAGAGGACGAACCGGCGTTCTGGCCCCGGCAAGCCAGGACTGCCGGGGGCTGAAGACACAAGGATCTAACCACAACAAGCCAAGGTTGCCGGGGGCTGCGGATTCAGATAAGTCCTTCATCCCCTGTTGTGCATTTTCGTATGGAACTTGGACAAATGAAACCTCGTTTTACTCCAAGGCCACCGTGCTCCCCCTTTTTCCTGTACCCAAGTCCCTGGGACAGAACCGGGTCATAGATGCGGTGGCAACGAAATGAACGAGGGGCCTAACTCTACTTCGCCTCTGCCTCCACCAAAAGCGTGAGAATGGTCGATTGAAGTCAGGGGACGGCAAGGCCGGTTGCCGGGCGACAATGTTTATCCTAAAAATAACAAGTATTCGTTCCTTGGCATGTGTCTTGCTCACGCACAAAGAACCCGACAGACACCCTGTTTCATTAAAAACATCCCATACATGAACAGTTCATACGGAATTAAAAACATGAGCAAGGGGATTACAAGTCTTAAAATTAACAAGTGCTCGTAGGCTTACAAACTAAAAAGATACAAGATGCGCGTAATCCCTTTCTTGTCCCCCTCTTTAGAATGTGGAACAAGACAGTAGGAGGGCAAAAAGAGCGCCTAGGCAGGGTACGAGGAGCAGAAGGCACCAAGATAACATCTTGGTGTCGGGAAAGGAGATGGAAGACGAGGCAGCGGGCCGACAATACGCGACGAAGGCGTCGGTGCCCGTGTACTCTGACTTGAGGCCGCCACCCGCCTTCTTCGCCTTCTCGGGCCCTCCTATGCCAGCCGCCCAAGGAGACGACGGGGAGCGCCCCAATGGAGAGCTTGGCGAGGAAGGCCCTCGGCAGGGCGCGTGGCCGAGGGAGGGGCAGTGCGGTCAGTCGGAGTCGGGGTCGGCACGCCGCCGCTCGACTCCCTCGTCGTCGCTGTTGCTGTCCTCCTCGTCACTCCCGCTCGAGGAGGAATCTTCATCGTCTAAGGAGCTTTCCACGCAGCACTTCAGGCGAGTTCCAAGATCACCAAAGACCTTGACGGAGAGCAGGCCGCCTTCCATTAACTTGAAGTAGAGGACGAGCCCTGCCGTCAGGATGTGGAGGCGAGCAAACATCTTCCACCAGTGACGGAGGTACATGACGTGAGGAGCGGGGAAGTCAACGTCGACCCACGTGCCGCCGTTCCCGCAGCCCCTCATGTGCTGCCTGAGGGTCTGGGGCGGATAGAGCATCATCTCCCGAGCAAATGGGGTGGGGAGGTGGAGACGACGCCGCGGTGGCCGGCGCAGCCTGATGCAGAACTCCCGAGGCTGGTCCCCGACGTGGCCCTCCTTCACGGGTGGCATCGCTGGCGGAGGCACGGCCATCGCGCCGCCTCGTCCCCCTCTCCCCCAACCGCCGTGGCTACCTCGGCCTCGCCCCCTCCCCCTTCCTCTCGTGGCCGGCTCCACCGCCGCGAGCTTGTGGGAAGGAGGAACACGCTGTCGAGCGGCGACCCTCGCCCCCAGAGTTGAAGGGCCTGCGCCCCCTCTCGCAATGACGGGTGGAAGAAAGGAGCGAAGGTGGAAGAGGATGGATGCTGAGAGAATGCAGGGTGACATCCCCCTCCCCCTCCTTATAAAGGGGCGGGGTCGAGGATCGGCCGCCCAACTCAGCCAATCCAGCCATCGGAGGCGCTAGGAATCAGGACCGACCCGCTGCCCCAATCAGCGACGGCCCGCTTTCCTCCCTCCGCCGCCTGCCACTTGTATGGAGGACGCATGGCAAGCGAGCAGGATCGAGAGGACGGGTGAGGCGACCGTTCCCCGCCCCGTGATCGTGGGGCGTGGGCGCCTTGAAGACCGCGACCCGAGTCCACTCAGTAAATGAGCCGCGCCTCCCTCTTTTTATGTGGAAGGCATGAGCCACCTATTTACCACGATGTGACGCATGCGTGTGGGAACTACCCCACGCATGAACCCCACATCACACACGACCCTCCATGTTGCATGTTCAACGCGGGTCGTGGGGAAGCGCAGCGGACGAACAATTACTACGGTAAAAATCTGCCCCACTGCCCGCGCACCGTTCTGGGCCTGGCCCAACAATGCGTCATGCTTATGTGAGGCCCAGACCCGGGGACTCCTGTCGGTGTACAAAAGTACGGGCTCTCCTTTTGACCCCTTTACTTGTGCACGAGCAGTCAGAGCGACGCGCCAGGGCGACACTTAGCAGGGCAGAGGAGGGAAGCCGGAGAGAAGCAAAAGCACAAGACAACCAAGGCAACGCCAAGACCAGGAACACAGGATAGCAAGAGGGCGAGGTAGTCTCCCTCGGCAAGATCCTTGCCGAGGCAGCCTCCGCAGTCCCGGCAAGAGCCTTGCCGGGGCAACCTACCCGATGCCAGCGGAGTAATCCACCCTTGAGCCCATGGGTCCCAACACCACCCACTACATTGGAACCAAGGCTCGGGAGGCGCCTCTATGGTGGCATGCAGATCTTCGTCAAGAACATAAACATGTGAGATCAGATGAGGACCAAAAGACGGCGACCCTCTGCGATATCCTAGCCGAGGAAATCCACAAGACCCCCGGCAAGCGCCTTGCCGGGGACGACTGCAACGCCACAACAAGACCCTTGCCGGGCCCCCGGCAAGACCGTTGCCGAAGGCATCAGCGGGGCCACTGCGAGGCCCACGCCAGCCAAGACTCCACCGCCGTCCCCAAGCAGTTGCTAGCTCAACCAGCTGGGCAGGCACCTGCGTGGCGACTGTCGGCCTCTACACCGACTAAGCAAGCACTTGCGTGGTGTCATGCAACCCTTCGTGAAGGCTCCACCACCGCGCCAGCCCCGCAGCCAGCCAACATGGCGCCGCGACGCCTCGTCAGCTCGGACGCATGTCAAGGCCAGGCGAGGCGGCGACAGCTGGGACGCGCTTCCTTGCCATCCCTAATAAAGCAAGGGGGACATGTCGGCAGTGCATTAAATGCGTTTGTCCTACGGTTCCAGAGGATAGGCTTATCAACTGTAGACCTTTCCACCTCGTGTGTGCCACTGTGGCGACCCCTTTTGCCTATAAAAGGAGGCTCGAGGCGACCAGGAGAGGGATTCGGCTCTTTTGGGCAAGTTGCACCCCGTAGCTAGCTTAATAACACAAGAACACTCAATACATCCACCAAAGCAGTACTAGGGTATTACACATCTTGGCGGCCCGAACCTGGGTAAATGACCCGTGTGCTTCCTGTCAGACCTGCTCTTTGCACAACCTCGCGCCCACCGACCATAGAAGGATCCCAGTGACCCCATAGGTGTCGTTCCCACCGACATTTGTATATTGAACTTCTTCAAAAAGAATCAACTAAATAGCACTCTTCTGTTAAAAATGGGACTTATTTTCATGAGCGCAGAAGTTTCTATTTTTCAGCAGAGTCAAATCAACTATCACCCAACATGATCCTAAAGGCTTTACTTGACACTTTATTGAAACAAAAGCAATAAAACATGATTACTACAGTAGCTTAATCATGTGAACATGCAAAAACATTAAGTAAAATTGTTGGGTTGTCTCCCAACAAGCGCTTTTCTATTATGGCTTTTAAGCTAGGCATGATGATTTCAATGATGCTCGCATAAAAGATAAGAATTGAAACATGAAGAGAGCATCATGAAGCATATGACTAGCACATTTAGGTCTAACCCACTTCCTATGAATAGGGATTTTGTGAGCAAACAACATATGGGAACAAGAATCAACTAGCATAGGAAGGCAAAACAAGTGTAACTTCAACACAATCAACACATAGAGAAGACACTTGATATAATTGAGATATATAAGAGCATAAGTTCTCTTCTCATAATAAATTTCAGAGGCATCATGAATGGATTCAACAATATAACTACCATATACATCACTCTTTTCATGATGCACAATCATAGAAGATTTATGAATGGAACCCCAAGCTTGGGGGTTTGCATATCATCACAATCATTCTTATCAATAGCATGAATGGCACCAATAGTATAGCAAACATTATTATCATATTCTTCCAAGCAAGTGCTAAATAGATTTTGAAGATCATAATGGATATCATTGTCTTCCCAATCATAATCATCACAACAAGCAATAGTCATAGCAAAATCATCATCAATATCATCATCCTCCATCAACATATTTGATTCACTTTCATGAGTCACGATGGTGATGGGAGCAACATTATTTGGGAGATACCTTTTTACCTCTATTCTTTTTTCTTTTCTTCTTATTCACCACACCATGTGTGGGTTTAATTAATTTTTTCAAGCTTCTTGTTGAAGAGATTGATTGGATAGGAAGCTCCTCCTCGTTACCTGATTCGTCATAATAAACACTAGGAGGGTTTGGGGAAACACTTTCCCTTTCATTAGTACTCTCTTCATATTCCATTTGTTTTGTTTTCTTTAGGTAGTTGGCAATATAAGGATTCTCAATGCAATTTACCGCACAAAACATATAAATTTCTTCTAGATAAAAATCAAGAAATCTCTCGAGATTAAATTTTGGAATACCCTTAGTTATAGGTTTCATTTCTTCATACCCCAAAAGAAGACTAAGCTCTTTGTGATGCTCAAGGGTAATAAAGTTATCACAATTTTTGGACACGATTTGATCATGAAATAATTTGCATTGGAGATTTAAATGACCATGTTCATTGCAAAGTTCACAAGGATGGCAAAAAAATTACATCTTTCAGCACAATCATCTACCTCTCTTGCAACTTTTTTTTAAAATATTTATGCTTCTTACAAAATCTATCTTCCCTTTTTGATGTGCAAAGGCCCTCCCAATTCACTCCGCAAAAACTGACATGCTTATAAGAAACATTTTTGTCATGACTTGTGAAACCATCATGAGCATTTTGGATATTCAAATAACTCACACTAACAACATTGCAATCATGCTCATCATTCATATTTTGTGCCAAGCATTTTATTGACTTCTTCTTCTAACAATTGAGCACAATTTTCTGAACCATCATTTTCAAGAAAGATATTATAAAGATGATCAATAACATGATGCAACCAAAATTCCATGTTTTTAGTTTTCTTTTTATAAACCAAATTAGTGATAAAACAAGAAACTAAAAGATTCAATTACAAGATCTAAAGATATACCTTCAAGAACTCACCTCCCCGGCAACGGCGCCACAAAAGAGCTTGATGTCTACTATGCAACTTTATTCTTGTAGACTCGTGTTGGGCCTTCAAGCGCAGAGTTTTGTAGGACAGTAGCAATTTTCCATCAAGTGGATGAGCTATGGTTTATCAATCCGTGGGAGGTGCAGGATGAAGATGGTCTCTCTCAAACGACCCTGCAACCAAATACAATAAACCTCTTGTGTCCCCAACACACCCAATACAATGGCAAATTGTATAGGTGCACTAGTTCGGCGAAGAGATGGTGATAAAAGTGTAATACTGATGGTAGAAATGTATTTTTATAATATGAATAAATAAAAACGGAAAGGTAGCAATTAGTAAATGGGCGCAAAAATGGTGTTGCAACGCTTAAAAACAAGGCCTAGGGTCGGTACTTTCGCTAGTGCAATCTCTCAGCAGTGCTAACATAGTTGGATCATATGATTATCCCTCAAAGTGCAGCAAAGAATCACTCCCGAATTCCTATTAGCGGAGAACAAAAGATAGGAATTGTTTGTAGGGTACGAAACCATCTCAAAGCTATTCTTTCCGTTCGATCTATTCAAGAGTCCATACTAAAATAACACAAAGCTATTTTTTCCGTCCGATCTATCCTAGAGTACGTACTAATATAACACCAAAGCAAGTTCATATTCATAATACTCAATCCACACAAGGAACTATAAAGAGACCCTGAAGTTTCTACCGGAGAAAAACGTGCATCAACCCCTATGCATAGATTACCCCAATATCACCGCGGGAATCCGCGAGTTGAATGCCATAACATATATCAAATGAATCAATAAGATACCCCAGTTGTCATCTCAAGTATTCATACCGCAAGACATATATCATGTGTTCTCATCTCTGAATATTCAATCCGACATAACAAAACTTCAAAGGGTAAAGATTCAATTCATCACAACAAGAGTATAGAGGGGAGAAATATCATCTGATCCGACTATATTAACAAAGCCCATGGTATAGATCACGAGAGAGAGAGAGATTAAACACATAGGTACTGGTACAAACCCTCAGCCCCGAGGGTGGACTACTCCCTCCTCATCATGGTGGCCGCCGGGATGATGAAGATGGCCACGGAGATGATTCCCCCCCGCCGTGAGTCTTTGGAAAGGGTCTAGATTGGTTTTCGGTGGCTCTGAGCCTGCTTGGCGGAACTTCTGATCTAGGTTAACCCCGAAGGGTTTCAGAATATTTGGGAATTTATAGTGCAAAGAGGGGGTGCAGGAGGCCATCGAGGTGGGAACAACCCACCTGGGCGCGCCAGTGGGGCCTGGCGCGCCCTGGTGGGTTGTGCCCCCCTCGTGGCACCCCCCAGGTGCTGCTTTGTCCCAATGGGTGTCCCCTGGCCCATAAAAAAGCCCCGTGGAGTTTCGCGGTGTTTGGACTCCGTTTGATATTTATTTCCTACGATTTAAAAAACAAGCAAAAAACAGTAACTGGCACTGGGTCAATAGGTTAATCCAAGAAAATGATATAAAGTTGCTATAAAATGATTGTAGAACACCCAAGAATGATAAAATAACAGCATGAATACTTCATAAATTATAGATACGTTGGAGACGTATCAAGGGTGAGCTGGTTGAGGGGGGCAAGAAGGTCTACCAGCATGGTGGTACAAAGCTCCCGCCCGTGCCGGCGACCCGCGATCACAGGTGGTTGATTGAGCCTAACAAGGAGAAGTAAGTGAATTTACTCTTTTTTAACCTTCTGCCTTCATGTTTCTTCAAATTAATATCTAATGTGTTGGACTTGTCATACTGCAGGGATTGGAAACACGCTCCTGGTTTCCGCAGGCCCAACCAGGTCCTTGGTGTGCTTTGCCGGCACAACTTCCCGGGGTGGGTCATGTTGCCCAGTGAGGGTGAGGTTCCACAGCTAGCACTAAGCTGGGAGCTGTACGTGGCTGCCCCTGCCCCACCGGAGGAGAGGGTCGATGGTGTCTTGTGCGAGATGGTGGCCGACATTGTGATGCGGTGGTTTTGGGTAATTTCTCCTTTACAAAATTAAAAATCATCAGTACCTAGTGAATGTACTAATCAGAGTTGTCTTGTTTGATTGCAGACCTTCTACCAGTGTCTTGAGGAACACGAGGCGGACGCAACTATGGTTCTCAAAGCCGAGTGCAAGCACCTACTTCAGAACTTACGGCACAAGGCTCGGGTGTAGGCTATTCGAGACTACTATGCCTCAACGAACATTAAGAGGTCCAAGACGAAGTGCCGCGCAAAGTTTCTGAGTAAGTGGAAGTACGTGAAGGTAATTACCTATTCTTAAGGCCTTGTAATTAGTTTCCTTGATTTGATTCATAGGCGTAGCGCTGAAATTTCTCTTGTCTAACTTAGGTGCCTCCGAGATGGTGTACGGTTAGGATGGACTGTTTGGAGCCGTTGGTGGTTGCGTGGTGCTCTCCCCAATGACTAGCCGCCCACAACAAGGCCAGGGATAAGCGTGCCCAAATGCAAGGTGTGCCACACCATCAAGGGAGCTCCAACCTGTTTGAGTATGGGGATCACTGGGTATGTGGTTCGCTTCACGATATTCATGCAATTTCATTCTTCATGCTAGCTTGAGCCCTTAACTAATATTTTGTTCCTCTCTTTTAGGCACGACACAACAAGAAGGACGTGCCACCACTGTTCGAACTCTATGCCATGGCCCATACTGCCCCGTACAAGAAGGCCAAGGCATTCTCTCAGGATGACCTCGATCATCCAGAGAGCTTCACCAACATCTCCTCCCACAACAAGCTCATGAGGTACAGAGACGTTGGGAAGATGAGGAAAGGGGAGGACTTCAACCCGAGCCAGAGTTCTTTTGATCTAGAGATCGTGATGCTATCTTGTGGCGGGAGGTAGCATGGCTCAGTATCCATTGGGGATGGACTGATACGTTGTCCTAGAACTCTCCGAGAGATCAAGAAGCTCCATGCGAGCTCCGATCCTAAGATAAGGCCTCGTCCACGGCCAATGGAGCTCGCCATCAAGGTTATGGCCCAGGATATTCTGGCGGAGGCAAACATGCAGGCGGCAGAGAGGGAGAAAGATCTGGAGGAGAGGATAGCTAGTATGTTGGAGGCGGAGAGGAACCGGAACGACGAATCTCACTGGGCCCAATATGAGCTCCTCGTGGTAAGTTTCTCCTGCATATTAGCCAAATCATGCATGTAATGTCCATTTCATTACTAACTAATATGACTGACTCGTGAAAACAAAATGTGTAGACCACGTGCTAGAACAACGGTCGGACCCCTCCGCTGATGCCCCAGATTGTTATAGCACTGATGTTGAGTTTCATTTGAATGGTCATTAGTTACTAGTATTCACATTTTAGTTGCATCATGCTGACGAAACATTGCAAATGATCTTTGGTGCAGCATGCCTCCCGACAAGCATCAACCGATCCTTCTCCATCTGGCACTGGTGCAACCCCGACCGGTCCTTCTCCGTCTGGCACGGGCGCAAACCCGACCGGTCCTTCACCTCCGTGATGATGGTAAGTTTTCCCAAGTGTTTTGCTTAACAAATGCATACTTAGCTTAAGAAATGACCTACTTAGCTCCAAAATGACCTATACTTAGCTTTTTTTGCTCGAAAATGAGATAATAACCTTACTTGGCTCCAAACTGACATATTTTACCCAGCATAGCTATAATATGACCTATACTTAGCATTTTTCCTCCAAAATGACTTGATATGCTTAGTGTAACACCCCGGATACAACTTTCCATATTCGTAACTCCAACTCTTGCCTTTTCCGGAGATGTGTTATTATTATTTCCTTCGTGGTTGGGTTTTGTGTTTTGTTTTGCATTTTGTTCATGTCATGCATCTCATCTCATGGCATCATTCGCATTGCATCGGCACTCGTTGCCGTCATTGTTTTTAAAACTTGCATCCGCGCGTAGTTGCCGCTCCTCGCTTCCCTCTATGTTGCGTTCGTTGCCCCTTTCGAGATCAACCGTGTTTTCAGTTCCCTCTTGTCAAACCACCTAACCTCTTTCCAACCCCTCGCTTGCTCGCCCGAAACTTCCCCGAACCCGAACCGCACGGTCACGACCGATGGGTCCAGATCATCACCAAACATCTCTAAATCATCATCGGTTTCTCTTTTGGACTCTCCTAAGCTATATATCTCGACCGTTCGATTTTGATCGGAGGGTTCGATTAACCCCCTAACCAAAACCGACTTGCTGTATATATAGGTCCAACCCTAGGATCTAGGGGCTTGTCCCATCCTTCCTCCTCGCCGCCGCCACCCGGTCTCGATCCACCTCGTTTCCCCCACCAAACTCCACTCGGCTTTCCGTGCCCGGCCAATCCAGAGCGTAGCTCCTCCCTGCCTCGATCTGGATCGAGGCCCAAGCCCTGCAGCCGCCCAAGGCCTCCGCGCCTGCTCCTCCGTCTCCTCGCGGACTCATCCCGCCAAGACTTGAGCCTCGCTGCGCTGAGCCCCATCTCTCCTTAGCCGAGCTCTCGATCGGTGGTATAGCAGCCCGATCCAACTCCTCCGCCCTCTCATGTGCAGAAGCCATGGATGGCCTCGTCACCACGCCGCTCCAGCCTCGCCGGAGATGAGTGCCCTGTCAGCCCCGCTCCTTTCTCCCTCCCGCTTCTCTATCTCTCTTTCTCACGATCTCCCTCTCCCTCTCTCTGTTTTCGCTCACAGGAGATCGCCATGGCCGCTGCATCAAGCTCTGTCGCCGTCGTTTCATGCCGGGAATGGATGGATCCATGCTCCCCGCGCCCGGATCTGCCACTGCCGTGTCATTCCGGCGCCCCGCCGCATCTCCACTGCCCTCGCGCCCCTGCACCTGCGCTGCCATGCCCCGTCGTCGCCACTGCAAGTTCTATCTTCTGCGTCGCCGGCGAGCCCCATCGCCGGAGCTCCGTCCAGCCGCCGTCGTTGCTCAAACCTGGCCGGAAACGGGGCCCCACCTCCTCTCGCGGCTGGATCCGCCCTTCCCGGTCCCCGCCGAACCCTCGCTTCGCCGCCCGGCGAAGTTCGTCATGCCAGCCGCGCAGCGGATCGGGAGGAGCCGATCCAGCTCGTCCCTTCGCCGTTGACCGATCGTCCCTCGCGTGGGCCTTCCCGTGTGGGCCTCCCGGCTCCAGCCCAACATCGCGAGGCCAGCGCCCTTCCAGTGACCGCAGCTCCCCTCCAAGCCTGCAGCCAGCTCCACCGACCGGGCAAGGCCCGATGTGAGCAGCTCCCGTAGCCCAGCCAGTTTCAGCCTACTTTGTATTTTTTTTCTGTCCGTGAATTTGTCTATTTTATCCAGAGTTTACAGATTTGCATAAAACCCCTTAGACTTCATGCTTTTAATAACTCTCAAACCGTGCATCATAATAAAATGATTTATATATGTAAAATGCTTAGAAAATTGTGTAGATTAATAATATGTCATTTCCATCCATGTTAAAAATGTTTAACTTGCTGTTTATTTAAATTTGCTAATATGCCATGTTAAAATGATTTATTTCATAACCAAATAACCGTAACTCGGAATTTAATAAACTTTATATGTAAATGGGGTAGAAAAATGCCTAGTTTAACATGGTCCACTTTATTTTGCTGTTTAACAACATTAAAATTGTGTATAGGGCAGAACAGTACCGAATCTAAAATATTGCTCATGGGGATTTTCCGGAATTGTTGTTTCTTATTTTCGGCCTCATTTAAACTTGCCTAAATAGTTAGTTTAATTATGCTCCACCTCTTGCCATGTTTAACAACATTTAATATTGTTGTGTACCTAAACGAGATTAAACTAAAAATGTCAATGTGGTGTTTTGTCAATATGCAACCCGTTGCATATTGAGCTCCACTTAATTTGTGGTATTGTTTGTTGCACTTTGCCATGCCATGCCTCGTTAAACCGGACATGCATCTTACTTGATTGTGCATCATGCCATGTTTATGCTTGTGCATTTATCATGTTGTTTGTTTCTTTCCGGTGTGCTTCTCGGTTCCGTAATGTAGCGATTGTGAGGATTCGCTCGACTACTTGGTTCATCTTCTTCATGGACTCGTTCTTCTTCCTTGCGGGATTTCGGGCAAGATGACCGCTACCTGGATCTCACTACTATCATTGCTATGCTAGTTGCTTCGTTCTATCGCTATGCTGCGCTACCTATTACCTGTTTGTCAAGCCATCCCAATTGCCATGACAGCCTCTAACCTTTGTTACCCTTCCTAGCAAACCGTTGTTTGGCTATGTTACCGCTTTGCTCAGCCCCTCTTATAGCGTTGTTAGTTGCAGGTGAAGATGAAGTTTTGTTCCTTGTTGGAACATGGAGATGTTGTTCCTTGTTGGAACATGTTTACTTGTTGGGATATCACAATATATCTTATTTAATTAATGCATCTATATACTTGGTAAAGGGTGGAAGGCTCGGCCTTATGCCCGTGTTTTGTTCCACTCTTGCCGCCTAGTTTCCGTCATATCGGTATTATGTTCCCGGATTTTGCGTCCCTAACGCGGTCGGGTGATTTATGGGACCCCTTGACAGTTCGCTTTGAATAAGACTTTTCCAGCAAGGCCCAACCTTGGTTTTACCATTTGCCTCACCACCACCTACCTTTCCTTGGGTCGGCCAACCCAAGGGTCATCTTTATTAGCCCCCGGACGGTGCTTCTCTAAGTGCTGGCCCGAACCGAGTAGATCATGGGGCCCCTCGTGGCAACTCGAGGTTTGGTTTTACTCGTGAGGATGTCTCATCCGGTGTTGCCTCGAGCGAGATATGTGCAGCTCCTATCGGGATTGTCGGCGATCGGGCGGTCTTGCTGGTCTTGTTTTATTCTTTGTCGAAATGTCTTGTAGCCGGATTCGAGACTGATCGGGTCTTCCGGGAGAAGGAATATCCTTCGTTGATCGCGAGAGCTTATCATGGGCTAAGTTGGGACACCCTGCAGGGTTTGAACTTTCAAAGCCGTGCCCGCGGTTATGTGGCAGATGGGAATTTGTTAATGTCGGTTGTAGAAAACCGAAGTTGATCTTAATTAAAATACACCAACCGTGTGCGTGCGTCGTGAGTGTCTCTTTTGGGGTTGATCGAGAGGAGAACACGGTTTCGGGTTATGTCGGCGTAAGTAGGAGTTCAGGATCACTTCTTGATCATTACTAGTTGACGACCGTTCCTTTGTTTCTCTTCCCGCTCTTATTTGCGTTGGTTAGCCACCATATATGCTTAGCCGCTGCTGCAACCTCACCACTTTACCCCTTCCTTTCCCATTTAAGCTTTGCTAGTCTTGATACCCATGGTAATGGGATTGCTGAGTCCTCGTGGCTCACAGATTACTACACCACCGATTGCGGTACAGGTTCTGCGATGATCATGGCGCGAGAGCGATGCTTGCTTGCGTTGATTTCTTCTTCGCTTCTTGATCGGGGATAGGTTCGGTCGGCAGCCTGGGATAGCAGGGTGGATATTGTTTGAGTTTCTTTTATGTTTCATCCGTAGTCGGATGTTGATCTTATATGATGTGATGTTGTATTCATGTGGCATTGTATGCCCTTTTGTATGTATCCCCACTATTATGTAATGTTGATGTAATGATATCCACCTTGCAAAAGCGTCTTCAAGATGCGCTTCTATCCTTGGTGGGACCTTGAGTTCCTTTAGGATAGGGTCGCATCTTAGGCGTGATAAGTTGGTATCGAGCCTCGACCGACCTTAGGAGCCCCCTTGTTTGTTGGCCGTTGTTGAGTCTAGAAGAAAATTATTTTGAGTCTTAGGATTATATATATCGGAGAGTAGGATTCTTTTTACTCCTCAGTCCCTTCGTCGGTCTGTTGAGGCCTCCTGACGTAGATGTTTTGTCTTTCCTCTCCTCAAATTTCACGAAATTTTTTTAGGATCACGCGGGTATCTTGGAATCGTTCCGATGGTTTTGTGACGAGAACATTGTTCTTGGTGCCTCCTGACATTTAGGGGTTGTGGCAGTGTCCCGGGGAGTTGAGCTCCGAGGTGTTGTCGTCACAATTTTATCGTTGCAGTTCTGGAATACCTGAGTTTTACCGACATCGAAATCTCTTTTGTGCGGTTGTTGGTGAGATCACCCCGATAACCCAGTACTGGGGCGAGCTCGGGAGTATTGCCATGACTCGTATAACGGATGCTTTTCGAAGGTCGAGGTACACGATTTCCGGAGTTTTCTTGGTTATGTGTTGACGGATGGATACAGCTGGATCTAGGTATTGTTAGTTTGGGTGATATATTTTGTGTCCCCTGTATCCCCAACACCAGATTGCATAACCAGAAAGTTTCGGGAGTTTATAGGTGGGAATTCAAGTAGCTCCTAGAAAATCTTTCCGACAGATGCATGATATGGGTTTGGGTAAATCTCTATCATATGTATTTGTTCCGACCTATTCTGCAAGCCAAATCCTTTGTTTTGTTTTATTTGTGGTATTCGAGTTGCTTCGAAGTCAAATGTTGAATCCATACCTTTCCTTAAACGGTGTTCTCATATTTCTATGTGAATACTAATCCTTCTTGATCATCGAGATCGTCATGTTAATTCTTTTCTACCGGAGTGCTTCTCTTTAAGTGGATCCAATCATTTCAACATCCGCAAGATAAATTCTAAGTTTTTCTCAACGGTGTTTGTTTCATCCATCCCAAGTTATCTTTGTTTTCCGCCCTCCACCCTTTTCTTGAGGACTCAGATTTCTTAATCATGTATCCTTTTATTTGTGGGAAGCCTCTTCACTCTTTTCTATCAATGTTCTTATCCAGTGATTTCCCATGAAGATGCTCAACAGTTTCAAGTTCATCATCCTTCATTGTTGTTTCTTCTCCGGTGGATCCAATTCAAGCTTTCGATATTCATCATATTCTTTTCCTCGTTTCAAATGTTTCTCCACGTCGGTGCACCTCTTAATTGTTCACCTCCCTCTATTCTTGTCCGGAGTGCTCAAGATATCTCAGAAGAATCATGTTTCCTTTCTTAATCCGTTCGAGTTACTTCAAGTTTTTTCTCTCATTCAAGCTATTTAATTCAACCGGTGCAATCTCTCTTCAAAATCGTTCAACGGTGTTTTCTTTTGAGTGGGCCTAACCCACGTGTCTTTTCGAGGATCTTACGACTCTTCTAATTTTCCCGGAACTATTCTCAAATTCTTTTCAAGTGTGATGTAAGAATGGATCACATCAGTCACATGCCTTCGCCTAGGCCGCTTTCAAATTCTTTTCATCTCTGGCTCAACCATTCCTCTTTTAATCCTTCCGGAGTTTCTCAACAATTTGGTGGTGCTTCTCCTCGTCATTCTCAGCATGTGAAGACCGAAGAAGAGTTTTTCCTCTAAATCTTGTTCCGTTCTACCGGAGATTCGCGGTGCTAGCTCGTTGTTATCCTCTCAAATTGTTTTCAATCGTGCAAATTCTTTTCATCCATCCAGAGTATTTTAGGAGTTGATTTCTGTTTCTTTTCACCGGAGGCCATCGTCCAGAAGAATTCTTCGTCCTCACATTTCAGTTACCGTTATCCAATGATTCCGGTGCTTCGTTCAAGTATTCCTCTAATCAGTTCATGATCTCTTCGTTATCATGTATCTAAATCCTCTCAAGTATCTTCGTTTTCTTTTTCTCAAATTCTTCCCGGTGAATTGTGCCTTGGCTACGTTCATTTTTCAATTCTTATGGTGGTTCGTTCAAGATTTCTCTTCCTTTGTTATCATATCAAATCATTCGTTGTTTCCAAATTCCACCGGTGGTTCCTTGAAGACCTTCTCAAGTTTGCGTTATGCCATTTCTCAGTTCTTTTGCAAGAAGAATAAGTAGTATGTAAAATCCATTGCTTGTCATCAATTTAATTTGATGAAAGTTAAGCATACAATAAATCTTACTCTTATTTCCTCGAGGTGATTCAATTCTTTTCTTCCGGAGTTGTTCATGATATCATTTATCGGTTCTAAGTTGTTCATCTTTTCTTTTCCCGGAGTTCCAAGCTCTCATCATCACGAAGATCCATCTAAATCATCGCAAGGCTTAACCTTGTGTTTTCAACTTCTCCTAATTTTTATCATAATTTTATTACCGGAGTTCTTCATGGAGGCTCTACATGGTGGTTTGTCAAGGATTCTTTTCATTCTTCAATTGTTCTTCAACATTTTCTCAAAGTTATGATCCGCTAGCTATACTCAAAATTAAACATGGTGCTCAACACATGTTTTGTTTTGAGGAGTTCAAGTATTCTTCTTCTTGCATTTCAAAATGCAATTCATTCTACCTTGTCATTTGAGGTGGTCTTATGTCATTCTTGACAATTTCACTTCGTGTTTCATGATTCGCAAGTTGTTAAGAATGAGATATTTAAATCCATCATTTTCTCTTCATTCAAGAGACCTTTTCAACCAATCAATCTTTTTGTTGGAGTTATCTTGGGTCATATTTCACCTAAAGCCTTCCCCAAGGAATGTTGCTATTTGTGGTGCATATCTATGATCCAATTTTCTCCTTCTCATCTCGGTGAAATAAGTTTCTCTTATCTTCATTGATCTCAACCAAGCAGTTGTTTCTGTTAATGGCGGGTTGTCACCTCATCATTTTGAGATGTTTGCCATAAGCCCATAACAAGCTTATTCTTACTGTTGTTGTTTTTCAAACAACTCCGTTCAATTCTACTTCATAAGGATGCTCTTTCAAATTCATTTATGGAGGAGATGTTGGTTTCATTCTTCGTTCTATTCATTCCAACTATCTAACTATCATGCTTTGTTTCCGGAGACATTGTGATGTTGTGCTCTTCACCCATCACCTCGTTTTGTGAGGATCGTGTTCTTCTCTTGCTTATCCATTTAACCGGAGTGTTGTGTCATCTCTTCAAGTTCTTTTCATCTTATCAAATTTTCCTTATTCTTTCAGAAGGAGTGCTGCCCAAATTATATCAATCTTATTCCTTCTCTATCTAGTTTTAACCGGAGTGGTTTCAATATCGATCTTATCACTAAAACTCTTGGTTCTCGTCGTATCCCTTGCCTCTTTTCTAACGGAGTGTTTTCAATTTTGCTCATCTTCATTGTTTTCTTTCTTTCATTTTGCTCAATATCTCAAGGTTCGTGTTTTCACTCGTTTGTCGTAGAAGCAACTTTGTTTTACCTCTCCTCTTCCGCTTTTCTCCGGTGTCATCCTAGATCTCGGGACGAGATCCTCTCGTAGTGGTGGAGTGTTGTAACACCCCGGATACAACTTTCCATATTCGTAACTCCAACTCTTGCCTTTTCCGGAGATGTGTTATTATTATTTCCTTCGTGGTTGGGTTTTGTGTTTTGTTTTGCATTTTGTTCATGTCATGCATCTCATCTCATGGCATCATTCGCATTGCATTGGCACTCGTTACCGTCATTGTTTTTAAAACTTGCATCCGCGCGTAGTTGCCGCTCCTCGCTTCCCTCTATGTTGCGTTCGTTGCCCCTTTCGAGATCAACCGTGTTTTCGGTTCCCTCTTGTCAAACCACCTAACCTCTCTCCAACCCCTCGCTTGCTCGCCCGAAACTTCCCCGAACCCGAACCGCACGGTCACGACCGATGGGTCCGGATCATCACCAAACATCTCTAAATCATCATCGGTTTCTCTTTTGGACTCTCCTAAGCTATATATCTCGACCGTTCGATTTTGATCGGAGGGTTCGATTAACCCCCTAACCAAAACCGACTTGCTGTATATATAGGTCCAACCCTAGGATCTAGGGGCTTGTCCCATCCTTCCTCCTCGCCGCCGCCACCCGGTCTCGATCCACCTCGTTTCCCCCACCAAACTCCACTCGGCTTTCCGTGCCCGGCCAATCCAGAGCGTAGCTCCTCCCTGCCTCGATCTGGATCGAGGAGCCCAAGCCCCTGCAGCCGCCCAAGGCCTCTGCGGCCTGCTCCTCCCGTCTCCTCGCCGGACTCATCCCGCAGCACCCCAGCCTCGCTGCGCCTGGGCCCCATCTCTCCTTAGCCGAGCTCTCGATCGGGGGTATAGCAGCCCCGATCCAACTCCTCCGCCCTGCTGTACCAGAAGCCATGGATGGCCTCGTCACCACGCCGCTCCAGCCTCGCCGGAGATGAGTGCCCTGTCAGCCCCGCTCCTTTCTCCCTTCCGCTTCTCTATCTCTCTTTCTCACGATCTCCCTCTCCCTCTCTCTGTTTTCGCTCACAGGAGATCGCCATGGCCGCTGCATCAAGCTCTGTCGCCGTCGTTTCGTGCCGGGAATGGATGGATCCATGCTCCCCGCGCCCGGATCTGCCACTACCGTGTCATTCCGGCGCCCCGCCGCATCTCCACTGCCCTCGCGCCCCTGCACTTGCGCTGCCATGCCCCGTCGTCGCCGCTGCAAGTTCTATCTTCTGCGTCGCCGGCGAGCCCCATCGCCGGAGCTCCGTCCAGCCGCCGTCGTTGCTCAAACCCGGCCGGAAACGGGGCCCCACCTCCTCTCGCGGCTGGATCCGCCCTTCCCGGTCCCCGCCGAACCCTCGCTCGCCGCCGGCGAGTTCGTCGCGGCGCGCCGCCGCAGCAGATCGGGAGGAGCCGATCCAGCTCGTCCCTTCGCCGTTGACCGTCGTCCCTCGCGTGGGCCTTCCCCGCGTGGGCCTCCCCAGCTCCAGCCCAGCATCGCGTGGCCCAGCGCCCTTCCAGCCGGCCCGCAGCTCCCCTCCAAGCCTGCAGCCAGCTCCACCGACTGGGCAAGGCCCGATGTGAGCAGCTCCCGTAGCCCAGCCAGTTTCAGCCTGCTTTGTATTTTTTTCTGTCCGCGAATTTGTCTATTTTATCCAGAGTTTACAGATTTGCAGAAAACCCCTTAGACTTCATGCTTTTAATAAATCTCAAACCGTGCATCATAATAAAATGATTTATATATGTAAAATGCTCAGAAAATTGTGTAGATTAATAATATGTCATTTCCATCCATGTTAAAATGTTTAACTTGCTGTTTATTTAAATTTGCTAATATGCCATGTTAAAATGATTTATTTCATAACCAAATAACCGTAACTCGAATTTAATAAACTTTATATGTAAATGGGGTAGAAAAATGCCTAGTTTAACATGGTCCACTTTATTTTGCTGTTTAACAACATTAAAATTGTGTATAGGGCAGAACAGTACCGAATCTAAAATATTGCTCATGGGGATTTTCCGGAATTGTTGTTTCTTATTTCCGGCCTCATTTAAACTTGCCTAAATAGTTAGTTTAATTATGCTCCACCTCTTGCCATGTTTAACAACATTTAATATTGTTGTGTACCTAAACGAGATTAAACTAAATATGTCAATGTGGTGTTTTGTCAATATGCAACCCGTTGCATATTGAGCTCCACTTAATTTGTGGTATTGTTTGTTGCACTTTGCCATGCCATGCCTCGTTAAACCGGACATGCATCTTACTTGATTGTGCATCATGCCATGTTTATGCTTGTGCATTTATCATGTTGTTTGTTTCTTTCCGGTGTGCTTCTCGGTTCCGGTAATGTTGCGATTGTGAGGATTCGTTCGACTACTTCGGTTCATCTTCTTCATGGACTCGTTCTTCTTCCTTGCGGGATTTCAGGCAAGATGACCGCTACCCTCGATCTCACTACTATCATTGCTATGCTAGTTGCTTCGTTCTATCGCTATGCTGCGCTACCTATTAACTGTTTGTCAAGCCATCCCAATTGCCATGACAGCCTCTAACCTTTGTTACCCTTCCTAGCAAACCGTTGTTTGGCTATGTTACCGCTTTGCTCAGCCCCTCTTATAGCGTTGTTAGTTGCAGGTGAAGATGAAGTTTTGTTCCTTGTTGGAACATGGAGATGTTGTTCCTTGTTGGAACATGTTTACTTGTTGGGATATCACAATATATCTTATTTAATTAATGCATCTATATACTTGGTAAAGGTTGGAAGGCTCGGCCTTATGCAGGTGTTTTGTTCCACTCTTGCCGCCCTAGTTTCCGTCATATCGGTATTATGTTCCCGGATTTTGCGTCCCTAACGCGTAGGGTGATTTATGGGACCCCTTGACAGTTCGCTTTGAATAAGACTTTTCCAGCAAGGCCCAACCTTGGTTTTACCATTTGCCTCACCACCACCTACCTTTCCCTTGGGTCGGCCAACCCAAGGGTCATCTTTATTAGCCCCGGACCAGTGCTTCTCTAAGTGCTGGCCCGAACCGAGTAGATCGGGGCCCCTCGTGGCAACTCGAGGTTTGGTTTTACTCGTAGGATGTCTCATCCGTGTTGCCCTGAGAACGAGATATGTGCAGCTCCTATCGGGATTGTCGGCGATCGGGCGGTCTTGCTGGTCTTGTTTTATTCTTTGTCGAAATGTCTTGTAGCCGGATTCGAGACTGATCGGGTCTTCCGGGAGAAGGAATAACCTTCGTTGATCGCGAGAGCTTATCATGGGCTAAGTTGGGACACCCTGCAGGGTTTGAACTTTCAAAGCCGTGCCCGCGGTTATGTGGCAGATGGGAATTTGTTAATGTCCGGTTGTAGAAAACGCGAAGTTGATCTTAATTAAAATACACCAACTGTGTGCGTAACCGTGAGTGTCTCTTTTCGGGGTTGATCGAGAGGAGAACACGGTTTCTGCGTTATGTCTGACGTAAGTAGGAGTTCAGGATCACTTCTTGATCATTACTAGTTGACGACCGTTCCTTTGTTTCTCTTCCCGCTCTTATTTGCGTTGGTTAGCCACCATATATGCTTAGCCGCTGCTGCAACCTCACCACTTTACCCCTTCCTTTCCCATTTAAGCTTTGCTAGTCTTGATACCCATGGTAATGGGATTGCTGAGTCCTCGTGGCTCACAGATTACTACACCACCAGTTGCAGGTACAGGTTACGCGATGATCATGACGCGAGAGCGATGCTTGCTTGCGTTGAGTTCTTCTTCTGCTTCTTCGATCAGGGGATAGGTTCCAGGTCGGCAGCCTGGGATAGCGAGGTGGATATTGTTTGAGTTTACATTTATGTTTCATCCGTAGTCGGATGTTGATCTTGTATGATGTGATGTTGTATTCATGTGGCATTGTATGCCCTTTTGTATGTATCCCCACTATTATGTAATGTTGATGTAATGATATCCACCTTGCAAAAGCGTCTTCAAGATGCGCTTCTATCCTTGGTGGGACCTTCGAGTTCCTTTAGGATAGGGTCGCATCTTGGGCGTGACACTTAGTTAGCTAAAAATTGGCATAACTACCTAGGATAGCTCAATATTGATCTATACTTAGCTTAGCTAGTTCATTTATGACATAATTAGCTCACTTAGGTAAAAAATGGAATAATAACCATGGTTTAGCTCCAAGATGACCTATACTTAGCGTATTTTCCTCGAAAATGATATAATAACCTTACTTAGCTCCAAGCTGACATACTTTACCTAGGATAGCTACAAAATGACCGATACTTAGCATTTTTCCTCCTAAATGACCTAATATGCTTAGTTAGCTAAAAATGGCATAACTACCTACGATAGCTCAATAATGATCTATACTTAGCTTACCTAGTTCATTTATGACATTATTAGCTTACTTAGGTAAAAAAATGGCGTAATAACCTTGGTTTAGCTCCAAGTTGTCATATAATTAGTTTATTTTCCTCCAAAATGACAAAATGACCTTACCTAGCTCAAAAATGACCGATTTTAACTAGGATAGCTCTAAAATGACCTGCACTTACCATTTTGTCCTCCAAACTGAATAAATATGCTTAGTTAGCTCAAAAATGGCATAACTACCAAGGTCAGCTAAAAAATGACCTATACTTAGCTTCATTAGTTCATTTATGACATACTTAGCATACTTAGGTAAAAATGGCATGATAACATTGGCTTAGCTCCAAAATAACATATACTTAGCTTATTTTCCTCCAAAATGACAAACTAACCTTACCTACCTCCAAAATGACCGATTTTAACTAGGATATCTCTAAAATGATCGACACTTGCCATTTTGTCCTCCAAAATGAATAAATATGCTTAGTTAGCTCAAAAATTGCATAACTACCTTGGTTAGCTCAGAAATGACCTATACTTAGCTTCTTTAGTTCATTTATGACATATTTAGCATACTTAGGTCAAAATGGCATGATAATCTTGGTTACTTCCAAAATGACATAGACTTAGCTTATTTTCCTTGAAAATGACGTAATAACCTTACTAAGCTCCAAAATGACCTATTTAACTAGCTTAGCTCTAAAATGACCTACACTTAGCATTTTTACCTAGCTTAGCTAAAAATGGCATTTTTACCTACCTTAGTTAGAAGAAGAATAAGATAAAGAAAAGGAGAGGAGAAAAAGAAATAGAAGAAAAATCTTCTTCTTCTTCTTCTTCTTCTTCTTTTTATTCTTTTTCTTCTTCTTCTTCTAGCTAGTCTTCTTCTTCTTCTTTTAACTTTCGTCTTTCCCCATTTGCAGATTTGCTATGTGAAACTTGCGACCTATATATGTATGTATGGATGAAACCATCGTATGTTGGATATGTTGTTGGAAACTTGTTGTTGGATATGTTGGCTATATGTTCTTCACGATTCATGTGTTGGTATGCTTGTTGAAAGTATTTTCAAATGTGTGTGTGTGTGTGTGTGTGTGTGTGTGTGTGTGTGTGTGTGTGTGTGTGTGTGTGTGTGAAATTCTGTGAAATTGAATGAATTTGTGGAAAACAGAAGAAAAAAACAGGGGCTATACATGCTCATTGCCGTCTGCTGGCAGACGGCAAAGAGCTTTGTCGTCAGCCAGCAGACGGCATAGCTGCCATGTGGCAGGTACCTGTGCAACCTGGGGAGCACTAGGCTGGCCTATATGGTGGCTCTGCCGTCAGCTGGCAGACGACTAAGACCTTTGCATCTTTGCCGCCAGCCAGCGGAGAGCAAAGTGCCCTTTGTTGTAGTTTATTCAGCCGGATGTGTTGTCGTCTGCTGGCTGACGACAAAGGCCTTTACCGTCTGCCAGGCATGCCTTTGCCGTCAGCCATGGCAGATGGCAAAGTTCCTGATTCCTGCAGTGATGATAGCATGCCTCCTATTTATGATGATTATATTAATGAAACTGATTTTGAAAGAGTATCAACTCTAGGTAAAAATGGTCCTACTATTTTGGAGGGTGTTGAATCTTATTGTAATAATTATGAAAGTGGATCTGGAGAGGTCATGACCTTATTTAATAATGATTCCACTATCTTGGAAGAGGTTTCAATTGAGTATGATAGAAAAGTTGCTATATATGATGATTATTGTGATGATATGTATGCTATAAAGAGTAATGATATCCAAGAAGCTTGTCATCATGATTTTAATGCTCAAATAGATTATGTGGATCAAGTATCATGTGATAGTTATTTTGTTGAGTTTGCTCCCACTACTATTCATGAGAAAAAATTGCTTATGTGGAGAGTAGTAAAATTTCTATGCTTGTGGATCATGAAAAGAATGCTTTATGCGATAGTTATATTATTGAATTCATTCATGATGGTACTGAAAATTATTACATATGCCTGTAGGCGTTTCAATAATATCAAGTTTCCTCTCGATGTGTTGAAAGTTTTGAAGTCTATCAGACTATTCTATTTATATTTATTCATTTATTAATAAAAGTTCACTGGGGTTTTTACCCTACTGTTTATAGTCAAAAAAAAGTTTTGAAGTCATGCTTGTTTTGCCTTAAATGTACTAGTCATATGCTTCATGATGCTCCCATTATGTTTCAATTCTTATCTTTTATGTGAGCATCATTGAAATCATCATGCCAAGCTAAATATGCATTAAAGAAAAGAACTTGTTGGGAGACAACCAAACATTTACCCCTACTGTTTTTGTGTGTTCACATGTTTAAGCTACTGTAGTAATCTTGTTTTATAGCTTTTGCTTCAATAAAGTGCCAAGTAAAGCCTTTGGGATAGTGTGGATGATAGTGGACTTGATCCTGTGCAAAACGAAAACTTTTGCTTCCAGTAACAAAATTGTTTAAAATCACTGGAACATGATAAAATTCTGAATTTTTTCCAATTTATTGATATACAAATTGCCTATGTTGTCGTAATGTTTCAATTTTTTTGGAACAACAGAAGTATGGTTGTTGTTCAGATCATTACAGATTGTTCTATTTTTGACAGATTCTGTTTTCAGTGCATAGTTTGCTTATTTTAGTGTTTCCGTAGCTTATATTAAGTGATATAAATTGTGGAAGTGATAACGTACAGTAGGAATTATGTGGAAAAATTATTGTAACATCCCAAATTTTCAATTTGGAATGTTATACATTAGGTCATCATGCATATCATATTTTTCTCGCATTTTCCGATCCTAGAAAATTTCATGCAACTCAAGGACCCTCGGAGAGAGTCGGAAGTTTCGTTATTTTCATATTTGGGATTTCTCAAATTATGAAAATAGGATCATTTTGATTTATTTAAATTATCTTCATAAAGTTTTCCTATAAAAATTTTGAGAGGAATAATATGACTTTCCCAACATTTAGGAAAAATGAAGATATTATAAATAAATCAAAATTTGGTTTTGGAAGATTTATTTTGCTTAGGCAAAATGAGCATTTTAAAATTTATGCATGTTTGCCGTTTTTAAAGTTCATTTTGTTCGACTCATTTTTAGGAGTCGGGAAAATTTGTTTTATTTAAATCGGAGTTCATTTGGTATTTTTTTAATTCGTTTGGTTTAAATTTTAATTCAAAAAAAAATACTTCCACAGGCCAAGGCCCAGCCCCCACCAGCCAGGGCCCGGCCCGGCCCGCCTCCCTCTCTCCTCGCTCACGCGCCCGCCCGGAGTCCCGCCGCCGCCGTCGCCCGCCGCCCGGAGACCGGCTCGACCAGCGCCCCTTGCCCGTCCCAAAGCGCGCCTCTCCCCCTCCCATAATCGCCCCCCCTCTCCTCACCCCCGAGCCGCCGCCACCCCCTCCGCCTGAGCCGCCGCCGCCCTTGAAGCCCGCCCGCGCCGCCGTCGTCGCCTCTCGCCGCCCGATCGCCGACCCGCCGCCCCTTCCGACCCGCCGCCCCTCGCCGCCCGCCCGAGCCCGCCCGCCGAGCCCGCGCGAGAGCCACCGGAGGTAACCGCCGCCCGTTCGATCCGGTTTTTTTTTAAAAAAAACCTAGATTGGTTTTATTTTATTTTTTTTGGTTTTCTTAACTAACGAACGTTCACCGAACCGTTCATTTCAATGAACGTGTTCGTTGGATTAGTTCTGTTAACGAGCGTCCGCTATTTAATCCGTTCGTCGTTTTCTTTTAATCGGATTTAATCCGTTATTTTTCTGATTCGATTTCAGATCCGATTTTCGAATCTGTTTTATTTCTCGCTCGTTTATCGGAATCAGGTGATTCAAGCGCTGGAGTTTAAATATGAAACCGCCGTTCCGACTACCCTACTTTCACAGAGTTTTGCTACTGTGAAATTTTGACCTAGTTTCAGATTGCTAAACCGAGTCGTTCTCTCCCGAGTTTCGACTTTCGATGTTTATTTTGATTCGAATCTTTTGCAACCAGGGTTCTTAAGTTGAACTTTCTGGTTAGATCTTTTATTCGAGATTTCCCTGTGCATTAGATGAGTACTTATTGTATGCTTGTTGTTTGTCTGCGTTAGATCACCGGTCGCCGCTTGTTACTTGAATCTCTAGGTCTCATGGATCATCGACAAGGCAAGTAACACTGATCATACCTTTTCTACTACCCAGTTTTATTGCATTAGATCAAACCCTCAAACACTTGCATGTTTAGGATCAAATTAAATTGTGGGATTGGGAAGTAGATTGAGGTAGTAGCTATTACCTGTTTTACTTATGAAACCTTGGGAGTTACTTCTCGTTTGCTATTATGCCATGCTATGCTAGTAGGCGTGGATTGGGTGAGTGAATATCCATGACAGATGTGAGATTGTTAATTAATGGTTTATCTAAGGTGGCAACCTAAACACACATCTGGGTGGATTGAGGCACCTGGTTTCCATCAGACTTGCTGTATTTCTTGGACCGCCACCTGGGCTCTAAGGGATCATAAGATTATTCAAGCTGGAAACTTCCGTGTGCAGCCACAAGCCAATTATGGGCTCTGGCGTAGTTGACTAAGTTGTGCGAACTCTTACGGGTAGGCTAGCTGATGTAGGGATGTAGGTTGGTACGGTCTACCCACATGTAAGGTGCTAAGCGCTTCGAAGACTATGTCTCGGCCATCCGTTTCTCAAACACCATGAAGTCACGAGAACCAAGCGGAGGCGATCGAGTCTTGTGGGGAAAAGTCATAAACCTCTGCGAGTGTATAAACTAATCATGATTAGCCGTGTCCCCGGTTATGGACAATTTGAGTATCTGGTAATTGAATATCATGTGAATCTCAACATGTTACTTCTAATAAATGTATTGGGTTTTGATGAGTACTTTTAATTGGGATTGAGGATCTTGTCAACCATTCTCAATGTTTAACAACCACCATGATAGTTAAATAAAATTATTCCTTTGATGTAGGGAAAAATTAGCTTTATGCAAATGTAAACCGTGAGAGCCTTACCACCAGCCATATATGCATGTAGTGTAGGCTTATTCCTTCATTGCTCTTATGTGTTACATTGCCAAGATATTCCATGTCTTGACCCGTTTTGGGCTGCAACTTTCACGTTGCGACTTTTGAACGACAGTAAGGTGTTAGGTCGTGGTTCTATACTCGATGATGCCGTTGGAGTTGATGGACTCGCTTATCTTCCAAGCCTTCCGCTGTTATTATTAGATGGCCTTAAGCCATATTATTGTAATAAGTTCCCTTGTGGACAACGATGTAATAAGTGTGTGATTGCTACTCTGCAATAAATCCTTGAAATCTTGTGTGGTGTCGGCATTCTTGATCCGGGATGACACTTGAGCACGAGACTTGATCCATTCGGTCTGGTCGCTCTGAGAGAATGGTATCGAGCACACGACCGTAGGACCACGACCACTAAGTTAAAGCCATAGATCACTACTCTCTTCCCATTTTCTAACTCCTCATCTTTTCTACTCTCTTTAGGATGATTTGACGCGAAGATCAAGTACACCCAACGGATGAAGGCACACCTTTTGGATTTCACTTGAAGGAAGTTACTAAGTACTGAACATTGGACTACCAAGCTTCACGGGACTTTCAACGCCACTCTGCTCAAGAGGAGCGCTGGAAGATTCACGCTCACGTTCGGGAAGGACATTCGCCCCAATCACCAAGCCTATAGATAGTGTTTTCGATTGCACCAACTTGGAGTGCAGGAAAGAGCATGGCAGCTCACATTACCATGGGACGCATTGGAGAAGTTTATCAAGAAGACCTCAAGGATACCATCTACCAGATTTGCGGACGCCGAGATGACAAGCTGGGGCGTCGTCGGCACCAAGAAGGATAGGTCCATTGCAGCTTTCATCCAGAATTAAATCAGCACATTCGGCGCCAGAGAACCAAATGTGCAATGACATGTTGGAGTTGCGAAAGACAAAGGAAGGATCATCGAACTGGAAGAAGAACTAAAGACTACACGCAAGGACTACATGGGCGAGATCGTAGCTCGGCAAGACACAATAACGATCTTAAGTACGAGATCGAAGAACTCAAGAAGAAGTTGGCGCTCGGGAATGAAGACCAAGATGTCGAATACCCAGCGACTACATTAACATCGACGACACCGATTCGGATCCAAGTGAACCCGACTTTGAAGAAGCTGGAGCGGACATCATGGAGTCTTCCACGGTTCAAATTAGTAGAAGTCCCCACATATTAGTAGTATTTCCCCCATGTAAACATTATAGTACCGCACTTTTGCGATAGTTAGATCGTTGTAAGCCCTTGTTTGATTGAATGAAGTGATTTTGTGTGCATTTGCTCATGTGCATTTGGGTAGTGATTCCTTAGACCTCATTCTATTCTACATTTCTCTTCTTTTCTAAACCCATCGATGCCTCCGAGACGCGCGACCCAGATTCGTTTTCCCGCCAGAGATCACCCAATTGATCCAGCAGCAGAATACCCTGATTCAAACATTGGTGCAGAACAACAACAACAACAACAACAACCCACCGCCACCACCACCACCTGCGGATCATCTGACTCGTTTCCTTAGACTGAATCCGCCGGTGTATTCCAGTAGCACCGAGCCGATTGTAGCAGATGACTGGCTCCGCAAGATAGGAAGGGAGCTGACCACTGCAGGATGCACAGATGGAGAAAGAGTGAAGTTTGCAGCACACCAGCTTGAAGGACCCGCAGCAGCATGGTGGGAGAATTTCACAGCCACTTACCCGGTAGACACTGTCACATGGGATCAATTTCAGCAAGCTTTCCGCACTGCCCATGTTTCAGCAGGAGCCATGGCCATGAAGAAGCGTGAGTTTCGCAACTTCGCCAAGGAGGAAGGATGTTGGCGATCGTCGATGACTTTAGTAAGTTAGCACGTTATGCCCCGGATAGCGTTACTCTGACGCTGCTAAACAGGAGAAGTTTCTAGAAGGACTAAATGATGAGTTCAGCATGCCGTTGATGGTAGCAAGTTTCAATAACTACCAGGAGTTGGTAGACCGAGCCCTCATGATTGAAGGAAAGCAGCAGCAAATTGAGAACCGCAAGCGGAAGTATGGACAAGGGAAGTATAACTCGGATCGATAAAAGCCTCGTTATACCCTAAATCAGGAATTCAGTTTCAGCATACCCATGGAGGAGGAAATTCGCACAAACACAATGGCACCAAGAATGGGAACGGGAATGGAGGAAGCAATGGACAGAACCGCACCAACCCGTCAACACCATCCAAGGTAGACCTGAGTCACATTACTTGCTTTAAGTGCCGCAAGACTGGGCACTATGCAAATGACTGCCCGAAGGCGAATGGAAATGGCAATGGAAGCTCGGAAAGAAGCCCAACCCTTTCAACAGGGGACGGGTGAACCACATTGATGTGGAGGAGGTTGAAGATCAGCCCGATCACGATGTCGGTAAGTTTTGGTTAAGTCATTTACTGCAGTTGTTCTTTTCGATACTGGTGCATCGCATTCATACATATCAAGGGGATTTGTGGATAAGTACAAGTTACCGACCCAAGCCCTTAGGTCACCCATGCTAGTAACCTCACCCGGAGCAGAATACGTGGCTAGTAAATGGTGTGATCGACTGCCACTAAGGATTGGACACTATGTTTTCCCCTCAAACCTAATAGTTCTGGAATCCCAAGGATTGGATGTGATATTAGGAATGGATTGGTTATCAAAGTATGGAGGAAACATAGATTGTACCACAAGGTCAATTTGCTCACCACACGGAAGGAAGGAGGATTAAGTATGTGTCACGGCACGAGCCGAGGAGAGCACAAGTTAATTGCTTATCAGGAGTGGTGCAGGAAGAAGTACCAGTGGTAAAGGATTATCCTGATGTATTTCCGGAAGAATTGCCAGGAATGCCACCGGATAGAGACATTGAGTTTTTGATCGAGCTGTTGCCAGGAACAGGCCCGATATCGAAGCGACCGTACAGGATGCCCGCAAAGGATTTGGCGGAAATCAAGAAACAGATTAAGGAACTATTGGATAAAGGTTTTATTCGCCCAAGTTCTTCACCTTGGGGATCACCCGTTTTGTTAGTGGAGAAGAAGGATGGATCGTTGAGAATGGTTGTTGATTACCGTGGATTGAATGAAGTAACAATCAAGAACAAGTACCCACTACCTATGATAAATGATCTGTTTGATCGCTTGCAAGGAGCCAAAGTGTTTTCTAAGATCGACTTGCGATCAGGGTACCATCAGTTGAAGATTCGGGAGCAAGACATACCCAAGACCGCATTTACCACGAGATATGGACTGTATGAGCATACCGTTATGTCATTTGGACTGACTAACGCACCAGCCTATTTCATGAACCTGATGAACAAAGTGTTTATGGAGTTTTTGGATAAGTTAAATCGTGGTGTTCATTGATGACATTTTGATTTTCTCAAAGAATGAAGAGGAACACAAGGAACATTTGCGATTGGTTTTGGAGAAACTGAGGGAACACCAGTTGTATGCCAAGTTCAGCAAATGTGAGTTTTGGCTAAAGGAAGTTGGATTTCTCGGACATGTTATATCCGGAGAAGGGATAGCAGTTGACCCCACAAAAGTTGAGACCGTAACCAAATGGGAAGCACCAACGACAGTTGGAGAGATTCGGAGTTTCCTTGGACTCGCAGGATACTACCGAAGGTTCATTGAGAATTTCTCAAGAATTGCAAAGCCTATGACAGAATTGTTGAAGAAGGAAAACAAATTCATATGGACTGAGGACTGCGAGGCAAGTTTTCAGGAGTTGAAGAAAAGATTGGTTACCTCACCAGTTTTGATATTGCCAGATCAGACTAAGGATTATGAGGTGTATTGCGACGCTTCACGTCGAGGACTTGGAGCCGTGCTTATGCAGGAAGGAAGAGTTGTTTCGTATGCTTCACGACAACTTAAGCCCCATGAGTTGAATTATGCCACTCATGATTTGGAGTTAGCAGCCGTTGTGCATGCCTTGAAGACATGGAGGCATTTTCTCATTGGAAATCATTGTGAAGTATACACGGATCACAAGAGTTTGAAGTACATCTTCACACAGAAGGAATTGAATCTCAGACAAAGGAGATGGTTAGAACTAATCAAGGATTATGATATGAGATTGCATTATCACCCCGGAAAGGCTAATGTCGTAGCAGACGCATTGAGCCGTAAGAGCCACGTCAATACCCTAATGATGGGAGGAATACCCAATGAGTTAGCCGAGGACCTTGAGAGCTATGTTTGGAAATAGTTCCAGAGGCTATGTAGCAGCATTGGAGATTCATCAACACCGATGGACAAAATCGAGAAGCCCAAAAGGCGATAAGGAAGTTGCCTCTATAAAGGAGAAAATGGGCAAAGGAAAAGCTAAAGGATTTCGTGAGGATGAGCACGATACCCTATGGTTTGAAGACCGTGTTTATGTGCCTAATGACCCGTAGATCGGAAGTTGATTTTACAAGAAGCCCATGATTCACCTATTCGATTCACCCAGGAAATACCAAGATGTATTTGGATTTGAAGAATATTTTCTTGTGGACGGAATGAAGAAGGATATTGCGGAGTATGTAGCAATTTGCGGCGTATGTCGAAAGTAAAGGCGAGCATCGAAGCCAGCAGGATTGTTACAACCGTTGCCGATACCGAATGGAAGTGGGATAAACTAGGCATGGATTTCATCACAGGTTTGCCAAAGACTCGTTCAGGATATGACTCGATTTGGGTCATAGTCGACCGTTTGACCAAGGTAGCTCATTTCATTCCAGTCAAGACTACCTATAGCAGTGCTAAGTTGGCAAAGATATACATGACCAGAATTGTGTGTTTACATGGAGTTCCAAGGAGCATCGTATCGGATAGAGGAACCCAGTTTACCTTGAAATTTTGGAACCAGTTGCACGAAACATTGGGAACCAGACTAGAATTCAGTACAGCTTTCCACCCACAGACCGATGGATAGACCGAGAGAGTCAATCAGATTTTGGAGGACATGCTGAGAGCTTGTGCACTAGATTATGGATCTAGCTGGGATGATAATTTGCCGTATGCCGAATTTTCCTACAATAACAGTTACCAAACCAGCTTAAAGATGGCACCTTCGAGGCTCAGTATGGAAGAAGGTGCAGGACACCGTTGTCATGGGACTGGCCGAGATCGTCGGTTGTTTGGACCAGATTTGATTAAGGAGTCTCAAGAAGGTTAAGTTGATTCGAGACAGCTCAAGATAGCCCAGTCCGCACGGAAGAGCTATGCCGATTCAAAGCGCCAGCGATTGAGTATGAAGTTGGAGACAGGGTATATCTCGAGTATCCCGCTTGAGGAGTTAAGCGTTTTGGAGTGAAAGGAAAGTTAGCACCCGTTTCGTTGGACCATATAAGATTTTGCAACGCATGGGAGAAGTTATGTATAAGTTGGAATTGCGGAAGGACTGTCAGGGAGTTCATGATGTATTCCATGTTTCTCGATTGAAGAAATGTCACCACGAGATAGCGAGAGGTACCGTTAAGAGACACAAGTGCCCTTTGGAAGCAATTCATTTGAAGGATGACTTGACATATGAGGAAAAACCGGTTAAGATTCTCGATTATGCCAGTGAGTTACCCGCAGCAAGGTTATCAAGTTTTGCAAAGTTCATTGGAGCCACCACACCGAGGATGAAGCCACCGGGAAAGAGAGGAAGTTTTGTAAGGACCACCCTCACCTATTTTCTAGCCAACCCGAATCTCGAGGGCTAGATTCATCTTAAGGGGTAGGTTTGTAACATCCCAAATTTTCAATTTGGAATGTTATACATTAGGTCATCATGCATATCATATTTTCTCGCATTTTCCGATCCTAGAAAATTTCACGCAACTCAAGGACCCTCGGAGAAGTTGGAAGTTTCATTATTTTCATATTTGGGATTTCTCAAATTATGAAAATAGGATCATTTGATTTATTTAAATTATCTTCATAAAGTTTTTCCTATAAAAATTTTGAGAGGGAATAATATGACTTTCCCAACATTTAGGAAAATGAAGATATTATAAATAAATCAAAATTTGGTTTTGGAAGATTTATTTTGCTTAGGCAAAATGATCATTTAAAAATTTATGCATGTTTGCCGTTTTTAAAGTTCATTTTGTTCGACTCATTTTTAGGAGTCGGGAAAATTTGTTTTATTTAAATCGGAGTTCATTTGGTATTTTTTAATTCGTTTGGTTTAAATTTTAATTCAAAAAAAACTGCGCTTCCCAGTGGGCCAAGGCCCAGCCCCAGCCAGCCAGCCCGGCCCGGCCCGGCCCGCCTCCTCTCCTCGCTCGCCGCCCGCGCCGGAGTCCCGCCACAAGCCGTCGCCCGCCGCCCGGAGACCGGCTCCGACCAGCGCCCCTTGCCCCCCCCCCAGCGCCGCCTCCCCCCCCCCCCATAATCGCGCCCCCCCCCCCTCTCCCTCACCCCGAGCCGCCGCCACCCCTCCGCCTGAGCCGCCGCCGCCCCGCCGAGCCGCCGCCGCCGCCGCGTCGCCTCTCGCCGCCCGATCGCCGACCCGCCGCCTTCCGACCCGCCGCCCCTCGCCGCCCGCCCGAGCCCGCCTGAGCCAGCCGGCGAGCCACCGAGGTAGCCGCCGCCCGTTCGATCCGGTTTTTAGATATTCGGTTTTTTTTTAAAAAAAAACCTAGATTGGTTTTTTTTTTGGTTTTCTTAACTAACGAACGTTCACCGAACCGTTTGTTTCATTGAACGTGTTCGTTGGATTAGTTCTGTTAACGAACGTCCGCTATTTAATCCGTTCGTCGTTTTCTTTTAATCGGATTTAATCCGTTATTTTTCTGATTCGATTTCAGATCCGATTTTCGAATCTGTTTTATTTCTCGCTCGTTTATCGGAATCAGGTGATTCAAGCGCCTGGAGTTTCGTAACGAAACCGCCGTTCCGACTACCCTACTTTCACAGAGTTTTGCTACTGTGAAATTTTGACCTAGTTTCAGATTGCTAAACCGAGTCGTTCTCTCTCGAGTTTCGACTTTCGATGTTTATTTTGATTCAAATCTTTTGCAACCAGGGTTCTTAAGTTGAACTTTCTGGTTAGATCTTTTATTCGAGATTTCCCTGTGCATTAGATGAGTACTTATTGTATGCTTGTTGTTTGTCTGCGTTAGATCACCCGGAGTGCGCCGCTTGTTACTTCGAATCTCTAGGTCTCGCGGATCATCAGCAAGGCAAGTAACACTTTGATCATACCTTTTCTACTACCCAGTTTTATTGCATTAGATCAAACCCTCAAACACTTGCATGTTTAGGATCAAATTAAATTGTGGGATTGGGAAGTAGATTGAGGTAGTACCTATTACCTGTTTTACTTATGAAACCTTGGGAGTTACTTCTACGTTTGCTATTATGCCATGCTATGCTAGTAGACGTGGATTGGGTGAGTGAATATCCATGACAGATGTGAGATTGTTAATTAATGGTTTATCTAAGGTGGCAACCTAAACACACATCTGGGTGGATTGAGGCACCTGGTTTCCATCGAGACTTGCTGTATTTCTTGGACCGCCACCTGTGCTCTAAGGGATCATAAGATTATTCAAACTGGAAACTTCCGTGTGCAGCCACAAGCCAATTATGGGCTCTGGCGTAGTTGACTAAGTTGTGCGAACTCTTACGGGTAGGCTAGCTGATGTAGGGGATGTAGGTTGGTACGGTCTACCCACATGTAAGGTGCTAGCGCTTCGAAGACTATGTCTCGGTCATCCGTTTCTCAAACACCATGAAGTCACGAGAACCAAGCGGAGGCGATCGAGTCTTGTGGGGAAAAGTCATAAACCTCTGCAGAGTGTATAAACTAATCATGATTAGCCGTGTCCCGGTTATGGACAATTTGAGTATCCGTAATTGAATATCATGTGAATCTCAACATGTTACTTCTAATAAATGTATTGGGTTTTGATGAGTACTTTTAATTGGGATTGAGGATCTTGTCAACCATTCTCAATGTTTAACAACCACCATGATAGTTAAATAAAATTATTCCTTTGATGTAGGGAAAATTAGCTTTATGCAAATGTAAACCGTGAGAGCCTTACCACCAGCCATATATGCATGTAGTGTAGGCTTATTCCTTCATTGCTCTTATGTGTTACATTGCGGCATATTCCATGTCTGACCCGTTTTGGGCTGCAACTTTCACGTTGCAGACTTTTCGAACGACAGTAAGGTGTTAGGTCGTGGTTCTATACTCGATGATGCCGTTGGAGTTGATGGACTCACTTATCTTCCAAGCCTTCCGCTGTTATTATTAGATGGCCTTAAGCCATATTATTGTAATAAGTTCCTTGTGGACAACGATGTAATAAGTGTGTGATTGCTACTCTGCAATAAATCCTTCGAAGTACTGTGTGGTGTCAGCATTACTGATCCAGGGATGACACTGAGCACAGAGACTTGATCCATTCGGGTCTGGTCGCTACAATTATGAATCTTGTCTTTGACAGTACCCAAGTGAATGATTTGCTTTATTATACTAACGCATCTCATGAAGTTCCGTTATGTTTTGTATGATTGAAGTTTTCAAGTTTTGGGTGAGACAGTGGTACACGGCGGTGCTACATAAACGGTTTTTAACCCCTTTCTGCATTGGCATTTGGAATCGTCGCCTAGTGAGTGACGGTGATAGGGGGTCCTTCCCACACGACCTAAAAAGCATCGGGGATATGCCGTCCTGGCACACACGCTCGGCAAGATGAGGTCGTGAGCGACTGGCGAGTGCTCAAATACGGTAATACGTACAGTAGAGCTAAAAAATACAATTATATAGGCGAAATTGTTCCCAGTCGCAAGTACATCCCACACAGTCAGTCCCCACTAAACGTTTCCGTTCGTATGTACACCCCACACAGTCGCTCCAAGGAAGACGTTTCCGTTCATAGGTACATCACACACAATTTTCCGCGTTAAATAGTTTGTGATAGCGTTGCCATTGCACACGATATTAATAATTTTATAGTTTGCGTTATTGAATGCATCACACATGGTGCATAGAAGAAACTGTGTGGCAAAAGTTGTCCATCACACACAGTTTTTATGTGGTAAACGTTTGCGCAAGGTGGCCTAACACAAAAAAATTTCAATAGAAGGTCATGTGTGATTGTTCATTGATCCAACACGGTTTATTCCTAGAAACTGTGTGCGTTTCCTGAGGTCATCCCCACGGTATTTTCTCAATAACCGTTTGCAATAGCAAAACCCAATTAGCAGACTAATTGCCCTATTATTAATAATCCATTTATTAATCTAATTGACATTCATATTAAGCACATAATATATTTCATTTCCATATTAGGGAAGTAGGATTTCATAATTGGAATACATCACAATAGAACATGATATAGCTTCAGCAATCAGCTACCCCGTTACACAACTGCACCAGCACCAAGTTTCACATGCAACATGTATAACCTTTTGAAATTAGCATCATAGACGGTATATAGACAGATGCATCTCATCTGAAAAACTGCTGAAGTGGAAGGCGAATATTGAGCCTTCATTCATGTTGAAGGTCTTTGCAACTTTAGGCCAGTGCATGTGGATGACTGACCGTCTGTCCTTCATCCTCTTCAGGAACACTTCAATATTGAACCGTGGGTGTTGTATGAAAACCTTCCTCGCCTCCTGACCATAGAGGTGGTTTGAGAGGTAATCATGGGTGAACTGCTTTGGAAAGGCCTGAAAACAAGGATGTGCATAAATATCTTCCTTATATTGGAAATGGGGCAAAGGAATAAAAAAGGCAAGGTATAATAGTTAGTACCATCTTGTAGTGAACTGATGTATTCTTCATTGTGCAGACAAAGATCTTGTTGTTTTTTGTCGCTAATTTCTTTATCCTAATAATCTTTCTGAGTTTCTTGACTTGATTGATATTCATGGACAACTCATTTCCCCATATGCAAAAAGGGTCGAACAGTGGGTCAAAACCTCTAACAGCAGGACCTACATGTGCAAGACCAAATTGTTAAAAACCTAAATATTAGAATGGTTCCTACCATTGCACAATAATGTGCTATTAGACAACGGACCATGCACGTGCTAACCTCGATTGTAAGACTCAGTGTTTCCCATTGTTTCCCTTCAACACATATAAGGTAGTTACTCATCAGGTTAAGTAAGGGTTCGCATGCTATCAGTAAAATATGTTGATGAAAAATAAGCACATTGCAGATTCATTAGATTAATTCAAGCCACATGGAAAACCCATTTATCCAAACCAAGCATGATTAAGGACTAGGAAATATAGCACTTAGATATGTTTCTCATGTATTAAGTGCAGCCAAATTCGATTTATTCCTCACATGCACAACAATACAAAATTCTACCCACAACAATTGGACATCGCATTGCAGAATTGAACCAAACATTTAACTAAACACCACAACAAATGAACCAAACATTAACTGAGCACCACATTGCACAATATAACATACTCCTAATAGAAGATCAGACAATTAACCAAACCAAGCATGCTTAACAACTTGGAAATATAGTAACTGTGTTTGTTTGTCATGTATTTATTACATCCAAATTTAATTTATTCCTCACATGGTATACAATAACAGAATGCACCCACAACTATTGAACATCGTGTTGCAGAATTGAACCAAACAGTTAAGTGAACACCACAACACAAATGAACCAAACGTTAACTGAGCACCACATTGCACAATGTATAACCAAACCAAGCATGCTTGACAACTTGGAAATATAGCAATAATATTTGTTTCTCATGTATTTGTAAAGATAAATTTAATTTATTTCTCACATGGAAGACAATACAAAATTGCAGCATGAAGAATTGAACATCACATTTGCAGAATTGAACCAAACAGTTAACTGAAGACGACAACTAATTAACCAAATAGTTAATAAGTGAGCACCACACTGCACGACATATAGAACATACACACTAGAGCAACAGATTGCATGGTAAAATTACATAGCACAATTCACTAGAATTTGTGAAGGCGAGATAGGAGCAGCACACGCGACGGGTAAACCGAGCATGCTTAATCGGCATAGCTAGCAAATGGCAAGGTGCTCCTCCAAGATCTGGGGGTCGGCATGAATGGAAGCCATCGCGACCTCATCCGCGCGTGCAGCCACGTTTTGCTTCTCCGTTGCCAAATGCTCCTTGAGCTCCTGGCTATACTACGTGCACCATGGCTTAGGGCTGCGGTTATTTGGTGGAGGGGTCGGTGATTTGGGTGGAAGGTGCCGCACCGGCAGTCGGGGCATGTGGGATGTGGAAGGAGGAGGAGGATGGGGGCAGGTGTGGATTACCTGCCTGGATAGACAAGGCCGAGCAACGTGAAGGAGGGTCGCCGGCGAGGAGGCGGCGCTGCAAGCAAGGAGTGAAGGTTTCAACTTGGAAAGGAAGACGGAAACAGGGGAAATGTGGCTTTTGGTAAGGCGGAGGGGGCGGGGAGGTGGATATTTCCGCAAAAGCCGAAAATTTGGAATCGCTTCGGCGAAAAAACTGGTGCGCAAAGTGTCATCAAACATGGTCCCTTATTCAGAACTGTGTATGATATGTTAACATCACAAACAATTCAGATAGCTTAACCCATGTGTGATGAGTTTGAAGATAAAAATTTTGGTTTGAATTTCCCTGGTTACAGTGGTCATGCACGTCATTGCATAATTTGGGTACACAAAGGAGACTACAACACACCCACACTTCTGAATCAAGCAAGTTCAGCAATTAAACAGAGCTAGCTGACCTAAACATTACTCTAACAAATTAAAGACCGGCGCTCTTAATTAAACAAAACAAAGGTTACTAGTACAGCTGGTGCTCGTCGATCTCCGCCGCCGCCTCCATGTGCAGCTCGCGCCCGACGGTCTCCTGGGGAAGGGGCTCCATGGCATCAATCGCACCATACTCGACAAGCATCTCGACATCCGCGTCCGTCATCTCTTTGGAAAAGGCCGCCTTGAGCTGAGCGTGGGCGGCTGCGATCTGGGCTTGGATGGGCTCCGTCGTCGCAAGGTATGCGGCGGAGGAACAGATTTATTCTAGAACGCTCTCGGCGATTGCCAACTCTTCGGTCGTGCATTGCCAACCATCGTCGGAGAAGCTTTGTTGGATTTGTGCGGTGACCGCCATGAACTGGGCGTGGGCAGCTTCCATCAGGGCTAAGCCCGTTGCTTCGGAACGGACAGCTATTGTGCCCCTCTCGCCAATTGCTATCCCCGAGGCAGATGTTGCTGGCGCCACCTAAGAAGCAACATCGGCCGTTTGGGCTGCCTTTGCCGCCCGGTCGCAGATTGCGGTCGCGCTCATGCACCTTGTTAGCACGTGCATGGCGGCTACGGCCGCGCTCTCGCCGGAGTGGGCCACCGAAGTTGCCCTCACGACGCGGGTCCACGTCCCCATCTTTCACCGGTGACGAATGAACAGTGAAATGATATTTGGGGAGTGAGCTAGTGTGCTTGACACGCCGGCTGTGGACTGTAGCCGACGCACCTTCTCGCATATGCCATTGGCGTACTCTACACCGACGGTGGTCCAGGATGTTTTGTGCCGCATCTCACACGGTTGATGATAATAAACTGTGTGGGATCTACTTGATTTTTCATCATGATTTGAATTACATAATGGGGTCACATCAGCAATGGACAATGTTTGAATTGCTAGACCTTTTTATCTGAAGCGAACATGTAACTATATGTGTGTCGTAAAAGAATTGGAATTATTCAGGGTTCGTTTGGACATTTTATACATTAAATTGGTTTTCTAGCCATTTTAGGTGCACAATTCAAAATTAAACTACATTCACATGCTCCGGTGCACCAACATGGGTTGTAAAATCATATATGTGTCCATGGGTTTATGCTTATGTCCCATGCAAGAAATGGGGATGAATTTCGAACACCACGACACCGTGGCTCTCCGGCAAACATCGTCGTACTTGCTTTTGTAATTCTAGGAAATCCAAAAGTCGTCCGAAATTCATGAAACTTGGCATGCTATCATGGAGCGGCATCAACATGTCGTGGTAAATTTTTTGTCCCATTTGGGGCAGGTTTCGGTAGGGAACATTTCACCTTGCTGGACATATCCTAGTGTCAACATAGAACAACAAGAGTGTTGTGTCAATTTTTTGGATTTTTTGGGGTTCGCTTGGACATTTTTATACATTAACTGAGTTTTCTCTGCATTAATGTGCATAATTCAAATTTGATCTACAGGCACATGCTCTAATGCATATAAATTGGTTGAAAATTGAAATATGTGTCCTTGGTTGCATGCTTAGGTCCCATGCAAGAAATGGGAATGAATGTCAAACACCCTGCCACCGTCACTCGACCGTGAACATTGACATACCTGCTTTTTAAATTCTAGTAAATCCAAAGCTCGTCTGAAATTCATGAAACTTGGCGTGTTGTCATGGAGCGGCATCAACATGCCTTGGTAAATGTTTTTGTCCCATTTGGGGCAGGTTTGGGGATATGCTTCTCACAAACCAGAGCTTCTCACAACAAGCCAGATGGTTTCTGTAGGGACAGTCCCACCATTGGGGATGAAACGATATCCATTGCCACTTATTGCTTTCAAAAAATTTCTCGTGTCAACTAAAACAATAGGAGTGTTGTGTCAATTTTTGTGATTTTTCGGGGCTCGTTTGCACATTTTTATGCATTAACTTAGTTTTAATGCATTCATGTGCATAATTCAAATTTGAACTACCGGCACATGCTCTAATGCATATAGATTGGTTGAAATTACAAATATGTGTCCGTGGTTGCATGCTTAGGTCCCATGCAAGAAATGGAAATGAATGTCAAACACCCTGCCACCGTTACTCGACCACAAACATTGAGAATGCCTGGTTTTTAAATTCTAGTAAATCCAAAATTCGTCTGAAATTAATGAAACTTGGCGTGCTATCATGGAGTGGCATCAACATGCCGTGGTAAATTTTTTGTCCTATTTGGGGCAGGTTTGGGTATATGCCTCTCCCAAACCAGAGCTTCTCACAACAAGCACGATGGTTTCAGTAGGGGGCGTCCCACCTTTGGGGATGAAACGATATCCATAGCCTCTTATTTCTTTCAAAACATTTCTCGTGTCAACATAGAACAACAGGAGTGTTGTGTCAATTTTTGGGGTTCGTTTGGACATTTTTATGCATTAATTGGGTTTTCAATGCATTCATGTGCATAATTCAAATTTGAACTACATGCACATGCTCTAATGCATATAAATTGCTTGAAAATTCAAATATGTGTCCTTGGTTGCATTCTTAGGTCCCATGCAAGAAATGGGAATGAATGTCAAAACCCTGCCACCGTCACTCGGCCGCAAACATTGGGATACCTTGTTTTTAAATTCTGGTAAATCCAGAACACGTCTGAAATTAATGAAATTTGGCGTGCTATCATGGAGTGGCATCAACATGCCAAGGTAAATTTTTTGTCCGTTTGGGGCAGGTTTGCGTATATGCTTCTCACAAACCAGAGCTTCTCACAACAAGCAGGATGGTTTCAATAGGGAACGTCCCACCTCTGGGGACGAAATGATATCCATTGCCTCTTATTGCTTTCAAAAATTTTCTCATGTCAACATAGAACGACATGAGTGTTGTGTCAATTGTTGCGAATTTTTGGGGTTTGTTTTGACATTGTTATGCATTAACTGAGTTCTCAATGCAATCATGTGCGTAATTCGAATTTGAACTACATGCACATGCTCTAATGCGTATAAATTGGTTGAAAATTCAAATCTGTGTCCTTGGTTGCATGCTTAGGTCCCATGCAAGAAATGGGAATGAATGTCAAACACCCTGCCACCGTCACTCGACCGCAAACATTGAGGTACCTCATTTTTTAATTCTAGTAAATCCAAACTCGTCTGAAATTCATGAGACTTTGCGTGCTATCATGGAGCGTCATCAACATGTCATGGTAAATTTTTTGTTCCATTTGGGGTAGGTTTGGGTATATGCTTCTCACAAACCAGAGCTTCTCACAACAAGCATGATGGTTTCGGTAGGGAATATCCCACCTTTAGGGACGAAACGATATCCATTGCCTCTTATTACTTTCAAAATTTCTCTCGTGTCAACGTAGAACAACAGGAGTGTTGTGTCAATTTTTGGGATTTTTGGGGTTCGTTTGGACATTTTTATGCATTAATTGAGTTTTCAATGCATTTATGTGCATAATTCAAATTTGAACTACATGCACATGCTCCATTGCATATAAATTGGTTGAAATATCAAATCTTTGTCCTTGGGTGCATGCTTAGGTCCCATTGCAAGAAATGGGAATGCATTTCAAACACCAGCGCACTGTTGATTGCCAACAAAACATTGAGATACTTTGTTTTGAAATTATAGTAAATCCAAAACTTGTCTGAAATTCATGAAACTTGGCATGCTATCATGGAATGGCACCCGACATGTTATGGTTTTCTTCGTGTCCATTTTGAGAGAAGGCACACTGGAATAATAGCCAGCAAATGCATTTTGAAAAACTAGCTCCACTTTAATATCACAAACGTTTGTATAATTCAAACCGTGTGTGTTTTGTTAACCATTCACGTGACACCACGTGTCTTGGTTTTAATGGCTATAGGTGCCGTGCGGACAGCTGCTTGACAGAACGGGAGGCGTGCGAGCTGTCAGGACCCCGATTCCAAGTCACATCGACCTAGCTGGTAACACCTCATATCACTTTGCGGCCTCACGCACGGTATTCCCACGGGTGTCGCCTTACCATGGCCCGGGACCGTTTGCGTCTTTTGGCTCACGTATATGATAGTGTCGCTAGCATCCACATGACAAAGAACCCGGGCCGACATGGCTAGTCGTGAACCCAAAGCGGCACTAACCTATGGGGACAGGCATACATGAAACACCTCGAGCATGTCGGTCATCAGCGTATGAACTTGGGCTGTAGCACTTTGGGCTAACAGGACTCCGGTATCCCGGGCTGTAGCAGGCTAGGCAGGACTCAAAGTATCACCGCGTGACATTTCCCGAAGGACAGACATAGGAACGAAATGAATCACATGCCGGCCGATCAAGCGTCCAAGCGGTAGTCTTTGGCTAGCAGGACTCGGTGAACCGGGCTGTAGCGGACTACTATCGCTCGAAGCACAAGACTTACATTTCCCCATATGAGAGGCTGCCAAGGATAAACAACTAGATTGTCGGATCCCACTCATACCAAGCATTTCAATCATACACATAATATGCCCGATATGAGTAAATACAACAAGGCATCACAACAAAACTCTACAACTCAAGTACTTTATTTAAGAGGCTCCGAGGAGCCATACATAACATATTCATACAGGTAGGGGTCACATGACCCAACACTCAAGTCACACAATCATACAAGCACAAGCGGAAGCAAAGTAGTCTGAGTACAGACGCTAGAAAGAAAGAAAGCTTGTTGGAGCCTTTCTATCTACAATGGCCCTTCACAAGTCTTAGATCGCCACACGGTGGCTAGCTTACTCGTCAAGTCAACATCTACATAGAATCCGTCGGAGGGTGGTATAGTCCTCTGAAAATATCGATTAAGCAAACATGAGTACAAAGTACTCAGCAAGTCTTACCACAGAATCCTATCATACATGCACATTCTCAAGGAAGGTAGTGGAGTTAAATGCAGCAAGCCAGCTTTGACTCTTGGCTAAGCTATCCTCGTGACACACTTTGTAAAGCATTTTTTGTACACGAGTCCACTATTCACCATCACAATACTCCACCGTGGATCCTCTCGTCATCCCGAGAGGGCCATCCACGATACTCACACTATCTTGAGGCTTTTAGTAGTATCCATTTACTTGTCTATGAACTGATATAGGTAACCCGAAGTCCTTCTCCGTGGACACGGCTATTCAATAGATCATATTTAACCCTGCAGGGTATACTTCTTCACACGCTCTCACCACTTATAAATCGTTTACACGACATGTACTCGCAACCTTCAGCGGAAGCCCAACGTGGGTGTCGGCCACAGCCTACCTAAACACTCAAGTCCCTAGTCCAGGTTTATCGCCTATTCGGGTTCCATCCGCAGGAGTCCGCCGAGGTTTCCCATACAGCCCGAACGATGTGTGCAGGGTTCCCGAGATACCAAACGGGCACTTTCGGTACACCAACCCGCAGTGCCTACCGCAACACAACCCACCCCTAAGGTCAGCGTTGCGTGCGGCCCCACATGCTACAAACACGAAACTACTTGCAACTCCGGACTATGAGCAGGGGTGGTTAAGAAGCGAGAGGGTCCATTGGTTTCGGGCCCAATGCGTGGTAGTAGCTAGTTCATGGATCACAAACACAGATCTCAGTTCTTAAGTTCGGCCTCAATGAAACAACCCACCATGTACTCCTACATGGCCTCTCATCGATACCTTTACCAAATCGTGTTCAACATTTACACTCTCGAACCAACACAACCTTTCACTCCAGTTCATCATCCCGATGAGCCGACGACACAACTCTAAGCATAGCAAGCATAGCATGGTAGGAATCACAAACATGGCTCAACCAACTCCTACACATACTAGTGGGTTTCATCTAATTCTTGTGGCAATGACAGTCATGCAAAGGAAGTGGGTTCAACTACCGCAGCACACAACAGTTGAATCGCGTTGTCTTAATGCAGTAAAATGAGAGCGAAGCGAGAACATGGGTTTGTATCGGAATGTTCAATGAATTGCTTGCTGGTGGAACTGGGTAGAGAACTGCCCTTCAGATGGGTAATCGAGGTTATCTTCGGGGGCAGAACCTATCATGGAAACACACCAAAATAAACATACAACCAATATGCAACAATATGATGCATGCTATGACATGGCAAGATGAATGTGTGTTGGCCTAATGCAAGTTGGATGGACAGGGGATGATCTCATTTGAACCAAAGGTTCAAATGATAGATCATGTGAGTTAGTCCTAATGGTGCAAAATCTTAATCTGGTTATTCAGCATAGTTAACTTGCTTTAACATGCATGAAACCTGTACCAATGGATAGAGTGTATTTTTCTGATAAATTTTCATATATAAATCTTTGCATTTGGAGTTATAGAATAAAAGTTATAAGCATTTGAAATTTGAATTATATTCTGGATTTTATTATATAAAATAATTCCAGAATTTAAATTAATGCGTCGAAGATGAGGTCAACATGACGTCGAGGGGTCAGCGGGTCGTCCAGGTCAAACTGACCAGTGGGACCCGCATGTCGAGTTAGTTTAACTGATTAGTTTTAATTAAAACTAATCCTAATTAGATTAGCCGAGGGTCCACTGTCATCGACCCGAGGGTCAACAGGCCCACGGTGAGGTCAACTCACGGCGTCTAGCCGCCCGCCGAGGCAGACGCTGGCGGAGCAAGTGCCTTTGCACTTTCCGGGCTCCAAATGGAACGCGGGGAGCACCTACGGGTAGCTGGAGGTGAGCCGCGGTTAGTGGTGGAGTTAGTTTAGGTCGGGATGGCCGGAGTGGGCGCCGGCGACGAGTCGGGCGGCGACCGGGGCTCGGCCACCGACGGGTTAGGGGTTAGCGGCCTCGGCGAGGCTCGGGGAGTGTACGGTTAGCCTCGTTGGAGAGTGGTGAGTGTGATGGACATAGCGGTGCGGCCAATAGGTGACCGGAGGCTCGTCGGCGACGAGCGCCGCGGCGGTGAGTTCAGGCGATCGTCGGGTGCTCGCTGTGGTGCAAGAAGGAGAGAACGGAGAGGATAGAGAGGTAGCTAGGTTCACGGTGAACCTGCGGGAAGCTTCGTCGGGTCGGGGGCGGACTGATGCGGCGGCGGCGACGATGGGGATCTCCGGCGGCCTTGGACTCGGTCGAGGTCGGAGTAGTGGCCTCGGGGGGTCTTGGAGCGAGGGGGACTAGCTGGCTAGGGGTAACTGGGTGCGGCGGAGCGGCCAGACATGGCGGCGAGGTGCGTGGACGGCGGGGAGCACGGCGGCGACGGTGGCGTGTCGGCGATGGCGTCGGCCAGGTCGAGAGCGAGCGAGAGAGAGAGACAGGGGGGGAAGTGCGGTGTCTGGGGGTTCGGGGACGACGCGGGTCGCCCCGAGTCGGCGAGGCGGCGAGGGCGAAGCGGCGGCGGCCAGCTGCGTGGCGCGCCCTGCAAGACGCCGGCCGGCACCAACCTGCTGCTGGCCGAGCCAAGCAGCTGGCCAGGCCAGCTGCTTGGGCTGGGCAGCAGGTGGGCGAGTCTTGGCGACAGTGAGGTTTTCCCATTTTTATCTTTTTCTAATTCCTGCAATTCTGTTTAGGGTTTTTAAAATACCAAAACCTTTTCAAAATTACCAAATGCTCCTGGTCACTAGTTGGAATATTCCCAACATGAAACATTTTAGTTTAACAATTTTGAACACTTAAAATAATTTTCATAATTTAAAATGCCCATTTCAAAAACTTGTGATTTAATTATAGAACCCTTAGGTGACCTAGAAAATGTCCCACCTTCTTTGACATGGATCTTAAACCCAAACAAAGGGATGAGCATTTTGAAGGGCATTTGGATTCATTGAATTAAATTTTAGTAAACCCTAGTTATTTTAAGGGGGGTTACGGGGTTTCTGCTTTCCCCATTTCAAATTCAGATGAAATTTAAACATGATGCACACCCTAATGCATGGTCTATCGGGATGTGACAACTCACCCCTACTCAAAAGAATCTCGTCCGAGATTTAGGATCTGCTCTTGAAAAAGGTGGGGTACTCAAGTCGAAGACGATCCTCCCTTTCCCAAGTTGCTTCTTGCTCGGAATGGTTTGACCATTGAACCTTTAGAAACTTGATATTCCGGCGTCGAGTGGTGCGCTCGGTTTGATCGAGGATCTGAATGGGGTACTCTCGATAGGTGAGGTTATCTTGGAGATCAAGCGTTTCGTGGTCCACTCCACGGATAGGATCCGAGAAGCAACGCCTGAGTTGGGAAACGTGGAAGACATCATGGACCTTGGAAAGATGCGGAGGTAGTTCTAGTTGGTAGGCAACTTCCCCTCGTTTGGCAAGAATGCGAAAGGGTCCAATGTAACGAGGAGCCAACTTGCCCTTGATACCGAATCGATGGGTTCCCTTTAAAGGAGAAACCCGGAGGTAAGCCTTCTCGCCAATTGCATAAGCCATAGGCTTATGCTTGCGGTCATATTGGCTCTTCTGACGAGATTGGGCTGTTTTCAAATTCTCACGAACAACGCGAACTTGCTCTTCTGCTTCCTGGATCATATCCGGGCCAAAGAGTTGTCTCTCCCGGTTTCGACCAGTTAAGAGGCGTCGACATTTTCGTCCATAAAGAACTTGAAAGGGCTTTGCCTGCATCGCTTGATAACTGTTGTTATAAGCGAACTTCGGCGAATGGAAGGCATTTCTCCCAATTCATGCGAAGGAGATGACGAAGCTCAAGCATATCCTCTAAGATTTGATTTACTCGTTCTACTTGACCACTTGATTGGGGATGGAAAGCGGTGCTAAAGGAAAGACGAGTTCCCATAGCGTTTGGAAACTTTCCCAAAATCGAGAGGTGAAGAGACTCCACGGTCGGAGTTAATCTCGATGGAACACCATGAAGAGACACTATTCGGAGATGTACAAATCGGCTAGCTGGCTAGCGGTTATACTCTCACGAACAGGTAGGAAGTGGGCTACTTTGGAAAGGCGATCAACGACAACGAAGATAGCATTATTTCCTCTCTTGGTCCTGGGAAACCGGTAATGAAATCCATACCGATTTTATCCCATTTCCATTCAGGAATGTCCAAAGGTTGAAGGGTACCAGCAGGCCGTTGATGCTCTGCTTTAACTCGACGACAAACGTCGCAGTTAGCAATGTATTGAGCGATTTCTCTCTTCATCCTAGTCCACCAAAATCTCTGGCGTAGATCTTGATACATTTTAGTACTACCAGGATGAATGGTGAGAGGAGAGTCATGAGCTTCCTTAAGGATCAACCGCCTCAGGTTGCGCACCTTGGGGACCACTAGACGGTCTCCAAAGAACACGACACCTTGTTCATCAATGGAGAAACAATCTGCGACTCCTTTCTTGATGTTTCTCCTGATACGGGAGATTCCCGGATCTACCTTCTGTGCTTTGATGATCTGATCCGTAAGGGTAGGTTTCGCCACCAGGGTGGAAAGAAATCCTCGAGGAACGATGTGAAGATTAAGCTTACGAAATTCCTCGTGGAGAGTTGGTTGACCTTGTTGTAACATCAAATTATTACTGATGAGATTTGCGACTTAGTCGTCGCCCATGACATTAGCTTTGCACGGGTGTAGGATATTCCTAAGTCGAAATCTGTAATCAACTCGACCCAACGTCTTTGCACGAGATTCAAATCCGGTTGGGTGAAGATATATTTCAGACTTTGGTGATCGGTGTAGATTTCATAGCGATTACCTAGAAGGTAATGTCGCCAGGTTTTGAGTGCATGAACCCTCGCTGCAAGCTCTAGATCGTGTGTGGGATAGTTATCCTCATGTGGGCGAATCTATCGAGATCGTAGGCAATCACATGACGATCTTGCATGAGTATGCAACCTAGTCCTTGTCGCGAGGCGTCGCAATAGATAATAAAGTCCTTAGAAAATCTGGTGGAATAAATGCGGGAGCAGATGTCAGGCGTCTTTTCAGTTCCTGAAAGCTGATCTCGCCTTTGTGGCGTCCACTCGAACTTCTTATCTTTCTTGAGGAGTTCGGTTAGAGGTTTAGCAACTTTAGAGAAATTCTCGACGAAGCGACGGCAATAGCTCGCTAAACCGAGGAAACTCCGAACTTGCTTTACCGATTCAGGTGGAGTCCAATCAAGGACGGCTTGAACTTGCTCGGGATTGACAGCAATACCCTTACCAGAGATTACATGTCCTAGATAGGTCACTTCTGGTAACCAGAATTCACATTTAGAGAATTTCGCATAAAGGCGGTGCTCTCGAAGTTTCATCAATACTAGCCTTAGATGTTCGGCATGTTCTTCCTCATTCTTGGAGTAGATGAGTATATCATCGAGGTATACCACGACGAATTTATCCAAATACTCCATGAAGATTGAGTTCATTAACCGAGAGAAAGTGGCTGGAGCATTGGTTAATCCGAAGGACATGACGGTGTACTCAGATTGGCCATAACGAGTGACAAAGGCCGTTTAGGTATGTCCCGTTCCTGATTTTGATTTGATGGTAGCCCAACCTCAAATCCATCTTGGAGAAGATCGAGGATCCAGCGAGCTGATCATACAGTCGTTGATCCCGGGAGCGGATACTTGTTCTTGATAGTGACCAAATTGACGTGTCGGTAATCTACAACCATCCGATCCGTACCATCCTTCTTCTTGACGAAGAGGACGGGCAAGCCCATGGAGATGAACTAGGGCGGATGAAACCCTTTTGCAAGGACTCATCGAGTTGTTTCTTAAGTTCAGCTAGTTCTAGGGTGCCATCTTATAAGGTCTCCTAGAGATTGGGGCGGTTCCGGGATAAGATCTATCACGAACTCGACATCCCCGGTGGAACACTGGCAGTTCTTCGGAAAGACATCCGGAAATCACGGACTACCGGAATATCTTGAGATCTGGAAGAGGGTTGGCATTTAAGGAGTAAAGTGGCGCTTGGACACTCGGGTTAAAACATCCACCGTTTTGCCGAAGGATGGGTAAGTTGAGCGGTTCTAGTCGAGCAATCAATCTTGGCATAATGGGCTGACATCCAGTCCATACCCAAGATGATGTTTATGTCCGAGGACTTGAGAGCTATTAGGGATGCAAGGAAAACTAATCATCGACAAGAATTTCATTCCCATGACTTATTCTAGAGGTTTGCCATCTAGAACCAGGAGTTTGAATTTCCATGGAGGTAGGCATGTCACAGAATGTGGTGTTGTGCAATCGAGCATAGCTCTCGAAATAAATGAATGAGATGCTCGATGATCGAAAAAGAACAGTTGCGGATGGCAATTAACAAGAAGCGTCCGAGGACGGCGTTAGGATCCTCATAGGTTTCTTCAGCAGAGACATAGTTGACATGGCCACGGCGGTGGCAACCGGCAGCATAGGGAACCTTTCTGCTGGCTTGCCGCGACCAATGAGACTTTCCAAATTGATTGGGGTTGTTACGGGACACTCTCGAATATAGTGGCCCGTCTCTCCACATTTGAAGCAAGTGATCACATTTGGCCGTGGGGCCACATTAGCAGTTGGGCCTCCATATGTCTTGGGTGGAAAATACGGCTGGTTGGGGCGAGGCGCCTCGAAGGATGGCCTCGGGGTGTACCTGGGTGGTAGAGCCGTATTTGGAACCCAAACCCGGCGCTTCTGGGAACCAGAGCCGGAGGATGATCCAGAATCACGGATGTGCTTGCGTGAAGCTTCGAAATCAGTCTGCCCAGTCTCGGCGCTGATAGCCTTATTGACTAGCTTCGAGAAAGAAGTACATTCATGCAGACGGAGATCTCGGCGTAGCTCAGGGCTAAATCCCTTACGGAACCTCGCCGCTTCTTAGCATCGGTAGAAACTTCTTCGGAGCATAACGTGCTAGCCTCCGAATTCGCGGTAGTAGGCATCCACGTTCAGCCGGCCTTGGGTGAAACTGCAGAATTCCTCACGTTTGCGGTCCATAAGTCCTTCGGAATATGGTGCTCGCGAAGGCGGCACTCAATTCATCCCAAGTTGTGACTTGTCCAGCCGGACGCATAGCCTCATAGTTTTCCCACCAGAGACTGGGCCTTCCAGATGGTAGGCGGCAAAGGTAACTTTGTCAGCCTCAGACACATTGGCGGAACGCAGCTTGTGATGGATACTGCGGAGCCAATCATCGGCGTCGAGTGGCTCGACGGAACATTTGAACTTTGGAGGATAAAGCTTGACGAAATCGTTGAGTGAAACCCCATCGTTTCTCGGCTGGCGGGCTGTGTTTTGTTCAATGCGCTCCAATAAGCGGTTAGTTTCGCGCTTATTGCGCTCGCTTCCAGCATCACCTCAGCCAAAGATGGCGGTTGCGGCAGATTCACATTTCGGCTGCATCGGCCTCTCCTGCTCTGGAACAGCAGGAGAATTTCGAGTGTTGACCATCCCGGGAGACAAAACAAAGGTTTAAACCAGGATGGCAGAATTTAACAAGGTAGTCACGGAAGGTAATGGACAGTATGGAATGCAAAGATGTTTATCCGTATGACATGGTAATATAAACTGCCATATATATATATACCAACGGTCATACACACCATTCATAGCTTAGTACAAGCCTGACGGAGTACAACTATAAGGAAAGGCGTTACATCTCATCGGAAGCATTCCAACTCCTATACATTATTTTTCTACACTTCCGGAACGATACACACTAAGTCGTATTCCACGGGTCACGCAGGACGGTGGAAACACAACTAGTATCATACTAGGAATACTACTACTATCTCAGGCAGCTCCATAGTAGTCCTCAGAGAAGTCACCACCTGCACTGAAGTGGAACATGATCGTGCGAAAGCATAATCTGTGGGGCCTGTGGACCATAAGGACTCGGATGTGGTCGTGGACCCACAAAGGGTGGCAGAAGAGGCCCACGAGGAGGGGTGATGCCTCCAACCTCACGCCACTCCATGAAGTCCGGCAGACTCGCCCGCACAGGGTACAAATCTCTCATGTCCATACATCCGGCTTGCACGGCAGGTGCAAACCTAGTCAGGGTAGCCCAGTGGTCGGCAGGCGTTATATAGCTCCATACGCAAGGCCGGTTCTCACGGTCCTTGTCCTCCAACAACTCGGAGTGGTACGGAGGAGTGAGTCCTCATGGGATGCATCGCTGTACAAACCCTGAAGGTAGCCATGCGCCCCGGGAAGGGATGCCGGCATATAGCGGAAGTCAGTGTTGCTCAGCAAAGCAGTCCTGGCTCGAATGATAGTCATCATGGAATAGGCTGCATCTTGTACAGACATTCCGATAGTGATTCCGAGCCCATAGGAACAGTGAAGTGGCTCAGTAGCTCCGGGATAGGATGGATAAATCCGGACCGTGCATAGGTATTGACTTTGATTGAAATCCCTGAACTGCTCCTCGACGGTATACTCAGGATACCATCGATAACCAGCCTCAATCATCACCCTAACCAACATGGCCGTGTGACCGCACACATCGATGCAGCGAGTCAGGCGAACCACTTGGTTCTGGGAACGGGTGGCCATCTGAAAGCACAGCCATAATGCAAAGGCATTAGAATTTCTAGGGAAAATCGGGCAGCATAACATCTGTAAATGCTCAAATCAAATTTGAGACATTCAAAATCAGATTTGCAAAACCACTCAACAACATCATATCAAGGTTCTGGTCCAGGTAATAGCATACTAAAATTTAGTAACACTGAACTGAGGATGTAACCAACAATCCTATAAGGTACTACGGATAGTAACACGTGAGCCTGATAGAGGAAGAGAGCCTAGTCCTAAACCCACGTTGAATGAGAAGAGGATGACTCAGATCAGAGGGCATAAGGTAAAGGAGTAAAAGAGCCTTACGTTCCCTCCCACAATCAATTCCCCTACATATAACTAAAGCATTTCTAGACTCAACTTCGACCAGTTTGGCTTAGCGGACCTACAGGCAGCCCTGCTCTGATGCCAACGCTGTCAGGACCCCGATTCCAAGTCACATCGACCTAGCTGGTAACACCTCATATCACTTTGCGGCCTCACGCACGGTATTCCCACGGGTGTCGCCTTACCATGGCCCGGGACCGTTTGCGTCTTTTGGCTCACGTATATGATAGTGTCGCTAGCATCCACATGACAAAGAACCCGGGCCGACATGGCTAGTCGTGAACCCAAAGCGGCACTAACCTATGGGGACAGGCATACATGAAACACCTCGAGCATGTCGGTCATCAACGTATGAACTTGGGCTGTAGCACTGGCTAACAGGACTCCGTATCCCGGCTGTAGCAGGCTAGGCAGGACTCAAGTATCACCGCGTGACATTTCCCGAAGATGTACATAGGAACGAAATGAATCACATGCCGCCATCAAGCGTCCAAGCAGTAGTCTTTGGCTAGCGAGGACTCCGTGAACCGGGCAGTAGCGGACTACTATCGCCGAAGCACAAGACTTACATTTCCCCATATGAGAGGCTGCCAAGGATAAACAACTAGATTGTCGGATCCCACTCATACCAAGCATTTCAATCATACATAATATGCCCGATATGAGTAAATACAACAAGGCATCACAACAAAACTCTACAACTCAAGTACTTTATTTAAGAGGCTCAGAGCCATACATAACATATTCATACAGGTAGGGGTCACATGACCCAACACTCAAGTCACACAATCATACAAGCACAAGCGGAAGCAAAGTAGTCTGAGTACAGACGCTAGAAAGAAAGAAAGCTTGTTGGAGCCTTTCTATCTACAATGGCCCTTCACAAGTCTTAGATCGCCACCTGGGTGGCTAGCTTACTCGTCAAGTCAACATCTACATAGAATCCGTCGGAGGGGGTGGTATAGTCCTCTGAAAAATATCGATTAAGCAAACATGAGTACAAAGTACTCAGCAAGTCTTACCACAGAATCCTATCATACATGCACATTCTCAAGGAAGGTAGTGGAGTTAAATGCAGCAAGCCAGCTTTGACTCTTGGCTAAGCTATCCTACGTGACACACTTTGTAAAGCATTTGTTGTACACGAGTCCACTATTCACCATCACAATACTCCACCGTGGATCCTCTCTCGTCATCCCGAGAGGGCCATCCACGATACTCACACTTATCTTGAGGCTTTTAGTAGTATCCATTTACTTGTCTATGAACTGATATAGGTAACCCGAAGTCCTTCTCCGTGGACACGGCTATTCAATAGATCATATTTAACCCTGCGGGGTATACTTCTTCACACGCTCTCACCACTTATCGCCGCGTTTACACGACATGTACTCGCAACCTTCAAGCGGAAGCCCAACGTGGGTGTCGGCCACAGCCTACCTAAACACTCAAGTCCCTAGTCCAGGTTTATCGCCTATTCGGGTTCCATCCGCAGGAGTCCGCCGAGGTTTCCCATACAGCCCGAACGATGTGTGCAGGGTTCCCGAGATACCAAACGGGCACTCGGTACACGACCCACAGTGCCTACCGCAACACAACCCACCCCTAAGGTCAGCGTTGCGTGCGGCCCCCAGCATGCTACAAACACCAGAAACTACTTGCAACTCCCGGACTATGAACAGGGGTGGTTAAGAAGCCGAGAGGGTCCATTGGTTTCGGGCCCAATGCGTGGTAGTAGCTAGTTCATGGATCACAAACACAGATCTCAGTTCTTAAGTTCGGCCTCAATGAAACAACCCACCATGTACTCCTACATGGCCTCTCATCGGTACCTTTACCAAATCGTGTTCAACATTTACACTCTCGAACCAACACAACCTTTCACTCCAGTTCATCATCCCGATGAGCCGACTGACACAACTCTAAGCATAGCAAGCATAGCATGGTAGGAATCACAAACATGGCTCAACCAACTCCTACACATACTAGTGGGTTTCATCTAATTCTTGTGGCAATGACAGTCATGCAAAGGAAGTGGGTTCAGCTACCGCAGCACACAACAGTTGAATCGCGTTGTCTTAATGCAGATAAAATGAGAGCGAAGCGAGAACATGGGTTTGTATCGGAATGTTCAATGAATTGCTTGCCTGGTGGAACTGGGGTAGAGAACTGCCCTTCAGATGGGTAATCGAGGTTATCTTCGGGGGCAGAACCTATCATGGAAACACACCAAAATAAACATACAACCAATATGCAACAATATGATGCATGCTATGACATGGCAAGATGAATGTGTGTTGGCCTAATGCAAGTTGGATGGATAGGATGATCTCATTTGAACCAAAGGTTCAAATGATAGATCATGTGAGTTAGTCCTAATGGTGCAAAATCTTAATCTGGTTATTCAGCATAGTTAACTTGCTTTAACATGCATGAAACCTGTACCAATGGATAGAGTGTATTTTTCTGATAAATTTTCATATATAAATCTTTGCATTTGGAGTTATAGAATAAAAGTTATAAGCATTTGAAATTTGAATTATATTCTGGATTTTATTATATAAAAATAATTCCAGAATTTAAATTAATGCGTCAGCATGAGGTCAGCATGACGTCAGGGGGTCAACGGGGTCGTCCAGGTCAAACTGACCAGTGGGACCCGCATGTCAGGTTAGTTTAACTGATTAGTTTTAATTAAAACTAATCCTAATTAGATTAGCTGGAGGGGTCCACCTGTCATCGACCCAGAGGGTCAACAGGGCCCACGGGTGAGGTCAACTCACCGGCGTCTAGCCGCCGGCGAGGCCAGACGCGGCGGAGCAAGTGCCTTTGCACTTTCCGGGCTCCAAATGGAACGCGGGGAGCACCTACGGGTAGCTGGAGGTGAGCCGCGGTTAGTGGTGGAGTTAGTTTAGGTCGGGATGGCCGGAGTGGGCGCCGGCGACGAGTCGGGCGGCGACCGGGGCTCGGCCACCGACGGGTTAGGGGTTAGCGGCCTCGGCGAGGCTCGGGGAGTGTACGGTTAGCCTCGTTGGAGAGTGGTGAGTGTGATGGACATAGCGGTGCGGCCAATAGGTGACCGGAGGCTCGTCGGCGACGAGCGCCGCGGCGGTGAGTTCAGGCGATCGTCGGGTGCTCGCTGTGGTGCAAGAAGGAGAGAACGGAGAGGATAGAGAGGTAGCTAGGTTCACGGTGAACCTGCGGGAAGCTTCGTCGGGTCGGGGGCGGACTGATGCGGCGGCGGCGACGATGGGGATCTCCGCCGGCCTTGGACTCGGTCGAGGTCGGAGTAGTGGCCTCGGGGTCTTGGAGCGAGGGGACTAGCTGGCTAGGGGTAACTGGGTGCGCGGAGCGGCGGACATGGCGGCGAGTGCGTGGGCGGCGGGAGCACGGCGGCGACGGTGGCGTGTCGGCGATGGCGTCGGCCAGGTCGAGAGCGAGCGAGAGAGAGAGAGGGGGAAGTGCGGTGTCTGGGGTTCGGGGACGACGTGGGTCGTCCCGAGTCGGCGAGGCGGCGAGGGCGGCGGCGGCGGCGGCTGCTGCGTGGCGCGCCTGCGCCGACGCCGGCCGGCATTAGCCTGCTGCTGGCCGAGCCAAGCAGCTCATTGGCCAGCTCTGCTTGGGCTGGGCAGCAGGTGGGCGGTGTCTTGGCGACAGTAAGGGTTTTCCCATTTTTATCTTTTCTAATTCCTGCAATTCTGTTTAGGGTTTTTAAAATACCAAAACCTTTTCAAAATTACCAAATGCTCCTGGTCACTAGTTGGAATATTCCCAACATGAAACATTTTAGTTTAACAATTTTGAACACTTAAAATAATTTTCATAATTTAAAATGCCCATTTCAAAAACTTGTGATTTAATTATAGAACCCTTAGGTGACCTAGAAAATGTCCCACCTTCTTTGACATGGATCTTAAACCCAAACAAAGGGGATGAGCATTTTGAAGGGCATTTCGGATTCATTGAATTAAATTTTAGTAAACCCTAGTTATTTTAAGGGGGGGGGGGGTTCTGGGGTTTCCTGCTTTCCCCATTTCAAATTCAGATGAAATTTAAACATGATGCACACCCTAATGCATGGTCTATCTGGGATGTGACACGAGCGCAGTCCGGTGCGCAGGCTAACCGAGAGGCGTGTATGCTGTCCTCCATGCAGAGCTCCTTTGGGAAGCATGCGATTTTATCTTTGTCTTGAGCTCACCGAAGCGAGCCCTTTGACTTCCATGGCCGCCCGCCTTCCTCTCCATTAATGGTGCCTGAGCCGCTGCTTAATACGGGCGGCCTTACTGTTCGCCTCCCATTCCCCTCCTTCCCGCAGACCTCCACCAACGCCTTGGTGCAGAAGGATCATCTGCCTCTAGTATTCAAGTTTGGTGAAGTCGACTCCGAGCCGGAGCAGATAGAAAATAAGGAGGAATTGGGCCTCATGATCTACTGGCCGCGGCTGTTGCTGCCCCCGCTCCCATCCCAGCTCCCATCCCCGCGCCCGCGCCAGTGACCATCCTCGTAGCATTGACGGGCTGGTCGCTGAGCACTATCGCAGAGCTGGAAGTCGTGGGCGTCAGCGAGGTCTCCGCGGATCCGCGCAAGCTCGTTTACATCCCAGTGCCAGCGCCCGTGCACGTGCCCGTGCGCGCCCCTCCACCCACGGCGGCGTCGGTCCCCATGCGTTTGGCTGCACTCGCCGCTCCCGCGGCCGTGCGCATGCCCCCTCAGCGGCATGGGACGCCGCCGTCGACCACTACCTCTTAGCGCCGCCAGCTGCCGTCCTCCGGCGCCCCGCCCTCTCGGTGCAACAGACCCTGCATCCATTGCCCAGACTGTGCATAGGCACAAGAACAAGATTGAAGCACCAGCTTGAGTCAGAGATTGAAGAACCAACATGCAACTCAGAGGGACCAAGATCAAGCCATAGGAGCAGTATATCGGCAAGAGAAGGGCCTCCCGAGCACGGCAAGGGGCAATGCCACCACCAGAAGCAGGCAACCAAGGCAACCCGGTAGGGCCTGCCTGGGCTCGCGAATGTAAAACTGCCCCACCAACCACTCTAGCACGACCCACATCATCAATAAGTGCGGTGTCAAGCCGCAAGGTGATTAAGTGGCAGCCATTCGCCACATGGCGGCCATTTCCTACAATGGAAACCCACAGATGGCACCCGTCCTACGACATGTCAAGAGGACAAGCACAGAGGTGGCAAGATAGCCCGGCAAGCCTTGCCGGGAAACCAGTGATGTGACACTAACCGGTGCATTTAATGCACCCTGTCAGCCCGCAAATTTAGGTATGATAGCACTGTTTGCTATCTTATCAGTGGATAATGACTACTTTGCCATTGCAGTGAACCATTGATCTATATAAGGAAGGCCATGGCACTCGTAGGAAGGGTTGGAAAGTTGACGAACCCACACCCCCATACGTGCGTAGTCGCTACTGCCCTACGACGACCCTGGGTAAATTGCTTGTGTGCTCTCTGCCATGCTGCCGTGCGCTGGTCTGCTCTTTGTGCAACGCGATGTCCCCCTGCCGAACCAGCAAGGGGCCTCCTGGTCCCATAGGTGGCCATGGATATCTCGCGACATCTTTGGCGCGCCAGGTAGGGGTTTGCTTGCACGAACCTAAAAGTGTGTGGAGCACGTCATCTTCATCACCATCTTCGTCTTCGATGATGCCATCGACCATGGCGCCTAAGAAGAAGAAGTCAGGCCCTTTGGCCCTTCCGTCCACCTCGAAGGCTCCACCGCACGGGGCCTCTTGTGCTTCGGAGGACGTGGGGGCAAGCGAGGATGTGAACGCTTCTCGGGGCGTGTGTCGGTGTGAAAACCGGCGGATCTCGGGTAGGGGGTCCCGAACTGTGCATCTAAGGCGGATGGTAACAGGAGGCTGGGGACACGATGTTTACCCAGGTTCGGGCCCTCTCGATGGAGGTAATACCCTACTTCCTGCTTGATTGATCTTGATGATATGAGTATTACAAGAGCTGATCTACCATGAGATCATAGAGGCTAAACCCTAGAAGCTAGCCTATGATATGATTGTTGTTGTCCTACGGACTAAACCCTCTGGTTTATATAGTCATCGGAGGGGGCTAGGGTTACACAGAGTCGGTTACAAGTGAGGAGATCTACATATCCGTATTGCCAAGCTTGCCTTCCACGCCAAGGAGACTCCCATCCGGACACGGGACGGAGTCTTGAATCTTGTATCTTCATAGTCCAACAGTCCGGCTAAAGGATATAGTCCGGCTGTCCGATGACCCCCTAATCCAGGACTCCCTCAGTAGCCCCTGAACTAGGCTTCAATGACGATGAGTCCGGCGCGTAGATTGTCTTCGGCATTGCAAGGCGGGTTCTTGTACAAATTCTGAGTACCTGTTGAGTAGTGTCCGGCTTCCATAAATGTTGCACTCCTTGGCTTCCACGCTTAATAATGGCTATTTTCCACGTGTCGAGCGAATGCGAGAAGCCAGGGCATTTTTACATTTGCCACCCTAGCCTTGTGAGTAAATCATCTATTAAAGAGACGGGGATTCATAGATCTAGATCACACCATCCTCCCACAGTGAGTATCCATCAGAGCGCGCCTGAAAAAATCCATTCCAACATGGCCGGCCAACGCAGCTCCTCCTCTCGCTCCCGTAGCCCTAAGCCCGGCGATTGGAAGATGTGTTTTGTCCCTCACAGCCAATTAGTAGAGTTACAGACCCAGGGATTTCTCCCTCCAGCGTATATGGTCCCTCCAGCCAATTAGTACGGGGGAGCGGGTATGCCTTGTCCCTTACTTACTAAGGGGGCTTGGATTTCCAATCCATCCATTCCTCCGCGGGCTCCTAGAGTTCTACGGCCTCCAATTGCATAACCTTACCCCCGCTTCCATATTACACATCGCTGGCTACGTCGCCCTTTGCGAGCTGTTTCTGGGCTGCGAAGCTCATTTCGAGCTATGGCAGAGGCTATTCTGCCTCGTGCCCCGTACACAGAAGGGGTCAATATATCAAGTGGGCGGAGCTGAAATATGGCGCATCGCCGGGACCGGATACCTGTCCGGTACCCCAAAGAAGACGTCTGAAGACTGGCCATCGGAGTGGTTTTATATGGAGGACGTCCCCCTTCCAGATCCTATTCGGATGGGCCTTCCTGAGTTCGACAATGCCCCTTTGAAGAAACGCCGCAGCTGGCGCCCTCAGAGCCCCCAGGAGGAAGATAACAGAGAAGTCCTTTACCTGATGGGCCGGATAGAGATGTTGGCCAAATCCGGATTGACAATAACCGAGGTTATGTCCATATGTATAATGCGGGGGGTGCAGCCACTTCAACATCGGGGACAATCCATTTGGCACTTCAATGGAGAAGACGATGCCACCCGCTACCGTCGTAAAGGTCCGGACTCCGTCGCTGCCCTAGCGAAGATACTGTCCGATTTGTATAAAGGAGAAGAAGAGGAGTTCGTCCGTATTAAGCCACGGGATGGATTCTCCACGTACAACCCCCCAAGCTGGGTGAGTTGCTACTTTCCACTCCAATCCTTTCCGCATTCTTTGTCATAAGTATTTACCTTGCTATTTCATAGCAGGAATTGCGAAAAGCTGTGAGGGAGGTCCACAACCCATCTCCACAACCAGAGGACCATCACCGGGCCCTCGACCCCGGACTTGAAGAAGATCCTGACACATTTGTGGAGCTCATCTACAGAACGTTCTATCAGTTGAGCTGTGACGGTACCTTGGTGGCCATCATAGCCGATTATCCTGGACTGCTCCCCGCATCACATGTAAGTAAAACCGGAGCCCTAACTTCCAATAAGGATCCCTTTTTTTGCACTTCACCTACCGCACACATATGTTGGTTTACAGGTAAGGCCCTCGGGACGCCATGCCGAACCCGCAGTGACTCGCCAACAAGGGGCACTGAAGCCGGTAGGCTTAAAAGGAAGGCGGTCAGGATTGAGATGCTGTCGCAGAGGTACGAAAGAGAACCCCGCTCCATGGTGGTCGTCTTTTAGAACATAATAACGCCCGTGTTTCCTAGTAGGAAAAACGCTCGCTGGACTATATCCGGATAGGTTGTCGGACACGCCTCCAACAGTCGGGTTCCAGGTCCGGACATAGAGGCGGACGCTAACATGGGGCCAACGCCAGATGTTCCTCCTACAGAGGATGCGGATAGGCTATCCGCTACAAATTCGGAAGTGGAGAGCGCTATGAATCACAGGCGTCGCCGGGCCGTACTCCGTGACGCTTGTTTCTCCCAAGAGGCGTTTGATGCCTTCAACTCAAGAGACGCGTACATCCAAGCTGCTCAAAATGGTCTTGCCAGAGCCACGGACCAGTATGTGAAGGATATACGAGTAAGGAAATCTAATAATTATGTATATCGGTAGCCCCTGAGACTTGAAACAGTTGGCACAACTGATTTAAGGATCATTGTTTGCATAGGTTCTTACGGAGAAGAATACCCAGTTGTCTCTAGAGCTGGAGGAGTGCAAAACTCAGCTTCAGGCTGCAGTTGCCGCAATGAAGGAGTCCGAGAAGGCCCCATCTGGTAACACTTGTTTTCATTACAAAGAATGTCATGGACCAGGTAGTATGCGGCATGCGTGCAAATCTAACAATAGATTATGCAGATGGTCCCGGAGTGAGTCCGGATGCACAACATGCTCACTGACAGCTAAAGGCTGGCGAGCGCGTGCTTACGCAAGTTAGGCGGGAGAAAAACGATCTCCAAGACGCCAATACCCAGCTGAGCGTTGAACTGAAAGATGTTCGAGGATAGCTTGCTGATTCCGTAAAGGAGAATAAGAGGCTTCAACGCGGCATTTTCAGTAAGTGCTTGAACGAACTATAGAGTTCGGCGAAGAAACCGGCTGACAGAGTTATATCTGTAGGTATGCTGACGGGTCGTCCCGCGGAGGAGATGCCCGGGTCTACGGGCGATCTTCTTCCAGAGCTCTCACAACTGCACGAACAAGTGTGGCAGGTGATGCAGGGCATTGGCCTTGTGGCCGTCCGCCTCCCTGCCAGGAGGCGTGAGAGAGCTTGTAGAAAAGCTCAAGGGAGCGCGGCGGCGCTTGCGATTATGGAAGATATCGGCCTGCCGACAAGTCGCAATGGAGGCCTGGGCCATGGTGAAGACGCGATATACCAAGGCTGACCCGAACCACATGGCCGAGTTCGGACCTGTGGGGCCTGGTGGGAAAGAGATCCCCGTCAGTTTGGTTTATGACCAGGTAGAATTAGCCGCAAAGTATTCTCAACAGGATTGTAGGCTAGACAGCCTGTTGGATGGTATAGAAGAATAATTTAGTCAGTCTAAGTGACTGTGTACTTCAAGTGACATATATTTTCCCTAGCCGGATTGTAAATCATTTGTCATGGCGGACCCTTTCGCATCAACCTCCGGAGCCGACCGTCCGGAGTGTATCCGAATACCAGCTCAGTTATGTAAAAACTGGGATATGCGTGGAAACCAGGCGTGGGGGTCATAAGTGCTTGAACAGATAAGTACCCAACTAGCTATGTTATATTACATGGATAGTAAGAAATATCTTCCAGGGAGAATAGTTCTGTTAAGGGTTCCTTTCCCTGGGTACGCATGCATTAATGTGCATGTTCGGACTGCGAAAAGAGATGCATGATATAGACATCTGGGGGCATGTATTACAATAAATAAAAGTCTTCTTTTGTTCATCGACCGAATATTCCCTTAAGAACGCTAGCTTTCGGCTTCACCCAGTCTGAGGTACACATCCGGCTGACCCGGCGGTAACAATCGCAGAGGTGCTCCCCTTATGCCCTAGCCGAATTTACGGGAGCGTAGGGCATAAACACAAGAGCCAAGCAACCCAGCTTGGCCAAAACTTAAAGTCATATCGATGCATATAATGGCGAAAAAAGGTACATGTGGAAGAATAACACATATGTGGGGCATAGAGCCCGGAAAATAGTTATATTAAGCTTCTATATAAGAAGCCCCCAGGTATAATGAGTGCGGCTAGCGCGTCAAGATTGTGTAGTCAAGACACATTTTAGCCTTTTAAGGCCTTGAAGAAAAAAGGGGAAGAAAGAAAGAAAGAAAAGCCAGATAATGCATATATAAAAAATTAACAGAGGTAAGGAGACAAACACCGAGTCCGGCACTAGGCGTAGAACCTTCGGAGTCTGGCTGCGTTCCATGGGTTTTGCTCGAGTCGATTGTCCGATGCATCCCGCAGACGGTATGCTCCACCAGTCAGAACTTGGTCGATAACGAAGGGACCTTCCCATTTGGGCTTGACCTTGTTCTTTTTCTTCTCCGGTAGGCGTACAACGAGTTCGCCAACGTTATAAGTTTTGGCCCGCACTTCTCTGCTTTGATACCTTCGAGCATGTTGCTGATAGAATGCGGAACGAGATTTTACCACGTCACGCTCCTCTTCCAGGGCGTCCAAACTGTCTTGCCGATCAAGCTCGGCCTCTTTCTCGTCATACATGCGCACTCGCGGTGAGTCATGAATTATGTCGCAGGGCAGTACCGCCTCTGCGCCGTACACCATAAAAAACGGTGTGTATCCGGTAGTGCGATTCGGCGTGGTCCGCAACCCCCATAGTACAGAGTCGAGCTCCTCTACCCAGTGCATATCAGATTCCTTCAAGGATCACTCTAATCTGGGTTTAATGCTGCTCATGATAAGACTGTTTGCTCGTTCGACTTGACCATTAGTTTGCGAGTGATAGACAGAAGCATAATCGAGCTTGATTCCCATGTTGCTGCACCAGAGTTTTACCTCATCGGCTGTAAAGTTCGAGCCGTTATCAGTGATGATGCTATGGGGGACGCCATAACGGTGTACAACCTCGGATATGAAGTCTATCACTGGTCCGGATTCGGCTGTTTTAACTGGTTTGGCTTCTATCCATTTGGTGCATTTATCCACCATGACCAATAAGTATTTTTTCTTATGGCTTCCCCCTTTGAGGGGTCCGACCATATCAAGCCCCCAGACTGCAAAGGGCCAAGTAATGGGGATTGTTTGGAGAGCGTTAGGCGGCATATGGCTTTGGTTTGCAAAAAGCTGGCAACCGACGCAATGTTGAACGAGGTCCTGTGCGTCTGCTCGGGCCGTCGGCCAGTAGGAACATGTACGGAAGGCCTTACTTACAAGGGACCGAGTTGCGGTGTGGTGGCCGCCAAGTCCAGCATGAATTTCGGCCAAAAGTTGCCGCCCTTCTTCTTCGGAGATGCACCTTTGAAGGACTCCGGTAGCACTTTTCTTATAAAGCTCTCCCTCGTGGACCTTGTAGGCTTTAGACCGCCGCACAATGCAGCGCGCCTCGTTTGGGTCCTCGGGCAGTTCCTGCCTAGTTAGGTAGGCCAGGAATGGTTATGTCCACGGGGCAATGACAGCCATTATTACGTGGGCGGAAGGTGTTATTTCGGTGGCAGAGCCTCCGATTATGTCAGAGTGTTCGGTATCTGTTGTTGTGGCCGGGTCCGGACTATTGTTACCGGTCTCACCTTCCCATACCACGGATGGCTTAAACAGCCTTTCCAAAAAGATATTAGGTGGGACAGGGTCGCGCTTAGCGCCGATGCGGGCGAGGATATCCGCTGCCTGATTGTTTTCCCGGGCCACATTGTGGAATTCAAGCCCCTCAAACCGAGCTGACATTTTGAGGACGGTGTTGCGATAAGCCGCCATTTTTGGACCCTTGGCATCGAAGTCTCCATTTATTTGAGATATTGCGAGGTTCGAGTCCCCGCGCACCTCCAGGCATTGAATGCCCATGGAGACTGCCATCCGGAGACCATGTAACAGGTCCTCATATTCTGCTGCGTTGTTGGAGTCTGTGTATAGTATTTGGAGTACGTATTGGACTGTATCTTTGGTGGAGGATGTCAGGACGACACCAGCCCCCAGACTAGCCAGCATTTTAGAGCCGTCAAAGTGCATGATCCAATTGGAGTATGCGCCGTACTCATAGGGAGTTAAACACATCTGTTCGCCATTTAAATCAGCGATGCTTGTGACTTAATTGCTCGTCGTGGTTTGTATATTATGTCGAACAGGAGGAGCTCAATAGCCCATTTAGCAATCCGGCCCGTGGCCTCGCGGTTGTTTATTATGTCGTTGAGTGGTACTTCAGAGGCCACCGTAATTGAACACTCTTGAAAGTAGTGTCGTAGTTTCTGGGATGCCATGAAGACCGTGTATGCTATCTTTTGATAATGTGGGTACCGTGGTTTGCATGGAGTGAGATCAGTGGATACTTAGTATACCGGTTTTTGAAGCGGGAACTTGTGTCCGTCCGTCTCTCGTTCGACGACGAGCACTGCACTTACAACTTGGTGTGTTGCCGCTATATATAACAATATTGGTTCGCCGACATTTGGCGCAGCCAAGATTGGGTTTGTGGCCAAAACGGCTTTTATTTCCTCTAGTCCGGCCGTGGCCGCATCTGTCCACTCGAAGTGTTCGGTGCGTCGAAGAAGGCGATAAAGACACAGTGCCTTTTCCCCTAATCGGAAGATGAAGCGGCTTAAGGTAGCCACGCATCCAGTTAATTTCTGGATTTGCTTGAGGTCTGTTGGGATGGCCAACTGTGACAAAGCTCGGATTTTAGCCGGATTTTCTTTGATTCCTCTGTTGGAGACGATGATGCCTAAGAGCTTTCCGGCGGGCACGCCGAAGACGCATTTTTCCGGAATGAGCTTAATGTCGTATGTTCGGAGATTGTCGAACGTGAGCCTCAAGTCGTCTATTAAGGATTCGACGTGTCTGGTTTTGATGACCACATCGTCTATGTATGTCTCCACTGTTTTTCCAATTTGTGTCTCCAAGCATGTCTGAATCATGTGTTGATAGGTTGCACCGCATTTTTGAGCCCAAAAGGCATGGTGTTAAAACAGAAGGGGCCGTATGGAGTGATAAATGCTGTTGCGGTTTGATCGTACTCCGCCATCTTGTTTTGATGGTATCCGGAGCATGCGTCGAGGAAACACAATGAGTCGTGTCCTGCGGTAGCGTCGATAATTTGATCGATGCAAGGGAGGGGGAAGGGATCCTTGGGGCAAGCCTTGTTAAGGTCCTTGAAGTCGACACATAGGCGCCAGGATTTGTCCTTCTTTGGTACCATCACCAGGTTTGCTAGCCAGTCCGGATGTTTTATTTCTCGGATGAATCCGGCCTCCAGTAACTTGGCTAGCTCCTCTCCCATGGCTTGTGGCTTAGGTTCAGAGAAGCGCCGAAGAGTCTCCTTGACCAGCTTGAACCCCTTTAGAATGTTAAGGCTATGCTCGGCCAGCCTGCGTGGGATTCCTGGCATGTCTGAAGGATGCCAGGCGAAGATGTCCCAATTCTTGCGCAAGAACTCCCGTAGTGCGGCGTCTACTGTGGGGTTTAATTGTGCCCCGATGGATGCTGTTTTTGTAGGGTCCGTTGGATGGACTTGGAATTTGACTATTTCATCCGCTGGTTTAAAAGAGGTGGAATTGGATCTTTTGTCGAGTATCACGCCGTCCCTGTCCATTGTGGAGCGCAGCGCGGTTAGTTCCTCGACCGCGAGGGCTTCGGATAATGCCTCGAGGGTTAATGCGGCTATTTTATTTTCGGCACGGAGTGCTATGTCCGGATCACTAGCTAGAGTGATGATTCCATTGGGCCCAGGCATTTTGAGCTTCATGCACCCGTAATGGGGTATGGCTTGGAAGATCGTGAATGCCTCCGCCCTAGAAGGGCGTGGTATGCGCTATTGAGCGGGGCCACTTGGAATGTGATTTCTTCGGACCTATAATTCTTCGGCGTGCCGAATACCACATCTAGTGTGATTTTGCCAGCACATCGTGCCTCCCGACTAGGGACGATTCCTCTGAAGGTCGTGCTGCTTTGCTCAATGCGGCTTCTGTCTAATTCCATTTTTTCAAAGAGTCTCCTCATAGATGAGGTTTAATCCGCTGCCACCGTCCATGAGCACTTTCGTAAGCCGGAAGCCATCCACAATTGGACTAAGGACCAAGGCAGCTGGTGCTCGGGCTGTTCGGAATTTAGGTTCGTCACTGGCATTGAAGGTGATAGCCGTTTCGCTCCATGGATTTATTGCTGCTACGTGGCAGACTTCGGCAAGGCTGCGGAGTGCTCGCTTACGCCTATTATTTGAGGCGAAGGTCTCGAAGACTGTCAACATTGTATTGTTGTTCTCCACGAGATGGTGCTCTGCGGTATTGTTGATGAGGATATCCTCACCGCTCTTGGCCACCTACCGGAGTACCCAACATGCTCTAAGGCTGTGTGTTGGTTTGGTATCCGTCGTACTGTGAATTTTGCATAGCCCGTTGAGCCATCCCTCCAGTATGGTTCCGCGCCCTGTAGTGGGATTTTGTTTCTTTGTAATTGGATCGGGTGACTTATGAGAGTACACCCTTTTAGTTCGGACGGGGGTTTTAGTGAGAGCCGGAGGATCCCAGAATATTGTTTGGTTTTCCAGCCGCTTTCCATCGCACAATACTTTTGTACTATGGCCGCCAAGTCAGCGAAGTGTTCTATGTCACGGCGACTTATGGCGTTGAGGATTCCCTTGTCCGTGCAATTTTTGCAAAAGAATGAAATTGTGTCTTCCTCGCGACAGTCCTTGATCTTGCTCATTACAAGGAGGAATCTAGCCAATAGTGATGTACTGTTTCTTGGGGTTCTTGTCTAATTTTGGAAAGATCACTTATATCTGGGTGGGTGGGTGGGTAGATTTAGGTCCGAACCCTGGCCCGATCTGAGACCCAGAAGCGGCGGAGTTTCAGATCTTGAAAGTTCGGGCTCCGTTTTGTTGCCCAATAGGTCTGGCCCGCTGTCTGATTCTAGGTTCATAGCTTGGGCTATGTCCTCCCGTAGACGGGTATCCAACTTAGAGAGCTCGGGAATCTGGACATAGCTTGTCCTCAAGATAGAGGAAGAACCACTGTGTTGCTCCTCCACCACCGCTATTTGATGGGTGACCGGCGGAGAGTTAATCTCCCTTTGGTCGGGTTTAAGCCCGATCCGATCAGAGTCCGTAGCGACTCCCAAGGTGGCGATGCGATCCAAGAGTTCGTTCAAGGAAGACAGCTCCATTGGATCCATCTGCTCGGCGAATTCCGAGCCGACGTGGAGACTGTTTTTGATGACCCGAGAAGTCACCGTCGGCACAGTGGCCGAATGGGCGGTCATGACGAAGCCGCCTAGTCGGAGAGTTTGGCCTACAACCAGGGCTCCCCCAGAGGTGATGTTGTCCTTGACAACGAGACGAGCCATCTAGCCTTATGATGACGGCATAGTGGAACTCTCAATGAAAGCACCAGTGTCGGTGTCAAAACCGACGGATCTCGGGTAGGGGGTCCCGAACTGTGCGTCTAAGGCGGATGGTAACAGGAGGTGGGGGACATGATGTTTACCCAGGTTCGGGCCCTCTCGATGGAGGTAATACCCTACTTCCTGCTTGATTGATCTTGATGATATCAGTATTACAAGAGTTGATCTACCACGAGATCGTAGAGGCTAAACCCTAGAAGTTAACCTATGGTATGATTGTTGTTGTCCTACGGACTAAACCCTCTGGTTTATATAGTCACCAGAGGGGGCTAGGGTTACACAGAGTCGGTTACAAGGGAGGAGATCTACACATCCGTATTGACAAGCTTGCATTCCACACCAAGGAGAGTCCCATCCGGACACGGGACGGAGTCTTCAATCTTGTATCTTCATAGTCCAACAGTCGGGCTGTCTGAGGACCCCCTAATCCAGGACTCCCTCAGCGTGGTTGGAGCAGGTGGCGCCATCGCCACTCCCCCTACGGCCGACACGGGGGCTGGAGATGTCGGAGGAGAACAGCATCAGCAATGCCTCGGCGGTCATGCTCCACAAGGTGCGGGTGATAACCCACAAGAATAGGGGAACGCAACAGTTTTCGAGGGTAGAGTATTCAACCCAAATTTATTGATTCGACACAAGGGGAGCCAAAGAATATTCTCAAGTACTAGCAGTTGAGTTGTCAATTCAACCACACCTGGATAACTTAATATCTGCAACAAAGTATTTAGTAGAAAAGTAATATGATAGTAGTGGTAACGGTAACAAAAGTAACGGAAGCAAAAAGTATTATTTTTGGTGTTTTGGAGTGATTGTAATAGTAGCAACGGGAAAGTAAATAAGCGAGAACCAATATAGGAAAAGCTCGTAGGCATTGGATCGGTGATGGAGAATTATGCCGGATGCGGTTCATCATGTAACAATCATAACATAGGGTGACACATAACTAGCTCCAATTATCAATGTAATGTAGGCATGTATTCCGAATATAGTCATACGTGCTTATGGAAAAGAACTTGCGTGACATCTTTTGTCCTACCCTCCCGTGGAAGCGGGGTCCTAATGGAAACTAAGGGATATTAAGGCCTCCTTTTAACAGAGTACCGGACCAAAGCATTAACACATAGTGAATACATGAACTCCTCAAGCTATGGTCATCACCGGGAGTGGTCCCGATTATTGTCACTTCGGGGTTGCAGGATCATAACACATAGTATGTGACTATGGACTTGCAAGATAGGATCAAGAACACACATATATTCATGCATAATAGGTTCAGATCTGAAAGCATGGCACTCGGGCCCTAGTGACAAGCATTAATCATAGCAAAGTCATAGGAACATCAATCTCAGAACATAGTGGATACTAGGGATCAAACCCTAACAAAACTAACTCGATTACATGATAGATTTCATCCAACCCATCACCGTCCAGCAAGCCTACGATGGAATTACTCACGCACGGCGGTGAGCATCATGAAATTGGTGATGGAGGATGATTGATGATGACGAAGGCGACGAATCCCCCTCTCCGGAGCCCCGAACGGACTCCAGATCAGCCCTCCCGAGAGGTTTTAGGGTTTGGCGGCGGCTCCGTATTGTAAAACGCGATGATTTGTTCTCCATGATGTTTTTCTCCCCGAAAGCAAATATATATAGAGTTGGAGTTGAGGTCGGAGGAGCTCCAGGGGGACCACGAGGTAGGGGGCACGCCCTAGGGGGGAGGGCGCGCCCCCCCACCCTCGTGGACAGGGTGTGGGCCCCCTGGTCTTCATCTTTTGCAAGGATTTTTTATTATTTCCATATAGACGTTCCGTGGAGTTTCAGGTCATTCCGAGAACTTTTGTTTCTGCACATAAATATCACCATGGAATGTCTGCTGAAAACAGCGTCAGTCCGGGTTAGTTCCATTAAAATCATGCAAGTTAGAGTCCAAAACAAGGGCAGAAGTGTTTGGAAAAGTAGATACGACGGAGACGTATCAACTCCCCCAAGCTTAAACCTTTGCTTGTCCTCAAGCAATTTAGTTGATAAACTGAAAGTGATAAAGAAAAACTTTTACAAACTCTGTTTGCTCTTGTTGTTGTAAATATGTAAAGCCTGCATTCAAGTTTTCAGCAAAGATTATGACTAACCACATTTGCAATAACTCTTAGGTCTCACGTTTACTCATATCAATAGCATAATCACCTAGCGAGCCATAATAATAAATCTCGGATGACAACACCTTCTCAAAACAATCATGATATGATATAACAAGATGGTATCTCGCTAGCCCTTTCTGAGACCGCAAAACATAAAAACAGAGCACCTTTAAAGATCGAGGACTGACTAGACATTGTAATTCATGGTAAAAGAGATCGAATCATAGTCACACCCAATATAAATTAATAGTAATGGATGCAAATGACATCTGCGCTCTCCAGCTAGTGCTTTTTAATAAGAGGGTGATGACTCAACATAAAAGTAAATAGATTGGCCCTTCGCAGAGTGAAGCAGGGATTTGTAGAGGTGCCAGAGCTCGGTTTTGAAATAGAGATAAATTATATTTTGAGCGGCATACTTTCATTGTCAACATAGCAACTAAGAGATGGCGATATCTTCCATGCTACACACATTATAGGCGGTTCCCAAACAGAATGGTAAAGTTTATACTCCCCCACCACCAACAAGCATCAATCCATGACTTGCTAGAAACAACGAGTCTCTCCAACTAGCAAAAGTCCAAGGGGGAGTTTTGTTTGCAATTATTTTGATTTAGTTTGCATAAAGCATGGGAATGGGCATCCCGGAGACCAGCCATTTTCTCGTGAATGAGGAGTGGAGTCCACTCCTCTTGAGAATAACCCGCCTAACATGGAAGATAAGGGCAGCCCTAGTTGAACATGAGCTATTCGAGCATACAAAACAGAATGTTTATTTGAAGGTTTAGAGTTTGGCACATACAAATTTACTTGGAACGGCAAGTAGATACCGCATATAGGAAGGTATAGTGGACTCATATGGAATAACTTTGGGGTTTAAGGGATTGGATGCACAAGCAGTATTCCCGCTTAGTACAAGTGAAGGCTAGCAAAAGACTGGGAAGCGACCAACTAGAGAGCAACAATAGTCATGAACATACATTAAAATTAATAAACATTGGATGCAAGCATGAGTAGGATATAATCCACCATGAACATAAATATCATGAAGGCTATGTTGATTTGTTTCAACTACATGTGTGAACATGTGCCAAGTCGAGTCACTTAAATCATTCAAAGGAGGATACCACCCCACTATACCACATCACAACCATTTTAATAGCATGTTGGCACGCAAGGTAAACCATTATAACTCATAGCTAATCAAGCATGGCACAAGCCACTATGATCTCTAATTGTCATTGCAAGCATGTTTATTCATAATAAGCTGAATCAAGAACAATGAACTCATCATATTTACAAAAACAAGAGAGGTCGAGTTCATACCAGCTTTTCACATCTCAGTCAATCCATCATATATCATCATAATTGCCTTTCACTTGCACGACCGAACGAAGTGAATAATAATAAGAGTGCACGTGCATTGGACTAAGCTGGAATCTGCGAGCATTCAATAAACAGGAGAAGACAAGGCAACATGGGCTCTTGGTTAAATCAACAACAATGCATATAAGAGCCACTTCAACAATTTAGTCATGGTCTTCTCCTATCGACCCCCAAAGAAAAGAAAAGTAATAAAACTCTTTACACGGGAAAGCTCCCAACAAGCAAAACAAGAACGGGAAATATTTTTGGGTTTTCTTTTGAATTATTACTACTACAGCAAGAAAGTAAACTAAATAGAAGCTACACTAATTTTTTTGGTTTTCCTTAAGGTTTAACAAACACACAAGAAGAAAGCAAGAAAAAAGAAAATAAACTAGCATGGATATTACAGTGAAAAAGTATGAGCACCGACATCTAGCAATGAGTGTGTGTGAACATAAATGTAATGTCGATGGGATATACGTACTCCCCCAAGCTTAGGCTTCTGGCCTAAGTTGGTTCATTGCCAGAGATGGCCTGGCGGATATCTATAGGTGTAGTTGGGGTCGTACTGAGATGAAGAGGGCTCTGACTGCCACTGGCTAACAATCATCTCCGTATCCCACTGGTAATTAGACTGTCGTGGAGGCTCAAATTGTGGTTCTGGCTCCGGGACTGGTGTAGGATTCTGGTAGGCTTGAACGGCCGCCCACGGAACGAGATACGGACCTTCAGATAGATTAAACAAGGAAGGAGCAGGCAAGGTAATAGTCTCAGGGTGATGTTTATTAAAGTACAATTTATATTTAAGTGCCCCTTCCCTATTCTTAACAATAAAATCATGCGCTAGCATACTCTTATAATCTAAATAAGCACTAGGCAGCAATTTTTGTTCTTTCTCATTGAGCCTAATAGGTATGTTAAAATGTGCAGCTAGGTGTGAACCATAAATACCTCCAAAGATGGGGCCCTTAGTACGGTTCAGACTTAACCGTTTAGCAATGACACCGCCCATACTAACAGTGTTATCACGGAATAAACCATGGAACAAAATGAAAATATCAGGAACACTAAGGTTTCCACAGTTTCCGCGACCAATTAAACAACAACTAGCAAATATAACAAAGTAGCATAAAACAGGAAAATGTATGCTAGTTATTCTTGCATCGGAGACCTTCCTGGTTTCCCCCACAGTAATAGTGTCAATAAACCCATCCACATCTTTACGATGTGGTTCGTCTAAGGTACCCTCGAAGGGTACTTTGCAAACCTTGCAGAAATTCTAAAGTGGCATCTTCTTAACAACATCATATAAATGAAAGTCTACTGAAGGAAGTGATTCCTTAGTAAAATAGTAGAAGTTTTGCACAAAAGTATTGGTGAGTAAGAGATAGTGATGATGTTGGTCGCGGAGGAAGTGGGTGAGGCCAGCATTCTCAGCCAATGAATAGAAATCATCACAAATCCCGGCTTGTCTCAAGAAATCATCGGAAGGCCATTCACACGGCCGGACCTCCGCGGTGCAAGGAAAATCATATTTGGGCCTCTATGCTTCTTCATTTTGCTTTTCCTTCGATCTTCGGCTCGATGAGCCCCTAAAAAATCTCTTCATTATTTTCTGAAATATTCTTAAATTTTTAGTAACTTCAAACAAAAGTGAACCAACTTCAACAAAATTGATAGCAACTACTCCTGCAAGTGCCTAGAGCCTATATCATGCATTAGAACTACTTGGAACCATATAAATTTGACATGCAAGCTCAAGAACATGGTCACCTAGGCAGAAAATATTTGCAATGAATAAAGCACTAGAGCAAAAACTAATTGGACCAATTGAGGAGTCACATACCAAGGAACAATATCCCCATGCAGTTTTGTGAGAGGTGCTTTAAGCAAGGAGATCGAAAATCGCAGCAAAGTGAGCTAAAACTCGTGCTTGAGCTGGATATTGGTGTTTGTGGGAGGAAGAAGGAGTGGTTGGGTGCAGGAATAGGTGGAGGAGGGCCACCGTGGGCCCACGAGGCAGAGGGGTGCGCCCTGGGGGGTAGGGCGCGCCCTCCACCCTCGTGGCCAGGTGGTTGACCCCCCTGCTGTGTTCTCAGTTCAGAAATCCTCAAATATTCTAGAAAAATCATATTCCATTTTCGGGCATTTGGAGAACTTTTACTTTGGGGTATTTTTATATTGCGGATAAATCGTAAAATGCAGACGAAAAAATACTATTTTTACTTTATTTCAACTAAATAACAGAAAGTAGAAGGAGGGTACAGAAGGTGGTGCCTTCTAGTTTCATCCATGTCATGCTCGTCAAAAGGAATCCACTAACAAGGTTGATCAGGTCTTGTTAATAATCTCATTCCGAATAACATGAAACCGGAGAAATTTCGAATAACACTATGTTACCTCAATGGGGATATGCACATCCCCTATAATAAGAATATCATATTTCTTCTTGACAGTAGGAAGAGGAAATTCAAAACCTCCAATTATAATCGATGGAATTTTTCCAATAGAGTTGATACTATGAACTTGAGGTTGTTTCCTCGGATAGTGTACCGTATGCTCATTACCATTAACATGAAAAGTGACATTGCCTTTGTTGCAATCAATAACAGCCCCTGCAGTATTCAAAAAAGGTCTTCCAAGAATAATAGACATACTATCATCCTCGGGAATATCAAGAATAATAAAGTCCATTAAAATAGTAACGTTTGCAACCACAACAGGCACATCCTCACAAATACCGACATGTATAGCAGTTGATTTATCAGCCATTTGCAAAGATATTTCAGTAGGTGTCAAATTATTCGAATCAAGTCTACGGTATAAAGAGAGAGGCATAACACTAACACCGGCTCCAAGATCACATAAAGTAGTTTTAACATATTTTATTTTAATGGAGCATTGTATATTAGGTACTCCTAGATCTCCAAGTTTCTTCGGTATTCCACCCTTAAAAGTATAATTAGCAAGCTTGGTGGAAATTTCAGCTTCAGTGTCTTTCTTTTATTTGTAACAATTTCTTTCATATATTTAGCATAAGGATTCATTTTGAGCATATCAGTTAATCGCATACGCAAAAAGATAGGTCTAATCATTTCAGCAAAGCGCTCAAAATCCTCATCATCCTTTTTCTTGGATGGTTTCGGAGGAAAAGACATGGGTTTCTGAACCCAAGGTTCTCTTTCTTTACCATGTTTCCTAGCAACAAAGTCTCTCTTATCATAACATTGATTCTTTGATTGTGGGTTATCAAGATCAACAGTAGGTTCAACTTCTACATCATTGTTATTACTAGGTTGAGCATCATCATGAACATCATCATTAACATTTTCACTAGGTTCATGTTCATTACCAGATTGTGTTTCAGTATCAGAAATAGAGATAGCATTTGGATTCTCAGGTGGTTCAACAATAGGTTCACTAGAAGTTTGCAAAGTCCTATCATTTTTCTTTTTCTTCCTTTTAGAAGAACTAGGTGCATCAATATTATTTCTCTGAGAATCTTGCTCAATTCTCTTAGGGTGGCCTTCAGGATACAAAGGTTCCTGAGTCATTTTACCAGTTCTAGGAGCCACTCTAACAACATAATCATTTTTCTTACTATTCATTTCATTGAGAAAATCATTTTGAGCCTTAAGTACTTGTTCTACTTGAGTCGTAACCATAGAAGCATGTTTGCTAACGAGTTTAAGTTCACCTCTAACATCAGCCATATAATCACCCAAGTGTTTAAGCATATCGGAATTGTATTTCAGTTGTCTACCAAAATAAGCATTGAAGTTTTCTTGTTTGAAAATAAAATTATCAAATTCTTCTAAGCATTGTCTAGCAGACTTATAGTGAGGAATATCACCTTCATCAAATCTATAGAGAGAATTTACCTTTACTACCTGTGTCGGGTTATCAAGACCAGGAGGTTCTTCAATAGGTAATGGATTAAGATCATGTGTTTCTTCAACAGGCGGTAGATTAAGACCATGTATTTCTTCAATAGGAGGTAAATTCCTAACATCTTTAGCGTTAATACCTTTTTCTTTCATAGATTTCTTTGCCTCTTGCATATCTTCAGGACTGAGAAATAGAACACCTCTCTTCTTCGGAGTTGGTTTAGGAATAGGTTCAAGAATTGGCTCAGGAAGTGTCCAATTATTTTCATTTGTCAACATATTATTCAATAGAATTTCAGCTTCATCCAGTGTTCTTTCCCTGAAAACAGAACCAACACAACTATCCATGTAATCTCTGGAAGCATCAGTTAGTCCATTATAAAAGATATCAAGTATTTCATTTTTCTTGAGAGGATGACCAGGCAAAGCATTAAGCAACTTGAGAAGCCTCCCCAAAGCTTGTGGGAGACTCTCTTCTTCAATTTGCACAAAGTTGTATATTTCTTTTAAAGCAGCTTGTTTCTTATGAGCAGGGAAATATTTAGCAGAGAAGTAATAAATCATATCCTAGGGACTACACACACAACCAGGATCAAGATAATTAAACCATATCTTAGCATCACCCTTTAATGAGAACGGAAATATTTTAAGGATATAAAAGTAATGAGATCTCTCATCATTAGTGAACAGGGTGGCTATATCATTTAATTTAGTAAGATGTGCCACAACAGTTTCAGATTCATAGCCATGAAAAGGATCAGATTCAACCAAAGTAATTATATCAGGATCAACAGAGAATTCATAATCCTAAGTGAAGTAGCAAAAGCAGGGTCAGGTTTAATTCTATCTTTAAGAGATTCCTTATTCCATTTAGCTAATAATCTCTTGAGCTCATATCTATCTTTGCAAGCTAAAATAGCTGCAGAAGCTTCTATATCAAAAACATAACCCTCAGGAATAACAGGCATATCTTCATCATCAATTTCATCAATATACTCAGTTTCAACAATTTCTTTCTCTCTAGCCCTAGCAATTTGTTCATCAAGAAATTCACTAAGGGACACCGTAGTATCAAGCATAGAAGTAGTTTCATCATAAGTATCATGCATAGTAGAAGTAGCATCATCAATAACATGCGACATATCAGAACGAATAGCAGAAGCAGGTTTAGGTGTCGCAAGCTTACTCAGGAAAGAAGGTGAATCAAGTGCAGAGCTAGATGGCAGTTCCTTACCTCCCATCGTAGTTGAGGGATAAATTGTTGTCTTAACGTCTTTCAAGTTTTCGAGGGTAGAGTATTCAATCCAAATTTATTGATTCGACACAAGGGGAGCCAAAGAATATTCTCAAGTATTAGCAGTTGAGTTGTCAATTCAACCACACCTGGATAACTTAATATCTGCAGCGAAGTATTTAGCAGCAAAGTAATATGATAGTAGTGGTAACTGTCGGCGTTCTGGGAACGGGGGTCCCCAGACTTGCCTGCCTGCGGCCTGTGGCGTGGCTCAAGAGGTGGCCCATCAAGGCCCATCTTCATCAGCACAAGATCAAGACCCTCGCGAGGGGCCAAGCCTCGCGGGGCGGACGACAGGGAGCTTCCTCAGGTACAACCTTGTCAGGCTGCCTCGCGAGGAGGCGGAGGGATCAAGGCAGGGTACCTCACGAGGTGCCCATGACGCAAGCCATGACGACCAAGGGCGCCAGGCGGGCGCCAGCCCGCGCAGAGTCCTCCTTTCCTCTTTGGTGCAAAGGGAGCAAGCGCAGGCAAGAGTATCAAACAAAGGCATCCGTTTCGGTGCAACAAGACCAAGACCGTTGCAACGGCAGGAAGGAAGTCAATGTGGAGCCCAAGCCGGCGTCACCACCAGAGCCTTTGACAGACGAGGACCAACTTTAGTCAGGATAAGTGTACTAGATGTTCCCCTTCAAAATGGCCAATTGTTGGCGCCCTTCCCACTCAATATTTGGGGAGAGGCCCAGGGCCTTTGCCTATAACTAGGACTAGCCACCCACAAGGTAGAGGCATCTTGGATCGAGAAATCTAGTGAGAGGATCCAGCATCTGGGATCAGCAGAGAGAGAGCGACTGAACTCCTCCTAGCAGTTCATCGCACCAGCCAAGAACAGACCCTCGCGAGACTGTTCTTCTTTGTATTGTTCATCATCATCAGCCCAAGAGGCAATCCACCACACCACAAACTAGAGTAGGGTATTACACCACAATGGTGGCCCGAACTAGTATAAACCCTGTGTATCTTGTGTTGTTCCTTTCATAGCTTAGATCTTAGCGAGGCGGCGAGGCGCAGGAAGGTAGAGGTGAAATCTCCGCCACAGCGCCCCCAGTGTTTGAACCTAGAGGTCTGCGGAACCCGAAATCCGACATTTGGCGCGCCCGGTAGGTGCGCCGAATTGCCTTCCGCCGCCTGTTCTTCGCCGACCACCGCATCCATGTCAGACGCTCGTCGAGCCCGCGCCGAGCGCCGAGCCGCTCTCGCTTCCTGCGTCGCCCAGACGGCCCCCATCAGCGGCCGTCCCCGTCGTTCCGTCGCTGATGTCAACGCCCCGGCCCAGCGAAGACGAGCAGCAAGCACCGTCCTAGCACCCATCCATGAGGCGAGACGGTCGTACTGCTACTTCTTCGCTCGCCCCCGCTGGTTCTTCATCCCGCACACTCCGCGTGCCCATGGAGGCTCGAGCTGCGCTCATTGCGGCAAACGAGCTCCTGCGCTACCGCCCTGTCGACGACGTCTACGAAGAGTGGCTCGACTGCGTCGCCGAGCTCGTCCGCGTCGCAGGGGGCTCCCCCGCGCCGTCCCTCTCGCTGCAACGCGCCCCACCCTGCGCGGGCGATGAAGCTCCGGGGGTGCCTCAGCCGCCTCCCCGTCAAGAAGGCGCCTTGGCCCCAAGGCGCGTGGCCCCTGGGCGGAACCCGCTCCGTCCGGTGCCAGTGCAGCAAGAGCAGACCTGCCAAGAGGTTCCTCGCCCCCAAGAAGCTGCCCGAGTGCTCCCTGCACCGGCTCGTCTCGACCACGCTCCTGCTCCAGCACGCCAAGACCCCGCGCTGCTTCCAGCTGCAGCGCATGGGGACCCGCAAGGCCAGGCTCTGCGTCACCAAAGGCCCCCCATGGCCACAGCAGGCTGTCGCGCCTTCACCGCCGAGCTGCGCAGCGTCGCGTGGCCCGGCAAGTTCAAGCCAGACCTGCCTCCTCGCTACGACGGCATGGCCGACCCTGCGGAGTTCCTCCAGCTCTACGAGCTGGGCATCGAAGCCGCCAACGGGGACGAGAAGGTCATGGCGAACTGGTTTCCCATGGCACTAAAGGACGGAGCCCGCACCTGGCTCTTGAACCTGGCTCCTGGCACGATCTCCTCCTGGGACGAGATGCGCACCCGCTTCATCGCCAACTTCCAAGGTACTCGCAACCGACCTCCTGCTGTGAGCGACATGCGCCGCAAGCAGCAGCAGGGAGACCTGCGGAAGTACATCCAGCGCTTCAACAACGCACGCCTCAAGATTCCCAAGGTGACTGAGGAGGCCATCATCTCCGCCTTCTCCGATGGTGTGCGAGACGTCAAGATGAAGGAGGTGCTGGCGATGCATGAAGATCTGTGCACTTCCTTGGAGCTGTTCAACTTGGCAACCAAGTGCGCCAGGGCTGAGGAATGGCGCCTTTCCCTCCTCGAGCTGCCAGCCACGGACACAGAAGAGAAGAAATCCAAGGCCAAGGACGTGAAGCGCAAGGGGGCTGCCGTGCTCACGGCAGAACCAGACACCAAGCGGGGCAGAGATCAGCCCGAGTCTTCCAAGGGCAGCCGGTACTGTGTGTACCACGACCTCCACACCCACAACACCAACGAATGTCAAGAGATCCGGGCCGTCGAGAGGAGGATCGGCCGACGCCCACCGTAACGATCGGGCTACGGCCGAGGAGGAGGAAGAAACGCAGGGGCGCTGGGAAGACCGTGGCCCTCGCCAAGGGTGGCGCGACCGACCTCGCGAGGATCGCTGGCGTGAGCAGCTCGCGAGGGAGACTGAGGGATCAGCCTCGCGAGGATCGCCTGCAAGGAAACGCAGGCCTCCCTCCTCTGCCGCGCAGCCAAGGAGAAACGAGGACCATCATCGATCGAAGGGCTGGGGCTTCCAGAGCCACGCCACGATCGCTTGCATCCTGGGGCGGAGCTCAAGCCCCAGCCTCTCAATGCATCTTCAAGCAGTTCGCTGTGAAGTGAATGCAGTCCTCCCCAAGCTCGAAGCCATCGCCCTCTCGGTGGTCAAGATGTGCCATCACGCTCAGCTCAGCGGATCAGCTCAAGTCTTGCGCCACAGCCGGAGTCCTCCCGATGCTTTGTTCCCCAATCATCGACAACGTGCAAGTCACCAGGACCCTCATCGACGGCGGAGCAGGGCTCAATGTCCTGTCCGTAGAGACATTCAACAATCTCCAAGTGCCTTACAATCAACTTCAGCCAACCAAGCCTTTCTCCGGAGTCACCGATGGCTCCACGGTTCCGATTGGGCAGGTCCGCCTCCCTGTCACCTTCGGGGCGCGCGACAACTACCGCACCGAGCTCATCGACTTCGATGTCGCCCACATTCGCCTGCCATACAATGCCATCCTCGGGTACCCAGCTCTGGCCAAGTTCATGGCCGTGACTCATCACGGCTACAACGTCCTCAAGATGCCAGGAAGCGGCGGAGTCATCACGGTGCCTTGTGAAGAGAGAGACGCAGTGTGCTCCCTGGAGCGAGCCTTTCAAGCCGCATCACTTGAAGACCCAGATCGCAGGAGCGTGAGGCTCCCTGAGACCGCTCCAAAGAAGAAGAAGACATCGCCAGGCCCGACCCCTCAGGAGGCAGGCCCCTCAGGTTCTGCGCCTGCTCAGGGGGCACCGCCTTCTGTCGCATAGGAAGGCGCGCCCGGCGCCCTCCTCAAGAAAGGCTCGGGGGCTCTCCCCTGGAGGGCCACCGACCTCGCCAAGGTCACGAGGGAGGCGCTTGGGCACCACTTGGAGGCGTGCTTCAAAGCACGTTTCCCTCAGGAAGGAGCGAGGCAAGGAGGGCCAAACCCTTAGGAGTTCGTCAGTCAGATCACGCAGGAGTTGCAGGAGTCAAGAGTCATGAGTGGCAGCCGCCGCCTACCCGCCGTAGCTCCCCATCCAGGCGAGGATGGTGGGCTGCGCGTCTGCATCGTCATACCAGGGCTCAACCGAGTAGCCTCTCAGGAGCGCTTCTGGCCCTCGCGCGTGGGCCGCTGCGAAGGCCCACCCAACAGCTACGTTCGCATGCCCTACGGCCTGCCGAACGCGGCCGCGACGTACCAGCGCCTCATGAGGAGCATCCTGGAGGCTCAAGAGGCCAGGCGTTCCGCAGTCCTGGCGGAGATGGAGATGGTCCACGAGGAGCCACCAGCGCCTCCAGAGCCTCCCGAGGCTCCTGGGCCTGGGGGCTCATGAAGATCGGCTTCCGCAGCCCACGACGTCCGCTACCTCAACATCCCTTCATCCCCAACGTTATCAGGTGACATCCTCCAAGTTTCATTTCCAGTTGGGAGCGCCCCCCAGGGCTGCATCATTCCCAGGCCACGTGGGTCCGTCTCTGCAGCGTGTATCCCTTTTACTTCATGTTCTTAGCTTACTTTGTTGGGGGCGCCCCTCGGGCTGCATCATCCCCAGGTCGCTCAGGCCAGGCCCAGCGGCATCTACCCCTCTCGCGTTTATTTCAGGTCATGCGCTCGACCCATCATGATTGTTATTTGATGTCTGTCCACGGCACCCCTTCTTCCTTCATGTCGGCCGCTTGCACGTTAAAGGGGGGGGGGTGCATGAGCATCGCGACTCATGGCTCCTACTGGCTCTCCAGCCCTCACCCTCTGGCCTTGTCCACGGCATCGCGACCTGGCATACCAGCGACGGCTGAGACCCGCTCGAGAGACGGGACCCGAGGACGTAGAGCGTCGGCATCTAACCAAATCTGAGGAACACATCACAAGTTAAGGCCCAGTGCCAGGTGCAACCCGCCTTGAGGTAGGGCCCCGTGAGTCCCGCGCTGGCTCACGGGTGCCCAGATACACCTCGTCAGGCCCTACCGTGCCAGCCCACGTGTCGTATGGGTTGTACACGCCTCGGGGGCTCCTCCCGGAGGGGGCCCCCTCCCACGCACTAGTGGAAGCACCATGCTCCGCGCTGGCTGATGACACTGCCGAGGAGCAGCTACGCCCGTACACATACGGAAGCGCTATGCTCCACGCCGGTGATAAACAACTGACGGTGGCCCCCGGCCGCGTCAACCTCAGGGAGCCCAGAGCTCAGTGTCCGGCCTCATCGCAACGCCTCACCTCGGGAGTGCCGCGCGAGGGGGCTGGCCACGGGGGCTACGCCTGGGTCACGCCCAGACGTACGCCACCCAGCCAGGCCCCTTGGGCCTGGTTCGTCGCACGTCTCTCCCCGAGCGGAGCCAAGGTATGAAGGCCGTTTGAGCATCAAGGGGGACTCCTGAGCATCGCGACTCAGGAGCCTAACTGGTCACGTAGCCCCTCACTCCTTAGTTCCGAAAGGCTAACGGCGGTTGAGGTATGCGCGGGGCTGGGCTCTGCAGACGTAGAATGGTAGATTCCCCCCACACATCTCACCTCCCTACTTGTTGTTCGTGCGCCAAGGGGACTCCACGAGCATCGTGACTCGGAGCCTAACTTGTCACGTAGCCCTCACTCCTTGGTCCCATCTTCGGTTCCCGGTCGGGGCTAGCGGCGGCCGAGGTATGCGGGGCCTGCTCTGCCGGCGAGAACATAAGCAAGTAGGAAGGAAAAGCACAAATCTCAAGGAATTCAAAAGCAAATATTACAGTCCATAACTGTTATCACGACACCAAACGCAAGTTTAAATGCCTCCCTGAGGCATGATACATGTTGCAGGAAGCAGAGCAGAGCCACAACGGAGTCACTGTCGGCGGCGTAGCCACGCCGAGCAGGTTACGCCTCGTGAAGCCGCTTGGACCGCAACGCCGCTTCGCTTGGTGTCAAGGCCCGAACTTCGACAAATAGAGCCTCCACTCGACCCTTCATGGCCTCGGCGGCGGCAGCGGCAAGCTCGCCGCTTCGCCGCTCAAGCAGGCTGTCGAGGTCGGCGTTGGGATCGCGAAGGTAGGCGTGGTAAGGACCGCGTGGCGCTGCAGAAGACAGGACCGCGCCTCGGCCTCAGCCATGGGGCCAAGGCCAAGGTGACATCTTCAAGAGCGCGGATCAGGAAGGGAAGCAGCTTGGCGGGGCCGTCCTCGGCACCAGCCAGTGGGCTTTCCAGGCCGCTGTCGTAAAGCGTCCTCAGCAAGGTGCGAGCCTTCACCTCCATCTCCGTGAAGGCCTCTTGGTCCTCGGCAAGAACCCGCGCCTTGCCGTCCAACTCGACCTCCTTCGCCTCCAACTCCTGCTTCAGCTCACCCAGGTGGTCACGGCGCCTGTTAAGCTTGGCGTCCCGATCCTTGACGGCCGCCTCGCGAGCCTTCGTGTCTTCCTCCTTCTCTTGGCGAATGCGGGCCTCCTTGGCAAGCTGGTCCCGGAGGCCCTGCAGCTCGCTCTCCAAATACTTTGCTGCGACCTTGGACATCAGCTACCTCCCCAAAGGGCGTCATGAGCAGCCTTCGCCCCAAGGACGGCCTGCTTCTCCTCGTCATAAGCCGTCGAGGCTGAACTAGCGCCGCTCGAATCGAAGCGTCGAGCGAATCCAGCCAGAGGCCAGCTCAAGCGCTCGGCCACCAAAGGCGAGGTCGGCGCCAGAAGATCTTGCACTTGCCGGTACAATTCAGCAGCAGCGTGATCCAGGACAGTGGGAGGAGTTGGAGAGATAGCAGTTGGTGGAGTAGGAGGAGAGGACGGTAGCGTAACCACAGTATCCTGAGGCGGAACCTGCTGCGCCCCAACAGCTGTGGCGGTGGCATCAGCCAAGGGCACCTCAGGAGTCGCTTGGGCCATGGGGGCTGAGCTCACCCCAGCCAGCTCCACCAGGCCTCGCGAGCACGACCGGGCAGGAGAGGCCCGTGTCTTGCCGTCGCCTTCCTTCACGGGCAGAGGCGCTGCCCCAGACGGAGCCTAAAGAGCTCCCTTCAGCTTCTTTGCCGCAGGCGCCAGCCTAGCCAAGGGATACGGATAATAAGCCTCAGCGGTAAAGCAGGGAATAAAGCAAGAATCAAGCACTTACTGGCCAACGCTCGCAAGCTCGAGCAACCTACGGCCATACTTGAAGCCCGAGAGTCGGCTGCAGGGATCAGCCTCAAGAGGCCCGGGAGCAGGAGGCACGTCTGCGGATAGCCTCGGAACCGGGGCAGACCCGCGGGGGACCAGCCCAGTCCTATCCTTTTTCGGGATCGGGGGCAAGCTCTCGCCGCCCCGCTCGTCGCCATCCTCGTCGTCATCGCTCGGCAAGGCGGAGAGCACGGACCTCTTGCCGAGGAGGGGCGCTCGACTCCCGTCGGTTGCCTCGGAGTCAGGCCCGCCTCCGCTCCTCTTCTTCCTCCTCTTATTGAGTCGCGGAGGACACGTTCACCGTCGCCTGGGCCGCCGGGTCCTCGGGAACCTCCGCGGGCACGGGCCCGTCTCCATTAAAGGCGGGCATGGCTTCCACCGCCTGCTCTCAATCGTCTCAAAGGAACAAGGGCACAGGAGCGCCCTCGAGCCTCGCCACGTCTCCCCCGACCAAAGATTTGAGGACCGCGGCCAGATCTTCATCGGCCAAGGCTGTGGGGCTCAAGGGGGCCTCCACAATGAGCGAATCATCGTCGAAGCAGGGCCACGATGCTCCAGAACTCCCTCGATGGCGATGCACCGGTCAACCGCGCCCGCCATGTTGCTCGGCCGCAGATGCGCGTCCATCTTCTCCAGCACCGGCTTCGCGCGTGGATCCACGAGTTCCGCGCGAGACCAAGCGTCTACCATGACCCAGCCGAAGAATCAGCCGAAGGTGGATGCGCCCAGCATCTACTATGACCCACTTGCTCCTGAAGCCCTCGGTCCTCTTTTTGGGCTTCGAGATGGCGTTGGAGCTTCCATACGCGACAAAGCTCGCGCACGCGGAGACGGGACCACGAGAGGTCCGGAGGGAGAAGTAGTGGCGCAGCAAGGCCACTGAGGGCTGCACCCCGACGTGAGCCACACAATAATAGGCGAAGATCGCCAGAAGAAGAACAGAGTTGGGGTGGAGGTGCAGAGCTTGCAGTTTGTAGTGGCGGAGGACAGAGTAGAAGAACTTAGAGAAGGGAGGCACCAGACCGGCAACAATGGCGCTCACGAAGAGCGGATAGAAGGTGCTTCCTTGGCCCTCGGAAAGGGCGGAGCCAGCCTTGAACACCTCTGCCCCGTCGATGCCTTGCGCCGCCACCATCCGGCGCACCCAGGCGAGGCCATCCTCTGACACATTTGGCGAGTCCAAGGCGGTTGAGTAACAAGTTTTGGCCGGGGTCTGGCGAGGCGCCATGTCTTGCTAGGGCACGCGGTCGAAGTAGATCTGGAGATTTCAGAGGCAGGAAGGGAAGGCGCAAGAAAGGGGATCTGAGCAATGACCGGAGAAAGCAAAGCCTAGACAGACGCCGCTCTGTTGACGATTCACGTCCAATCAACCGCCACGCGGCGCCCAAGGCCGCAGGCTGTTAGGGCCCGTGGTGCTTCGCACTTGCCTCTTCGCTTCTCTGCTCAGCCAAGTCCGTGCGCGCCTTGGGCCCGGGGGCTACTGTCGGTGTTCCGGGAATGGGGGTCCCCAGACTTTCCTGCCTGCGGCCTGCGGTGTGGCTCAAGGGGTGGCCCATCAAGGCCCATCTTCAGGCTCGCGGGGCGGACGACAGGGAGCTTCCTCAGGCACAGCCTCGTCAGGCTGGCTCGCGAGGAGGCGGAGAGATCAAGGCGGGGTACCTCACAAGGTGCCCATGACGCAAGCCATGACGACCAAGGGCGCCAGGGTGGCGCCAGCCCGCGCAGTGTCCTCCTTTCCTCTTTGGTGCAAAGGGAGCAAGTGCAGGCAAGAGTATCAAGCAAAGGCATCCGTTTCGGTGCAACAAGACCAAGACCGTCACAACGGCAGGAAGGAAGTCATTGTGGAGGCCAAGCCGGCGTCACCACCAGAGCCTTTGACAGGCGAGGACCAACTTTAGTCAGGATAAGTGTACTAGATGTTCCCCTTCAAAATGGCCAATTGTTGGCGCCCTTCCCGCTCAATATTTGGGTAGAGGCCCAGGGCCTTTGCCTATAAATAGGACTAGCCACCCACAAGGTAGAAGCCTCTTGGATGAGAAATCTAGAGAGAGGATCCAGCATCTGGGATCAGTAGAGAGAGAGAGCGACTGAACTCCTCCTAGCAGTTCATCGCACCAGCCAAGAACAGACCCTCGCGAGGCTGTTCTTCTTTGTATTGTTCATCATCGTCATTGAAGAGGCAATCCACCACACCACAAACTAGAGTAGGGTATTACACCACAATGGTGGCCCGAACTAGTATAAACCCTGTGTCTCTTGTGTTGTTCCTTTCATAGCTTAGATCTTAGCGAGGCGGCGAGGCGTAGGAAGGTAGAGGGTGAAATCTCCGCGCGCACCCTAGTGTTCGAACCTAGAGGGTCTGCCGGAACCCGAAATCCGACAGCAACGGTAAAAAAAGTAACGGAAGCAAAAGTAATATTTTTAGTGTTTTGGAGTGATTGTAATAGTAGCAACGAGAAAGTAAATAAGCGAGAACCAATATAGGAAAAGTTCGTAGGCATTGGATCGGTGATGGAGAATTATGTCGGATGTGGTTCATCATGTAACAATCATAACATAGGGTGACACATAACTAGCTCCAATTCATCAATGTAATGTAGGCATGTATTCCGAATATAGTCATACGTGCTTATGGAAAAGAACTTGCGTGACATCTTTTGTCCTACCCTCCCGTGGAAGCGGGGTCCTAATGGAAACTAAGGGATATTAAGGCCTCCTTTTAGCAGTACGGACCAAAGCATTAACACATAGTGAATACATGAACTCCTCAAGCTATGATCATCACGGGAGTGGTCCCATTATTGTCACTTTGGGGTTGCGGATCATAACACATAGTATGTGACTATAGACTTGCAAGATAGGATCAAGAACACACATATATTCATGCATAATAGGTTCAGATCTGAAAGCATGGCACTTTCGGGCCCTAGTGACAAGCATTAAGCATAGCAAAGTCATAGCAACATCAATCTCGTAACATAGTGGATACTAGGGATCAAACCCTAACAAAACTAACTTCGATTACATGATAGATCTCATCCAACCCATCACCGTCCAGCAAGCCTACGATGGAATTACTCACATCGCAGTGAGCATCATGAAATTAGTGATGGAGGATGGTTGATGATGATGACGGCGCATTTAATCCCCTCTCCGGAGCACCAAGCAGACTCCAGATCAGCCCTCCCGAGAGGTTTTAGGGCTTGGTGGCGGCTTCGTATCGTAAAACGCGATGATTTCTTCTCCTTGATTTTTTTCTCCCCGAAAGCAAATATATGGAGTTGGAGTTGAGGTCGGAGGAGCTTCAGGGGGCCCACGAGGTAGGGGGCGCGCCCTAGGGGGGAGGGAGCGCCCCCCACCCTCGTGGACAGGGTGTGGGCCCCCTGGTTTCATCTTTGCAAGGATTTTTATTATTTCCAAATAGGCGTTCCGTGGAGTTTCGTGTCATTCGAGAACTTTTGTTTCTGCACATAAATAACACCATGGAAAGTCTGCTGAAAACAGCGTCAGTCCGGGTTAGCTCCATTCAAATCATGCAAGTTAGAGTCCAAAACAAGGACAAATGTGTTTGGAAAAGTAGATACGACGGAGACGTATCAGCGGGCAAGGGGGTCACTCCGTCTGCACCCTCTCCTACCACTGACGGGAACAACCGCAACAATGGCGCTCGGTCCAAGGTGAGCCATCGCCATCCGGCCGCCCCCACCGCGGGAGCGACCGCGGCCCAAGTGCCTCCTCCCGGACGAGTCGACCAGACCGCTACGCTCGACGGAGCTGCTGACCCTCGAGCACCACCGCCACGCGACACCGCTGCCCAGGTGGTTGTTACACAGCTTCGTGGACTCGGCACCACCGCCGTTGCCACCAGGAGCCAGGCGACGGTGCGGTCGACGTCATCCACATCCGTGCCAAGCACAGCCACAGAGGCTATTGCGCGAGCTCAGTTGCTACTGAGGTTTCCACCCGCAGCCGAGCAGATGGATGAATGGCGTGCCACCATCCAGAGCCTGCTCAGTTTGCCGAAGCTGAGGGCACATGATGAGCTGGCTTACCACAACCTCTCCAAGCGACAACAACTGCCCGTACTGCTGGTCGAATGGAGGGGGCCATCCCCACGGACCAGTCCCCACCACGGCAGCTGACGCGGGCGCAGCTCAATCAAGACCCCAACTTTGACTCGATAGCCTCTTCTGACCCTCGAGCACATCTAGGCCAACGTTGTGCCCCAGAGGATAGGAGATGGGGAGACGCGCGTGTCGTCATAGATCGATGTCGCGGCAACCTCCGCCAGACCGATGGGTGTGATGGCCTCAACAACGACGAGCCCGCGCTCGGTATTGGAGGGTGCTTACCTTTCGTTGTCGGTTGCCCTGTCTTTACATGAGAGCTGCGGCAAGTCTGTTGGCCATCCGTTCGCACGTTCAAGCCAGAGATACCTGAGAAGTACGACAGGAGTCTGAACCCGGCAGACTTCTTGAGCATCTACACCATCGATGTTCAAGCTGCCGGTGGAAGAGATGAGAAGGTATTCGGCAACTACTTCCCGTTGGCCCTCATGTCCAATGTGACGTCTTGGCTGATGCACCTACCGGAGAACTCCATTTCGTCTCGGCGGACCTGTGCCATGAGTTCATCAGTGCCTTCACTGGTGGCCACCAAGAGCCCGGCAGGCCCAGCGACCTGCAACTTCTCCAGCAGTAGGAAGGAAAAACTCTCCGTAAGTATTTACAGAGATTCAGTAAAGTTCATAGGAATATTCCAAATATCCATCCGGCAGCCATTATAGCAGCCTTCCAGTCCAATGTGCACAACCGTTGCACTCGTTCTAAGATGAATGTGCGGTTTCCCAAGACTGTGAAGGAGCTATACACACAGGTGGATAAGTGTGCTTGGATGGAGGAAGGAAGGAAGTTGCCCGGAGAGGAGGATTGCATCAATGTTGATTGAAAGGATGAAGATGAGTCAACCAGTCAGAGAAAGGGCAAGAAGCATAGTAAGAAGCCAAGAGATAAAGCAGTGATGAATGTAGAAGGTTCGGGCACACCTAGTACCGGCAAGAAGGCCAAGGCTGAGGCCCCCGACAAGGAAGTTGCCGCTTGCACAACCTGCCGGGAAGCCGCTGCCGCCGAAAAAGCTGGGAAAGGAGATGGCCCGTACTGCAAGATCCACCGGACCAAGGGTCATGATCTTCAGGAATGTTTCCAAGTTGAGCAGCTTGTCAAGAAACAGAGAGCATAATATGATAAGCGTGACAAGGAAAAAGGACAGAATGCCACTGGCGGAAAGGGCCGAGGCGGTGAATAAAATCGCCCCGGCAAACCCTTTCGGAACCAAGGAAAACCCGCCAGGAGTCAAGAGAAGGAAGTTTGTGATGATGGGAGTGATGAAGGGAATGAAGAGGAAACCAGTGAGCAGGATTTTTAGAAGGCCACTAATGCCCTATGCGTTGATGGGGGTGCATCTTTGCATGCCTCCCACCACCAGCTCAAGCGATGGGAACGAGAGATCAATGTTGTGGAGCTAGCGCTAGAGGCTCGGAAATAGCTCAAATGGTCCTACGCGCCAATCATCTTTGATGACGAGGATCACCTTGGCCGCACCATCGTGATAGGATGCTTGCCGTTGTTGGTCTCCCCGACAATCCGCAACCTCAATGTCACCAAGATGTTAGTGGATGGCGGGGCCGGGTTAAATCTGATTTCCCCGGCAGTTATAAGCAAGCTTCAGATAGGAGAAGAAGAGCTAGATGTTGTCGGATGTGGGGTTCCGGCAAACCCTTAAGGTTCAAACACTAGGGTGCGCGTGAAGTCTTTCCCTCCTACCGATCTACGCCCTAGCTCGCTAAGATCTCGCGGATGAACTCGACGTACTCGGGACACAAAGAGACACGAGGTTTATACTGATTCAGGCCACCGTTGTGGTGTAATACCCTACTCTAGTGTGGTGGTTGTGGATTGCCTCTTGGGCTGATGAAGAACAGTACAAGGGAAGAACAGCCTCCTGAGGTTGAGGTGTTCTTGTGCTTGGTGTCTTAGCGGGTGAGAGCTGGGTGAATTGCTCGATGCCCCCTACTGTGGTGGATAGCTCTACTTATATAGGCCCTGGTCCTCTTCCCAAATATTGAGCAGGAAGGGAGCCAACAACGGCGGGCAAATTTGAAGGGGGACAGCTAGTACAAGCTATCCTGATAAAAGTGGTCTTCACCTGCGAAAGGCTCTGGTGGTGATGCTGTCTTGGGCTCCACGATGACCTCCATCTTGTCGTCCTCTTGGTCTTGGTCTCGTTGCACCAATATAGCAACCTTTGCCTGGTGCCTCGGTACTCCTCGCCTGCGCTGGCCTCCTTGGCACCAAAGAGGGAACAAGGACGCTCCGCACACTGGCGCCCACCTACCGCCCGCCTGGTGTCATTCGTCATAGCTCACGTCACGAGAACCTCGCGAGGTTTGGCCCTGCCTTGATATCTCCGCTCCTCGTGAGCCTGCCTAGTTAGGCCACTCCTGAGGAGGTCTTGCGTCATCCGCCTTGCGAGGGTCTTGGTTGCCTTGTTGACGAAGATGGGCCGTACAGCCTGTTGGCTTAGCCACGCCATAGGCCGCAGGCAGGCAGGTCCGGGGACCCCCGTTACCAGAACGCCGACAGTAGCCCCCGGGCCCAAGGTGCACTCGGTCTTGGTTTCACGGCGAAGCCAAGGGTCAAGTTTGGAGCACCGCGGGCCCCAAAAGCCAGCGGCCTCGGTTGACGCGTGGCGGTTGATTGGACGTGGGTGTCTTCGCTTCCCCATGCTGCCTCGGCAACTGCATGACTTGACAAACGCTAGTTAGCCTTCTTCCGCTATAAATGGGGAGGGGGCGGAGCCCCCGTCGCCCATCTCTTCCTCGCTTGCTTGCTTCTTCCTCCTCGCTCTATTGCTTGCAGTGCCACCGATGGCGCCACGAAGGAAGTTCTCTGCCGCCAAGAAGGGAAATGCTCCTCGCGAGGACGGCTCCCAGCGCCAAGCGTGATCGCGGCCGTCGCGCAAACGCAGCCGCGACCCCGCCGTGGCCCTTGTCGGCGGCGTCGTGGCACGCGGAGGGGATCGTCCCAACCATGGCGGTCTAGCTGACGAGGGGATGCTTGCAATGGTGGTGCGGCCTCCCCGTCCGCACTTCCATTCAGGGAAGTGTCGCCTAAGTTCGTCGTCTGGTCGGAGAACCCGGCCGACAACTGGCTCCAAGTTCCGCGCTTCTTTGTCGACGAACTGCGGGCCCCTGGTCCAGGCATGCTCTGGTTGCAAGCGGATGGTTGCTGCAGCAAGGCCTCTTGGGTCTCGGTCGAGACCTCCGCCGCCATAACATAGCCGGGCCACAGGCTGGCAGGCGTTCGCTTTGCATCTGCGGCTTTGGCGGCGGTGCAGCTCCACTTCAAATCTGACGGTGGATCGACCCTCTATGTGAGGTTGTTTGGGGAAGATGGTGCCGCGCGGGTGCTGCCCGTCTGAGCAGCAGTAAGGAGGTGCTCGGCCTTGGTGATGGTCGCGACGAGGATGAGGGCGAGCCTGCCCTCAGCGGCGACCATGTCTCTTCCAGCTACGGCGGCTCTTCCTTCGGCGACAGCTCCAGCAGTGGTGGCTACGACCAGCCGCTGTGCCACCGCGCCCGCTTCGATGGAGGCAGCGGGTCATCTCGTCGCCGCGCCTCCGTGAAGCGCGAGGAAGGGTCTGGTTAGGCTCGGGGCGTCGCTAAGGGCCTGCCTCCGCGGATTGCTGCAACGCCGCTTTGTTTAGCTCTTTTTTCCTGGTGTGTTCAGGACACCCTCTTCCTCATGAGGCGTTTATTTCGTTGTGTCCATCTTGCCTTGGTGGCCTGCATTAATTTAGGAACTGCAAAAAACTTGTCAAGAAGTGCGTTAGAAGGGTGATGTTCGCCCTGGCCTCGACCTTGCGCTTTGCGTCGCGGTACCCGTGGGGCACGGACTAGGAGAGGAGCGCCAGCCTTTGGGATCGAACGAGGGTGGCTCGCGAGAAGGCAGAGAGTAGAAAAATGCTCATGAGGCACCTTCCTAGCCCCTCATGAGGTATCGAAGAGAGAACACGAGCAAACCGAGCGGAAAATGCGGTAGAGGCTAGGGAATCAAATCAGCAAGGAACACCAGAGCAAACTTTGATTAAGGAAGCGAGCCAACTACGGAAAGCAAATGAAAAGCAGCGTCCGGCACCTAATCTAGTCTTCAAGTCTTCTCACCAGTAGCAGACTTAGTGCTGCCACTAGGCGTGGGCGGGAGCCCAGGCTGAGGCGGCGCTCTGAGACTCGGCGTGTACAACCCCAACTCATTATTACGTGAGAGTGTCACGGCGGCAATTCTTCACGAGCACCGGGCCTTCTTCACAGGCTCTGGGCCTTTCTTCACAGGCTCTGGGCCTTGCTTCATGGGTAGAACTTCCGGAGGTGCTGGATGTTCCAGGCGTTTTGGATAGGTTCCCGTTCTTGTGTCTCCATGCGCTGGCACCAGGCCTGGAGATGTGGACGACCTTGAATGGCCCCTCCCACATTGGTGAAAGCTTACGCAGCCCTTCCCTGGAGAGGACCCGCCTCAGGACGAGGTTGCCTACCTCGAGAGTCCTGGAGCGAACGTTGCGGCAGTGGTATCGCCACAGCGTTTGCTGGTACCTTGCCGCCCTCAATGCAGCTTCGCGACGACGTTCCTCCCCCAGCACGAGATCCATCCCCCGGTGGCGTCCTGCTGCGTTTCGTCGAATGCCAGGACCCGTGCGGAGCGATGCTTGACCTCGTGAGGAAGGACTGCTTCGGCTCCGTAGACGAGGAAGAATGGAGTCTCGCCCGTTGGCTTGGTAGCGGTGGTGCGGATGGACCAAAACACGGACTGGAGCTCGTCATGCCAGCCCGTACTGCAGGCCTCCAGCTTCTTCTTGAAGGTCCTGGTCTTGAGGCCCCTCAGGACATCTGCGTTGGCGTGCTCAGCCTGACCATTGCTCCTAGGGTGGGCCACCGAAGCGTAGCAGATCTGCGTTCCAAGGTTAGCACAGTAGGTTTTGAAGAGGTTACTTGTAAACTGCGAGCCGTTATCTGTGATGATGCGGTTGGGGACCCCGAAGCGTTTCACGAGGCCCTTGATGAACTTGTGGCGAGCGGCGGGATAATCGGAAGGCTTCCACTTCCGCCCACTTGGTGAACTTGTTGATGGCGACATAGAGATAGCGGTAGCCCCCTGGCGCCCGAGGGAACGGTCCTAAGATGTCCAGCCCCAAGACCGTGAACGGCCACGTGAGCGGGATGGTTTCAAGGCCCTAAGCTGGCTGATGTATTTGCTTGGCGTGGAATTGGCAAGCTTCGCAGGATTTCACCAGTTCGGCTATGTCGTTGAGTGCTGTTGGCCAGTAGAATCCACTACGAAACAACTTGCCGACAAGGGTTCGTGACGACGAGTGGTGTCCGCAGTCCCCGCCGTGTATGTCAATCAGCAATTCCCTTACTTGATCATTGGAGATGCAGCGCAGCGTGACATCGTTCGGCCGTTTCCTATATAACTCGTCATCTTGGATACAGTATGCCGTGGCTTGCCGAGCCACACGCTCCACGTCCTCTTCCTTCTCCGGCAGTGTCCCGTGCGTCAGATACTCCTTGAATTCCTTGGTCCAGCATTCCTCTTGGGGCTCGAGCACCAAGAGCAGCCGAGCTCCTGAGGTCGGGCCGCATGCCGGGGCTCCCATGGCAGGAGGCTGTGGGAGCTGCTCCCGAGGTTGAGTCGTGCTTGAAAGGGTTGGGGTGGCCGATGGCTTGAAGAGCCGCTCCTCAAAGACACCGAGCTCTTGCGGTTGCCGCTTGGATGCCCTCCTAGCGATGTCGTCGGCTTCCTTGTTGGTGCCCCGAGGCACGTGCTGCAGCTCCAGGCCCGAGAACTGTTTTTCCATCTTGTGCACCTCCGCGAGGTAGGACTCCATATTCTCGTCCTTTGGCTCGTACACCTTGTTGGAGAAGTTGACGAGGAGTTGCGAGTCGCCTCTGACGGTAAGGCGCTTCAACCCTAGAGCTGCCGCAGCCTTCAGGCGAGCTATGATGCCTTTGTATTCTTCGATATTGTTGGAGACCTTCTCGCCGTGCTGAAAGCAGAGTTGCACGGCGTAGTAGAGCTTGTCCTGGGTGGGTGAGATGAGCACTGCGCCAGCCCCCGCGCCCTGGTGCACGAAGGCACCATCGAAATACATGACCCAGCCGTCTGGAGCCTCGCTCCCTGGGGAGGTAGACCGGTCTTCGCCTTCCTCAAGTGTCGGGGCATCCGTCCATTCTTCCACAAAGTCAACGAGCGCGGCCCCCTTGATGACCCTGGTAGTGCTAAACTCCAACTGGAATGCTTGCAGCTCGATATTCCACTCAGCGACCCTTCCAGCTGAATTAAGGCTCCTGTGCATCCTCTCCAATGGGTAGGCTGAGACGACCTTGATCGGGTGCCCCTGGAAGTAGTGTCGTAGCTTGCGTGAGGCTACCAAGAGTGCGAGCAGGAGCTTCTGAGGCATGGGGTAGCGTGCCTCGCGTCTCGTAGTACGGTGCTGACGAAGTACATCGGGTGTTGTCAGGACCGGATTTCTGGGATATTATTTTCCAGAAAATGGCCCTTGTGTTCATCAGCCCAGGATTCTTTGTAGGTGATGAGGCACCAACAATCTGAAATTCCAAGCAAAATGCAAAATATGTAGTACAAGACCATTATGGTCTATGGTACAACAAATGGTTTCTAGTGGTTGATGGCGGAGCGGTTTGTGGATCATCAGCGTCTATGGTACTCCATTTCCCACGGGAACAGCTGACCGAGGTTAACTCGTATCTTGGCGAGGCTGCTATCACCATTGCTTAGGTTCGGGGCTGTCATCACGTCGCTCCTCTCCATGCAAGAAATCTGGCCAAGACAATAGCGAGGGACAAGCCGATGAGTACTTTGAATGTACTCATAAACATTATGAACACGGGTATAATATAACAAATGCTAATCATGCTCTGAAATGTTCTATGATCATAACGTTAGTCATAAAATAAAATCCTTGATGCATGCAAGCAGGTTATTTGTATGCAACATGAATATGAAATAACAGAGTAGTAATAAGATGCACCAATCGGGTGTCTGAATCGACGCCTCAAAAGGATAGTAAATAACGAGCATGCCTCAATCGGGCGTCACCACATAAAGGGCTTGTAAAGTAAATAAATAACAGCATGCCACAGACGGGCGTCTGAGCGACACCACATAAAGGGCTTATAAAGTAAATAATTAACAAGCAGGCCACAGTCGGGCATCTCAGTGACACCACATAAAGGGCTTATAAATAATAGAAATAACAAGCATGCCACAGTCGGGCGTCTCAGCGACACCACATAAAGGGCTTATAAGGAAACAATTACAGTGAATATCCAAGAGGTATAACCGTCCTAGGGATATTCAATAATTCAAATAATATAAGGGGTTAGTCCATAATAATAATCATCATAATCATCACAAGTCACAAGTCATGATCCATGTTTTTGTTTAGCAGTTTCTCCTCCGAAGACCGACACTAAGACCGACACTTGACCCATCCCAGACTATAGTCCTTAACCATGGACACGGCTATTCGAATAGATTTAATCTCTGCAGAGGGTGTACTCTTTACCCACGAGTAACGGATCCCTCTAGTCCATCGGGACTAATTCCGTCTACGGTCTTTTAATTGAAAACACACCTGACTTGCACACTCCAGCTTAACTTACCGTTGTCAGGAATCACCCACGACACCTGTCAAGCAAAACTCTAAGGGGGGAGGCTACAACCTCGAATAGCATGGGATCAAATTTATATCGCGCGCTCCAAGGGGTGCCCCCCTCTCAGTCCCAACCGGAAACACCCATGCCCCCGGACCAGGTGGCCTGCCTACCGGATGTAGCTGGTATCTTCCACCATGGCCTCTCTGTACGGTGTGTGCCAAAAAAGGGGTTGACAACTTACTGAACCGTATGCTACCTGTGGCAGGGACAAGTGGTAGTACAAAACAAGTATGGGGGTTACTGGAACAAGACTCGATCTACGGTCGACTCAGGAGGTTTAACAAATTCCCTGCATGATATGTATAACAAATATATTTCAACCAACAAAATCACCACTCATTCTACCTTACTATGCCATACCAGACATAACCGTCCCGACGAAGACCGGAGACAAGCTCACACCTACCCAAGGCAAAGGCTTTCTCGGAATTCTTTCCAGCATGCATGCAAGGCATACGAGGATGATTACTATCTCAAGTATATCCATTTCCATTAGCAAGGAAATCTTCAATATGCATTCTTGCAAGTGATCGTATCACCACAAAAAAAATAACGAGTTCTCCGTATTAAGGTGCTGTTATAATCGTGTCCACCAACACAAAAAAATATTATGCTAGGGGTCAGAATGCTTGCCCTCAAGAGTATGCAAATGGGGTGTGCCTTTTGAAAGTTGACTTCTTCTTCAAAAACCTAATTTTGAAAACAGTACAAAAAAGTTGTCTGGATTTTTTTTCAAATAAGTCTGAAAATAAACTAGACTAAATTTGAGAGAGGTAGGAAAAAGAATCAACTCATTTGGAGTTTTATTTTAAAAGATATAGCCAGTCAAAGTTTTGGTCAGATTCTGTTTTTTAAATAAAACTGAAAAAAGAAACATTTCAGAAAGAGTACACGTCGAAGACGTACTTTGCTTTTACGTCTTCACTTAAACCACGTGGACGGCGAGGTCAGCGGCAGATGGGTCGGGGGCCCACTCGTCGAGTTTGACCGGTCTCCCCGCCTTCCCTCTTCTTTGGCGAGCAGGCGGAGCTCAGCGATCTTCCCAGCGAGCAGCGGCTCCTCGAGGCATCGAAGGCGGGATGGATCCGCCAGCCCAGGCGGTCCTCCCGGTGGTCGTTAGGTAGGTGGGGACGAAGGAGTCGCGGCGGCGAGCTCCTTGAGCGGAGTAACCGAACGATTGGGGATTTAGGCTATGGTGGCTTCCGATCATGGCTGAGGGTTTGGGCGGCTCCGCACGATCCAGGGGAGTCGGGTGGTGGCATCGGACAGGCACGGGAGGCCCTGGTTGTGACGCATGGTGCTGGGGCGTGGCAGCGGCCGAACCAGCCGGAGTCGGGAAGGCGGCTTCCCAAGCGATTCTTGGCGTGGGGGCCGAGGATGGCTGAGGCTGCACGAGTGGCGGGGCGAGCAGGGGCCCCTACTTATAGCGCGGCTAGGTTGGTTCGAGGTGGCCGTGGATAGGATCGTCGGCGACCGCCGTTCACGTAACTGCGGGGCATCGTGGCGGCGGCCAGGCGCTTGCGGACAAGCTTGTGGATGAGCTCGATCTGCTCCCGAGGGTAGCTGGCGCCTTGGGGTGGCTCGGCGGCGCGGATCCAGGCGAGAGAGCCTTGTGGCGACCGCTAACCGCCGTGGTGACGACACGGTGGCGCCGTGGGGGCGCCGAGGCGAGCCCGGCGTGTTAGCAGTGGATGAGGTCGGGGTGTGGCTCTGCAGGCGAGCAAAAGCCGAAGCGGCGGCGACAGCGGCTCGGGTGCCGCCGCGTGCAAAAACGCAGCTCTGCAGCGCCAGAGCACGCCCACCAGGTGTTCGACGAAAAGCCAGGGCTTGCTAGGAGGCTAGGGTGGAGCCGACGTTTAACATGATTAGGTTAGGGTAGTCTAGAGGCTTAGTGGACAAGGTGGTTAGGCAAAGCAAGTAGGTCCAGTGTGCAAACTAAAACTCATGTCAAATCTGACCATGCACACAAGGTGCTTGAGAGAATGCCACATGCACCTAGGCACTTCTTGGGTTGGCCAAACTTTCCATATTGGAGTCTCTTTAGATGTAGGTGAGGATGGCAAGGTCATTTGGGCAAAACCAGAAACTTGCTAGTGCAAGTTTTGCAAAACTTCAGTTCTGAACAGAAGGTAAATGGCATCATTTCATGGACTAAACATACTCCAATGGGTCCATTCTCCTGGACTTAAGGGTTTGGTAGGGTGGTCTACAAGCAGGAGAAAGAATCAAGGGGAAAAGGGCAAGCAAAAATATGGTTGCAGTACAAATCACCAAGTTGAACCAGAATGAAGATGAGGTTGATTTACTCAAATTTTTCAAAGAACATCAATGGGTTTTTGCATAAAGATGAATAATATACTCCTACTGCCATCCCCTAATTTTGGTGGAAGTTTTAAAGAAATATTTAAATAGGTTGTAGTGCAAAAGTGCAACTGGACCAGATTTTAAAACTTGTGGTAAAACTCAAAATTTCCAAATGACTAAGGAATATTTTTGCACAAAAGTGATTTAGGGACATCATATGTCATCCCCAAATTTTGGTGGGATTTTTAAATGAATTTATCAAAGGGTTGCAGTGCAAATGGGACCCTAAAACTTATGAAAAACTATTTTAGAGAAATAAAGCTCAGGGAAAAATATTTATATAAATAATCTCACTGATAAAAGAATTGTTTTATTTGAGAGGGTAAACAAGTCCAATAATAATTGGAAAGTTTTTACTTGGGGTGAAAACTCCACAACTTAAAAGAAAAGAGAGGTTCTGAGATCAAAAATAAATACAGAAATATAAAAATTTGAAGTTCCTGGCAAAATTTTAACAAACACAACATGGTTAATTTTTTGGGGCGTTACAACACTACCCCCCCCCCCCTTAAGAAAAATCTCGTCCTCGAGATTTGCTAAGGGTTGTTTTGGAAATATCATTCCTGTTAGTTGAAACTGAAAAGTTTACTCATAGCACAAATTTTTGTGTCGTCGAGGTTGGTTTTTGGTAGCTATGCTTGGGATAAAAAAATGCAACCGTACACCAACATACTCATGCATGGCTACTATTAAAAACAGGGTCGCACAAGCAAACAACATTTAATTATGGTGATACAGGGTCACACAATTTACAGGGCGTGGGCATACCAAGACTCGGTACTATTCGAGTGACTTTAGTCTACCTCGTTAATATCTAAGCGGGCGTGCCTTGTGGACGTCGAGGCTTCTCCACGGTTTTCACCATTGGGATTAGCTGGAGGGGGTTGAGGGGCTGCAGGGTTGGGGTAGCGATGATGACCATCCCTGGGATTGATGGCCACAATCCCGTTGGAGCGTGTTCCCAAAAGGCGACGAAGCACTTCTGGGGACATCAAGGTGTTTTGGTCGATGACTGGGGCAGACCTCAAATACCCGACCGGTTGTTCGAACAGCACGACTGGGTTGTCGACGTTGGGCTCATCTTCTCCTCTCGCCGGGGCTCGGCGTATCAATTCTCCACGAGCTGCGATCAGATCAAGAGTGATTTGATCGAACAGATCCTCTAGTGCACTTACATAGCGCACCAGATGCAACAATGCAGGATCCGTCTCGTGATTTCCGTTGGCAACCTGGGGTGGCCTACTATACCCGTCACGGCTGGGGTAGTAGTAGAACGAGCGACAGTTAACTCTGGGCGACAAGTGACGGAGTTGAACTACAGCCTCTCGAGCAGCTAGTTGGATGGCTTGCGGCTCAAAGGAAGTTTTCCTTCCGGTGAACCTGTAAGGGCGTTCTGGCGACAGACCCCTACCATAGATATGCACGGTGGCCCAGAATTGACGGCTTTCACCGCTCATGGGTCCTTGGTACACAACATATTCTGGGGGCTCTTCTAATGCAAGGCACGGCGGGTGAGGTTCGCGAGCACGGTCACAAAACATCCAAGGTTGGTTGCTGTGGTCTCATTGTGCACTATGGGGCCAGGCGTTATAGCTCGGTTTGGGGAAAGAGTTTGTGCTGTGCTATGTTGAGGCTAGCGTGCCCTTTTTATAGAAAAAGGGGACGGAGTCTTCCTTCGCACGCTTGCGAATGGGATAATTTAGGGGTCGGTTACTGGCGCGTGATCGACAGGCTAGGCTGAAAGGTTGGGCACCGACTGCCAAAGGTGTCGGGGTCACTGTGTGGCTATCTTGCGCGAGAAGCTTGGTCGGGGTTAGGTTATGGTCTGGTGGGTTGGCTAACCTAGGTTTATTGACCAGGCTGAGATAGGATTAGCCAATGGACAGCCTGGCTCTGATACCAAGATTGTCATGACCGGATTTCCGGGATATTATTTTCCAGAAAATGGCCCTTGAGCTCATCAGCCCCAGGATTACTATTAGCTGATGAGGCACCAACTTGATACAGAAATTCCAAGCAAAATGCAAAATATGTAGTTAAAGACCATTCTGGCCTATGAGTACAACAAATGGTTTCTAGTGGTTGATGGCGGAAGCGGTTTGTGGATCATCAGCGTCTATGGGACTCCATTTCCCACAGGAACAGCTGACCAGGTTAACTCCTATCTTCGCGAGGCTGCTATCACCATTGCTTAGGTCCCGGGGCTGTCATCACGTCACTCCTCTCCATGCAAGAAATCTGGCCAAGACAATAGCCAGGGACAAGCCAGTGAGTACTTTGAATGTACTCGCAAACATTATGAACACGGGTATAATATAACAAATGCTAATAATGCTCTGAAATGTTCTATGATCATAACGTTAGTCATAAAATAAAATCCTTGATGCATGCAAGCAGGTTATTTATATGCAACATGAATATGAAATAATAGAGTAGTAATAAGATGCACCGATCGGGTGTCTGAAGCGATGCCTCGAAAGGATAGTAAATAACGAGCATGCCTTAATCGGGCGTCTGAGCGACACCACATAAAGGGCTTGTAAAGTAAATAAATAACAGCATGCCACAGCCGGGCGTCTAAGCGACACCACATAAAGGGCTTATAAAGTAAATAATTAACAAGCAGGCCACAGTCGGGCGTCTCAGCGGCACCACATAAAGGGCTTATAAATAATAGAAATAACAAGCATGCCACAGTCGGGCATCTTAGCGACACCACATAAAGGGCTTATAAGGAAACAATCACAGTAATATCCAGGAGGTAGAACCGTCCCAGGGATATTCAGTATTTCAAATAATATAAGGGGTTAGTCCATAATAATAATCATCATAATCATCACAAGTCACAAGTCATGATCCATGTTCTGGTTTAGCAGTTTCTCCTCCGAAGACCGACACTAAGACCGACACTTGACCCATCCAAGACTGTAGTCCTTAACCATGGACACGGCTATTCGAATAGATTTAATCTCTGCAGAGGGTGTACTCTTTACCCACAAGTAACGGATTGCTTTAGTCCATCGGGACTAATTCCGTCTACGGTCTTTTAATTGAAAACACACCTAACTTGCACACTCCAGCTTAACTTACCGGTGTCTGGAAACACCCACGACACCTGTCAAGCAAAACTCTAAGAGGGGAGGCTACAACCTCGAATAGCATGGGATCAAATTTATATCGCGCTCTCTAAGGGGTGCCCCCCTCTCAGTCCCAACCGGAAACACCCATGCCCCTGGACCAGGTGGCCAGCCTACCAGATGCAGCCGGTATCTTCCACCATGGCCTCTCTGTACGGTGTGTGCCAAGAAAGGGGTTGACAACTTACTGAACCGTACCCTACCTGCGGCAGGGACAAGTGGTAGTACGAAACAAGTATGGGGGTTACTGGAACAAGACTCGATCTACGGTCGACTCAGGAGGTTTAAAAAATTCCCTGCATGATATGTATAACAAATATATTTCAACCAACAAAATCACCACTCATTCTACCTTATTATGCCATACCGGACATAACCGTCCCGACGAAGACCGGAGACAAGCTCACGCCTACCCATGGCAGAGGCTTTCTCGGAATTCTTTCCGGCATGCATGCAAGGCATGCGAGGACGATTACTATCTCAAGTATATCCATTTCCAATAGCAAGGAAATCTCCAATATGCATTCCTGCAAGTGACCGTATCACCACAAAAAAAATAACGAGTTCTCCGTATTAAGGTGGTGTTATAATTGTGTCAACCAACACACAATAATATTATGCCAGGGGTCAGAATGCTTGCCTTCAAGAGTATGCAAGTGGGGTGTGACTTTTGAAAGTTGACTTTTCTTCAAAAACCTATTTTTGAAATTATTCAAATTAACACATAGTTTCGAAATAGTACAAAAAAGTTGTCTGAATTTTTTTTCAAATAAATCTGAAAATAAACTAGACTAAATTTGAGAGAGGTAGGAAAAAGAATCAACTCATTTGGAGTTTTATTTTAAAAGATATAGCCAGTCAAAGTTTTGGTCAGATTCTGTTTTTTTTAATAAAACTGAAAAAAAAGAAAAACGTTTCGGAAAGAGTACACGTCGAAGACGTACTTTGCTTTTCCGCCTTCACTTAAACCACGTGGACCGGTGCGGGGTCACTGACAGTGGGTCCGGGGGGCGCACTGGTCAGGTTTGACCGGTCTCCCTCGCCTTCCCTCTCCTTTGGTCGAATGGAGGCAGAGGTCCGGCGATCTTCGCCGGCGAACGATGGCTCCTCGAGGGCATCTGAGGGCTCGGATGGATCCGCCAGTCCAGGGCGGTCCTCCCGGTGGTCGTTAGGTAGGTGGGGACGAAGGGAGTCGCCGGCGGCGAGCTCCGCGGCGGAGGTAGCTTCGGGCACGATTGGGGATTTAGGCTATGGTGGCTTCCAATCATGGCTGAGGGTTTGGGCGGCTCCGCACGATCCAGGGGAGTCGGGTGGTGGCGTCGGACGGGCAGGGGAGGCCCTGGTTGTGATGCATGGCACTGGGGCGTGGCGGCGGCCGAACCGGCCGGAGTCGGGGAAGATGGCTTCCCCCTGACGATTACTGGCCGTGGGGGCTTCGAGGGGATGGCCTGAGGCTGCCTGAGTGGCTGGACGAGCCCGGGGCCCCTACTTATAGCGCGGCTAGGTCGGTTCGCGGTGGCCGTGGATAGGATCATCGGCGACCGCCGTTCTGTAGCTTGCAGGGCATCGTGGCGGCGATGGGCGCTTGCGGACAAGCTTGTGGATGAGCTCAGTATGCTCCCGAGGGCAGCTGGCGCGCTGGGGTGGCTCGGGCGGCGCCGTCTGGGGCAGGAGCCCACTGTGGCCGGCCGCTAGCCGCCGTGGCCGACCTGACGGTGGTGCCGTAGGGCGCCAGGGGCGGGCTGGCGTGTTCTGGCGAGTGGATGAGGTCGGGGTGTGGCTCTGCAGGCGAGCAAAAGCCAGGGGCGCGGGGCGAGCAAACGCGGCGGCTCGGGTGCACGCATGTGCAAAACGCGCGCTCTGGCCGCGCCCAGAGCACGCCCACCAGGTGTTCGACGAAAAGCCAGGGCTTGCTAGGAGGCTAGGGTGGAGCCGGGGTTTAACAGGATTAGGTTAGGGTAGTCTAGAGGCTTAGTGGACAAGGTGGTTAGGCAAAGCAAGTAGGTCCAGTGTGCACACTAAAACTCATGTCAAATCTGACCATGCACACAAGGTGCTTGACAGAATGCCACATGCACCTAGGCACTTCTTGGGGTGGCCAAACTTTCCAGATTGGGGTCTCTTTAGATGTAGGTGAGGATGGCAATGTCATTTGGGCAAAACCAGAAACTTGCTAGTGCAAGTTTTGCAAAACTTTAGTTCTGGACAGAAGGTAAATGGCATCATTGCATGGACTAAACATACTCCAATGGGTCCATTCTCCTGGACTTAAGGGTTTGGTAGGGTGGTCTACAAGCAGGAGAAAGAATCAAGGGAAAAAGGGCAAGCAAAAATATGGTTGCACTACAAATCACCAAGTTGAACCAGAATGAAGATGAGGATGATTTACTCAAATTTTTCAAAGAACATCAATGGGTTTTTGCATAAAGATGAATAATATACTCCTACTGCAATCCCCTAATTTTGGTGGAAGTTTTAAAGAAATATTTAAATAGGTTGTAGTGCAAAAGTGCAACTGGACCAGATTTAAAAACTTGTGGTAAAACTCAAAATTTCCAAATGACTAAGGAATTTTTTTGCACAAAAGTGATTTAGGGACATCATATGTCATCCCCAAATTTTGGTGGGATTTTTAAATGAATTTGTCAAAGGGTTGCAGTGCAAATGGGACCCTAAAACTTATGAAAAACTATTTTAGAGAAATAAAGCTCAGGGAAAAATATTTATATAAATAATCTCACTAATAAAAGAATTGTTTTATTTGAGAGGGTAAACAAGTCCAATAATAAATGGAAAGTTTTTACTTGGGGTGAAAACTCCACAACTTAGAAGAAAAGAGAGGTTCTGAGATCAAAAATAAATCCAGAAAAATAAAAAATTTAAGTTCCTGGCAAAATTTTAACAAACACAACATGGTTAAATTTTTGGGGTGTTACAGGTGTTCGACAAGGGCTAGCGCACTGTCGGGGCTCGGGTCCTGCGGAGATTGGGGCATCTCCTGAGGTGGAGGGGTTCCTGAGACTTGACTGTCCTCAGGAGCTCGGGCGACGTTGTCCTGCCGAGCTTGGTCTCCTACCGCTGATGTCTTTGCTGCGCCTTCCTGACTCTGCATCGCTTCAGCTCCGGCTCGGCGCGGCGCGCCCTTGGATTGGCACTCCTCCCGGACGGCCACTAGCGCCGCGCTGGCGGAGTACGGGCTGGCGGCAAGGTAGAGTACCTGAGGCTCTAGAGGCCGTGGTGCCACCATCACCGGGGGGCTGGTAAGGTATTTCTTGAGGTCTTGGAAGGCCTGATCGGCCTCCGGGGTCCACTCGAACGGGCCCTTCTTCTTCATGAGCTTGAAGAAGGGTAAGGCACGCTCTCCCAGCTTGGGGATGAAACGCCCTAATGCGGTCACCCGCCCTGCAAGCTTTTGCATCTCTTTGAGGGTCTCTGTCGGGCTCATGTGTCCTCGATGGCCTTGATCTTCTCCGAGTTCGCCTCGATCCCACTGTGGGACACGAGGAATCCCAGCAGATTGCCGGAGGGGACACCGAACACGCACTTCTCCGGGTTAAGCCTCAAGTTCACCTGGCGTAGGCTCTCGGAGGTTTCCTCCAAGTCTTGAATCAATGTCCTTGCCTCGCGAGACTTTACCACTACGTGGGTGAACAACTTCTTCTTCTTGGTAGGCACGGCCTCCTTGGCATCAGGGGTACCAGCGCCGGCGGGCTGTGATGCTGCCACGGTCTTGAAGGCGAGCCTGAGCACCGTCACGGCCTCCTTAGTGTCCCCTTTGATGGTGAGGACGCCCTTGCTTCCTGGCATCTTCATGAGGTTATCATCCGGATGAGTCGCCACCATGAACTGAGCGAGAGCTGGGTACCCGAGGATGGCGTTGTATGGTAGACCGATGCGGGCAATGTCGAAGTCCACCAGCTTGGTGCGGTAGTTGTCGCATGTGCCGAAGGTGACAGGGAGGCGGATCTGCCCCAGAGAGTGGGCAGCTCCACCACCCACTCCCGAGAAGGGCTTGCTGAGGCTGTGCCGCTCGAGTGGTACGTGAAGAATCCTGAAGGCTTCTACGGAGAGAAAGTTGAGGCCGGCACCGCCATCAATGAGGGTCTTGGTAACGACCATGTTGCAGAAGGTGGGCATGCAGAGCATTGGGAGCATCCCAGAGCCGGCGGTGGAGTCGGGGTGGTCTTCTGAGCCGAAGGTGAGGTCGGCCACTGGCACGGCCCAACCCGACAGAGTCCCCGGGCGCTTGGAGGCGGCCCTGATCTGACAAAGGAACGGCTTGACGTGGCGGTCTGAAGGTGGTGCTTGAGAGCCGCCCAGCAGGGCCGCGATGGCGGGGTGCGCCGGCACCGCGTAGCGAGCGGCGAAGAGGTCACAGAGTTCTTCCCAGGAGGCCACCGTGGACCCCGGGAAGTTGAGCAACCAGGCGCGCGGCTCGCCGGGGAGGGCCATGGGGAACCAGTTGGCCATGATCTTGTCATCGCCTCCGGCTTTGAGGACAGCCTCCTCGTACGCCAGCAGGAACATCGTCGGGTCCACCGCGCCGTCGTAGCGCGGCGGCATCTCTGGCTTGAACTTGGTCGGCCACCGCACTCGGCGTAGGGCGGGGGCCAGGGCTCGGTACCCAGACACCACGCTGTCGGTGTCGGCCATAGAGGTGGATGGTGGGGCACCTGCCATGCGGGCGAAGTGCGGCGGCGGGGGCACAGGTTGGTGGAGAGGAGCTCCAACGCACCCCTACCTGGCGAGCCAAATGTCGGATGTGGGGTTCCCGCAAACCCTTAAGGTTCGAACACCGGGGTGCGCGCGAAGTCTTTCCCTCCTACCGATCTACGCCCTAGCTCGCTAAGATCTCGCGGACGAACTCGATGAACTCGGGACACAAAGAGACACGAGGTTTATACTGGTTCGGGCCACCGTTGTGGTGTAATACCCTACTCCAGTGTGGTGGTGGCGGATTGCCTCGTGGGCTGATGAAGAACAGTACAAGGGAAGAACAACCTCCTGAGGTTGAGGTGTTCTTGTGCTTGGTATCTTAGCGGGTGAGAGCTTGGTGAATTGCTCGATGCCCCTACTGTCGTGGGTAGCTCTACTTATATAGGCCTTGGTCCTCTTCCCAAATATTGAGCAGGAAGGGGGCCACCAACGGCGGGAAAATTTGAAGGGGGACAACTAGTACAAGCTATCCTGACAAAAGTGGTCTTCGCCTGCGGAAGGCTCTGGTGGTGACGCCGTCTTGGGCTCCACGATGACCTCCGTCTTGCTGTCTTCCCAGTCTTGGTCTCGTTGCACCTATATAGCAACCTTTGCCTAGTGCCTCGGTACTCCTCGCCTGCGCTGGCCTCCTTAGCACCAAAGAGGGAACAAGGACGCTGCGCGCGCTGGCGCCCTCCTGCCACCCGCATGGTGTCGTTCGTTGTCGGTGTTCTGGGAACGGGGGTCCCCAGACCTAGCTGCCTGCGGCCAACGGCGTGTCTAAGTAGCGGGCCGTACGGCCCATCTTCATCAACAAGGCATCCAAGAGATTCGCGAGGGTCCAAGCCTCGCGAGGCGAACGACACAAGACTTCCTCTGGAGTGGCCTAGCCAGGCGGCCTCACGAGGAGCGGAGATATCAAGGCGGGGCAAACCTCATGAGGGACTTGTGACGTGAGCCATGACGAGAAGTGCAGGGCGGGTACCAGGCGGGCGCCAGGTGGGCGCAGCTTCCCATTTCCACTTTGGTGCTAAGGGGGCATGCGCAGACGATGAGTACCGAGGCATCAGGCAAAGGTTGCCATATTGGTGCAACAAGACCAAGACCAGGAGGACGGCAAGGCGGAGGTCATCATGGAGCCCAAGGCGGCGTCATCCTAGTGCTTTTCACAGGCGAAGACCGCTTTTCTCAGGATAGCTTGTACTAGCTGTCCCCCTTCAAATTTGCCCGCCGTTGTTGGCTCCCTTCCCGCTCAATATTTGGGAAGAGGACGAGGGCCTATATAAGTAGAGCTAGCCACCACAGTAGGGGCATATGATCTTAGCTTGATCCAATCCGATCGAGAGCCTAGCCACAAGACACCTCAACCTTAGGAGGTTGTTCTTCCCTTGTACTGTTCATCATCAGCCCAAGAGGCAATCGATCCACCACCACACCGGAGTAGGGTATTACACCACAACGGTGTCCCGAACCAGTATAAACCTCGTGTCTCTTTTTGTGTTCTGAGTTCGGCGAGTTCGTCCGCAAGATCTTAGCGAGCTTGAGCGTAGATCGGTAGGAGGGAAAGACTTCGCACGCACCCCAGTGTTCGAACCTTAAGGGTTTGCCAGAACCCCTCATCCGACATTTGGCGCGCCAGGTAGGGGTGCACCGGAGCTTCTCTCTGCCAATCTGTGCCATGCTCCGCCGTACCTCGCTCTCATGGCAGGTGCGCCGCCATCCCCTTCTGCGACCGGCACCAATAGCAGGGAGTCCGGGTACCGAGCCCTGGCTCCCGCCCTGCGGCGAGTACAGTGGCCAACCAAGTTCAAGCCAGGGATGCCGCCACGTTACGACGGCGCGGTGGATCCGGCGCCATTCTTGCTGGCGTACGAGGAGGCCGTCCTTGAAGCTGGAGGCGATGACGAGATCATGGCCAACTGGTTCCCCATGGCCCTCGCCGGCGAGCCGCGCGTCTAGCTGCTCAACCTCCCAGGGTCCATGGTGGCGTCCTGGAAAGAACTCCGCAACCTCTTCGCCAGCGCACCATGCCGTCACCGCACTGCTAGGTGGCTCCCAAGCGCCGCCTTCAGATCGCCACATCAAGCCTTTTCTCCGTCAGATCGGAGCAGCCTCCAAGCGCACGGGGGCTCCGCCGGGTTGGGCCTCGCCGGAGGCTGACCTTACCTTCGACTCGGAAGACCACCCTGGATCCACCACCGGCTCCGGCATACTCCCAATGCTCTGTACACCTACCATTTGCAACATGTCCATCACCAAGACCCTCATCGATGGCGGTGCCAGCCTCAACTTGCTCTCCATGGAAGCCTTCGGTCTCCTCCACGTGCCGCCCGAGAGGCTCAACCTCAGCAAGCCTTTTTCGGGAGTAGGCAGCGGAGCTGCCCATTCTCTGGGGCAAATCCGCCTCCCGGTCACCTTGGGCACGCGCAACAACTACCGCACTGAGCTGGTGGACTTTGAAATCGCCCGCATTTGTCTCCCGTACAATGCCATACTCGGGTACCCGGCTCTTGCTCAGTTCATGGCGGCGACTCACCCGGCCTACAACCTCATGAAGATGCCAGGGAGCAAGGGCGTCCTCACCATCAAGGGGGACACTAAGGAGGCAGTGACGGCGCTCAGGCTCGCCTTCATGATCGCAGCAGTGGCACAGCCGGCCGATGCCAGCACGCCCGAGGCCAAGGAGACCGCGCCCGCCAAGAAGAAGCAGTTGTTCACCCAAGACAAGGCAGAGACCAAGCAGGTGCCGGTTGACGAGGACGGGTCTTCGGGAGCCTCCTTTACCATAGGGGCCAGTCTCGACCCGGGACAAGAAGAAGCCCTGGTGAGGTTTTGCACGCGAACAAGGAAATATTCGCGTGGGAGCCCAATCAGCTGGTAGGGTTCCCAAGGGAGGTGATCCAGCATCATCTAAGGGTGTGCCCCAACATGCGCCCCGTGAACCAGCGGGCGAGACGGCAGTCCGCCGAGAAGCAGGCCTTCATCGTCCAAGAGACGTGCAAGCTAGAGGCGGCTGGCACCATTCGAGAAGTTCGATACCCTGATTGGCTGGCGAACCCCGTCGTGGTGCCAAAGAAAGATGGGAAGGAACGGATGTGCGTCGACTTCACCAACCTCAACAAAGCCTGCCCCCAAGATCCGTTACCTCTTCCGCGCATCGATCAAATCGTCGACTCCACCGCCGAGTGTGATTTGCTATGTTTCCTGGATGCGTTCTCTGGATACCATCAGATCAAGATGGCGGTGGAGGATGTGGAGAAGACAGCCTTCTTGACACCATGTGGGGTGTATTTCTACACCTGCATGCCTTTCGGCCTCCACAACGCGGGCGCAACCTTTCAACGACTGATGCACATCGCCTTGGGGCGGCAGCTCGAGAGGAACACAGAGGCCTACGTCGATGACATAGTAGTCAAATCTCGTGAGGCAAGGACATTGATTCAAGACCTGGATGAGACCTTTGAAAGCTTGCGCCGGGTTAACCTGCGGCTTAACCCGGAGAAGTTCGTGTTCGGTGTCCCCTCCAGCAAGCTACTAGGGTTCCTCGTATCCCATAGAGGGATCGAGGCGAACCCGAAAAATATTAAGGCCATTGAAGACATGAGCCCACCACAGACCCTCAAGGAGATGCAGAAGCTAGCAGGGCGGGTGACCGTGTTAGGGCATTTCATCTCCAAGCTAGGCGAGCGCGCCTTACCCTTCTTTAAGCTCATGAAGAAGAAGGGCCCCTTTGAGTGGACCCCGGAGGCCGACCAGGCCTTCCAACTCAAGAGATACCTCACCAGCCCCCCGGTGATGGTGGCGCCATGGCCTCTCGAGCCCCTGGTGCTCTTGGTGCTACTTTGAAGCACAAGTGTGGTAAAAGGATAGTAGCATTGTCCCTTCTCTCTTTTTCTCTCATTTTTTTATTTGGGCCTTTTCTCTTTTTTTTATGGCCTCTTTTTTTCATTTTTCTTTTTTTTTCGTCCGGAGTCTCATCCCGACTTGTGGGGGAATCATGGTCTCCATCATTCTTTACTCACTTGGGACAATGCTCTAATGAATGATGATCATCACACTTTTATTTACTTACAACTCAACAATTACAACTCGATTCTTAGAACAAAATATGACTGTATATGTATACCTTCGGCAGTGTACCGGGATATGCAATGATTCATGAGTGACATGTATGAAAGAATTATAAAAGGTGGCTTTGCCACAAATACGATGTCAACTACATGATCATGCTAGCAATATGACAATGATGGAGCGTGTCATAATAAATGGAACGGTGGAAAGTTGCATGGCAATATATCTCGGTATGGCTATGTAAATGCCATGATAGGTAGGTATGGTGGCTGTTTTGAGGAAGATATATGATGGGTGTATGATACCGGCGAAAAGTGCGCGGTATTATAGAGGCTAGCAATGGTGGAAGGATGGGAAAAAGTGCGTATAATCCATGGACTCAACATTACTCATAAAGAACTCATATACTTATTGCAAAAATCTAGAAGTTATCAAAGCAAAGTATTATGCGCATGCTCCTAGGGGGATAGATTGGTAGGAAAAGACCATCGCTCGTCCCCGACCGCCACTCATAAGGAAGACAATCAATAAATAAATCATGCTCCGAGTTCATCACATAACGGTTCACCATACGTGCATGCTACGGGAATCACAAACTTCAACACAAGTATTCTTTAAATTCACAACTACTCAACTAGCATGACTCTAATATCACCATCTTCATATCTCAAAACAATTATCAAGCATCAAAATTTTCTTAGTATTCAACGCACTCAAAAGAAAGTTTCACATATCTTGAATACCAAGTATATTAACATTAAGCAAATTACCATACTATTAACGACTCTCAAAATAATCTAAGTGAAGCATGAGAGATCAATAGTTTCTTTAAAACAAATCCACCACCGTGCTCTAAAAGATCTAAGTGAAGCACTAGAGCAAAAATTATCACGCTCAAAAGATATAAGTGAAGCACTATGAGCAAAACTATCAAGCTCAAAAGATATAAGTGAAGCACATAGAGTATTCTATCAAATTCCAATTCATGTATGGCTCTCTCAAAAGGTGTGTATAGCAAGGATGATTGTGTTAAACTAACAAGCAAAAACGCAAATAATACAAGACGCTCCAAGCAAAACACATATCATGTGGTGAATAAAAATATAGCTCCAAGTAAATTACCGATGGAAGTAGACGAAAGAGGGGATGCCTTCCGGGGCATCCCCAAGCTTAGGCTCTTGACACTCCTTGTTCCATAATCCATCAAAAGAATTTACCCAAAACTTGAAAACTTCACAACACAAAACTCAATAGAAATCTCGTGAGCTCCGTTATAGAAAGAAAACAAAAGACTACTTTAAGGTACTGTAATGAAATCATTCCTTATTTATATTGGTGTTAAACCTAATGTGTTCCAACTTCTCTATGGATTATAAACTATTTTACTAGCCATAGATTCATCAAAATAAGCAAACAACACGCGCAAAACAGAATCTGTCAAAAACAGAACAGTCTGTAGCAATCTGTAGCTAACGCAAACTTTTGGAACTCCAAAAAATATACCAAACTTATAAGACCTAGACAATTTGTTTATTGATCAGCAGCAATTGGAATCAGTATTTTATCACGTTCTGGTGATTTTTAATAATTCGGGCACTGAGCACAAAGTTTCTGGAAATTACAGCAAGATCAAATAACTATCATCCAAGAAGATCCAATAGGTCTAACTTGGCACAAACACTAATTAAAACATAAAACCACATCTAAACAGAGGCTAGATGGATTATTTATTCCTAAACAGAAGCAAAAAGAAAAAAACAAAAATAAAATTGGGTTGCCTCCCAACAAGGGCTATCATTTAACGCCCCTAGCTAGGCATAAAAGCAAGGATAGATCTAGGTATTGCAATATTTGGTAGGCAATCCATAAGTGGCTCTCATGATAGATTCATATGGTAATTTTATTTTCTTTCTAGGAAAGTGTTCCATGCCTTTCTTTAATGGAAATTGGAATCTAATATTCTCTTCCTTCATATCAATAATTGCACCAATCGTTCTAAGGAAAGGTCTACGAAGAATAATAGGACAAGAAGGATTGCAATCTATATCAAGAACGATAAAATCTACGGGCACATAATTCCTATTTGCAACAATAAGAACATCATTAATTCTTCCCATAGGCTTTTTAATAGTGGAATCCGCAAGATGCAAGTTTAGAGAGAAATCATCAAAGTCACGGAAATCTAGCAAATCACACAAAGTTTTGGGAATAGTAGAGACACTAGCACCCAAATCACACAAGGCATGAAACTCATAGTTTTTAATTTTAATTTTAGTAGTTGGTTTCCACTCATCATAGAGTTTTCTAGGGATAGAAACTTTCAACTCAAGTTTTTCTTCATAAGATTGCATCAAGGCATCAACAATGTGTTTCGGTAAAGGCCTTATTTTGACTATAAGCATGAGGAGAATTTAGCACGGATTCCAAAAAGGAAATACAATCAATTAAAGAGTAATTTTCATAATTAAATTCCTTGAGATCCAAAATAGTGGGTTTAACAACATCTAGGTTTTTATTTCTTCCAATCCCACATTTATCAATTTCATCATCAAGATCTAAAAACTCCGAATTCTTAGAACGCCTTCTAGGTAAGGGAAGATCATATTCTGTTTCATCAAGATTCATATTGCAAAACAAAGATTTAATGGGGGACACATCAATAACTTTTAGATCTTCATCTTAATTTTCATAGGAATTCGGTTTAGCGGCCATCTTATTGACTAAGGTAGCTTGCATATCCGAAATTTTAGCGGTCAACTTTTCAAGATGAGCAATTTGGGATTTTATACCATCAAATTCTTTAGACATATCATCGAGCTCTTTATTCATAAAACTCATAAAACCTTTTTGTTCCTTAAGCTCGTTTCTAAAGAAATTATTATGCTCAAATTGCAGAACCATAAACTTCCTGACATTGGTTTCGATATCTTCTAACCTTTTAAGGTGAAGATCACCAAATCTAGGTAGAGCCATCACGACAAACAAGCAATCCAACACACGAGCAATCAAGCGGACGAGGAAAAGGCAACGGGAAAAAAAGGAGGAGATTGGGAAAGAGAGGGCGAATAAAACGGCAAGGGTGAAGTGGGGGAGAGGAAAACGAGAGGCAAATGGCAAATAATGTAATGCGGGAGATAGGGATTGTGATGGGTACTTGGTATGGTGCTTGACTTGCTCTTGCGTGAGCCTCCCCGGCAACGGCGCCAGAAATTCTTCTTGCTACCTCTTGAGCACTGCGTTGGATTTCCCCGAAGAGGAGAGGATGATGCAGCAAAGTAGCGTAAGTATTTCCCTCAGTTTTTGAGAGCCAAGGTATCAATCCAGTTGGAGGCCGCACACAAGTCCCTCGTACATGCACAAAGCAATAGCTCCTCGCAACCAACGCGATTAGGGGTTGTCAATCCCTTCACGGTCACTTACGAGAGTGAGATCTGATGGAGATGATAAATAATATTTTTTGGTATTTTTGGTATAGAGATGCAAAGTGAAAAGTAAAAGGCAAAGTAAAAACAAAGCAAGTATTAAAGTGATGGAGATTGATATGATGAGAATAGACCCATGGGCCATAGGTTTCACTAGTGGTTTCTCTCAAGAGCATAAGTATTCTACGGTGGGTGAACAAATTACTGTTAAGCAATTGACAGAACTGAGCATAGTTATGAGTATATCTAGGTATGATCATGTATATAGGCATCACGTCCGAGACAAGTAGATCGACTCCTGCCTGCATCTACTACTATTACTCCACTCATCGACCGCTATCCAGCATGCATCTAGAGTATTAAATTAAAACAGAGCAACGCCTTAAGCAAGATGACATGATGTAGAGGGATAAATTCATGCAATATGATAAATACCCCCATCTTGTTATCCTTGATGGCAACAATACAATACGTGCCTTGCAACCCTTTCTGTCACTGGGTAAGGACACCGCAAGATCGAACCCAAAGCTAAGCACTTCTCCCATTGCAAGAACTACCAATCTAGTTGGCCAAACCAAACGGATAATTCGAAGAGACTTGCAAAGATAACTAATCATACATAAAAGAATTCAGAGAAGATTCAAATATTATTCATAGATAATCTGGATCATAAACCCACAATTCATCGGTCTCAACAAACACACCGCAAAAAGATTACATCGAATAGATCTCCACAAGAGAGGGGGAGAACATTGTATTGAGATCCAAAAAGAGAGAAGAAGCCATCTAGCTACTAGCTATGGACCGGAAGGTCTGAAGTAAACTACTCACACTTCATCTGAGGGGCTATGGTGATGATGTAGAAGCCCTCCGTGGTGGATGCCCCTCCGTGAGCTCGGAACAGGCCCCAAGATGGGATCTCGTGGATACAGGAAGTTGCGGCGGTGGAATTAGGTTTTTGGCTCCTGTTCTGATCGTTTGGGGGTACGTAGGTATATATAGGAGGCAGGAGTACGTCGATGGAGCAACAAGGGGGCCCACGAGGCAGGGGGGTGCGCCCTAGGGGGGGGGGCCCCCCACCCTCGTGACCACCTCTATTACTTCTTGGAGTAGGGTCCAAGTCTCTTGGATCACGTTCGGTGAGAAAATCACGTTTCCGAAGGTTTCATTCTGTTTGGACTCCGTTTGATATTCTGTGTCTTTGAAACACTGAAATAGCCAAAAAAAAAGCAATTCTGGGTTGGGCCTCCGGTTAATAGGTTAGTCCCAAAAATAATGTAAAAGTGGAAAATAAAGCCCAATATAGTCCAAAACAGTAGATAAAGTAGCATGGAGCAATAAAAAATTATAGATACGTTGGAGACGTATCAGGGCGTTGGCAGATCTTATTGCAAAATGGACGCCAACCCCTGATGAGGAAGTGACAAAGACAACTATCCCCGGCAAGGAATCACCCCAAGAATGGATTATGTATTTTGATAGTGCTTTTTCCCTATAGGGTGCAAGGGCTGGCATGCTTCTTGTTACCCCCTCTAGGGAGCACTTGAAGTACGTCGTCCAAATGCACTTTGCCTGGGAAGAAGCCACCAATAAGACAGCTGAGTATGAAGGGCTCCTTGCCGGGCTCCGAATTGCAGCAGAATTGGGAATCAAGAAGCTGATCATACGAGGAGATTCACAACTTGTGATGAGACAAGTCAACAAGGATTATCAAAGCCCATTGATGGAAGCATACGTCGAGGAAGTGAGGAGATTGGAGGCGCACTTTGACGGCTTGCAAACAGAGCATGTACCCCGTGAGCTGATCACCTGTCAAAGTGTGCTGCGCAGAAGCTTCCAGTGGAACCAGGAACTTTTGTTCTCCGTCTCTCTCAACCCTCCGTATCACCAGCCACAATGGCCAGGAAAAGGAGAGAGTTGGACTACGGTAATCCTCTCCCGGTCGAGCCGTCAGCTCCCGGCAGAGACCTTGCCGGAAACAACTCCTCACAGCATGCCAGACCACCCCCTCCAGCCGGGCCAATGTACCCCGCGAACAAGACTGGTGCTCCCGCAGCAGAGGAGGTACCGCTAGTCCACATTGCCGAGCCCAGGCTCCAACTTGGGCAAGGCACATCGTCCGCTTCCTCCAAACTGGAGAACTTCCCGGCGATGAAGATGAAGCTGAGAAAGTAGCCCGGAGGGCCAGTATGTATTAGTTTGTCGATGACACTCCGTACAGAAGGAGGCCCAACGGTGTGAAATTGAAGTGTGTCTGCTGGGAGGATGGAAAGGAATTGGTGGATGAGATTCACAAAGGAATGTGCAGCTCACACATTGGATCAAGGGCATTAGTTGGGAAAGCATTTTGGCAAGGATTCTATTGGCCCACAGCCCTCCAAGATGCGGTCGAGCTCGTCACGACATGTGAAGCCTGCCAGTTCCCTTCTAAGAGAACACACCTTCCTGCCCAAGCCCTTCAGACAATCCTTTTATCATGGCCATTTTCGGCATGGGGCCTCGATATCCTCGGCCCCTTCCCCCGAGCAATCCGGGGCTTTGAATTCTTGTTCGTCGCTATCGACAAGTTTACAAAGTGGCCGGAAGTGACTGCCGTGAGAAAGGTGACTGCTCAGTCAGCTATCAAATTCTTGAAAGAATTTGTGTGTCGTTTTGGAGTTCTGGCAAGGATCATCACCGACAATAATGGCACCCAATTCACGAGCCATGCCTTAATGCAATATATTCGTACCCTCGGATGCAAGATCTCATTTGCATCTGTGGCACACCCCCAGAGTAATGGACAAGCTAAGAGGGAGAACGCTGAAGTGCTACGTGGACTCAACACAAGAACTTTCGATACGCTGCAGAAGCACGACAGGCGGTGGATCGAGGAGCTGTCGGTAGTTCTCTGGTTCCTTAGAACGACACCTAACCGAGCTACCGGGCAGACTCCCTTCTCCCTGGTCTACGGGGCAGAAGCAGTTATCCCCACTGAACTCATCTACGGGTCCCCTCGAGTGCTTGCCTACGATGAATTAGCACAATATCAGCACCGGCGTGACGACCCTGTGCTACTCGACGAGAACCTTCTCTGGGCTGCTACACGTGCTGCATGCTACCAGCAAGCCCTGCGTCTCTATCACAGCCATAGGGTTCATGCCCAGTATTTTGAGGAAGGTGACCTTGTCCTTAGGCGCGTTCAGTCTTCCAAGGGTACAAACAAGCAGTCACCAAAGTGGGAAGGCCCTTACCGGGTGGTACGAGTCACCAGACCCGGTGCAGTCCGTCTGGAGACCGGAGATGGCACTCAGTTGCAAAACTCATGGAATATTGAGCATCTCTACATGTACTACCCATAAGGCCCGAGGCTGCCGGGCACTTCCCGGCAGCCACCCTTTTGTACAGGCCTTGCCTCAGCTGCATGTAACCCTTGTACAAAGCTGGGGTGATGACCCCATGCAAGAGAAAATAGAGAAGGGCTGTAGGGGGGCGCCGAACTAAGATTGCATGCATGCATGAGCACACCAAGATCATTGCATAAGCATTTCATGCGCATTTGCATATGCATATAGATAGGATTGCATCTTTCATTCATTCTCATCTACATGGAGTTGCAAGTTCCTGCCGTGAACTTGGCTTCCACAAAGAACGAGAAGATTGCATGACACAGCGATCCCCGGCAAGCCAAACAAATAATTTTTTCCTCTTCGGTAAAGCTATAACTTTGCATGAGAAAACCTCACCTCTCTTTTAAAACTTAGGTGCTCCCATCCATGACTCAAACGTTGCTTCGGTCAGGATGGTCGCAGTAGCCTTTGGTAAAAAGGAGCTTGCGGGGGGCTGGCCCCTTTGTCTGTTCCCCGGAAGACAAAGAGGGTGCCGGGAGGATATGCTGCCGGGGAAAACTCGTTTATTTTCATTAAAGAGGCACTCTACCTCTACATGGACATACACATGCATGGGTTCCCGAGAGAGTTCATCTTTTTCATTCATATGTTGATACAAGTACAAGCATTACACAAAGATGGACTCGAGAGGTTACATTATTTGAATTAAAACATGGCGATTGCCTACAAGTCTAAGATTGAAAAAACATAAGTACCCTATAACCCCTGTTTTCCTTTCTCTGCTCGTCCTCCCCGGGATATTGGAACAAGAGGGAAAGGAGAACAAAAGGAGCACTTAGGGGAGGGCGGCGGTGATGGGGCTGGCAAAACGATCATCCTCCACGGGCCGTAGGTGGCGTACACCCAGGAGCTGCGCAAGGTGACGAGCAAGGCCCGTCGCCCCTCCCAAACAAAAAAGGGGAGAGAAGAGGGAAGGGGTAGAAATGGTAGCGGCATCGCCCACAACGGGCATGCAACACTGCCATCGCCCTACCTTGACTGGAAGGAAGGCGCGCCTGTCATCGACAACAGCTCCAAGACCTCCGGGAGGGGCAATGCTGGGATTACCAACGATCTCCAGCCCTGCCTCCCGGCCGAGCCTCAAAGAGATCAAGAGATTTGCCATGCCAAGGACCAGGCTCACTCCCCGAGCGTCAACACCAGCATGGGGCAATGATAACCCCAAGCAAGAGCGAGGGGCTGGCCCTGAGCTCTTTTCTTCGGCAACACCGGCGGAAGCAGAGAACAAGGGGAGTGCAAAGATGGATGAATCCACCCTCCTCCACCCCTCCCTTTTATAGGACGGGCGGGGAAGGGCAGCTGCTCCCCTCCTCCGCCAATCCAAGACGGGTGGGCCCTCTCCAAGATGCTCTCCCGTGCCATGCGACTCCGTTACCTACCCCGCGCGATGCATGCATCATACGTGGCCAAGGATAAGGGCGGACAGTGGGAAGAGTAAATTGGCAGTTTCTACCCCATGCGTTAAACTCATTCACGGGCCATCACTTGAACAGACCCACCACTATTTGCTTTACACCACGCGCAGAAGAATCAGAAGCTGGCCCGAAATCAAAGCTAATGAAGTAGCGATGGAAACCTCAAGGGGCCAACCCCTTCAGCAACCCTGCCTGTGCATTTAATCGGACATGGCTAGAATATTTGGTGGTGAGGGAAAAGACTGAAACTTGGGCGCTGGAGCTCGAAGGATGGGAAGGCTGAGGAAGAAGAAGGTATGGGGTAAAAAGATTGGTCCTTATCCTCTTATAAAGGCAGTGAATATCAAGCGCTCCCTCACAAGCCTTAAAACTCGCCTATTCCCAAGGGGTCGTGCGAATGGCATGGTTGGAATACCCAAACCCATATTGATGAGAATCCCGCAATAAGGGGACATGATCTCAGCTTTGACAATATGTGTCAATAGAGGCCTCGCCTCGAAGCGTGAGGCGGGAGGCCACAAAATAATAATAAGGACAGGTGTAATGTCTCGCTGAAAAAGCTTACAGTGGACATGACTTATTTTGTTTAAGTATTTCACCCTTGTGGTTTAGGGTTGTAACTATTATACAGAGCCGGATATAGTTCTTTTGTTCAGCTACTTTGGAGTATTCGGAGGAGTGATCCGCCTTGTAATGGCGAAGACAATCTGCGCGCCGGACACATTGTCATTGAAGCCTGTTTCAGGGGCTACCGAGGGAGTCCTAGATTAGGGGGTCCCTGGGGGTCCGGGCTATGCGACATGGGCCGGACTGATTGGCCGTGAAGATACAAGATTGTCGGAGTAATTAGCCACGGGTAGCCTCATCAGCTCCCCATGGCGTTTCAAGACATTGGGGCCAGCTGCGCCCCTCAAGAATCAAAGACTCAAGCGCCGCCTTCTTGCAGCCGGATGGTCCAAGCGGCCGGCTGCCAGAAGACGGCCTCAAAGTGGACCAACTCCTAGCAGTCGGCCTCTAAAGAGGCCGGCTCCTAGCAGGCGGCCCCAAGCGTCCTCAAAGTCTGCGCCCATATAAATATGATGAGACGGGGCGTGGCTACAACACACCCTGCCACCCCCAAATCAAGGGCCAAGCATGGAACCGTTGCCACTTTGCCCATGACATCACCCACCACAGGGGGAGCCATGCCCCCATGACGGGCTGTCGGATGGCTCGCATGCAGCGGGCCGTACCGGTGCGCGAGAAGCCAGAGGGCGGCGAGCCCTGACCAGTCAGCTCGAGGAGAGGCCGGCCCCGGACCAGGCGACTCTCCTCTCCTTGGAGTTTGTGCGCCATTAAACCAGAAAAGAGGGGGAATGGCTACAGTGAACGCCCGCCAGGCGGCGGTACTGTAGCCACGCCTCCCCCGACAAAGCATGCGTCATTAGCAGCACGACTATAGTGTTGAGCAGCCGGCTAGACTCGCAAGCGGCGGGAGGGGCCTGTCGGCCAAGTACGAGACAGCCAGCAGGGCCAACCAGGTGGTGGGCCCCGGCGGCTGGCGGAGAAGCCGGTGACCATAGACACTGACAGCCGGGTCCTACACCCGGCCAGATTACCTGTGTACCCCTGGGGGGTAGCCTATAAAAAACCCCAGGGCACCCATGCAAAGGGTTAAGACCTTAGTTCACCCACACACACACACATATAGAGAGAGGAAGCTAGGGCTAGCCTTGTTCTTCTTCCTCCTCTAGAGAAACAGCTCAAGGAGAAAGCTTGTAGTCACCATTGTTGCTTGAGTGATCATGCGGAGACCCCGCAGAGAAGGAGTGGGTTGTTATCTGCTAGGAGAGCCCCGAACCTCGGTAAGATTTGCTCGCGTGCATGTTGGCGCCTCATCCGTTTCCTGGCACCAGCGACGTATTATTAGCCCCCTCCATGATAAGCCATCCTTTGGCATATGTGGCACGACACCCCCGACATTTGGCGCCCACCGTGGTGTTAGGTGCACCATCGTCCGGAGATCTGTTCTAGATGGGAACCCTCTTCCTCCCTAGAGAGTGTAGCCAGCCTGGCTCGCCCAACGGCGTTTGCGCCGACGCGCTGCAAGGTGCTGAGCTCGCCCGCGCGGCGAGCTGCCTCGTTGAACTCATCGGCGAGGTCTGCCTCTCTGACGACCCCGCTCCCGACATGGGGGCAGCCAGCTCCGAGAGCTGCCTCCTCGACCTCCTTGGCAAGCTCGACATCACCAACGAGCCGGCCTCCGACCTGAAGTCGATCGGCTCCACCGACCCGATGCTTGTCGACTCCGACACGCCATCGCTTGATGCCTTCCCCACCAACGTGGTGTTCATCGACGACCCACTCCCTCGCGCCGACTGCAGCGGCAGCACCATCATGGAGGTGCTCGTCATCAGCCATGACGGAGCTTCTGGTGGTGCCCAAGACCCGCTGTAGGTGGCCCTGCGGAATCTCTCTGCGCCCATCGCAGAAGACGCCGACGCCGAGACGCTGGAAGCCCACCGCGTCTCGCTTGTTGAAAGCACCAAGAAGTTGGCCACCATGAGACGCCTCTCAGAGGCCTACCAGCGCGAGATCGACCATGTTGTTGGCGGCACACCGGCTGCCGGCGGGCCCAGCCGCATTGGCACGGTCCGGCAGCGTGGCACTGCCATCGCCAACATGTTTAGGGCAGACCGCCCTGTCTATGCCACGCCCATGGAGAACATACGAGCTGCCCAGGCGGCCGCAGACGAGCTAGACCACCTCGAGGGCGACGAGCGTCGCTTCATGACGGAGAGCATCCAGTAGATCATTGACGCGACTGTCGTGCTGCAAGAGGCCGGCTGCCGCGCAGAAGATCCTGGCCAGCGGGTTGAGAACCCGCCCCCTCACCGAGAGCATGGCGCGACCTCCCGGACACCGACTGGTGGCGTCTGCGACAGACGAGACAAAGAGCCGGCTGCTAGCCGCAGCCGCACACGCATCGCCATCGAGCACGACCAAGATGGCCGCCCACGAGCAGTGGATTGACGGGACGACTACCCACCTCCTCCTCCTCCATGCAGGGAGAGGCATGCTTCCCCGCCGCTTGTTGAGCACCCCAATACTTGGCGACCGGCTGGGCCGCTGAGAAGGAGTCGAAGAGAACGACGCGCGCCACCGAATCGACCACCTCAACCTATCCCTGGCGCTAGAAAAAGAAGACGCGATGGGCTCGCCCTATTTCGGCCCTGGCATCCATGACGAGCCAATCCCCAAAGGGTTCTCGCTCCCACGAGACACGCCCAAATACAACGACTCCATGAAGCTGGAGGTCTGGTTCATTGACTACTCCACCGCAATCAGCATAGCAAACAGCAACAAGCATGTTGCCGTGATGTTTGTTTCGCTCATGCTCCAAGGCACGGCCCGGACATGGCTGAACAGCCTGAAGCCCGGCAACATCTACAGCTGGGTAGATTTCACTGAGGTCTTTGTCCGCAACTTCACCAGCACCTACAGGAGGCCTCCCAAGCCTCGCCAGCTCTTGTTGTGCGTCCAAGGACCCAACGAGTCCACCCGCGACTACCTGACGCGGTGGGCTGAACTGCGCAACTCCTGCGAAGGGGTGCATGAGGTCCAAGCTATCGAGTACTTCACTGTCGGGTGCCGAGAGGGCACCTTAGTCAAACATTGACTCCTCTACGACGAGCCGGCCACACTCGACGAACTGCTGATCATAGCAGACAAGTACGCCACTGCCGACTCCTCCATGAAGTCGGAGCTCCGAGTGGACGCCTCTGGGAAGGTGCTCCATCCGGCTCCTCGAACGCCGGCTGGACACAACAGTCGGCGCCAGCAGCCGAATGACAACAAGCGCAAAGCCCCAGAGCCGGCTTCCACCAGCCAACAGGTGGAAACAGTTATGAATCAACAACCTGAAGGTCAGCCACTCCCCAAGCGTCAGAAAGGCGGCAAGCTAGTTTGGTTGCCTACTTTCTCCTTTGAGCGGACCCTCAATGCCCCTTGCAAGTTCCACAGCGGTGCGAAGCCGTCCAACCATACAACTCGGAAGTGCCACTGGCTCGCCCGCATCGCCAAGGGAGAAGGACTGCCCCCTCCACCTGCTGGCTCGCCGGCTCCGCCTCCCCAGCAGTCGGTGCAGTCCAAGATGATTACCCCGAAGAACATGGTGCTTATGTTGTTTTCACCAGCCTGGCCAACAACAGACGCAACCGATGTCAGCAACACCGACAAGTGAATGCAGTTGCCTCAACTGCCCCAGAGTTCATGCACTGGTCTGAAAAGCCTATCAGCTAGAGCCGTGTTGACCACCTGGAAGTAATGCCTTCTCCGGGTTCCTATGCTTTGGTGTTGGATGCCACCCTCGCAACGGAGATGCGAGCTGCTCATTTCTCCCGGATTCTGATAGATGGGAGTAGCAGCATCAAGTTCCATTACCGCGATACCATGGAGAAGTTGAGAATCAAAGAGAAGCAGCTGCTGCCCAGTCGGACTGTGTTACATGGCATTGTGCCCGGATGTCCTGCTCACCAATTGGCAAAGTCAAGATAGATGTCCTCTTCGGAGACAAGGATCATTTCCGTCGAGAAGCGATTTGGTTTGAGGTGGTTGACCTGGAGAGCCCTTACTATGTGCTCCTAGGACGGCCTGCTCTAGCCATGTTTATGGTGGTGCCTCATTATGCCTACCTCAAGATGAAGATGCCAGGAACAAAGGGCATCATCACGATCAATGGAGACTATGAGAAGTCGTCCGCCTGTGCTGCAGCCAGCAGCCGGCTGGCCGAGTCCCTCGTGATTGCGGCTGAGAAGAAGCTCCTAGACCGGGTGGTGGCCATGGCCGGCAAGCAGCCATACTTGTCACCAGAGCCCGAAGAGTCAGAGACTGAGGGCTCCTTCAAGCCGACCAAAGAGACAAAGAAGATTCCCTTGGACCCTGAGCACCCGAAGAAGTACGCTGTCATAGGTGCCAACCTTGGTAGCAAATAGGAAAGCAAGCTCGTCGATTTCCTCCATGAGAATCGAGACATCTTTGCATGGTCTCCAAAGGACATGCCGTGTGTTCCGACGGATTTCGCCAAGCACAAGCTACATGTCAGAGCAGATGCCAAGCCAGTCAAGCAACCCCTCCGCCGTCTGACGGAAGAGAAGAGAAGAATTGTTGGAGAAGAGATCGCCCGCCTGTTGGCAACCGGCTTTATCATGGAAGTTTTCTTCCCAGAATGGCTTGCCAACCCAGTCCTTGTACTGAAGAAGAATAACAAGTGGCGCATGTGTATTGATTACACCAGTCTCAATAAGGCCTGCCCCAAGGATCCGTTTGCTTTACCACGAGTTGACCAAGTGATAGACTCCACAGCCGGATGCGAGTTGTTGAGTTTCTTAGATGCCTACTCAGGTTACCATCAGATCAAGTTGAACCCGGCAGACCGCCTGAAGACCGCCTTCATCACACCATTCGGAGCCTTCTGCTACCTGACCATGACATTCGGCTTGAGAAATGTCGGTGCCACGTTCTAGCGTTGCATGCAGAGGTGTTTCCTCAAGCAAGTCGCAGAAATGCCCACGTCTATGTAGACGACATTGTGGTGAAGACGGAGAAGCGCGGTACTCTCTTGGAAGATCTCACAGAAACCTTTCAGAATTTGCGCCGGTTTCAAATCAAGCTCAACCCGGAGAACTGCGTGTTCGGAGTACTAGCCGCCAGCTCCTTGGCTTCCTGGTCTCAGAGCGCGGCATCAAGTGCAATCCCATGAAGATCAAGGCCATCGAGAGGATGGACAAGCCTACCCAACTGAGAGACGTCCAGAAGTTCACCGGCTATTTGGCATCCATCAGCCGCTTCATCAGTCGGCTGGGCGACAAGGCACTTCCCCTGTACCAGCTCATGAGGAAGACCACTCATTTCGAGTGGACTGACAAGGCGGATGAAGCTTTTCTCCAGTTGAAGAAGATGTTGACCACGCCGCCTGTCCTGGCGGCTCCGACTGCTAAAGAGCCCATGTACCTCTACATCGCCGCCACCAGCCAGGTGGTCAGAACTGTCATAGTAGTGGATCGCCTAGAGGACGGCAAGGCATAGCCAGTCCAGAGACATGTGTACTATTTGAGTGAGGTATTGTCAACCTCGAAGCAGAACTACCCTCACTACCAGAAGATGTGCTACGGCATGCATTTTGCCGCCAAAAAGCCGAAGCCATATTCCAAGAGCACCCAATCATGGTTGTCTGCACTGCCCCGTTTGCCAAGATCATTAGCAATAGAGATGCATTTGGCCGAGTGGCCAAATGGGCCATCGAGTTGGCCCCCTACACTATCTTCTACCACCCGCGCACCGCCGTCAAGTCCCAAGCACTGGCCGACTTCCTTGTCGACTGGGCCGAGACCGAGTACCTGCCGCCAGCTCCGGACTCCACTCATTGGCGGATGCACTTCGATGTCTCAAAGATGGGCACCGGCTTGGAAGCCGGCGTTGTTCTCACCTCTCCCAAAGGCGACAAGCTCAGATACACATTGCAAATCCATTTCGCCGCCTCCAACAATGTAGCCGAGTATGAAGCACTAATACACGGCCTCCGGTTGGCCAAAGAGATCGGCATCCGCCGGATCTTGTGCTACGGCAACTCTGACTTGGTGGTCCAACAGTCGTCTGGTGACTGGGATGCCAAGGATGCAAACATGGCAAGCTACCGCTTCCTCGTCCAGCAACTCAGCGGATAATTCGAAGGGTGTGAGTTCCTTCACGTGCCATGAAACGACAACGAGCAGGCAGACGCCTTGGCACGGATCGGCTCCACTCGTCAAGCAATACCAACCGGTGTTTCCCTTCAGTGCCTCTGCAAGCCGTCAATCAAGCCTTCTCCAAAATCTGAGTCCATCTTCGTTCCGGCTCCTCCCGAAGTAGTCGGATCCGACTTAGGGGCCGCAGCAGCCGGCATGGGGACTTCAGCAGGCGGCGCAGGGACTGCAGCAGTTGCACCCGACCCGGGGACTTTACAACCAGGCCCAGGGGCTGCAGCAGTCGCTCTAGGGACTTCACCAAGCGGCTCGGGGACTGAAGCAGTCACACCCGGCCCGGGGACTTCACAACCCGGCCCGGGGGCTTCAGCAGTCGGCCCGGAGACTTCAATGATGCAGCAAGCGGCAACCAACTCCAACCCGCCACCTCCCAGCCCAGCAGCCCTAGTACAAGTGGCCGTGGTGGCAATAGAATAAATTCAAGCACCATCATGGGAAGAGCCCATCCTCAAGTTTCTGGTGAATAGAGAGCTGCCGACCGATGAGATCTTGGCCCGGCAAGTGCAGCACCGAGCAGGAGCCTACACGGTAGTAAATCAAGAGCTTGTCAGATGCAGTGTGACTGGAGCCTTCCAGCGATGCATAGAACCAGAGAAGGGCCAAGCAATCCTCAAAGATATCCACCAAGGTGAATGCGGCCACCACGCGGCTTCCAGATCTCTTATCACCAAAGCATTCCCCCATGGTCTCTTCTGGCCGACTCCATTGGAAGATGTCAAGGAGTTGGTCAAGCATTGCAAAGGGTGCCAGAAGTTCAGTTCCAAGCAACATTTGCCAGCTTCTGCACTCAAGACCATCCCCCTCATTGGCCCTTTGCCGTGTGGGGGCTAGACATGGTGGGACCATTCAAAACAGCACGCGGTGGCATGACCCATCTGCTCATCGCCGTAGACAAATTCACCAAGTGGATTGAAGCAAAGCCAATCAAGAAGTTGAATGGTCTGGCTGCTGTGAACTTCATTGCAGATATCATGACCCGGTACGGCGTACCACACAACATCATCACCGACAATGGCACAAATTTTTCCAAAGGAGCCTTGGCCCGTTTCTGCGCAACGCCGGGCATCCAACTGGACTTAGCGTCTCTTGCCCACCCGCAGTCAAACGGCCAAGTCGAGCGAGCAGATGGCCTCATCCTCTCCGGCATCAGGCGTCGACTGGTCGAGCCACTGGAGTGGTCGGTCGACCGTTGGATCGATGAGCTGCCGGCCGTCCTATGGAGCCACCGCACCACTCCGAACAAATCAACCGGCTTCACTCCATTCTTCCTCGTGTACGGTGCTGAGGCCCTCATCCCAACTGACATTGAGTTTGACTTACCTCGCGTCACCATGTACACGGAAGGGGAGGCAAAAGGAGCGCAAGAAGATGGCATCCACCTGCTGGAAGAGGCCCGGCTGTTGGCACTCAGCCGGTCCGCCATCTACCAGCAGAGTCTGCACCGCTACCACAGTCGGAAGGTCAAGCCAAGGTCCTTCCAAGAGGAAGACCTTGTGCTCCGGCTGATCCAGCGAACAGCCGGCCAGCACAAGCTCTCGGCCCCTTGGAAAGGCTCCTTCATCATCAGCAAAGCATTGGGCAACGACTCCTACTATCTCATCGACGCGCAGAAGCCCAGAGCACGCAAGTGAGATGATACGCACAAGGAATTGGAGCGCCCATGGAACGCAAATCTCCTCCAAAGATTTTACAGTTGATTCAGTATGTACCACGCTACCTTTTGTATTAAGCACTAAGACATCGGGTCCCTCGAGGAGCACTCGGGGGCTACCCTTTTTACCTATATGATAAGTTCTATGCATATGAATGTGTTACTTCATTATTCTGCCTGGCACCGGGTTCGACTAGTTGGCCCAGGGGCTTGCCGCTTTGTACTATACGAATGGTACCTACAGTCGGACAAGTAGTGTGCCGGCACCTAAGCCCTCTCTTGCCACAAGCCATAGCCTGCAGAGCGACTATCCGGCCGGCAAGAGTCAGAGGCAGGAAACAGTGCCCACATGAAAAATGGCTAAGGACTAAAGCATTTTCATAGGCCAAGCCAGCTCCCCGCCTCGACCGACCGACTACTGAGCAGCCGGTCGACTAGTTTCTAACTTCATTTGCTACACTCTACCAACGGCTAAAGTACTTGCCTTCCCAAAGCGGCCAAGTACTTGACCCAGCCACAGGCCGCAGAGCGGCTATCCGTCTGGCAAGGCGGCAGCCAAGGGAAGGCGGCAAAGGAAAAAGGCAAAGAAGTAGAAAAGCAAGGCAAGTCGGAAATCGGCAAAGACAAGTTACATAGCAAAAGGCCCTTGGCCAACATTCAACGGAGTTTGAATATACCCCCGGCAGGTGGAACTGCGCAAACTTAACAAATTTTGTTCAAGAGGTTACAAAATAGGAAAAAGAAAGATAACTCGATCGCTTAGGCCAGAGGAGCAATAGGCGGATCGGAAGGGTCGGCGGAGGTAGAGGCTCCAGGTGGTGGAACGGCCGCCTAGTGGGTCTCGGCCTGGTCAGCTTCGACAGTAGTCGGCTCGCCCGTGCTCCTTCCATTGGTCGAGACTTGGTCAGGCTGAGGTCGGCCGTCATCTCCACATGACACAACTCCGGGAGTGTTTTCGACTTCCTAGCTAGCCCAATCACTAACTGGACATCGATCATCGAGCCATCAACCCCCAGCCCAACTGGACCTACGTGAGAAACACCTTAGCAACCTGGATCAAGCCGAATGTCATACACGGAGCCACACCATCAAGTACCTCAAGGTTAAATGAAGCACCACTCGGAAACAAAAGCAGTATGAGGACGTGAAGACTACCCCGAATCCAAGTTTCCGTACTCCTTTCCGCGCCTAGTTTGGGAATCTCGGGGACGAGATTCTTGTAAGGGGGGTAGGTCTGTCACACCCTAATTTTCATGGAACAACACTTAAGATGATAAATCATGATAAAATGTGGTTTGACAAAAACTTTTGCATTATTTGAGTTTTTATTTGGAGTTGGTTTTCTCTATGTGTTTTCAAGTGCTCTTTAAAGTCAACACAACTCCACATTCTATACCTCATCTCCTTGCCCCAAGCTTCTGCCCAATGATCATGCCATGTGTATAGAGCAATATAGTATTTTCTTACAAAAATAATTCGGCCAAAAAGTATTTTCTAAAATTAGTTTTCCAAAAACCCCCGAATTGAGGTTTGCTCTGCAAGTACTTGATTTGGGGTGTGAAAAGTATTTCAAAAGGTATATTTGAATCCTATTAGATATAGTACTCCCATAAACCACAAAAATATAATTTTAAAAGTTATTTTCCTATTTTAATTAAAAGCTTTTTCTTAAGTCCAGAAATGGTCTTTAACAGGGAAAAATAATTTTATTGTTTCAAAAATATTTGACAAAAATCAGGGAAACTCAGTGGACATATATTTTCCATATATGAGAGTTTCAACACATGGTCATGTTCAAAATATTGGTTAAATCCCTCAAAAACCCTTTCTGGATATTTCAATCTTTTGAAATATTTACAATGGAAATATTCTCCAAGAATTCCAAGAAAATTCTAGAATGTCACATATGACATGTTTGATGATCTTGACAAGTATCATGCAATGGAGAATAGCATAACACCATGTAATCCCCTCAAAACCATTTCTGTCCATTTTGAAGTTTGAGCAACTTTACATTGACAAACATGTCCAAATGTTCTCAAACCTTGTGAACATGCTCAAATGGTCTAATAATTCATCTAGACCAAATGGGACAAGTTGGAGAAAATGTTATCTTGATCAAAGTGCCCCAAAACCCTTCCTATCCAGAACCAAATTTGAACAACTCTACATTGGAAACTTTCTCCTTTTGATATCAACTTTTGTGGACATGTTCAGAACCTAAAATCATGACGCTACACCAAGTGGTGCATCAAGGAGAACAGATTGCATGACTAAATCTTGGAAAGTCCATTTCTGCAGATTTCTAGGGTTTACAAAAGTTGCATTGGCAACTTTGCTCAAACGAACACAATCTTGGTGGAACCTCTTATTTTCTCATACCATTTGACCCTGTCAAGCCTCATGACAAATGGAGATCATCTACTTGCCCAAACCAATATCAAACACCTTCTGCCACTTTACCAAAATGCCGTTTTTGACCTCTTCCACTAATCTCCATGGGCTCAACTTTGTACCACAGCTGCTCCTGACCCTCTTCTACCTCCAGTAACTCTCCCTTGTCCTCAGCTCAATGATTGAGGGGTGAAACCTCCACATTTACCCCTCTGGACAACCACATCACCCTTCTCCCTCACCCCTCCTCTCTCACCAGAGCCTCTCCAGAGCATCCAAGGCTCCCTCTCCTTTCTTTAATCTCTCCCACACCTGCTAGACACCAATTGACGTGCCCACTGTGCATATAAAATGGCATGCCGGCCATTTCCACGCAGAGCCTTCTGATGCACGCTCCCAAGACCGTAGCCGCCCCACCAAGCACCTCCGGCCACCTCGGCTCTCCCCTTCATGCCAGCCGATGCAACTCGATGTCCGCAGCACGCCACGCCCCTGCCCCCTCCTCCTTCTCCCTCCTGCTGCCCTTGCCCACACACGCGCCGGCCCCCCGAGAGCTCCAATGAGCAGCCTCACACGCGCGGAACCTCTGGCCCTCCCCTGCTCTCTTTCTTCACCCGCTCACTCTGGACAAACCCCATGAGCACCCCAGACACGCACAAACAGGCACCCATGACCCATGGCGATGGCAACAAGCTCGCCGGCGCACAAGTCCATGGTGGACCATCACGCGGCTATATAAGCCCGCCCCGGGCCGCTCTAGTGGCATCCGCCTCCTCCTCACACCCCCAAGAACACGCCCGCACCACCCAAACATCCTCAAGGGGCTTCTGTGCTCGGGATCGACCGGAGCTCCGCCGCCTCGGGTCGCCGTCGATCCAGAGGTACGGGCCCTTTCCGCCCCCACTCTCTCTTGATCTAGAGCCGCAGGAGCCCACTGATCATTTTCCCTCCCTCTTCTGCATCGGTTGCAGGCCGAACGGAGCAGTTTGTCCACCTCCTGAAGCTCCTCCGCCGCGCCTCCTCGTCGCCGGCGAACCAGGCCACCCCGGTGACCAACTCCACCTCCATCCGAACGACGGCTCCTCCCTGAGCACAACGGTACCACCCACGCATCCTCCCGTGCCCTATATCGCCGCCCGGCGGCTTCGCGTCGCCTCGGACTGAGGTGAGCGATGATGGCCGTGGGCCTGTCCGTCGACCTCACGCCCTCTGGTGGGACCCACCGTCGATTTAAAAAAAGCATCTTGCAGCAGCACTGTTCGCCCGTGGCTGAAGGCGTGCCAGCCTTTACGCCTCGGCGTGGCGGCCTCGCTGAGCTGAATTCTCTGGGCTCTGCTGCCTGTGGCCTTTCGGCCCAAAGGCACAAAGTCTCACTTTTCTTTTTCTTTTTCTGTGAAGTTTCCAAAAATTCCACAGATTTTAATATTTATCAAAATTAAATGTTTCCAACTCCTAAATTCTTCTAAAAATCCCACCTATTTAAAGGTGTAACTTTCATAAATATCCATCAAAGTTTTCTGCACTTTTCAAATTTAAATTCAAATTTGAGCATTTATATTCCCCATTGATAATCCATTTATCCCATTCCACAACTCCAAATCCATAACTAGTAATTTTCCCCTTCTTAGATTTCCCCCTAGTATTTATCAAAAATAAGTTGACATTTTTCTGAGCACTTTGGTTTTTCTGTTTTACTATTGCCTTATTTTCTCGTTATTTTTGTTGTGACGATTAGATCCCGTATTAGACGAAGTTGCTGAGGAAGACAAAGGAGAAGGATTTGAAGAACTTGAAGACCAAGCCAAACAAGGCAAGCAGCCCTTTGACCATGTCACTCCTCTTGTTCATCGGTACCCTTTTTCCGATTGCATGATGATGAGATATGACGGTGTAAAACTTGTTGTGAACCACCCCATGATGCATACCCCTACTCATGACCTTACCTTGTATATGATTGCATTTTCAAGAGACTATTTGATTCATAATGATGCATGTGTACCATGAACTCTTCATGGTTACATTCTTTCGAAAACCCCATCGGGTGCCCCTAATGCCCTTGGGAGATGTTGAACTAAGGTCACCACTTGAGGAAGAAGTGGTGTACCGGAGAGAGCTTTTGGTCTGTGTGTGAAAAATGATGGATTAGATTTATGTGTGATTACCGTCCCAACCAAACATGTGCAACCACTCTACCCCTTTATGGGACGGGGAATTATTGATTACTTAGGCTGATACTAGCATGGTGCCCACATTACTAGTGACGGGGGTGACTTGAGGTCACTCTCAGGACGGGGTCGTTATTGGATAGGCGGCGATGACTGTTTTCACAGGGCACCGGACACACCGTTGGTCCCTTCGTGTATGCGTAATAATGTGAAAAGGGCAGAGTCCCACGATCTTTTGCTTATACATGAGGGCCGTGTAACAACAAGTGGACCCTATGTTAGTGTCGTCTAGGGAAAGGTAATAATCGGGTGCTTCCGCCGAGTACTTGAGGTACTGCGGGATCGTGGATGACAACGAAAGCTTCCCGGATCTTGTGGGTAAAGTGCACAACCTCTACAGAGTGTCAAACTATTCGAATAGTCGTGTCCACGGTCATGGACAGTTGGGAGGTGCTACTTAAACTATTTCCAGAAATTTTACAATCTCGATGCATGTATGTGTGGAAAGGAACTATTTGAGTCAAGGTGGTGACTTGACATGTTGAGTGGCATGGCATTGAATCAAACTCTATTTATCTTGATATCTGTAACCTGTTCTCAAGGTTACCCAAGTTCATTGAAGCATATCTCACAAGTTGTTAGGACATCCCAACTAGCTTGAAGCTAGGTTGCTTACTTGTTGTACAATTGCATTATTACTTTGAACCAAATCATGGGTTGCTTGAGAGTACATTCAAAGTACTCATTGGCTTGCCACTGGTTATTTAATTGACCAGGCATGGAAGAACAGGAGTTCGAGGAAGAGTTCTTTGGTGACGAACACGTGAACTAGGACGCTTCCCAGTCAGAATGCCTGTAGGGATAAGGCAGATGGCATGGGTTCTACTTATCGATGACATATATAGATATATTTCACAGGGTTATTTCACAGCAAACATATGACATATCCAGCACATAAGTTTCATCGTACATACATATATAGTTCCATCCATTCATACATAGCAAGTTGCACATACACATTGTTCCATCATAGCAAGCTAAGAATACTAGAAGAGAATGAAAGAAAAAACAAGCACTCCATCATAGCAAGCTAGCTTCCGTGAAGTGAATGAAATCTGCAAAATGGCAAATAAGAATGTTAGAAAAAGGTGACTAGAAGAAGAAGACTAGAAGAAGAAGTATATGTCATTTATGAGCTAACTTAGGTGAAATGGATCGTTTATGAGCTAACTTAGTTGAAATGGATCGTTTATGACCTCACTAAGGTGAAATGGTTCGTTTATGAGCTAACTAAGGTGAAATGGATCATTTATGAGCTAACTTAGTTGAAATGGATCGTTTATGAGCTAACCTAGGTGAAATGGATCATTTTTGAGCTAACTTAGGTAAAATGCATCATTTTAGAGCTAACCTAGGTAAGATGGGTCATTTTGGAGATAACCTGGGTAAAATGGCTCATTTTAGAGCTAACTTGGGTAAAATGGATCATTCATGAGCTAACTAAGGTAAAATGGGCCATTTTGGAGGTAACTTAGGTAAAATGGGTCATTTTAGAGCTAACTTGGGTAAAATGGATCATTTATGAGCTAACTGAGGTAAAATGGGTCATTTTAGAGCTAACTTAGGTAAAATGGATTGTTTACGAGCTAACTAAGGTAAAATGGATCATTTAGAGCTAACTTAGGTAAAATGGATCGTTTATGAGCTAACTAAGCTAATTATGCCATTTTGACATAAGTAAGCTAAGTACATGTCATTATTGAGAAAACCTAGTTAACTAAGCATATTAGAGCTAACTTAGGTCATTTTGGAGGAAACAAAGCTAAGTATAGATCGTTTCAGAGCTAACTTTGGTAAAACGGATGGTTTTTGGGGTCAGTAAGCTTGTTAAGTCATTTTGGAGGAAATAAAGCTTAGTCTAGGTCTTTATGCATTTGTTAAGCAAAACACTAGAGAAACTTACCATGATCATGGAGGTGTAGGAGCGGGATACTAATAATCTCGATCACTATCATCAATAAATACATAATCATCATCACTATCATCAATGACGTGCTCATAGGGTTCAGCGGCATCAACATGTGGAAGGCCACCTTGACGTAATCGGTCAAGCATTGACAGGTCATCCGCAGCAGTAACCTCTTCGTGTGTCGGCTCTTCTTGTTCCTCCTCTGGGGTGATGCCGGATTCACTGTCGCTGTCTACTTCAATGTTTTGGGGTGAAGTTTAGCAGTTCTTGAAACGTTTTTTGGAAAGACGTGTCTCTTGAAAGAATTCTCCTTCATATGTGTCTGGGTTAATGTGAGGTTCATAATCCTCTTCCTTTGGGGGAGATAGTCTAGCACGTGGCGGCACTTCATAAACGACATCCCAAGCTTTCAGATTTGGATTAGTTTGGCAGGCCCACGGTAGATAGAATACTCGGGTCGCCTGTTGAGCCGTAATATAGACATCAGGAACATCTAAATGGGTGCTTTGTTTGATTTCAACTAGCCCTATATGTTCATGAGTCCTTCTAGTCTCCTTCGGCTGAAACCAATAACATTTGAAGAGTACGACATTCGGTGGGTTTTCACCATAGAATAGAAGTTCATAAATTGCTTCAACTCTCCCATAATACTCGGTACCTCATTCGCCGATAGCAGATACACAACAATTTGTAGACTTTCGGTCGGCCATAGATAGCTCTTTGCCATAGGTACGAAAGTGATACCCGTTGATGTCGTATTTTTCAAATGAATGGACCTTATAGTCAAAACCATTAGCAACTTGTCTCAATTCGGCGTCCATAGACTCTGAATTAGCCTACAAGTTTAATACGAAAGGATTGTTGCATTAGGCACAAATTAGCGAATGAAATGAAATGGTTTAATAGAAATTACCGTTTGTTTGAACCAAGAGATGAAACCAGGATAGCCGCATCCTTGCTTTGCGAGAAGCTCATACTCTTCGACGGAATCCTTTTGGATCACCGCTCCATACGAGAATATTGCGACGTATCGACTGTATGAAATATCCAGGAATAAGAGCAGTTCAAAGGAAATAGAAGTTGCGAAACAATGTACCGAGAACTTACTCGATGTACGGCCGCACTTCTGTCAGGTTGAGGAAGATATACAACGTCATGGTCCGCCATTCTTCGTTATCCAAAGATACTGGTTTCGAACCACTGGCTGGTGCGAGATTCCCTTTGAATAGGCTGAGGTTGGATCCACCCTTTTTAGGGTCGTGAGCATTGTACCAAGGCTTCGGATTATGCAAATGACGATTTTTGGCTTTGTAGTGTGCTGTCACGAAGTTTGCCGCCTCCTTAGTGATGAATGCCTCAGCCATCGATGCTTCAATTCTACGTTTATTTTTACATTTTTGTCGAAGCGTCTTCTGCATCCTCTCAGTTGGGTAGCACCAACGATTTTGCACGGGCCCCCCCAATCTTGCCTCGGTCGGGAGATGAAAAATCAAATGCTGCATTGGATTAAAGAAGCCCGGTGGCAAGATCTTCTCTAACTTGCAGATCAACTCCGGCGCTAAATCTTCCATTTCTTCTAGCATGCCAGGCGATAGTTCTTTCGCACAACGAACATGGAAGAAATAGCTGAGTTCTGCCAGTACTAGCCATTCATCCTCAGGGATGAAGCCACACAACATCACCGGCATTACCCGCTCAATCCATATGCGCCAATCATGACTCTTGAGACCAAATATCTTCAATTTATCAAGATTCACTCCCCTCTTTAGATTCCCTGCATACCCATCGGGGAACATCAACTGCTGTTGCACCCACAAGATAATTTCCCTCATAGCTGGCCTTCCAAGATTGAACCATGCCTTTGGCTTCGTCTAGTTCTGCTTTCCTTTCGGTTCTTTCATGTTTTGACTCTAGCCTTAGTATTATCCTTTGAATTCCCATCTATGCCGAACAATGTACCAAAAAGTGCCTCGGCGATATTCTTCTCAGTGTGCATCACGTCGATGTTGTGTGGGCAAAGGAGGTCTTTGAAGTAAGGTAGATCCCATAAGCATGTCTTGTGAGTCTAGGCGTGTTTAGAATTATACCCCTTGAAGTACCCTGGATGCTCTGGATCTGGCTCGAGAGCGTTTAACTGATCCAGGGTCTGTTGGCCTGTCAACGCAGGTGGTGCAGAGTTTTTGACAACTCTACCTCTGATGAATTTCTTCTTGTCTTTCCTGAACATATGGAGAGGATCCAGGAACTATTTATGCATGTCGAAGCAAGAAAACTTGCGACCGCCCTGAAGCCAACAAAACTCAAGAGCTCCCTTGCATGTGGGGCACGGGAACCTTCCATGCACACACCAGCCAACGAATAGCGCATACGCCGGCAAGTCATGCATCGAGTACATGTACCAGACACGCATTATGAAGTTCTGTTTGCTATAGGCGTCGTATGTCTTGAACCCATTATCCCAGGCTTCTTGCAATTCGTCCTAAAGCGACTGCATGTACACATTCATATTTTCCCCCGGATAGTTGGGCCCAGGAATTATCAACGCCAGGAAAATGTTCTTTCTTTGCATAATCTCTCCGGGGGAAACTAAGTGGAAAGACAAATACGGGCCAACAAATGTATTGGGTTGGCGTCAAACCAAACACACTGAACCCATCCGTGCTGACGCCGACTCGAGGATGCCTCGGATCTACCGCTTTGTCATCATGTAATTCATCAAACTTCTTCCACGCAACACCATCCGATGTGTGTACCATCATTCGATTCCCATCTGCATCTAGGTCGGTTCTTTTGCCCATTTTGTGCCATGTCATCTGTCTGGCCGTCTCTTTGACCATGAAAATACATTGAAGTCTTGGTACGATTGGCATACACCGAATAACACTAACGGGGATTTTGGTTTGTGTCTTCTCACCCATACCGTTGTCTAACACAACATACCTGGAAGACTTACAAATGGGACAATAGTTCAAGTCCGCATATTCAAGCCTAAATAAGGAACATCCTTTCTCACATGCATGTATCTTCTCATAGGGCATCTTAAGAGCACGGAGGATTTTGTCTGACTGGTACAGGTTTGCAGGTAGTACATGGCCTTTGGGTAGAAAGCGTCAAAATACTGTCATCATTGCGTCGTAGCATTCTCTGCCCAAGTTGAACTGAGCCTTCAGAGCCATTACTTGTGAGATGGCATCCAAATGACAAAGCTCAGTGTGCTCGTCGAGCGGACGTTGTGAAGACTCCAACATTTCATTGAAGGCCTTTGCAGATTCCTCCATCTCCTCGTCCGAATCTCGAGCATCATCAAAGTCTTGCACCATGTTTTCCATCCCGGTACCATGCTCGTCGGTGCGACGACGAACCACCTTAGCTCGGCCACGTTGGACAGACTCATTATGAAATGTCCACACTATATAATTGGGCGTAAAACCACTCTTTTTGCAGGTGTTTGCCCATTTCAGCCTCTGTCCTCTTTTCCCAATTGTCGCACCGGGAATAGGGGCACCAGGTTTTCCTCTGGCCATTTCCAAATGCTGCTTGCACAAACGCCTCAGTTTTTGTGAACCATTCAGTGATCCATTTGTTCTGACCAGTGTGACCGGTGTACATCCACGCACGATCACTCATCTTGACTTTCAGAGCTACTGGACACACAACAAATATATATATATATAATTCACCATGTATATATTCATCAATTGATCTAGTTTGCCAATTTTATTACGTCCATGCAACCTACACTCTAATAGGTAATGATATGTCCTAATCCCACCCGAGTATAAGTAGATTGGGTTCATTTTCCCATGCTATGCTCCGGATCCGACGCAAAATTTCGGCAGCACCTCCCCGCTGTTCTCCTGATACACGTCTCTGCAATAAACAGAGAGGATGTCTACCCGGAGAACAACAGGGGAGGCACTAACGAAATTTATGCGTCGGATCCGGAGCAGAGCATATGGGAAAATGAACCCAATCTACACATACTCGGGCTATCCATGGATATCGTTGGACAATTCGAAAGAATCACGGTTATAAATATGCAAATGCATGCATATTTATATATGTAATCCTTTCAAACAGGAGACACATAGTGGTTACATGGATGACGCGTTCGCCTTCCTCCGGCGCCGGCGAGATCTCCTCCTCAGGCGGGACGCGCGTCTTGACGTAGCCCTCGCCGGGCAACCACCGCGTGTTGCGGAGATAGGAGATGTGGTCTTCGATAATGTTCGAGCCATCCCTGTCACAGGCTCGCTCTCGCGCCATGGATGCTCAGGCTCGATGAGGTGACGGCCCGACGAAGGGACTGAGCTTGGTGACGACGGGCCGCGGCAGCACTTCGGCACGGCGCGGGAGTGTGGCAGCGGCAGAGAAGAGGAAGAGCAAAGCAGAGGGAGAGGAGGCCACGCGTGCTAGAGCCGCCCCCTCCTCCCCCTACTTTTAGCCCTGGGCTACGAAGCCGAGGGGACAGGGCGTGGGGATCGCGGGATTAACTATTCCCACGACCCCACGACCCTGCATTAACTACGCAGTAACGGTGTGGAGTAATCACGCCACAGAATCCGAACCGTCTGCCTCGGCCGCAGTGGATCCACGCGTGTGCCGAGGCCCGGTAGAGGTGGGCCCTGGCCTGCAGCGATGTCCCATCATGCGCGTGGGCTGGCAGGCAGCCTGGCCGGCTGGCGCCACATGGCGCATAGGTAGCTGGCGGCGAGCCTGGCGCTTGGCTGGCGTGCCACCTCGCTCCCACCACGATGTTTCAAAAACCACAAGGCGGCCCGCCTGGTCGTGTCTGGCTCCTGGCAGTCGGCATTCCGGAATACGGACGAAGCAAGATCAACAAAGCACTCAGAGTAGGAAGCCACTGAGGCCCCTCGCCTTTTTCCGCCACGGCACCCCACCAGCTTTGGGGACTACTGTCTGAGTAATTAGCCTTGGGTAGCCTCATCAGCTCCCTATGGCGTTTCAAGACATTGGGGCCAGCTGCGCCCCTCAAGAATCAAAGACTCAAGCGCCAACTTCTCGCAGCCGGCTGCCAAAAGACGGCAAGGCCCAGAAGACAGCCTCAAAGTGGACCGACTCCTAGCAGGCCGCCTCTAGAGAGGCCGGCTGCTAGCAGGTGGCCCCAAGCTACCTCAGATACGGGGCGTGGCTACAGCACGCCCTGCCACCCCCAAATCCAGGGCCAAGCGTGACCACAGTGCACCGTACCAGACGAAGATCTCCCGTCCGACGCGACACTGTTGCCATTTTGCCCATGACATCACCCAACACAGGGGGAGCCATGCCCCAACGACAGGCTGTCGGTATAGCTCGCATGCAGCGGGCCCTACTTCTCCGCGAGAAGCCAGAGGGTGGCGAGCCCTGACCAGTCAGCTCGAGGAGAGGCCGGCCCCTAAACAGGCGGCTCTCCTCTCCTTGGAGTTTGTGCGCCATTAAACCAAAAGGGACGGGGATGGCTACAGTGCAAGCCCACCAGGCGGCGGTACTGTTGCCACACGTCCCCCGACAAAGCATGCGTCATTAGCAGCACCGCTACAGTGTTGAGCAGCCGGCTAGATCCGCAAGCGACGGGAGCGGCCTGTCGGCCAAGTACGAGACAGCCAGAAGGGCCCACCAGGCGGCGGGCCCCGGCGGCCGGCGGAGAAGCCAGCGACCGTAGACACTGATAGTCGGGTCCTACACCCGGCGAAATTACCTTTGTACCCCTGGGGGGTAGTGTCGGATTTTGGGTTCCGGCAAAACACATGAGGTTCGAACACTGGGGTGCGCACGAAGATCTCTCTCTCTCTCCCCCTAGATCGCTCTCGCTACAATTGCAAGGCCTAGCTCGACGAACCCAAAGAACGAGGGACATGAGAGTTTATACTGGTTCGGGCCACCGATGTGGTGAAATACCCTACTCCAATGTGGTGTGGTGGATTGCCTCTGGGGCTGAGGATGAACAGTTACAAGGGAAGAACAGCCTCCCCAGGAGAGGTGTTCTTGTTCTTGGTCAGCTTGAGTGGTAGAGGATGATCTGGATGATCTGCCCAAGGCCAGATGAGATGCTTCCTATGGTGGTGGCTAGTACTATTTATAGAGGCCCTGGTCCTCTCCCCAAATATTGGGCGGGAAGGGTTCCAACAACGGCCAAATTTGAAGGGAGACAACTAGTACAAGTTATCCTGACTAAAGGTGATCTTCGCCTGCCAAAGGCTCTGGTGGTGACGCCGTCTTCACTACTAGGAAAAGGCCTACTAGTGGCGCACCAGTTTTGCCTACTAATGGCACACTACTGGTGCGCCACTAGTACCACGGCACTAGTATTATATACTAATGGCGCACCACTGGTGCGCCATTAGTATCTGGTATACTAATGGCGCACCACGCTGTGCGCCATTAGTATAGACCAACATGCGCCATTAGTATGCCTCCCCGGGGGCCATATTTACCCATGTGCTTTGGCATACTAATGGCGCACTGCGGGGTGATGCACCATTAGTATCTTTGGCATACTAATGGCGCACTGTGTAGTTATGCGCCATTAGTGTCCTTTGGCATACTAATGGCGCACTTTGAGGTGATGCGCCATTAGTATGAATATTAGGGTTTTCTTACTTTTCTGATTTTTGCACAGATTACAAAATATATTATTGGACAGAATATAGACAGCACCACACAGCAACAGCAGATTCATCGAATACAATAGAAGATTAGTCTCTGAATATAATTCATCATATTAGTCTCCGAATTCAAAAGACCGAACAAAGATAGAACATTACAAGTCTCGAGACCGCGAGTAGCGAGTTTCTCTTCACATTACAAGTCGATATCGATCATCTAAACTACCATCACATAGAAGAGAGCTGCGGTCATCACGATGAGCATCATCGCGATGAAACTGGTCTTCATCCGGTTCCTCCAACGCTCCCTCCTCTCTCCCGCTAGATAGCGGACGTATCTAGATTCCGCCTCCGCCCTAGTGGTGTACCCTTTGTAACTATTCTCGCTGAAATCGTGAACCTGTCTCCGACACTCCTCCCAGTCGTCGTAGACTCCAGGAACCTTACCCTTGTACACGACATACGACGGCATCTCTATGCACAAGCCAAACAAAAGACAATACATAAGCAATATATAAGTATGCAACAAAAGGATCGGAAGAGAAAAGCAAGACATTAATAGCACGATTCATGGTCCTACTAATAAATAGCATCGATTACATCTAAGTTGAACGACTGTCCAAACCAAAGAGACATACAAGTTCATTAAAGTTTAATTACAACATGAGCCAATCAATGTTTCAGAACTACACATAGCATCACTACTTTCGACTCGACTCATGGGACCGGAGCGTGGATGAAGCCGACATCTATCGTGATGGTCATGAAATCGCGGGCGTTGTCAGCCTGCATTTGTAGCGTTGTGTCTATCTCACTGTTAGACGGTTGATCTCTGAGGTAGAACTGCCCCGAGGTATGAAGGACATCTTGATGGATGATTTCCGCAAACTCCGACTGGATGCGAAAGAATTCTTGTCTGATGTCCGCGTCCTGGATTGCCGACAAGCTCGCGGCCCAATCTTTGAGATTATCTGGTAGCAGAAGGTGATGATGGTCCCGTACGATTGCCCACATGTGATGGAGGGCGTAGTAGGCATCCTTCTGACCGCCGGGCGGCTGCTTGACGCGGGAGAACGTCGTATTGTGGGCGAACACGTGCCTGCCGTACCTACGAACTGGCCTGGTGAAGGTGCCTCCAGATTTGGCGTAGCCGGGGAGAACATCATCAAGAACTTTCTTGATATTTGTGTAGTCTATCTTGGAGTCACGGTCCGGGTCGAAATACGTGGCCATGGAATATTTCGGGCTTAAGAGGATGAGTGTGCAATGCGTGTCACTGCACGGAACATGGAATGTTAGAAAAAAAGAATGACCGAAATCTAAGAATTCAAATGTTACGGGGCGGTTAGGGGATGACTTACTCGGGAAAGTAAGGCACGAGGAAGTTATCCTTATCTGGGTTTGACAGAATGACGCCTTCGAGGTAAGAACTCGCGACATGCCGGTCCCCAGCGCTGCCCATGATCTTGGCACACATGTAGAAGGGGTCGACTATCACGATGTCCGGGATCTTGTCTCTAATGATCCGCATCTCCATACTCAGCGAAAACAGCCAAACGAAGGTGTAGTGCAGCGGATGAAGGTTAAACATAGCAATGATTTCATCAAACCGCAGGACGATCGTACCCCTGATGGCGCCATCCACAAAGCCCTTGCCCTCTGGCACCTTGGCCACGAAAACCGGGTATGCCACATCATTCTCTCTGAGACGACGCTTCTCCAAAGAAAGAACACTGTCATGCAGACTCCGCATAGCACCGGTTGCAGCATTGAGCATATTTGTCGATAGCATCGCCCTATCCTCCATATGCACCCTCCTTGAGATATCCTTAGGTGAAGGTGGCCCGTCCTGAGCACGGATCGTACTCGGTGCCGGCTGGCTCGCACCGGTGCCCTTTTTAGTCTTTCGTTTCCGTCTCTTCTTCTTGATCTGATGTAATGGGACCGAGTTCTGCTCACAGACCGCCTTCTTGAGCGTGTTGGGGCTGATAATATTTCGCAACTCAGCTATCTGAGGCTCGGTGAAGGCGGCAGCTGGAGGCGTCTCCCGAGAACTGAACGCCAGACGATGCTTGTTGCAATTGGGTTTCTTCGCCGTACCAGCTAGATCGCGGTCGTCTTGGTTGGGTTCTTGAGAAAGAGGCCCGCAGAACTCGTCAGCGTACCCATATTCGGCAAAGTACTTATCGACGTTGGTAAATGTACCATCGTCGTTGTCGTCGTCGTCCGGATCATGTGCCATATGCATGTCCGGATCCTGTGCCATAGGGATGTCTGGCATGTCCGGTAGCGTTGCGGCATTCTTGCCATGGCTTGACGCCGGCACGACTGGCGGTCTTGTCTACGGGGTGGTGTCCCCCGCCCCCAAACGAATCTGGCTCTTCGGCCAAAGCAGGGGCCAGCTTACGCATGCGCTGAGGGTCATCTCATCTTCTTCATCGGCCACAGCGGGTCGAATCGGAGGTAACAACTCATCGCAGCCTGGCAGCACCCGAACAAGTTCTACCTTATACAAGGTGGGTGGCATCGGATTATCGTGGAACACGGGGTTTCCCGTTTGAACGATTCTTCCCTTGGCGACATTGACCAACTCGCCGCCCACGAAGTGCAGGAGAGTGCAAGGAACGTCGGCGGCGCCCTGCGAAAACATGTAGGGCGTCAAGGATGCCCAGTCAAAGGCAAGGAGATGAAGTCATCGGCCGAGAGGCTTAGTTACCGTGATGCCGTCGAGCTTGGCTAATGTCGAGGCACCGCCAACGGCAGGCGTGCAACTGACGGAGGGGCCGCTTGCTGGCGAGGTGCCGGCTGGCGTACACCCGTGTGCATTAAGCTCCAATGCCCGTGCCGGCGCCGGAGACACGAATACCGCCTCCGCCGGAGACACCAATGGCGCCACCGGAGACACCAATGGCGCCGCCTGCGCGTTGTGCAAGTTGCTGGCCGTGAAGCTGGGAACCGGGGGAGGCCCCTGTTGGCCGCCCGCAATCCACGTCGTCAGCCCATGAATCAATGTAGGCACCATGGCGGAGAGCGTTGTTCCCAGTTGTTGTTGCACTTGCTCTTGGACAATCTCCGGAATCCGCGCCACTTGTGCCTTGAGTGCTTCAACCTCGCGCGACTGGCTTTCCGAGCTGGTCTCTTTCTCCTTTCGCCCACCAGCGATATAGTATGACGACCATTTTGTGGACAAGCCTTTGCCGGCCACACGACCAGCTGAAGTTGGCTTACTGAGCTTATCCTTGTTTTTCATTACGTTCAACGCCCTCTTTAAAGGGGTGTCGAAAGGGGAGCTCTGAGACGACCCCACGCTACTGCTTTCAGTGTCCTGCAAAAGGAACGTGAACCATTTAGAAATATTGGGGATTAATTAGAATGCAACCATATGGAGCTAATTACGCGGGGGTGTATTCCTTACCAGAACAAGCTCGAGCGCCCTGGTCTTCGGATCCGTGGTAAGCTCCTTTGTTACCGGGTCCTCCTTGTACCGGGCCCTGAGAAAGTTCCTGGTCTTCTTGTCACGGTATTTCTCGAAGCGGGGCGGTAGGCCTTGTTCGGCACGCTCCGCGTCCCCCTTGTCCCATATAGGCTCCGCCACTCTGTAACCGCCGGGACCGAGTTGGTGGACCCCTAAGTTCAACTTCCGCATTTCTTTCCCCCACTGACTTGATTCGGAGGTTGCGCTGCTCTCGCACTTGATCTTGAACTCCTTGTAGTCATCTTCGCTCATCAAAGGATGTTTCGCCTTGATCTTCTCATAACTATCACCTTTTTCAATCATTGCCTTCACCGTGCTTCTCCAAGTAGATAGGGTTGTGCTCATCCTCGTGAGGGCGGCACTCTTCACTTTGTTCCCTGAGAGGCGTGTCTTTGCAAATTCAGCGGGGAACTTGTATCGTTCGTGCAGCTTCGTGAAGATGACGCTGCGCAAATTCCCTCGGTCCTTATGCCTTAGGTTCTCGGTGTTGATCGAGACGGTGCTCCGGAGAATGCACCCGAGCTGAAGCGAGTACCCCTTGACTACTTCTTTGGGCACCGTCGGATGCCCGTCGGAGTACACTTCAGTAAATTCCTCCTTGACAGTGCCGAGCACGCTCGGGCGCCGGTCCTTCCGTTGCCTCTTCGGTTGGCTGCCATCTGTGCATGCGCCGCCATCATCAGTGGTGGCATCCTCGGCGGCACCATCAGCGGTGTCATCGCCGACGCAACTAGGGGTTCTTTTGCGGCGTCCTCATAGCGGTGAGGTTCTTCCTCCAACTCTTGGGACAGCTCCCAGAATTGCTTGCCGCCCGAACCGCCGGCCTCATCGTTGTGGGCCATGTTTCGCTCTAAATAGGAAAAAAGTTTGGTCAAAATGTTGGTTATTGTCAAGGTACAAGATCATTGTCTCATCATTTAGGGTTTGTCGACACCGAGGCATCCTAAAAGCTAAGCTTTTATCATTTAGGGTTTGTCGACACCGAGGCACCCTAAAAGCCTAAGCTTACATCATTTAGGTTCTCATCGACACCGAGGCACCCTAAAAGCCAAGGTTTCATCATTTAGGGTTTGTCGACGCCGAGGCACCCTAAATGCTAAGTTACGTTTTCATCATTTAGGGTTTATCGATGCCGAGGCACCCTAGGTTGGGCCTAATCACTTGGCACTAATCACTTGGCTCTATTGCCACCTATGTTGGTTTTATCATCTAGGGTTTATCGATGCTAAGGAGAATTCTAAGTTGGGCCTAATCACTTGGCTCTATTGCCACCTAGGGTTTAATGCAGCAAGAATAAAGGGGCAGTTGATCCTACTTTTTCAAGTACTAAGCTACCCCGGCCCATGCATTAGTCGCAAGTACCCCATATGTCCGATTTTTAGCAAAGTCATGCTAAAATTCACAGAAAATTTCAGCATGACCTTTCCTGAAAATAGGACATATGGAGTACCCAAATTTGCCGGAACGGAAGTTAATCGACATTCCGGCAAACTCAAGGGCCTCTCGGGGTACCTGCAATATCATTATCCCCGCGTAATGAAGTCGCCAATGGGTCATTTCAGAAGATCACAAGTAGCATCATCACAAGTACAACATCATCTATAGCTTTATATTAACAAAGCATCAGCACATATACAAAAGACCACTTATGCCAACAGTATGGTTTATATCAGATTCAGAGTTAGAAACAGGAAAACCCGGTGCTTCAAAGCCTACTGGACACAATTTACATCTATCAGTATGGGATGTCCTGACTAATTTCAAGTGTTCACAGGTGAACTTGTACCATGGATGAGCCTAGTGCTTCATTAGTCAAATGAACAGAGATAACAGGGCATAACACCATACATAAAGTGATGAGCATACATACTACTGTCCAAGCAAATTAACTAAATAGTATGGTGTCAAGTTCAGTTTGAAAATTCGGTTACTGCTTGAGTGATCTGAGACCAAAATTACTCCCAAAAATTACAATGACTGTATATTGACTGCATATATTCATCAGTACAGACTGAATTCAGTCAAGAAAACTCACAATTTCTATTCACTTTGCATATATTCAATGTACAGCTGTCAAGTTCTATTTCAGCTCAAGTTTCATTACAACACAAACACAATAATTCATCCGCTCACGTAAAAATTAATAATCAAAATCAAATTACAATAGGGGTCCTGGTTTGACCCCATGATACATGCTATCCTCGGATTATTCCTCTTGAGAACAAACCATCATGTATCATTTTCTAACCAAGGCATAGCTCAGAAAATCACTTGCTTTGACCGAACTAGCTGATTACCCCAAATCTCATGGTAAAATTAGCAAGGCGAGCATTTCTCTTACATGACCATAGCAAGAATGACACACTCAACTTCATTGCTTCAACCACATGGACAACAGAGCAAATGTTGGAAGTTGACAATATACTTTAGATTCACACATGCTCCCCTAATTATTTTTTCTGTATCTTTAGATTATCTACTTTATGCACAATAATACATAATTCTGACTAATTCATCACTGTAGACCAGCATGAAACACACTCCTAAAAAAATGCCTAAAATTCCACTATTATTGCCTGTAAAAAAGCCTAATATCCACTAGTATTGCCTCTAAAAAAGCCTTAAAAGTCCACTATTGTTGACAATCAAAATATGATCTGAACTGTAAGGAGTTTACTGAAAAATGAGTGGTTGTTGGATGAGGGAGTAAATTGATTGTTGGCACAAAAATATTGGTTCTGCAAACATGAAAACTGTCACAAAAATAATGCACTTGGTTTGTGTTGAGTTTTTGCTTTCAGGGATTGGTTTGTGTTGAGTTGTTAACCTAAAGGTTCGCAGTTTGAATCTCCTTTAGCTAGTTTGAATCCATGGACTACCCTCGTTAGATAGGGACCAAGATAGGTACCGCTTATCTTTCTATTCCGTCACCAACATGGCTTTTCAAGAATAATATCCTGCATGAACATAGGTGAGAGGTTAACTAATTGCCTCAAAGGCATAATCAATGGTTATACATGGAACAAATTGCACGAACATAGATAGGTTAACCGACTGTTCTGTAGCGCACTCACTAATCAAATGATGATTATAAATACAACAAGTGGCCCAAGCTGCCGGCCTAAGCTATAGTTAATAGGAAGCAAGACTCTACTCTAACAAAATGTTGAAAACGAATGTACAACCCTGACTACAAACTAAATTTCTTCTGAACCCCATACACTGTCTCGAAAAATCTACTCCTATGCAGAACAAAGAGGGAAAGATCATGATGCACCATGGTCCTATGCAGAACAAAGAGGGAAAATTCTACTCCTATGCAGAACAAATAGGGAAAGATCAATGATTAGGGCTGGTGGTGGGGGCGGCGTGGAAGGCTCGGGCTTTGAGAGGGAGCGGGCGGTGGCGGAGAGGCGGACGGTGGGAGGCGGGAGCTGGACTTGGAGGCGGGGTTGGCGGCGGGAGGAGGCGGAGGGTGGTGGAGGCCACGGGAAGGGGAGGAGGGAGGAAATGGGGAGGAAGGGTGGAGAGGAAGGAAGGAGGAAGGAGGAGAGGTACCTGGGCGGGCGCGGCCGGTCGCCGGAGGGGTCGGGTCGGGGTTGGGGTCGGGTCGTGGCGGTCAGGGCAGGGGCCGACACGGGAGGCGGCGCAGGCGGGGCCGACGGGGAGGCTGTCGGCGATGGCGAGGTCATGGGGCGTCGGCGATGGCGCGGGGGCGGCGGCGCACGTAGGGGCGGCGGCGTCGTGGGTCGTCGGGGTAGCGCGCGGGTGGGGAAAGTGGATCTGGCGAGAGGGTGAAGGGGTCGGGCGAGTTAGAGCTAGGGGGAAGATTACTAATGGCGCACCCCCGGGCGGTGCGCCATTAGTAATCTTTTTTTTCGATAGCAATGGCGCACCCCCTGGAGCTGCGCCATTAGAAATCTTTTTTTGTTATTATTATTTTTTGTTGCATCTAATAATTTTTGAAGAAAATGAATATGAATATGAAACAGTAATAATTTTTTATAAAAACTGTATTAGTTTTTTAGAAAGTATCATCAAATTTGTTATTTGAAAATATTTATGAATATGAAAAATATCATCAAATTTATTATTTGAAAATATCATCAAATTTTTATTTGAAAATATAATCAAATTTATTTTTTGCAATTTTAGTTGCATTCATTTGTGACGGTGGAGCGGGCCGGGAGGTGTGGTGGGTCATCGGGCGGTGGAGCGGGGAGGGTGCGGGGGGTCTGCAAGGCGGCAGTGGAGCAGGGGAGAGGTGCGGGGGTCGGCGGCGGCAGTGGAGCGGGGAGGTCTGGGGTCGGCGACGGCGGCCGGGAGCGGGGAGAGGGTGAGGGGGTCGGCGGCGGTGGAGCGGGGAGGGTGGGGTGTGGCGGCGGCGGCAGTGGAGTGGGAGAGAGGTGGGGGTCATCGGGCGGTGGAGCGGGGAGGTCTGGGGGGCTGTCGGCGGCGGTGGGCGCGGGAGAGGTGCGGGGGTCGTCGGCGGTGGAAGCGGGGAGGTCTGAGGTCGGCGGCCCGGTGGAGCGGGGGAGAGGGTGCGGGGGTTGGTCGGTGGCGAGGGGGACCAGATCTGGCGAGGTGGGATAGCTATCGAGATGGAGGGGATCGAGATCGAGTGTCCATGAAATTTAAAAACATTCATGAGTTTAAAAAGTGCCCATGAAATACAATAATCGAGAAATGAAGGCTACAATTTAAATACAATCGATCTTAGCTAGCTATCTGTTCACAATCTTCTTGCCCTTATTTTTCGTAAATGGAGTTCTTCTCTTGAACGGACGTCCTTTAGGTAGGGTGGTCCTGCTTCTTCTTGTGGTGTATGCTGATACTTCATCGTCGTCGTCATGTTCAATCTTTGGGTCGACGTACTTGTCGAAGTCTTGCTCATTGGCGACTCCATCCATTCCGATGATCTTCCTTTTGCCTCTCCTCACGACAACACGACTGGGCTTTGGTGGGTCGGTAATGAAGAAGCATTGGTCCACTTGGGAAGCCAGTACCCATGGCTCATTTTTCATGGTGAAATTTATGCCCATGATCTTGGATTTGGCCGGGTATAACATGGTGGTGAAATACCGGTCTTCTTTTATGACGTTCTTGGCCCATCTGACACGGAACATCGGGACCTTCTCTCCAGCGTAGCTCAGCTCCCAGATCTCCTCGATCCTTCCGTAGTATCTGTCCTTATCGTTACCGGTGTAGGATTCCATCGTTACCCCGGAGTTCTGATAACCATCGCTCTTCATGTCCTTTCCCTCGGTGTAGAATGTGTAGCCGTTGATATCGTACGCCTCATACGTCATCAGGTTGTGCTCGGTGCCCTGTGACAAGGCGAATATGAGTTGTTCTTCCGCGGAAGAATCCTCATGTAAAGGGTACGATAGAAGCTTCTGCTTGAACCAACACGTGAAACATGAGTTGTGCTCTTTGATTATATCTCCGTCCATCTTCTGTTGGCCTCGGTCATTTTACGTCTTCTCAATAAAGGTTTTGTGCTCTACCACCCAAGGATCGACCACATCTATGTGTTGTAGCGCGACTAGGTTTGCTCTTTCAAAGTCGGCGAGTCGACCCTCGAAGTCGACGTGCATTTCGCGGCAACCCTCACGGTGACCCCATCCAGCGAGCCTGTTGAGGTGCCTGTTGACGGGCAGACCAACGGCGTTCTCGATGCCTAGATAAATCCTGCAGTAGGAGATACACTCTTCGGTCAGAAAGCCCCTGGCTATGCTTCCCTCTGGACGTGACATGTTGCGAACGTATCCTTTGATGACACCATTCATCCTTCCGAACGGCATCATGCTGTGCAGGAACGTCGGCCCGAGTTGGATGATATCCTCCACGATATGGACTAGCAGATGCACCATAACGTCGAAGAATGCGGGCGGGAAGTGCATCGCAAGCTGGCATAGTATCACCATGATCTCTTCCTATAGCCTTCTGAGTTGCCTCACGCCAACCGACTTTCGAGAGATGACGTCGAAAAAGTAGCATAGGCCAAATAGCATTTCACGGATGTGCGCATCCATGATCCCACGGATTGCAACTGGAAGTATCTATGTCATCAGCACGTGACAGTCGTGAGACTTCTTCCCGCTGAACTTCTGCTTTGCTGTGTCTAGGTATCTGCTTATCTTCCCCGCGTAACCGTAAGGAAGTTTTACTCCTACGAGGCAGGTGGAAAACTGATCGATCTCCTCCTGACTTAGAGTGAAGCACGCGACAGGGTAGTCATTTCCGGTCTTCTTGGCCTTTTTGCCTTTGCGACGACTTTCCATGTCCTGCTTCGCCTCATCATCATTATCATCATCATCATCATCATTAGCGTGAAGCTCCTCCCTGATAGCTTTCAAAAAAAGCTCCTCCCTGATGCCCATTGATTTCAAGTCTGCCCTTGCTTTTGGCTCATCTTTGGTCCTCTCTGGCATGTTGAGCAGGGTACCAAGCAGACTCTCGCACACGTTCTTCATGATATGCATGACATCAAGGCTGTGAGGCACACGGTGGATCTTCCAGTACGGCAAGTCCCAGAAAACAGACCTCGTTTTCCATACCTTCAGTAGCGGCTCTGGCGCCTTTCGCTTCTTTCCCGGCTCTGGCACCTTTTGCTTCTTTCCCGGCAGTGGGCAATCTTTCCAATTTTTCAACAACTGGTCTATTTCCTCGTCACTCCTCATACGCATGCGTCTTCGGGGTTCGGTTTCATCATCAAATAGATCCTTGCGTTTCCTCCACGGGTCATCGTCGCGAAGCCACCTTCGATGTCCCATGAAGACGGTTTTCGAAGACCCGGGATCTCTATCTAGTCGGCGATACGTTATGTCATCCATGCACCTGACGCATCCAGAAAATCCATGGACCACCTGCCCCGCGAGATATCCGTAACCGAGATAGTCGTGCACCGTCATGAGCAGTGCGACTCTCATAGGGGAATATTCTTTCTCTGCGACGTCCCACGTATTGGCTGGCGTTTTCCACAGCGTGTCTAGCTCCTCTTTCAGCAGCCCCAGATACAGATTGATGTCGTTCCCTAGTTATTTCAGCCCTTCAATTAGCATACTCATGTGAATGTACTTCCTCTTCATGCACAACCAGGGGGGAAGGTTGTACATCCACACAAACACAGGCCAGGTGCTATGTGTGCTTCTCTGGCTGCCAAACAGATTGACTCCATCGGTGCTCGTGCCCAGCACGATGTTCCTTGGATCCTTCCCAAATTCTGGGTGTTCGAAGTTCAACGCTTGCCACTGGCTCCCATCCTTAGGGTGACTCAACATCTTGTCTTTTTTATTTATGTCCGGAGCATTTGCGCCATCTTCTCGCTTCTTCTCCTCCCTATCCGCGTGCCAATGCAGGAGCTTTGCTTCCTTAGGGTCCGCGAAATACCGCTGCAGACGAGGAGTGATCGAAAAGTACCACACCACTTTTCGAGGAGCTTTCTTCCTCTTCTTGTATCGAGTGACGCCGCACACCGGACATATGGTAGAATCCGCGTGCTCGTCCCGATAAATGATGCAATTGTTCATGCACACATGGTATTTCACGTGCGGTAAATCCAGAGGACACACGATTTTCTTCGCCTCCTCGAAACTGGTCGGGCACTTGTTCCCCTTGGGAAGACGTTCGTGCTAGAATGACATGTTCTCGTCGAAGCATGCGTTATTCATTTTGTGATTTACCTTCATCTCCAAAACCATGAGCGTTACTTTCAGGCGGGTATCCTCGAGCCTGCATCCTTCATACAATGGAGTAATCGCGTCTATCTCCAGTTGATCCAGCTAGGCTTTCTCTCGGGTGGCAGCTCTTGCGTTATCCGTCTTCTTGAGAAGCAGCTCTTGAATATGAGGGTCCTGCACCCAGCCCATCGATGGTCCATCGTCGTCTGCTCCGCCGGAATCTTCATCTTCATGATCATGCCCTTCGTCTGCTCCAGCATCTTCCTCATCATCATGTCCTAGATCTTCTACATGATGACTGTGTACAGCATCACCGTCGTGATCATGTCCTGGAGATTCTTCGTCTTCTCGCCCGCCCGAGCCGCGGTGGTTGTCTTGCTGCCCTTCCTCATTTCTTGCCTGGCCCCCATGGACGACTTCGTAGTCATCTTCATCAGTTGCCACCGATAGCCATCGATGAAACCACGCAAGAGCAGGTGGTCCGGCACCTGCCCGGAATCCGGGTCCGGAATAAGGCTCTTCAGCTTGCATCTTCGACACGGACATCTTATCTCCGCCTCGTTCTTTTGAAGCATCTCGGCCTTCGTGGAGCTCAAAAACCTATTCACGATGCCTTCGGTCATCATGCGGACCATGGTCGCCTGCGGGGTAGAGCAAAGCGATATTTTAGAACCAAGAAAAATTTTGGCATGACTTTCCCTAAAAATAGTACCAAAAAGAATGCATAGTGCCAATATTCTCGCCGAAACGGAAATGAATCAACATTCGGCAAAATATTGGCAACTATCGCATTTCAAATACTGGTACCTGCAAACACAAACATATATGCAACACCACAAACATATGCAACACCACGAACATACATAGATCTAGCTAGGCCACAAAAAGTGCATGTGCACGTTGTTGGAGAGGGAGAACAACATAAAGATAGCTTCCCCCCTTACCTACCTATCAAAAAAAGGTAATTTAACCACTCAATTTGGATGAATCTATGGTGCAAATGAGGTGAGGAGGAGGAGGCAGCCGAGACAAGCTTGGAGGAGGAGGTGGAGAGAATGAAGTGGGGAAAGTGAGTGGGTAGGTGTGGCTGTCCAAAATATCTTGTTGGTCCCAGGTTACTAATGGTGCACCACCTGCAAATGCGCCATTAGTACCCCTGGTTACTAATGGCGCACCTGCTGGTGGTGCGCCATTAGTAGTTTTGCAAAAAAAAATACACTAATGGCTCACCGTGGCATAGTGCGCCATTACTAGTTTAAACTAGTAATGGCGCACTGTGCCACGGTGAGCCATTAGTAGTTTTGCAAAAAAAGAATAAAGAAAAAACAACAGTAGTGGCGCACTGTGTGGCTAGTGCGCCATTACTAGTTAGCACTAGGAATGGCGCACTATGCCAGGATGCGCCATTAGTATGTTTGGAAAAAAATTTGTTACTAGTGGCGCACCATGTGCACAGTGCGCCATTAGTGTCTTCCGCACTAATGGTGCACCTGCACATGGTGCGCCACTGCTATAGTAATGGCGCACCACATGTCAGGTGCGCCGTTAGTATCCATTTCATCTATAGCCCTTTTCCTAGTAGTGCTTGGGTCCGACGGTGACCTCCATCTTGTCGTCTTGCTGGTCTTGGTCTCGTTGCACTGATATGGAAACCTTTGCCTGACGCCTCGGGACTCCTCGCCTGTGCTTGCCTCTTTAGCACCAAAGAGGAAACGAGGACACTGCGCGCGCTGGCGCCCGCCTGGCACCCGCCTGGCTCCAGTCGTCATGGCTTGCATCACAGGAACCTCGCGAGTTGCCCCTTGCCTTGATCTCTTCGCCCCTTGTGAGCCAGCCCGGCGAGGCCGTTCCCGAGGAGGTCTTGTGTCGTCCGCCTCGTGAGGCTTGGCCCCTCGCGAGGGTCTTGAGTGTTTTTTGGTGAAGATGGGCTATACAGGGCCGCTTGTGGAGCCATGCTGTGGGCCGCAGGTAGGCAAGTCTGGGGACCCCCGTTCCCAGGATGCCGACAGTAGTCCCCGGGCCCAAGGCGCGCTCGGACTTGGCTTCGAGGAAAAGCCAAAGGGAAAGTATGGAGCGCCGCGGGCCCCAACAGCCTGCGGCCCCGCTTGATGCGTGGGGACTGATTGGACGTGGGTGTCTCCGCTTCCCCACGCTGCCTCGGCAACTTCCCGACTGACAAAAGACTGGCGCGAGCAACGCTTGCGTTCATTGCTTTCCTTCCTCTTGCTCCAGATCCCCTTTCTCGCTTCTTGCTTCCGAAATATCCAGATCTGCTTCAATCCCCTTCCGAGCCTCCGACCAATGGCGCCCAGAAAGGTCAAGGCTTCTTCATTGCCCGCTTGGTACGAGCCGGCTCTCGACGTGCCCAATGTCTCGAAGAAGAACCTCGCCGCCACTCATCTGCTGACGGCGGGTGAGAACAACGAGAAGGGGAAGACCGAGCTCCAGGCCGGCTTCGATGCGCCAGAGGCTTTGAGGAGCACCTTCTACCCCTTCTTCATGAGCAGCGTCGTTGCGGGGCTGGTTCCCCCCTTCTTCGACTTCTTCTAAGCCGTCCTCAGTCATTTCAAGCTGCAGGCCCCCCATCTCCATCCCAACTCCGTTCTTCTCCTGTCGATCTTCGCCTTCTACTGCGAGGCATACGTCGGGGTGATGCCGTTCGTAGCTCTGCTGCGCCACTTCTTCTTCCTCTGGATTAACGACAGCCACACCTCAGGGTGCGCCAACTTCGTCGCAGGTGGCAAGGCCAACACGATCTCGAAGGTCGGAAAGAAGGCCGATGGTTTCAGGAGCAAATGGGTCATGATGGATGCCAAGTGTGTCCACCCACGGTTGATGCTGCTGATGGAGATGCCCAGTCCGACGAAGGGTGGCTCTGCGCGAAGCTTACTGACGATCGGGCGAAGCCGGGGCTGGAGAAGATGACCGCCAACCTGAAGCCGGGCAACGCGAAGGCGGCGAAGTTGACAGGGGCCATGCTTCTATGGGAATTCCTGATGCTGCGTGTGGCTCCGCTCCAGGCGCGCTCACGCCCCTTGTGGACGCTTGGGGGTGTGGAAGATAAGCTTCGCTTTAGTCCGGAGGCCTTGTCGGGAGAAGAGCTGGTTGTGGCTATCTGTCTCCTGGTCGGGGATGACCAGGAATATCCATCGAGTGCCTTCATTCCCTTGTTCCTTCGCAAGGATGGGGCACAGGTCATGGCCGCAATGCCCACCTTCGGCGAGCGCGGGCTAGTGCCACCGCCGCCTCCTAGGGTCCTGACTGTGATGGCGCCGGTGGACGTGTCTTCTGGCGATTCCCGCATGGAGGGGGAAGATTAGGAGGATGAGGAGCGCGACTCGGAGGCGACACCCGAAGCGATGGGGGAGACCTCCCCCCTGGGCAAGGCCGACATTCTCCACACCTTGCCTGACAACGACGACGAGGCCGACGCCCCCTCGGAGAAGGAGGAGCTGCCCGTGGTTGGGGGCTCCTCGAGGCCCAAAGCCAGCCCCCAGAGGAGGCCACCGGCCGAGGTTCCGATGAGGGGTAGGTCGGCGCTGATCTCCCGAGATGATGCTTCCACTCCGACACCGTCTGGAGCTGCTTCCGGCCCATCTGCTACCCCTTCTTAGGCTTCAAACTTAACAAGTGGAGGGACTACACTGCGGTGGACCAGCAAGTGTTCTTGCCCTGCCTTGTTCTTGCTTATGCTGCTGATCCTTGACGCCGCTCCGTTGTGCAATTAGGCCGACGCCCGTGGCAAAGAAGAGGAAGGAGGAAGCGGTGGTGCTTCTCGGGACCTATTTGCCTGCTGCGGTTGCGTCTCCCTCCGTGGAGAAGGGCAGCGTCGGCACTCGCGCCTCTCTGGCTCGATCGTCCTCGCGAGGCTTGGGGGAGCGTCCTTGGGAAGAGTCAGCCCCCGTGGCCCCGCTCGCTCCGGTGGTGCCAGTGTCCGGCTCGAACGCCGAGGTCCCCAAAGATCAGGAGCCTCCTGCCTCCCAGGCCATGGTGACCATGTCGCCTCCTCCTCCTTCCGCTACACTGCTACCTCCGAGTTCTTCCGCCTCTCCTGGCGTCCTGGAGCGCGCTCTTCCCGCGATGGCCCTGCTGCGAGAAGATCTCCAGCTGCCGACCCCGGCCTAGCAGCCGAGCGCCTGGAGCTGGTTTCTGGCTGGCTTCACTCAGACGTGTCCGTTCGGGCGGCGCTGAGCCAGGACGCGACGACCTCCGAGAAGGACAAGCAGGCCACCGCCCAAGCCGCGGCTGCTCATGAGCTGGCGCTGAAGGATGCCGAGGCCGCCCAGGATCGCTACCTAGTGCTAGAGGCCGAACTAAAGACTTTGTGCAGCGAGCGTGTGGATGAAGCTCGAGGCCGCAAGGCAGAGGAGGAGAAGATGAAGGCCTGGGAGGACGCCATCAAGGTTCGTGACGCCGAGCTGGAACAGTTGGCGAAGGCGCAGGCCACGGAGCGTCACCGGCTGGAGAAGCTGGAGCAGAAGGTGGAAGCGGAGTAGGCCGATCTTGACGCCAAGGCGAAGGTCATGGCCGAGGACCGCGCGGCCTTGGAGCTCCTCGAGGAAAGGTCCTGCATGGCACTGCGGGCACTCTACGAGAAGGGCTTGGAGGAGCCGCTGACCACCAACGAGGAAGGCCCCGCCCGCTGCTTCCCTATCTAGTCGAGGCGCTTGAGGAAGTCGTGAGCGGTATCGGCCCCATGGCGGAGGAAGAAGCCCGCGTTCTTTCCTCAGCCGCGTTGACGCACGTCTTTACCCACCTCCATCTTCGCGATCCTGCCGCCCGCCTTGACGAGCTGCTGGAGCCTGTGGATGACGAGCATTGTGCAGTGATACGTCCATTTTGCATCACGCTTTTATATCAATATTTATTGCATTATGGGTTGTTATTACACATTATATCTCAATACTTATGGCAATTCTCCCTTATTTTACAAGGTTTACCATGAAGAGGGGGAATGCCGACAGCTAGAATTCTGGCAGGGAAAGGAGCAAACATTGGAAACCTATTCTGCACAGCTCCAAAAGTCCTGAAACTCCACGAAACAACTTTTTGGAATTTATAAGAAATTATGAGCAAAAGAAATAGGCCAGGGGGCTCCCCCTATATCCTGGGCCCCCTGGTGGGCCTCTGGCGTCCATCTTCTGCTATATCATCACTTTTACCCTGGAAAAAATTGTGGGCAAGCTTACGGGACGAAACTCCGCCGCCACGAGGCGGAACCTTGGCGAAATCAATCTAGGGCTCTTGCGGAGCTGTTCTGCCGGGGACACTTCCCTCCGGGAGGGGGAAATCATCATCATCATCATCACCGACGCTCCTCTCATCGGGAGAGGGCAATCTCCATCAACATCTTCACCAGCACCATCTCATCTCCAAACCCTAGTTCATCTCTTGTATCCAATTCTTGTCTCCAAGTCCGGGATTGGTGATAGTAGGTTGCTAGTAGTGTTGATTACTCCTTGTAGTTGATGCTAGTTGGTTTATTTGGTAGAAGATCATATGTTCAGATCCTTTATGCATATTATTACCCCTCTGATTATGAACATGAATATGCTTTGTGAGTAGTTACGTTTGTTCCTGAGGACAAGGGAGAAGTCTTGCTGTTAGTAGTCATGTGAATTTGGTATTCGTTTGATATTTTGATGAGATGTATGTTGTCTAGCCTCTAGTGGTGTTATGTGAACGTTGACTACATAACACTTCACCATTATTTTGGCCTAGAGGAAGGCATTGGGAAGTAATAAGTAGATGATGGGTTGCTAGAGTGACAGAAGCTTAAACCCTAGTTTATGCGTTGCTTCGTAAGGGGCTGATTTGGATCCATATGTTTCATGCTATGGTTAGGTTTACCTTAATACTTTTGTTGTAGTTGCGGGTGCTTGCAATAGAGGTTAGTCATAAGTGGGATGCTTGTTCAAGTAAGAACAGCACCCAAGCATCGGTCCACCCAATATCAAATTATCAAAGTACCGAACGCGAATCACATGAATGTGATGAAAACTAGCTTGATGATATTCCCATGTGTCCTCGGGAGCGCTTTTCCTATTATAAGAATTTGTCCAGGCTTGTCCTTTGCTACAAAAAGGATTGGGCCACCTTGCTACACTTTATTTACTCTTGTTACTTGTTGCTCGTTACAATTTACCTTATCACAAAACTATCTATTACCACTTATTTCAGTACTTGGAGAGATTACCTTGCTGAGAACCGCTTATCATTTCCTTCTGCTCCTCGTTGGGTTCGACGCTCTTACTTATCAAAAGGACTACGATAGATCCCCTATACTTGTGGGTCATCAAGACTCTTTTCTGGCGCCGTTGCCGGGGAGTGTAGCGCTTTTGGTGAGTGGAACTTGGTAAGGAAACATTTATATAATGTGCTGAAATTTTCTGTCACTTGTCACTATGGAACTTAATCCTTTGAGGGGCTTGATTGGGGTATCGTCACCCCAACCAAAAGAGCAAAGAGATGCTCCTCAACCTACTGAACTTTATGAAAATATTCACTTTGAGATTCCTTCGGGTATGATAGAAAAACTGGTAGCTAATCCTTTTGCAGGAGACGGAACATTGCATCTTGATTTACACCTTATCTTTGTGGATGAAGTTTGTGGATTATTTTAGCTTGCAGGTATTCCCGATGATGTTGTTAAAAGGAAGGTCTTCCCTTTATCTTTGAAGGGAGATGCATTGACATGGCATAGGCTATGTGATGATACGGGATCTTGGAATTATAAGCGATTGAAGTTGGAATTTCACCAGAAGTTCTATCCTATGCATTTTGTTCATCGTGATCGTAATTACATATATAATTTCTGGCCTCGCGAAGGAGAAAGCATTGCTCAAGCTTGGGGGAGGCTTAAGTCAATGTTATATTCATGCCCCAACCATGAGCTCTCTCGGGAAATGATTATTCATGCTCGGCTTTCTCTTAACAATCGCAACTTGCTTGATACTTCCTGTGCTGGTTCTTATATGCTGAAGACTATTGATTTCAAATGGGACTTATTGAAAAGAATTAAACGCAACTTTGAAGATTGGGGTTCCGACGATGGTAAGGAGTCAGGTATGACACCTAAGTTCGATTGTGTTAAATCTTTTACAGATACCGATGCTTTTCGTGGATTTACCGCTAAGTATGGACTTGACTCTGAGATAGCTAGTAGCTACTTTTTGTGAATCCTTTGCTACTCACGTTGATCTCCCTAAAGAGAAGTGGTTTAAATATAATCCCCATGTTGAAGTGAAAGTAGTTGCACCTATTACAGTCGAAGAAAAGACCATTACATATAGTGATCCTATTATTCCTACTGCTTATGTCGAAAAACCTCCTTTTCCAGTTAGGATAAAAGATCATGTTAAAGCTTCGACTGTTGTTCGTAAGAGTAATACTAGGACCTATACACCTCCTGAGCAAATTAATGTTGAACCTGGTATTGCTATGATTAAAGATCTCTTGGATGAGGACTTAGATGGGCATGTTATCTCTTTCATGGGTGAAACTGCTAATATTGCTAGACCCGATACTAAGACACGTAGACCTGTTGTAGGCATGCCTGTTATTTTTGTTAAAATAGGAGATCATTGCTATCATGGCTTATGCGATATGGGTGCTAGTGCTAGTGTGATACCTTATGATCTATATAAAGAAATTATGCACGATATTGCACCTGTTGAATTGGAAGACATTGATGTTACTATTAAGCTTGCTAATAGGGACACCATTAAACCTATTGGGATTGTTAGAGATGTTGAAGTCTTGTGTAGGAAGATTAAATACCCTGCTGATTTTCTTGTTCTTGCTTCCCCACAAGATGATTTTTGTCCCATTATTTTTGGTAGACCCTTCTTGCATACTGCTAGTGCTAAGATTAATTGTGAAAAGAATATTGTCACTGTTGGCATAGATGGTATGTCTCATGAGTTCAATTTTGCCTAGTTTAATAGACAACCTCGTGAAAGGGAACCACCTAGTAAAGATGAGATTATTGGTCTTGCTTCCATAGCTGTTCCTCCAACTGATCCGTTAGAACATTATTTGTTAGACCATGAAAACGATATGTTTATGAAGGAAAGGGAAGAAATAGATGAAGTGTTCCTTAAACAAGAACATGTGCTGAAACATAATATTCCCGTTGAAATTCTTGGGGATCCCCCTCCACCCAAGGGTGATCCTGTGTCTGAACTCAAACCTTTACCTGATAATCTTAAATATGCTTATCTTGATGAAAAAGAAATATATCCTGTTATTATTAGTGCTAACCTTTCAGAGAAAGAAGAAGAAAGATTATTGAAAACTCTGAAGAAGCACCGGGCTGCTATTGGGTATACTCTGGATGATCTTAAGGGCATCAGTCCCACATTATGTCAACACAAAATTTCGGTGGAGAAAGATGCCAAACCAGTTAGAGATCCTCAAAGACGATTAAATCCCAAAATTAAGGAGGTGGTAAGAAAGGAGATTCTAAAGCTCCTTGAGGCATGTATTATTTATCCCGTTGCTGATAGTGAATGGGTAAGCCCTGTCCATTGTGTCCCCAAAAAGGGAGGTATTACCGTTGTTCCTAATGACAAAAGATGAATTGATCCCACAAAGAAATATTACAGGTTATAGGATGGTAATTGATTTTCATAAGTTAAATAAAGCTACTAAGAAAGATCATTACCCTTTACATTTTATTGATCAAATGCTAGAAATGCTATCCAAACACACACATTTTTGCTTTCTAGATGGTTATTTTGGCTTCTCTCAAATACCTGTGTCAGCAAAGGATCAATCTAAAACTACTTTAACTTGCCCTTTTGGTACTTTTGCTTATAGACGTATGCCTTTTGGTTTATGTAATGCACCTGCTACCTTTCAAAGATGCATGATGGCTATATTCTATGATTTTTGTGAAAAGATTTGTGAGGTATTCATGGATGACTTCTCCGTCTATGGATCCTCTTTTGATGATTGTTTGAGCAACCTTGATCGAGTTTTGCAGAGATGCGAAGACACTAGTCTCGTCCTGAATTGGGAAAAAGCGTCACTTTATGGTTAATGAAGGCATTGTCTTGGGGCACAAGATCTCCGAGAGAGGTATTGAAGTTGATAAAGCCAAAGTTGATGTTATTGAAAAGATGCCATGTCCCAAGGACATAAAAGGTATAAGAACTTTCCTTGGTCATGCCGGCTTTTATAGGAGGTTCATTAAGGACTTTTCTAAAATCTCTAGGCCTCTGACTAATTTATTGCAAAAAGATATTCCTTTCGTCTTTGATGATGATTGTGTAGAAGCATTTGAAACACTTAAGAAAGCATTGATGACCGCACCTATTGTTCAACCACCTGATTGGAATTTACCTTTTGAAATTATGTGCGATGTTAGTGATTATGATGTAGGTGCTGTTTTAGGGCAAAGAGTCAATAAGAAATTGAATGTTATCCAGTATGCTAGTAAGACTCTTGATACAGCCCAGAGAAATTATGCTACTACTGAAAAAGAATTCTTAGCAGTTGTGTTTGCATGTGATAAGTTTAGACCTTATATTGTTGATTCCAAAGTCACTATTCACACTGATCATGCTGCTATTAAATATCTTATGGAAAAGAAAGATGCTAAGCCTAGACTCATTAGATGGGTCCTCTTGCTCCAAGAATTTGACTTGCATATTATTGATAGAAAGGGCTGAGAACCCTGTTGCGGAACAACTTGTCTAGGTTAGAGAATGTTCTTGATGACCCACCGCCTATTAATGATAGTTTTCCGATGAACAATTAGTGGTTGTCAATGCTTCTCGTCTTCGCTCCTTGGTATGCTGATTATGCTAATTACATTGTTGCTAAATATATACCGCCTAGTTTCACATACCAGCAAAAGAAAAAGTTCTTTTATGATTTAAGACATTACTTCTGGGATGATCCACACCTTTATAAAGAAGGAGTATATGGCATTATTAGATGTTGTGTTCCTGAGCATGAACAGGAACAAATCCTACGCAAGTGTCACTCTGAATCCTATGGAGGACACCACGTTGGAGATAGAACTGCACACAAGGTACTTCAATCTGGTTTTTATTGGCCTACTCTTTTCAAGGATGCTCGTAAGTTTGTCTTATCTTGTGATGAATGTCAAAGAATATGTAACATTAGTAGACGCCAAGAAATGCCAATGAATTATTCCCTTGTTATTGAACCGTTTGATGTTTGGGGCTTTGATTATATGGGACCTTTTCCTGCCTCCAATGGTTATACACATATTTTAGTTGTTGTTGATTGCGTTACTAAGTGGGTAGAAGCTATTCCAACTAGTAGCGCTGATCATAACACTTCTATTAAAATGCTTAAAGAAGTTATTTTTCCGAGGTTTGGAGTCCCTAGATATCTTATGAGTGATGGTGGCTCACACTTTATTCATGGTGCTTTCCGTAAGATGCTTGCTAAGTATGATGTCAATCGTAGAATCGCATCTCCTTATCACCCGCAGTCTAGTGGTCAAGTAGAGTTGAGCAATAGAGAGATCAAATTAATTTTTGCAAAAGACTGTGAATAGGTCTAGAAAGAATTCGTCCAAAAAACTTGATGATGCATTATGGGCCTATAGAACTGCATACAAAAATCCTATGGCTATGTCTCCATATAAGATGGTTTATGGAAAAGCATGTCATTTAGCTCTTGAACTTGAACATAAAGCATATTGGGCTATTAAAGAGCTCAATTATGACTTCAAACTTGCCGGTGAGAAGAGGTTGTTTGATATTAGCTCACTTGATGAATGGAGAACCCAAGCATATGAGAATGCCAAGCTTTTCAAAGAAAAGGTCAAACGCTGGCATGATAAGAGGATACAAAAGCGTGAGTTTAATGTAGGAGATTATGTGTTATTATTCAACTCTCGTTTAAGATTTTTTGCATGAAAACTTCTCTCAAAATGGGAAGGACCCTACGTTATCGAAGAGGTCTATCGTTCTGGCGCTATAAAAATCAACAACTTCGAAGGCACAAATCCGAGGGTGGTAAACGGTCAAAGAATTAAACATTATATTTCAGGTAATCCTATCAATGTTGAACTAATATTATTGAAACCATAACCCCTGAGGAATACATAAGAGACACTTTCGAGCGTTCCTGACTCCAAAAGGCATAGGTGCATTAGGTACGGTAAGTAAACCGACTCCAAAACAACTCTAATGGCAATTTTTATCAGTTTTGGATTATTTAAGAATTTTAGGAAGAAAGAAGTAGTCCGAAAGGGACACGAGGCTCCCACGAGAGAGGAGGGCGCACCCCCCCCCCTATAGGGCGCGCCCCCTGTCTCGTGGGCACCTTGTGTGCCTCCCGGACTCCGTTTTCTTGTATGTTACGTATTTTGGTCGGTAAAAAATCATTATATATACTCCCGAAGGTTTTGACCACCGTATCATGCAAATATCCTCTGTTTTCGTTTCGAGCTCTTTCTGTTTCAGATTTAGAGCACCATGACTTCTCCCTCCTCCGACAACGAAGACAAGGATGCTTGGCTATTGAAGATAGAGTTGAAAAGAGAGGAACCGGAGGAGATTAACAAGGATGAAGGGATCAAAAAGGCCATGGAGGTTCAAGCTCCGGTGTTGAAAGAAGAAGACATTCCTCAACCTTTACCTAACCTTTTTACTCCAACAGAGATTTAAGCTTTCAACATGATTGAGTTAGCCCGCATACAGAATAAGTATCTCACACAGGAGAATATTTTGTTGAAGGATCATATTGCTGGGCTCAAGGGCATTATTCGCAAGTTGGAGGAGCTATTACGCTCGATGTGCGATTATCCACCGTCATCATCAACAAATCCTACTTCACCACCTCCGAAGAAATAATCACATGGGTATGGGCACTTCCCATGGCAACTGCCAAGCTTAGGGGAGGTGCCCCGGTATCGTATCACCATCACACTCCTATCTTTACCGCTTTATTTAGTCCGATCCTTTTAGTAGTATGTTGATCTAGTAGATTGAAGTTTTGGTATCAAGTAGTTTTGAGCTTTGCTTTGTTATCTCTTTATGTAAGTGAGTCCGTGTGCTATCTATAATAAATATTAGTGTTGAGTCAAGGGCTTTGCTATGATGCTATGATCTTAAGAAAGTAGAAAGAATAAAAGAGTTCATATTGATCTTATGGATAGTGATAACTTCACACATAGAAAGTATGAGGCATAAAAATCATTGAGAGTTGATGAATGTAGCCTTGGTCATCGTAGCAATTAATAGGAAGTGATAAGGAAAGAGGGGTTCACATATAAATATATTATCTTGGACATCTTTTATGATTATGAAGCACTCATTAAGTATGACATGCTAAAAGAGTTGATGTTGGACAAGGAAGACAACGTAATGGTTTATGTTTTCCGACATCTCAGTTAAAGTATATTGTCATTGACCTTCCAAACATGTTGAGCTTGCCTTTCCCCCTCATGCTAGCAAAATTCCTTGCACCAAGTAGAGATACTACTTGTGCTTCCAAATATCCTTAAACCCAGTTTTGCCATGAGAGTCCACCATACCTACCTATGGATTGAATAAGATCCTTCAAGTAAGTTGTCATCGGTGCAAGCAATAAAAATTGCTCTCTAAATATGTATGACTTATTAGTGCAGAGAAAATAAGCTTTGTACAAACTTGTTGTGGAAGTAATAAAAGCGACGGACTGCATAATAAAGGTCCACATACAAGGGGCAATATAAAGTGACGTTCTTTTGCACTAAGATTTTATGCATCAAACCTAAATGCGCATGACAACCTCTGCTTCCCTCTGCGAAGGGCCTATCTTTTACTTTATGTTTTACCTTCTGCTTGAGTCAAGGTGATGCTCACCTTTCCCTTTTTTTTATCCTTTGGCAAGCTCCTCGTGTTTGAAAGATCATGATACATATATCCAATTGGATGTAAGTTGGCATAGGGTATTATTGTTGACATCACCTAAAGGTTAATATGTTGGGAGGCAATACAATAAGCCCCTATCTTTCTCAGTGTCCAGCAGAAACTCTATAACCACAAGTATTGCGTGAGTGTTAATAATTATAGGGGACTACGAGATAGTTGAGTATGTGAGCTTGTTGAAAAGCTCTATTATTGGCTCTTTCCGATGTTACGATAAATTGCAATTGCTTCAATGACTGAAATTATAGTTTGTTAGTTCCCAATGAAGTTTTTGAAGCATACTTGACATTGTGAATTGCTTATTACTTGAGCATAGGAAATCATATGACAAAACCCATATATGTTGCTGTTATTAGAATGATCATGATGCCCTCATGTCCGTATTTTATTTTTATCGACACCTCTATCTCTAAACATGTGGACATATTTTTCGATTTCGGCTTCCGCTCGAGGACAAGCGAGGTCTAAGCTTGGGGGAGTTGATACGTCCATTTTGCATCATGCTTTTATATCAATATTTATTGCATTATGGGCTGTTATTACACATTATATCTCAATACTTATGGCTATTCTCCCTTATTTTACAAGGTTTACCATGAAGAGGGGGAATGCCGGCAGCTAGAATCCTGGCAGGGAAAGGAGCAAACGTTGGAAACCTATTCTTCACATCTCCAAAAGTCCTGAAACTCCACAAAACAACTTTTTGGAATTTATAAGAAATTATGAGCAGAAGAAATAGGCCAGGGGGCCCACACCCTGTCCAGGAGACAGGGGGACGCGCCCCCCACAGGGTGCGCCCCCTATCTCCTAGGCCCCCTGGTGGGCCTCCGGCGTCCATCTTCCGCTATATCATCACTTTTACCCTGGAAAAAATCGTGGGCAAGCTTATAGGATGAAACTCCGCCGCCACGAGGCGGAACCTTGGCGGAATCAATCTAGGGCTCTGGCGGAGCTGTTCTGCCGGGGACACTTCCCTCCGGGAGGGGGAAATCATCGTCATCATCATCACCAACGCTCCTCTCATAAGGAGAGGGCAATCACCGTCAACATCTTCACCAGCACCATCTCATCTCCAAACCCTAGTTCATCTCTTGTATCCAATTCTTGTCTCCAAGTCCGGGATTGGTGATAGTAGGTTGCTAGTAGTGTTGATTACTCCTTGTAGTTGATGCTAGTTGGTTTATTTGGTGGAAGATCATATGTTCAGATCCTTTATGCATATTATTACCCTCTGATTATGAACATGAATATGATTTGTGAGTAGTTACGTTTGTTCACGAGGACAAGGGAGAAGTCTTGCTATTAGTAGTCATGTGAATTTGGTATTAGATTCGATATTTTGATGAGATGTATGTTGTCTAGCCTCTAGTGGTGTTATGTGAGCGTCGACTACATAACACTTCATCATTATTGGGCCTAGAGGAAGGCATTGGGAAGTAGTAAGTAGATGATGGGTTGCTAGAGTGATGAAGCTTAAACCCTAGTTTATCGTTGCTTCGTAAGGGCTGATTTGGATCCATATGTTTCATGCTATGGTTAGGTTTACCTTAGTACTTTTGTTGTAGTTGCGGATGCTTGCAATAGAGGTTAATCATAAGTGGGATGCTTGTTCAAGTAAGAACAACACCCAAGCACCGGACCACCCACATATCAAATTATCAAAGTACCGAGCACGAATCATATGAACGTGATGAAAACTAGCTTGATGATATTCCCATGTGTCCTCGAGAGCGCTTTTCCTATTATAAGAATTTGTCCAGGCTTGTCCTTTGCTACAAAAAGGATTGGGCCACCTTGCTGCACTTTATTTGCTCTTGTTACTTGTTGCTCGTTACAATTTACCTTATCACAAAACTATCTGTTACCACTTATTTCAGTACTTGCAGAGATTACCTTGCTGAAAACCGCTTATCATTTCCTTCTGCTCCTCGTTGGGTTCGACACTCTTACTTATCGAAAGGACTACGATAGATCCCCTATACTTGTGGGTCATCACGCAGCCACTGCTGCAGCCATGAAGGGTCGGGTGGAGGCCCTGCTGAAGAAGTTCCGTGCCTTCGCTCCCACGCCGTCGACCGGCGGTGCTGCTGATCCTGCAACTCCGGAAGGCGGTGCAGGTGAAGGTCATGCCACCAAGGAAGAAGCATCCCTTGCGAGCGATGGCGGTGTCCAGGGATGACGAAACGACTTGCTGGCGGCTCCTTTCCTGTTTAACTCCTGCAACATGCACCATGCCTCGTGGAGGCGTTTAAACTTGCGTTTGGTATTGTGAGAACAATATGTCTTGTAATATTTGCTTGAGATTTTGCGATTTCCTTCCCATTTGCTTTACGTTCTACATCGGCAGCGCCCGACCCTGCGCATACCTCAGCCGCCGTTGGGTCGTCCGGATCACCAGGACGAGACCAAGGGGTGAGGGGGTACGTGATTAGTTAGGCTCTTGAGTCGCGATGCTCAGGAGTCCCCCTTGACGCACAAACAACTTATTGAAAGGAAACGCTAGAATTGGTCTAGTGTTCTATGTCGGCAGGGCCCGGCCCCGCGCATACCTTAACTGCCATTGGGTTGTCCTGATCACCAGGACGAGACCAAGGAGTGAGGGGCTATGTGGCCAGTTAGGTTCCTGAGTCGTGATGCTCAGGAGTCCCCCTTGACGCTCAAATGACCTTCGTACCTTTTCCCTCGGCGAGGCTCCGCTCAGGAGGGGCGCGCGATGACCAGGTCTGGGGGACCTGGCAGGGTGGCGTACGCTTGGGCGTGACCCGAGCGCAGCCCCTGTGCCCAGCCCCCTCACGCGACTCTCCTGAGGGGAGGTGTTGCGATGAGGCCAGACACTAAGCTCAATTGCTCCCTGAGGTTGATACGGCCAGGGGGCCGCCCTCAGTTGTTTATCACCAGCGCGGAGCATAGCGCTTTCGCACTTGCATGGGCATAACCACTCCTCGGTAGTGTCGACTGCCAGCGCGGAGCATGGTGCTTCCACTGGTACGTGGGAGGGGACTCCCTACTGCGGAGAGCCCCCGGGGCGTGTACAGCCCCGCCCTGACACGTGGCTTGCACGGTAGGGCTAGACGAGGTGTGTCTGGGCACTCGTGAGCCAGCGCGGGACTCACGAGGCCCTACCTCAAGGCGGGTTGCGCCTGGTCTTGGTTCTTGTTGCCTGTGGTGGTCCTGTGAGATGGTTAGACAACCTGCGCAGAACAAATCTCCTGAGGTTATCACATGAGAAGGTCTAGCACCAACGACCCCAGGAGGTGATGTGAACGAGACCAGCCCGCCAGACAGAGCTCAGCCATTGGATTTATCAATGCTGGAGGGATGGGCCCGAGCACAGACACCGTGCCTAGCCTTCTTACGCGAAGGATCACGAAGAAAGACGATCGGCGCGCGGCTCCCACGGTGGGTGACAATCAAGAAGGTGATAACCATAGATAGATTATGTGTGAAAAGCAAACTAGCTTAGGTAAATGCAAGAACGATACATGCCACTGGGTTGGACCTGAGCAGCCTGGGGATGATGCAGCCCGAGGGGCGCCCCCAACAGAGTAATGCTAAAGGCGTAAAAGGATACATGCTGCAGCGACAGGCCCACGCGGCCTGGGAATGATGCAGCCCGGGGGGCGCTCCCAGCTAAATAAACTTGGAAAATGTCACATGGTTCCGCTGTCGTAGGGGTGTTGGGGTAGCTGAAGGTGTGTGGCGAAGGGGTTGCTCCTCACGAGCCACCGGGGGCCTCAGCCTCAGGAGGCCCCGAGGGTCCAGGCGGTTCCTCGAGGACCGTCTCCATCTCCGTCAGGACCGCGTGATGCCTGGCCTCCTGAGCTGCCAGGACGCTCCGCAGGTTGTGCTGGAAGGCAGCTACCATGCTCGGTAGGCCGAATGACATGCGAACATAGCAGTGAGGCGGGCACTCACAATGCCCCACGCACGAAGGCCAGAAGAGCTCCAGAGATGCGGCCCTGTTGAGCCTTGGGATGTCGATGCAGACGCGCAGCCCGCCATCCTCGCCTGGGTGGGGAGCTGCGCCAGGTGGGCGGCGGTCGTTGCGCATGGCTCTTGCATCCTGCAGCACCTGAGTAGCCTTGGTGATGAACTCCTGAGCGCCCGGCGTTCCTCGTTCGCTGTCCTCCTGAGGGAAATGTGCCACAAAGCACGCCTCCATGTGGTGCCCAAGCGCCTCCCTCGTGATGTTGGCTAGGTCTGAGGCCCTCCAGAAGAGATCCCCTGAGCCCTACCCGAAGAAGGCGCCAGTCGCGCCTTCCTACGCGAGGGAGGGAGGTGCCCCAGGTGCGGGCGCCGATCCCGATGTTGCACTGCCAGAGGCACCGCTCCCCTGAGGCCCCGTGCGTAGTAGCCGCTTCTGCTTCTTGGGGATGGCCTCAAGAGGGTGTTGCGCTCCATTATTGTCGGGGTCTTCGATCGTTGCAGCTTGGAAGCCGCGCTCGAGGGAGCGCACTACATCTGTTTCTTCGCAGGGGACGGTGATGATCCCGCCGCTTCCTGGCATCTTGAGGACATTGTAGCCGTGGTGGGTCACCGCCATGAACTTGGCTAGGGCCGGATACCCGAGGATGGCATTGTACGACAGATGGATGTGAGCAAGGTCAAATTCGATGAGCTCAATGCAGTAGTTGTCGCGCTGTCCGAAGGTGACAGGGAGGTGGACCTGCCCTATCTGGGTGGTGGAGCCATCGGTCACTCCTGATAAGGGCTTGGTTGGCCGAAGCTGATCGTATGGCACTTGGAGGCTGTTGAACGTCTCGACGGACAGGACGTTAAGCCCTGCGCCGCCGTCGATGAGGGTCATCATGACTTGCGCGTTGCTGATGACGGGTGAGCAGAGCATCGGGAGGGCGCCAGCGGTGGCCGCACACTTGAGCTGGTCTTCCGAGATGAAGGTGATGGCGCACTTGGACCACTTGAGCGGGCACGTGGCCTCAAGCCTGGGAAGGGTTGTGTTCACCTCGCGAGCAAACTGCTTGAAGATACGCTGAGCGGCTGGGGCCTGAGCTCCGCCCAAGATGCAGGTGATGGCACGCGGTCCCTAAAAGCCCCCAGCCCCCTCGTCCTGATGGTGGTCGTCATTCCTTCTTGGTGGTGGCGGCAACGGAGGAAGACCAGCGTTCCCCTTAGGGCGGTCCTCGCGAGCCTGGTCCCTCCATGCGCCCTCACGAGGCTGGTCCTGCCAGCGGTCCTCACAAGGCCGATCGCGCCACTCCTGGCGGGGGCCGCGATCGTCCCAGCGTCCTTCGCCTCGTCCTCCTCCTCGGCCGTAGCCCCGGTCGTTGCGCTCGGGGCGTCGACCGAAGGGTCCATCTCGAATGGCCCTGAGCTCTTGACAGTGGTTGTGGTTGTGTACGTTGTGGAAGGTGCAGAACGGTCGGCTGTTCTTGGACGGCTCAGGATGGTCCCGGCCACGCTTCGTATCAGGCTCCGCCGAGAGCACGGCCACTCCCTTGCGCTTCACGTCCTTTGCCTTGGATTTGTTCTCCTCCAGGTCGGTAGCCAGGAGCTCGAGCAGAGAAAGGCGCCCCTCCTCAGCTCTTATGCACTTGGTTGCCAGGTTGAACAGCTCCAAAGCCATGCATAGCTCCTCGTGGATGGCGAGCTCCTCCTTCATCTTGACGTTGCGGACGCCATCAGAAAACGCCGAAATGATGGCCTTGTCCGTCACCTTGGGGATCTTGAGGCGAACGATGTTGAAGCGCTGGATGTACTTCTGCAGGGTCTCTCCTAATTGCTGCTTGATGCGGCGTTGGCCACCCATGGTTGGAGGGCGGTCACGAGTGCCCTGGAAGTTGGCGACGAAGCGTTCACGCATCTCGTCCCAGGAGGAGATCGAGCCGGGGGCAGGTTCAGGACCACGAGCGAGCGCCATCCTTGAGAGCCATGGGGAACCAGTGCGTCATGACTTTTTCGTCGCTGTTGGCCGCCTCGATGCTCAGCTCGTAGAGCTGCAAGAACTCCGCGGGGTCGGGGGTGTCGTTGTAGCGAGGAGGCAGGTCTGGCTTGAACTTGCCCGGCCAGGCGACGCTGCACAGCTCAGGAGTGATGTCGCGGTAGCCTGTGGTGGCCACCGGGACCCTTTGGTGATGTGGAGCCTGCCCTTGATGCCCGCGCCATGCCACCGCAGGCGGCACACGGTCTTGTTGAAGTGGCGCTGGGAGCGCGGGCGCATTCTCTTGCGGCCGGGGAACTTCATGGTAGCTTCCTTCATCTCGCGCGGGCGCCCGACACAGTGGGTCGCGCCGGGGGGCCGCGCGCCTTGGCGCCAGAGCGCCGTCTTGGTGTAGATGTGGTGGTGTCGCTCCGTGAGCCACGACGCCCGCAGGTGGCGGAGGGCGAGGCAGCGAGAGGAACGATGCGGGGGAGCCCCCTGCGGCGCTGACGAGCTCGGCGATGCGGTCCAGCCAGTCCTCGTAGAGGTCGTCGACTGGGCGGCAGGGCAGGAGCTCGCGCGCCATAAGCAACGCGGCCGGCGCATCCGTGGGAGTGCGACGAGCATGAGATGACGAGGCGGCTGGGTTAGTGACGGAGTGGCGGTGCAGCCAACCCGCCGCACAGAAGGGTGCAGTGATGAAGCCTGCTGCTCATTTCCCGCCGGGCCAGTGGCGGCGTTGGCGGCGGGCGACAGGGAAAGACGGGGAGGCCCGCCGACAAGAGCTATCTGAGCGACGTGGGCAGCAAGGGCGGCCCGGCGCTTAGCGCGGCCTCTATGAGCGTCCGCCATGGATGCGACAAAGTGACAGGACGCGGATCGGCGGAAGGGAAGCTTCGGTGCACCCCTACCTGGCGCGCCAAATGTCAGATTTCGGGTTCCGGCAAAACCCTTGAGGTTTGAACACTGGGGTGCGCACGAAGATCTCTCTCTCCCTAGATCGCTCTCACTATAATCGCAAGGCCTAGCTCGACGAACCCAAAGAATGAGGGACATGAGAGTTTATACTGGTTCGGGCCGCCGATGTGGTGTAATAACCTACTCAAGTGTGGTGTGGTTGATTGCCTCTGGGGCTGAGGATGAATAGTTAAAAGGGAAGGACAAACTCCCGAGGAGAGGTGTTCTTGTGCTTGCTCAGCTTGTGTGGTAGAGGATGATCTGGATGATCCGCCCAAGGCCAGATGAGATGCCTCCTAGGGTGGTGGCTAGTCCTATTTATAGAGGCCCTGGTCCTCTCCCAAAATATTGAGCGGGAAGGGATGCAACGACGGCCAAATTCGAAGGAAGACAACTAGTACAAGTTATCCTGACTAAAGGTGGTCTTCGCCTGCCAAAGGCTCTAGTGGTGACGCCGTCTTGGGCCCCACGGTGACCTCCGTCTTGCCATCCTTCTGGTCTTGGTCTCATTGCACCGATATGGAAACATTTGCCTGAGGCCTCGGGACTCCTCGCCTGCGCTTGCCTCTTTAGGACCAAAGAGGAAACGAGGACACTGCGCGCTGGCGCCCGCCTGGCTCCAGTCGTCATGGCTTGCATCACAGGAACCTCGCGAGGTGTCCCGTGCCTTTATCTCTCCGCCCCTCGCGAGACAGCTCGGCAAGGCCGTTCCCGAGGAGGTCTTGTGTCGTCCGCCTCGCGAGGCTTGGCCCCTCGCGAGGGTCTTGAGTGTTGCTGGTGAAGATGGGCCGTACAGGGCCGCTGGTGGAGCTATGTTGTGGGATGCAGGCAAGCAAGTCTGGGGACCCCCGTTCCTAGGACGCCGACAGGTAGGCCTATATAAACCCTCCAGGGCACCCATGCAATGGGTTCGGACCTTAGTTCACCCACACACACATATAGAGAGAGGAAGCTAGGGCTAGCCTTGTTCTTCTTCCTCCTCTAGAGAAACAGCTCAAGGAGCAAGCTTGTAGTCGCCATTGTTGCTTGAGTGATCACGCGGAGACCCCGCAGAGCAGGAGTAGGGGTGTTATCTCCTAGGAGAGCCCCAAACCTAGGTAAGATTCGCCGGCGTGCATGTTTGCGCCTCATCTCGTTTCCTGGCACCGGCGACGTATTATTAGCCCCGTCCAAGATAAGCCATCCTTTGGCATATGTCGCATGACACCCCGACAAAGATAGAAGGCCTTCCTCCGTGTCAAATGGGACTCTCCTTTGCGTGGATGGCAAGCTTGCCGTTTGGATATCAAGTTTCCTTTCTCTGTAAACCGACTCTGTACAACCCTAGGCCCCTCCGATGTCTATATAAACCGGAGGGTTTAGTCCCTATAGGAAATCACAAATCATACAGGCCAGACATCTAGGGTTTAGCCATCACGATCTCGAGGTAGATCAACTCTTGTAACCCCTATACTAGTCAAAGTCAATCAAGTAGGAAGTAGGGTATTACCTCCATTAAGAGGGACCGAATCTGGGTAAAGATCGTGTCCCCTGCCTCCTGTTACCTTCGATCCTCAGACGCACAGTTCGGGACCCCCTACCCGAGATCATCCGGTTTTGACACTGACATTGGTGCTTTCATTGAGAGTTCTGCTGTCTCGTCAACAGAAGCCTCGGTGGCTCGTTTGATCATCTACGACGATAACGTTTCTAGGGAAGGTTTCCTTCTCGGCCAAATTTTTGTATTCGGTGGCTTCGTTCTGCGTGCCAGCTCGATTGGCCACCTCAAACAGATTGAAAGGTACACCCCCGGTCATCCGATCAACTTCGGGAACCTAAACTATGTCGCTGATATCCGAGGAGACTTGATCTTCGAAGGGTTCGCGGCCCCGACCACCGCTCTGGCCTTAGATCCGGAGCAAACCATCAGGTCCAAAGATGGGAGTTTGGAGCCTACCGGACTCTCCGCTGCAAACCGCCTTATTGAGGATCCGGAGGCGATCATGTTCACGACGAACTCAGAATCAGTCCAGGTTCCCCTATCACTGAAGGGCCGGACTCGCCCCTGGATTCCAGATCTGAACTCTTGAAGTCCGTGCCAAGCAAGCATGGCCAGGAGTCCTTCGCCCCGGCCATCCCCGCAGACTCTCGTTTCCCCATCCAGACCTCGCTCTTAAACGAGGCTCTGGACTCAATGCGATGCCTCGCCATTACAGAGGAATCACTTCCAAACTACGCCCAGCCGGGACTAGGGGCTGAGAGCGGGGAATTATATGCCCCACCCACCACCCACTTCATAGCCACTGTCGAAGATTTAACCGACAAACTGGACTACGCCTCCAAAGACATCGACGACATGGATGATGATGTCGGAGACGAACAAGGCCAAGACTCGCCGATCACCGGACGTTGTATGGCCACCTCCACATATGACGTGTATATGGTGGACACACCCAGAGAGGATGACGACGACGGCAGGAAGGATCCGGTTGAGGATAAGCCTGGTGAAGCACCTTCAAAGCGCCGACGTCAGGGGCGCCGCTCAGAACCGCATCGCGAAAAAGACAGCAATATCGGCTCTGGAGACAATAACACTCCAGAGAATGCCGAAGACACCGAACCCCCTGTCGAGCCAACATTCGAACAGGATGATTGGGAGGATGGGCAAGTTAACCCTGACGATCCAGTCGGGAACGACGACTCGGAGGATAGTAACTATCTACCAATCTCCGAGGATGATGTGAGCCTCGGTGACGAAGACTTCATCGTGCTAGAGGAACCACTCGAGCAGGAGCGCTTTAAGTGCCAGCTAATCGCCATTGCGAGAAGCCTAAAAAGAAGCAACAACAGCTCCAGGCCGAATAGGATACACTCAATGATAGATGGACCCAAGTCCTGGCTGCCGAAGAGTATGGCCTTCAACGCCCAGCAAAGAGTTATCCAAAGCATTGGCTACTTCCACAATTTAATGGCGAGGCCGTCGAGCCCATACCGCCAAGACACGACCGTGCTGATGAACAAGATTGGCCACCACATGGACGAGATAAAGCGGCCACCTACGCCGAACACCAACCCGCACCACCTCGCCATAGAGGCAGAGAGACATCTGCTCCAGGATACACCTACGACCTATGGCATGACCTGGACAATAGAGCAGGCCAAGCCATATCGATCTATGGATCAAGGGGGCGTGCCCCAATGCGAGAAGACGACCATCAGGCCTGGCGCGGCCGATACAACCTCACCGCATACGGACTTCATCCGAACTGCATCGTGATGTCGCCTGATACAGAGGCGCCGCACATCCCTTTTGTTTCACCGATGAGGTAATGGAACACCAGTTCCCAGAAGGGTTTAAACCCGTGAACATTGAATCATACGATGGTACAATGGATCCCACAGTATGGATTGAAGATTTTCTTCTCCACATTCACATGGCTCACGGTGACGATCTCCATGCCATCAAATACCTCCCCCCTAAAACTCAAGGGGCCAGCATGACACTGGTTAAACAGCCTCCCAGAAAACTCTATTGGTAGCTAGGAAGATTTGGAAGATGTCTTTAGAGACAACTTCCAAGGTACCTATGTTCAGCCTCGAGACGCCGATGACCTTAGTCACATAGTCCAGCAACCCGGAGAGTCAGCCCGGAAACTCTGGACCAGGTTCTTAATTAAAAAGAACCAAATTATCGATTGTCCGGACACCGAATTCCTCGCGGCCTTTAAACACAGTGTCCGTGACGAGTGGCTCGCCCGACACCTCGGCCAAGAAAAGCCGAAGTCTATGGCAGCTCTAACCACACTTATGACCCGCTTTTGCACGGGAGAAGATAGCTGGCTAGCTCATAGAAGCAACAACACCTGCGACCCTGGCATCTCTGAAGCCAGAGACGGAAACGGCAAGCCACGACACAACAAACAGAAACGTCGAAGCATCAATGAAGATACTGAAGATACGGCGGTCAACACCGGATTCAGTGGCTCTAAACCCGGTCAATGGAAGAAGTCATTCAAAGGAAACAAAGATGGTCCATCTAGTTTGGACAGAATACTTGATCGGCCTTGCCAGATTCATGGCACCCTTGACAAGCCTGCCAACCATACCAACAGAAATTGTTGGGTCTTTAAAGAGGCCGGTAAGCTAAATACCGAACATAAGGGGAAAGGGCTGCCCAGCGAGGATGACGATGAAGAGCCTCGCCCACCGAACATAGGGGGACAGAGGAAATTTGCCCCTGAGGTCAAAATAGTGAATATGATCTACGCTACGCATATCCCAAGAGGGAGCGCAAGCGCGCACTAAGGGACGTCTATGCCATTGAGCTAGTCGCCCCAAAATTCAACCCATGGTTGTCACACCCTTATTTTCATGGCACAACACTTAAGATGATAAATCAAGATAAATTGTGGCTTGGCAAAAACTTTTGTGTGTTTTGGTCTTTGCTTGATTTGATTTTTGTCTGCTATTTGCAAGTGCTCTAAAAATCAAATAAATCCTCCAACTCTTATACTCCTTCTCCTTGATCCAAAAAAACACTTTCCCAATGATCATGCCATGTGTATAGGACATAAAAATAATTTCTTGCAAAATTTGGCCAAGTAGTATTTTCAAAAATTAGTTTTTCAAAAACCCCTGATTTGAGGTTTGGACTGCAAGTAATTAATTAGGGGCAGTAAAAATCTTTCCAAAAATATATTTAACTCCTATTAGATATAGGATACCCATAAACCACAAAAATATAATTTTAAAGGTTATTTTCCTATTTTATTTAAAAGCTTTTTCTTAAGGCCAGAAATGGTCTTTAATAGGGAAAAATTATTTTATTGTTTCAAAAATATTTGACAAAAACCTAGGGAAACTCAGTGGACATATATTGTCCATATATAAGAGTTTCAACACATGGTCATGTTAAAAAAATTTGGTCAAATCCCTCAAAAACTCTTTCTGGATATTTCAAGCTTTTGAAATATTTACAAAGGAAATATTCTCCAAAAATTCCAAGAAAATTCTATAATGTCAAATATGACATGATGGATGATCTTGATAAGTATCATGTCATGGAGAATAGTATAACCCCATGAAATCCCCTCAAAACCATTTCTATCCATTTTGAAGTTTGAGCAACTTTACATTGCCAAACATGTCCAAATGCTCTCAAATCTTGTGAACATGCTCAAGTGGTCTAATAATTCATCTAGACCAAATGACACAAGTTGGGGAAAATGTTATATTGATCAAAGTGCCCCAAAACCCTCTCTGACCAGAATCAAATTTGAACAACTTTGTACTACCAACTTTCTCTCCTTGAACCCAACTTTGGTGAGCATATTCACATGACAAAATGAGGCCACTACACCAAGTGGTGCATCAAGGAGAAGTGATTTGCTCAACTAGATCTACACAAGTCCATTTCTGCTAATTTCTAGGGTTTACAAAAGTTGTATTGGCAACTTTTCCCAAATAGACTCAAGCTTGGTGGAACCTATTATTATATCATTCCATTTGACCCTGTAAAGCCTCATGACAAGAGGAGTTCATCTTCTTGCCAAAACCAGCATCAAACACCTTCTGCCATTTTACTAAAACCCCTGTTTTGACCACTTCCACTCTTCCCCATGGCCTCAACTTTTTACCACAGCCCCGCAGAGTCCCCTTGCACCTCCAGTAACTCTTCCCTGGCCTCAACTCAATGATTGACGGGTGAAACATCCCCATTTACCCTTCTGGACAGCAGCATTCTTCTACTTTCTCACCTCCCTCCTCACTCCAGTGGATCTCCAGGGCATCCAATGGCCCTCCCCACTTGTTTACTTCTCCCTAGCGCTACCAGACATGAGTGGGCACGCCCCTGCCCCTTAAACAATGCCATGGCAGCCAAAGGCATGCTCTGGAGCGCGCTACAGTGCGCTCCCGCACTGTAGCCGCCCCCTTCCAACCGCCCCCGGCCACCTCGGGCCTTCCCAGCACGCCAACCAACGCCCCTTGATGTCCGCGTCATGACACGGCGCTATCCCCTTCCTCTCTCCTCCTTCCCGTGCCTCCGCGCTAGCAAACACCGGCCGCCCGAGCGCGCCAATGGCGCGGCTCACACGCGCACGCCTCTGACCTCTCCCCACTAACTCTCTCTCTATTTCTGCCGACATAGTCAATGTCCAGGAACACCCCAGACTCGGCGCAGCACCCTCCCGAGGCCCGTAAGCGACGAGCACAAGCTCGCCGGCGCACGAGCCCACGATGGACCGCCGCTCGCCTATATAAGGCATCCCCGAGCCCTCCTCTCGCCACCACTCGTCCCCTCCCACTCCAAATAGCCCCCCGGGGCCTCCCGTTCACCCCCAGAGCCGCCCAAGCTCGAGATCGAGCTCGAGCTCCGCCGCTTCGGGTCACCGCCGATCTCGTGGTACAGGCCTCCTTTGCCCTCTCTCTCTCTCTCTCTCGATCTGGAACCGCCTCACCTCTCTTACCACTTCCCCTCTGTCTCCCCTCTCTATTGCAGCCGGAATCGACCGGGGCAAGCTCCTCCCGAAGCTCTGCCGCCGGCTTCCTCGTCACCGGCGAACCTCCGCACTCCGGCGACCGCCTTGACCTCCACCCGAACGGCGACTTCGCCCTGAGCATGCCGGTGCCCTCGGATCGCCTCGCCGTCGACCACAGCGACGCCGGTGAGCTCGCCTCCCTCTCTGGCTCGAGGTAGAAGACGACGGCCGTGGGTCCCGTCAGTCAGCCTCACATACTGACGGGTGGGCCCCACCCATCAGGTTTAAAACGCACGCGCGCGCGCAACGGTTCGCTACGTCGGCTGGAGACGTATTTCCCAAATACACCTTCGACGTGGCGTCCTCGCGCGGGCTGAATTCCCTCTGGGCCTGCTGCACTGTGGCCTCTCTGGCCAAGTGGCACAGTGCCACTTCTCTTTTTCTTTTTCTGTCTGTCTTATTAAAATTCCACATGGTAAAATATTTATCCAAATGGAATAATTCCAACTCCTAAAATCTTAGAATAATTCCACCTATTTATTGATGCAACATTCATGCACATCCATCACACTTTTCTGTACTGTTCAAATTTAAATTCAAATTTGAGCATTTAAATCCTTCTTTGAAAATCCATTTCCACTATTCCTTAACTCCAAATCCAAAACTAGGAATTTTCCCCTTCTTAGATTTCCCCCTAGTATTTATCAAAAGTAAGTTGACATGTTTCTGAGCACTTTGGTTTTTCTGTTTTACTATTGCCTTATTTTCTCGTTAATTTCTTGCGACGATTAGATCCCGTACTAGACGAAGTTGCTGAAGAAGGAGAAGGAGAAGGATTTGAAGAACTTGAAGACCAAGGCAAGCAGCCCTTTGACCATGTCTATGAAACCTTTTTATGAATGCCATATAGCACTTTTATTGCTTGCATCGGAGACATGATGTTGTGGTGACCACATGGGGTGGCTTGCCACCGTTACTTCCTCGTTGATACTTGCATTGTGCGTGACCCTACCTTCTTATGAGGGTTATGCCGGTGGGAGTAGATAGGATGCTAATGTAGTGCTACGCAAAAGGGACGGGTATATGCATGGTGAAGGAGATAAAGTATTTTCAAAGGACTTTTCGAAAACCCCGCCGGGTGCCACTTATGCCCGAGGGAGATGATGAGTTGGGTAACAACTTGATGACGAAGTGGTGTACCGAGGCAAGTATGTATGTTGTTTCCAAAACGGATTGGTTTAAGTTGCGACAGTTATTCCAACCTTACATGCTCAACCACTCTACCCTTATATGGGAAAGGGCATTATTGATTACCTAGGCCGATACTAGCTTGGAGCCCGCATTACTAGTGACGGGGGAGAGTTGGTGCTCTCTCTCGGGACGGGGTTGTGCCAGGTAGGGCGGCCATGACTGTCTTTACAGGGCACATGATACACCGTTGTGTCCCCTCTCAGATGTTACGATCTCGAGTGAGTCTCGTATGATGTACATCATGAGGATACGGAACAACGAGTGGACTCCTCGTTAGTGTCGTCTAGGGAAATATAGTGATCGGGTGCTTACCCCGGATACTTGAGGTATCGCGGGTCGTGGATGACACGGAAGTTCCCCGGATCTTGTGGGTAAAGTGTGCAACCTCTGCAGAGTGTAAAACTATTCGAGTAGCCGTGTCCACCGCTCTTGCTCTTGGGCTACGTCCACATGTTTACAAACCAATGTGTGTGTGTTTGGATAAGTGGGAAGATCTACTTGGGTCAAGTCAAAGGACTTGACATGATTGAGTTGGGTTGGTGCCCACTCTATCTATGTTGATATCTGTAACCTGTCCTCATGGTTACTTCAATTCTGCTGATGCATGTCTTACAAGTTGTTGAACATATTATTGCACTCAAAACTAGCTTTCTGCAAAAATTTACCTATATCATGCATTATTATATCTGGAACCAAAACATGGGTTGCTTGCAAGTACATTCAAAGTACTCATTGGCTTGCCACTGGTTATTTAATTGGCCAGGCATCGAAGAACCGGAGTTCAAAGAAGAGTTCTTTGGAGACGAACATGCGAACTAGGGCGTTTCCCAGTCAGAATGCCTGTAGGGTTAAGGCAGATGGCATGGGTTCTACTTATCGACGAAGATTTCTGATGCTTGTGTTTCATTTGATGTTCAGCCCTTAAGGCTTTATCAATATAAGACTTGACCATAATGGTCATAACTTATGTAATACGGTATGTATGGATGTAAGTCTCTTGTTATTCAGCTTTTGTGTGTTCAGTGAGCATTGATCTCTCGGATTACTGTACATGTGCATTCGGTGATCACGACTTATGAGTCGGGGTCCCCACAGAGCTGGTATCAGAGCCATCCTGACTGTAGGAAGCCTTAGTTAGCATGGACATTAGTTAGCTTGAGACCATCTAAACTTCTCTTCTTTTCTAAAGCTTACCCAACCCAAAATGTATTTCCCTTATTGACCTCTCCTATTCAACTTTTGTAGATGGCCGCCGCCCCCTTGAGACTCCTTATGACAGGATTTCCATCACACCTAAGAGATTGCCTCCAACAATGCCACTATCCCTTGATGCCCATATACACCCTGCACGAACTAGAAAATGATGTGTTCGAGAAGGAATTCTACGCCAAGGTTTTTGTGCCTGCCAAGACCTCACCTCAGGGGTGGTTCTTCGTTGGACCACCTATGCCAACAAGAGACCTAGCCATTCAGCAAGTGGCATACGAAGCGATCCTCCGTCTTCGAGATCTCCTTCCAGAAATGAAAGAAGAACATGCCACCCGCTACCTACCTGGCAAGAGCGGATTTGGAGCACCGTCTCAGGTGATGATTTCCCCAGAAGACGAGGATCCAATTCTCAAGTACCAGATCCGTTTCGTCAACGCAGGAGACTACCTTCTATGCCACCTTGCCGAAGCATTTCTCAAGGCTCGCCAAGATCTCCCTTCACTTCTGCACCTCCACTGCCTCGAGAAGAAGAAGGTGGTCGAGCAAGAACAGCAAATCACTGCCCTAGAAGCCCACAGTTTTAATCAGGAGCAGCAAATCAAGGAACTTCAGAAAGCTCGCAACCAAACCCCACGCAAAAGGCATAGGAATGGATTTCCGTATCCACCGCATAGAGGATCATCGTCAGGCCCCCGACGACAATACCCAAGACTGAATAGCAACCCTTTTGCTTCCGTCACATGTCACGGGTGTGGTGAACTTTGGCATATTAATAGGATGTGTCCCAACAAGCAGCCGACTGTCGCATTTCCATTGGCACCCAGGAGACCTAGAAGCTGAAGACCGAACACCTTTCTCTCAAAGTGATGAAGCTAGCACGACTACTGAATCCGAGGACCCCTAGGGTAGGATGAGTCGTGTACCCCCTATGCGCAGTCGAGTCCATGTGATGGTTCAAATGAAACCATGTTGAGTGTTGCTTGTTTGTGTTTTGATATAAGTTGCACTTTTGCCCTAGGCGACAAGTATGCGACTATATCACCTTCCTTACCTTGGCTCTTCTGTTTGGCCCTTTTTGCACCTGTTTGTTTGCACTTGCACTATAGAACCCCCTTTAGGCATTCCCCTCCTTTATGCTACCTCCCCCTCTCATCTCTCTCCTCAACTGAAGGCTAGCAAGACAAGATACACCAAGGATTCTACTTTGGCAGCCAACTAGCAATGAAGACTTTTTGCTACAACCTCCACGACCGAGTGCTACCCCGTAGAGTTATGTTTAACCCTCCAGACTAGAAACCCATTCCTAGACCCTTTGAGACTTCATGATATACCCCAGCTCGAATCCTTAACCATGTGCTTGACCTACAAATTACAAGAAAACCAGTTAAGCCTCAGTAACCTTGCACAACACTGGGTTCATTGTGGGACTAGTGGACCTAATGAGCCAGCACATTGTCATCCTAATATAGCACAATAATTGATGATGCCATAGGAAAGACCAATTTGAGGATATAGGAACGTTGGACAAATGACTTGATGAGTTTATATCAATGACTTTGAGGGATCATCTGAGACTCATTGGTGGATTATGGGACTTTCATGTTGGTAGTTGAACTTGGTGGGATCAGTTAATAGAGTAGCATAACTTTTCATTGCCCCTAAGTAAATTGGATTTAGTAGGACCATTATGATCGCAAGCTGAAATTCTCGGATGTATAAGGATTTGACTTAGCCAGTGGATATGGATAGGAGATAGTTGATATTACGATAATGACTTGGGGAAAAGTGAAGAAATTCTCGTTGGACATGAGATTTGGATTTAAGTAGGTGATTCTAGTTGAATATAGATGATGATGTATGTCTACATGGTTCGGAGTAAATTGGATTTAGACTGATGATCTCGATCATGATACCATGTTTCTCGGTGGACGATAAACTAGGAGATTGGATTAATTGTCGGAGTTGATTTAGGGATCTATATAAGCCTGACCTTGGAGTTTACTTGGCCATGATAAATGGAAATTGGTGGACTGACAATAGTAAAAATAGCCCTTCAAGTATTTGGGGATTATAAGGACTTTAGGAGATCATGTGGAACACCATAGACATTGGATTTGTAGAATTAATGAATTGTGTAGTGATTGATGTAAGTCAATTAATGGGCTTTTGGAGTTGATTCATAGGAAGGAAACAAGATCTTGGAGTGGCATACGACGTGTTTCCTTAGGATAGAGATGCACTATCTTGGACCTTGGAAGGATAGGCTGAGCACTTGGAATGTCATGTTTAATTCAAGCTTGGAAGCTTGTATGATCTACCAATGGATTTTTAGGGGTAGCCAAACATATGAGTTTGGGGATCGTAGACGTATATGATTTTGTTAGACCTCCTCTTGGGGAGTCATGAGGATATGAATAGCATGTGTGATGATTGCAGTTGACCTATACGAATTGATACTATCAGTGATATGATGTGATTTGTTTAAAGGACTAGATAGCACAATTGGCATCTCAGAAACTGTGCTTAAGGATGAGATGATAAGCGTTCACCCGCACACTAGAACCCTTGAAACTCTTAAGCCCCACCAAACCACAACATGGTCTGATCATGACCATGGGCTTTGGCTCTAGGTCAAGTAGACCTTAGCCAACACTCAACCGTTACCACCAACAATGCCCCAGCCTACCTTATGTACCCCATGAACAGAAACTTCTTGGAGTACTTGGTCACATTGGTTGTCACTTTTACTTGGTGACCTACTCGTCTAACTGAAGATGGAAGAAGAATCGTTCAGCTAGTTAGGAAACATTTGAAGACCGCCATGCCAAGGAGGAAGAACTATGCCAACCATCATCTTCAAGAAGTATACTTCTGCATCAAAGACCATGTGTATCTGCAAGCCACCCCTCTCTAAGGAACCAAGCATTTCCAAGACAAGGAGACCCACACCAAGATTCATCGGCCCCCTTCGAGATCACTCCAAGATTTAACAACCCCCTCTGAGATCGCCACAAGATGAAGAGAATACAGTTACCAGACGGAGTTACCACCTGAGTTACCCACTGTGTGTAATGTTTCCACATGACACAACTCCGGAAGTGTTTTCGACTTCCTAACTAGCCCGATCACTAACAAGGACATCGATCACCGAGCCATCAACCTCCAGCCCGATCCAACCTGATCTAATGCGAGAGACCCCTTAGCAACCTGGATCAACCGAGAGCGTCATACACGAAGCTACAACACCGGGTACTTCAAGATTCAGTGGAGCACCAAATGGAAGTAGAAGTAGTATGAGGACGTCAAGACTACCCCAAATCCAAGTTTCCGTATTCCTTCCCGCGCCTAGTCTGGGAATCTCGGGGACGAGATTCTTGTAAGGGGGGTAGGTCTGTCACACCCTGATTTTCATGGCACAACACTTAAGATGATAAATCATGATAAATTGTGGTTTGACAAAAACTTTTGTGTGTTTTGGTCTTTGCTTGATTTGATTTTTGTCTGCTGTTTGCAAGTGCTCTAAAAATCAAATACATCCTCCAACTCTTATACTCCTTCTCCTTGATTCAAAAAAAAAAAAAACCTTTCCCAATGATCATGACATGTGTATAGGACATAAAAATAATTTATTACAAAAATAATTTGGCCAAGTAGTATTTTCAAAAATTAGTTTTTCAAAAACCCCTGAATTGAGGTTTGCACTGCAAGTACTTAATTAAGGGCAGTAAAAATCTTTCCAAAAATATATTTAACTCCTATTAGATATAGGATACCCAGAAACCACAAAAATATAATTTTAAAGGTTCTTTTCCTATTTTATTTAAAAGATTTTTCTTAAGGCTAGAAATGGTCTTTAATAGGGAAAAATTATTTTATTGTTTCAAAAATATTTGAAAAAAACCTAGGGAAACTCAGTGGACATATATTGTCCATATATAAGAGTTTCAACACATGGTCATGTTCAAAATATTGGTCAAACCCCTCAAAAACCCTTTCTGGATATTTCAAGCTATTGAAATATTTACAAAGGAAATATTCTCCAAAAATTCCAAGAAAATTCTATAATGTAAAATATGACATAATGGATGATCTTGATAAGTATCATGTCATGGAGAATAGTATAACCCCATGAAATCCCCTCAAAACCATTTCTGTCCATTTTGAAGTTTGAGCAACTTTACATTGCCAAACATGTCCAAATGCTCTCAAATCTTGTGAACATGCTCAAGTGGTCTAATAATTCATCTAGACCAAATGGCACAAGTTGGGGAAAATGTTATATTGATCAAAGTGCCCCAGAACCCTCTCTGACCAGAATCAAATTTGAACAACTTTGTACTACCAACTTTCTCTCCTTGAACCCAACTTTGGTGAGCATATTCACATGACCAAATAAGGCCACTACACCAAGTGGTGCATCTAGGAGAAGTGATTTGCTCAACTAGATCTACACAAGTCCATTTCTGCTAATTTCTAGGGTTTACAAAAGTAGTATTGGCAACTTTGCCCAAATAGACTCAACCTTGGTGGAACCTATTATTATATCATTCCATTTGACCCTGTAAAGCCTCATGACAAGAGGAGTTCATCTTCTTGCCCAAACCAGCATCAAACACCTTCTGCCATTTTACTAAAACCCCTTTTTTGGCCACTTCCACTCTTCTCCATGGCCTCAACTTTTTACCACAGCCCCGCAGAGTCCCCTTGCACCTCCAGTAACTCTTCACTGGCCTCAACTCAATGATTGAAGGGTGAAACATCCCCATTTACCCTTCTGGACAGCAGCATTCTTCTCCTTTCTCACCTCCCTCCTCACTCCGGTGGATCTCCGGGGCATCCAATGGCCCTCCCCACTTGTTTACTTCTCCCTAGCTACCGGACATGAGTGGGCACGCCCCTGCCCTTAAACAATGCCATGGCAGCCAAAGGCACGCTTCTGGGCTGCTTCTGATCGCCCTCCCCCTTGTAGCCGCCCTTCCAACCGCCCCCGGCCACCTCGGGCCTTCCCAGCACGCCAACCAACACCCCTCGATGTCCGCGTCACGACACGGCGCTGTCCCCTTCCTCTCTCCTCCTCCTTGCGCCTCCGTGCTAGCAAACACCGGCCGCCCGAGCGCGCCAATGGCGCGGCTCACACGCGCACGCCTCTGACCTCTCCCCACTCCCTCTCTCTCTATTTCTGCCGACGTAGTCAATGTCCAGGAACACCCTAGACTCGGCGCAGCACCCTCCCGAGGCCCGTAAGCGACGAGCATAAGCTCGCCGGCGCACGAGCCCACGGTGGACCGCCGCTCGCCTATATAAGCCATCCCCGAGCCCTCCTCTCGCCACCACTCGTCCCCTCCCACTCCAAATAGCCCCCCTGGGCCTCCCGTTCACCCCCAGAGCCACCCAAGCTCGAGATAGAGCTCGAGCTCCGCCGCTTCGGGTCACCGTCAATCTCGTGGTACAGGCCTCCTTTGCCCTCTCTCTCTCTCGATCTGGAACCGCCTCACCTCTCTTACCACTCCCCCTCTGTCTCCCCTCTCTATTGCAGCCGGAATCGACCGGGGCAAGCTCATCCCGAAGCTCTGCCGCCGGCTTCCTCGTCGCCGGCGAACCTCCGCACTCCGGCGACCGCCTTCACCTCCACCCCGAACGGCGACTCCGCCCTGAGCACGCAGGTGCCCTCGGATCGCCTCGCCGTCGACCACAGCGACGCCGGTGAGCTCGCCTCCCTCTCTGGCTCGAGGTAGAAGACGACGACCGTGGGGCCCGTCAGTCAGCCTCACATACTGACGGGTGGGCCCTACCCGTCTGGTTTAGAACGCACGCGCGCGCGCATCGGTTCGCTACGTCGGCTGGAGACGTATTTCCCAAATACGCCTTCGACGTGGCGGCCTCGCGCGGGCTGAATTCCCTCTGGGCCTGCTGCACTATGGCCTCTCTGGCCCAGTGGCACAGTGCCACTTCTCTTTTTCTTTTTCTGTCTGTCTTACTAAAATTCCACAGGGTAAAATATTTATCCAAATGGAATAGTTCCAACTCCTAAAATCTTAGAATAATTCCACCTATTTATTGATGCAACATTCATGCACATCCATCACACTTTTCTGTACTGTTCAAATTTAAATTCAAATTTGAGCATTTAAATCCTTCTTTGAAAATCCATTTCCACTATTCCTTAACTCCAAATCCAAAACTAGGAATTTTCCCCATCTTAGATTTCCCCCTAGTATTTATCAAAAAGAAGTTGACATTTTTCTGAGCACTTTGGTTTTTCTGTTTTACTATTGCCTTATTTTCTCGTTATTTTCTTGCGACGATTAGATCCCGTACTAGACGAAGTTGCTGAAGAAGGAGAAGGAGAAGGATTTGAAGAACTTGAAGACCAAGGCAAGCAGCCCTTTGACCATGTCTATGAAACCTTTTTATGCATGCCACATAGCACTTTTATTGCTTGCATCGGAGACATGATATTGTGGTGACCACATGGGGTGGCTTGCCACCGTTACTTCCTCGTTGATACTTGCATTGTGCGTGACCCTACCTTCTTATGGGGGTTATGCCAGTGGGAGTAGATAGGATGCTAATGTAGTGTTACGCAAAAGGGACGGGTATATGCATGGTGAAGGAGATAAAATATTTTCAAAGGACTTTTCAAAAACCCCGTTGGGTGCCACTTATGCCCGAGGGAGATGATGAGTTGGGTAACCACTTGATGACGAAGTGGTGTACCGAGGCAAGTATGTATGTTGTTTCCAATACGGATTGGTTTAAGTTGCGACCGTTATTCCAACCTTACATGCACAACCAGTCTACCCTTATATGGGAAAGGGCATTATTGATTACCTAGGCCGATACTAGCTTGGAGCCCGCATTACTAGTGACGGGGGAGAGTTGGTGCTCTCTCTCGGGACGGGGTCGTGCCAGGTAGGGCGGCCATGATTGTCTTTACAGGGCACATGATACACCGTTGTGTCCCCTCTCGGATGTTACGATCTCGAGTGAGTCTCGTATGATGTACATCGTAAGGATACGGAACAACGAGTGGACTCCTCGTTAGTGTCGTCTAGGGAAAGATAGTGATCGGGTGCTTACCCCGGATACTTGAGGTATCACGGGTCGTGGATGACACGGAAGTTCCCCGGATCTTGTGGGTAAAGTGTGCAACCTCTGCAGAGTGTAAAACTATTCGAATAGCCGTGTCCACGGTCAAGGACAGTTGGGTAACTGCTCTTGGGCTACGTCCACATGTTTACAAACTAGTGTGTGTGTTTGGATAAGTGGGAAGATCTACTTGGGTCAAGTCAAAGGACTTGACATGATTGAGTTGGGTTGGTGCCCACTCTATCTATGTTGATATCTGTAACCTGTCCTCATGGTTACTTGAATTCTCCTGATGCATGTCTTACAAGTTGTTGAACATATTATTGCACTCAAAACTAGCTTTCTGCAAAAAAATTACCTATATCATGCATTGTTATATCTGGAACCAAAACATGGGTTGCTTGCGAGTACATTCAAAGTACTCATTGGCTTGCCACTGGTTATTTAATTGGCCAGGCTTGGAAGAACTGGAGTTCAAAGAAGAGTTCTTTGGAGACGAAGATCACGAACTAGGGCGTTTCCGGTCGAATGCCTGTAGGGTTAAGGCAGATGGCATGGGTTCTACTTATCGACGAAGGTTTCCGCTGCTTGTGTTTCATTTGATGTTCAGCCCTTAAGGCTTTATCAATGTAAGACTTGACCATAATGGTCATAACTTGTGTAATACGGTATGTATAGATGTAAGCCTCTTGTTATTCAGCTTCTGTGTGTTCAGTGAGCATTGATCTCTGGGATCACTTTACATGTGCATTCGGTGATCACGACTTATGAGTCGGGGTCCCCACAATGGTCAGCCTGTCCGATCACATTCGACCGCAGAGACCACCCGACCAGTGTCCGTCATGGAGGCTCGGCAGCATTGGTCTTCGATCTGATTATCAACGGATTCCATCTCACACGAGTCCTTATGGAACACGGTACCAGCCTTAACCTACTTTATCAGGACACTGTCCGTAAAATGGGCATCGACCTGTCAAGAATCAAGCCCACAAAAACCACCTTCAAAGGAGTGATACCCGGTGTGGAGGCCTATTGCACAGGATCTATAACGCTAGAAGTCGTCTTCGGCTCACCAAATAACTTCCGAAGCGAAGACTTGATCTTCGATATCGTCCCCTTCCGCAGTGGCTATCATGCACTGCTTGGACGAACCGCTTTCACCCGTTTCAATGCACTCCTGCACTATGCTTATCTAAAGCTCAAGATGCCTGGACCACATGTTGTTATAATAGTCCATGGAAACATGGAGCGCTCCCTCCGTACTGAGGAGCATACTGCAGCCCTCGCAGCCGAAGTACAGGGTGGCCTCATTAAGCCGAATACTACATTGGCAGTCAAGCCCCCGGACACTGTTAAACGAGTCTGGTCTACCCTGCAGAATTGCAGTCTGGCTCTTCTAGAGCTTGATTAGCAATTCAGCCTCCGTCAAAGCCCCAAGATGATAGCGGCGTAAGTACCACGCGTACATAACTACACACTGAAGATACTATGGGCAAGGACGGAGGCCCGCTTAAAATATGGTTCTTTACAACCCACGTCACCTTAAAATGGTACCTAGGGCCCTCTTCCAGGCTCCTCATGCATACTTGATCGATGATCCTCTCGAAGGATCCTACACCAAGGCGAAAAGCAGCGGAGACGTGCGGCAGAATGTCCAAAGGATCTTCAAGATCATCTTTTCCTTTTTAGGACCTGTATACAGCTTTCCCTTGTGCTCGGCATGTAAAATAGCCTTGATGCTTATCGCATCCTTGTCACATCCCTAGTGTGGTAGAGCTCTAGGCTAGCTATTGCATCCATGCATCATGTCTAATTTTATCTGAAACTTGAAATGGGGACAAATAAACCCTAGCAGCAAATGAAATTCAACTTGGGTCAAAATTAAATCTTTAAATGAACCCAAAATGCCCTTCATAAATGTTCATCACTTTTGAATTGGTCTAGAACCTCTGACAAAAATGGTGCACACTTCTCTAAGACACTCTGGATTTTTGAATTAAATCATAAGTATTTGAATTTGGTCATTTAAATTTTATAGAATATTTTAAATGTCCAAATAATCTTGAAAGCAATTGAGGGCTGTTGGAAATATTTTCAAAAGTGCCCACAATTATTTTCAGGATTTTACCAACTGAATTAGTATTTTTACTAATTCAAAACATCGGCAAACAATAGAAAACAGAAACAAATTTAAAACAAAGAGAGATTTTTTACCTGGAGCTTACCTGTGCAGCCCACTTGGCCGGCCCAGCGCTGTGCTGGCCCGTGCCAGTCATCTCCCTCCTCTCGCCAGAAGGATGGGAGGCGCATGTTTGATGCGCGCGACCATGCGCCGCGATACCTCCTGCTTCCCACCGCTACCCCGACGCGCCAACGAGCGCCACGCACTCCCCCTCGACCCCTCGACCTCTCCCCGTGCTTATCCCCTCCTCTGTTTCTCTCGGGCGCAACCACCCGAGAGCGCCGCGGTGAGCTGCCGCACCCATCGCCGTCGCCTTGCCTCCCCGAGCTATCCAACGCCTCCACCACCTCGCGCTTCACCTTTGAGCCGAAGGAAGGAAGCACGGAGGCCCTAAGCCGCCGCCATCGTCTTCATCCTCAAGCTCGGCCATCGACGGCTGCCGCCTCTGCTTTGTCGTCTCCGGAACGCCCCCGAGCCCTCTAACCCGCCCTGCGTGTTCACTATGAGGCCCCTCACCTTTTCCCACATCTCATATGCTTGTCCGCTTCCTCTAGGTCGTAGTGGCACGGACGCCGAAGCTCCCCGCCGCCATGGCCGATGGATCCCGTGCTCCCGAGCCCCTCAGCTCTCCCCCGTGACACCAACGTGCTTCTGCTGCCCTGTAGATGCCCTTGCGCCACACCGTTTGCTCTAGCCCGCGCCAGAACCCCGCAGCCGCTCGAACCGAGCCACTGCCGCCAACGCTCGCGGCCGGCGCAGCTCCCGGCCACCCCACCGCCTCCTGTCCGGTCCTTTGGATGCGGACGAGCAAGAGACCCTCCCTGGTACCAGCAGCGCGACGAACCACCATCCCTAACGCAAGTCCGGCGAGCTCTCGCCGTCGGTTTGGTCGTCGCCGGTGTAGATCCGGTGATGATGACATGGCTGATTAATTAGGGATTAATTACCCAGTTAATTAGGACTTGTTATACTGCCAGATGGGACCCACGCCATACTTAACCCCAGCTTTATTTTTGCTTAGATTAGTTATAATCCAGCAAGACCCACACGTCAGAGTTGACCGCGCTGACGTGGCAGTTGGCCGAGCTGACGTGGGCGTTGACCTGGCCCACATGTCCGTGACACTAACGACACTGGGCCACTGACCAGTGGGTCCCATGTGTCAGGTTTAACTCTGGCCGCCCAGTTGACCCGCTGACATCACTGTGACGAAATGTTGATGCTGTAAAGCTTTTTCTGGATTTAGTTTATTTTAAATAACCAGGAAATTCCAAAGAATGTTATAAGCTTCAGAAATTCATAGAAAATAATCTATAACTCATAATGAAATAAGTTATATATGAAAAATTATCAGAAAAATCCAATCTATCCATCTGTACTAGTTTCAGGCACGATAGAGTAATTTAACCTTGCTGTTTAGATGAAACAAGATAATACACTTATATGAGTTGATATTTTGGGTTTGCATTTGAATCTTTGATTCAAATGAACTCAAATCACCCTGCTCAAAGCTAGATTAGCCAAAACACACTCATATTGCCATGACATGATCATGCATCATATTGTGCATTGCATTGATCGTGTTTCTTCTCTGTTTGCCGGTGTTGTTCCCCCTCGATAGACGTGGTTCCGACGTTGTGATCGTTGACAATGATGAAGACTCAATGCTATCTTCAGAAGTTACAGGCAAGCAAAACCCCCTTGTTCATTCCGATACAATCCCACTCTCTCGCTCCTGCTCTGTTTTACTACACTAGGACAACAATGATTAAACTGTTACATGTTGCGGTAGTTGAAACTCTTTTCCTCTGCATGACATGTCATTGCCACATTAAATAGATAAAACCCACTAGCATGAGTAGGAGTTGTTTGAGCCCTGATGTGCCTACTCATTCATGCTTGTTTGTCATGCCTGCTACTGCTTAGAGATGAGTCAGGTCTGATTCATCGGGGATGAATTGGAATGGTGATGAACATGTCCTATTTGTGTGTGAGCTAAGTGTGTGAACACGATTTGGTAAAGGTAGCGGTGAGAGGTCATGTAGGAGTACATGGTGGGTTGTCTCATTGAAACCATCCTCAGGAACTGAGTTCTGTGTTTGTGATCCATGAAGAGCTACTACCACATGTTGGGCCCTGAAATATGACCCTGCTCGACTTATTAACCGCCCCTGTCCTCTGTGCAGGAGTTGCAACTAGTTTCTGGTGTTTGTAGGATATGTGTTGGAGGCCGTGCATAGCGCTGACCCTAGGGGTGGGCTATGATGCGCTAGATACACCATGGCACGGTGTACCGGGCGCCCGTTTGGTGTCTTGGGAACTCTGCACACATCATTTGGGGCTGTGAGCGAAACCCCGGCCGGATCTCCTCGCAGATGTAACCCGAATAGGCGATAAAACTGGACTAGAGACTTGTGTGGTTAGTCAGGTCGTGGTCTACACCCACGTCGGCTTTCGGTTGAAGTCTGTCGAGCACATGTCGTGTGAGGACGCTAAGTGGTGGAAACATGTGTGAAGAAGTACACCCCTGCAGGGTTATAAGTGATCTATTCGAATAGCAGTGTCCGCGGTAAAGGACTTCTGGGTTGCCTATAATAGTTCATAGATGAATTGAAGTGGATACTGTAAAATGCGCAAGATAAGCGTAAGTGCTATGGATGGCATTCTCGTAGGGAGACGGGAGCAGATCCATAGTGGTGTATTTATATGGTGAATATGTGGACTCGTGTGCGCCACCTCAAAAGAGTTACTTGCTGTCGTAGTTAGGATAGCCACCGAGTCAGAGCTGGCTTGCTGCAATAAAACTCCACTACCCCCTTTGTTGATACCGATGCATATGTAGTTAGTTCTGATGTAAGTCTTGCTGGGTACATTTTGTCACACCCTGATTTTCATGGTACAACACTTAAGATGATAAATCATGATAAAATGTGGTTCGACAAAAACTTTTGCATTATTTGACTTTTTTGAGTTGGTTTTCTCTCCGTGTTTTCAAGTGCTCTTTAATGTCAACACAACTCCACATTCTATACCTCATCTCCTTGCCCCAAGTTTCTGCCCAATGATCATGCCATGTCTATAGAGCAATATAGTATTTTCTTACAAAAATAATTTGGCCAAATAGTATTTTCAAAAATTAGTTTTTCCAAAAACCCCTGGATTGAGGTTTGCATTGCAAGTACTTGATTTGGGGTATGAAAAATATTTCAAGAGGTATATTTGAAACCTATTAGATATAGGACTTCCATAAACCACACAAATATAATTTTAAAAGTTATTTTCCTATTTTATTTAAAAGCTTTTCCTTAAGGCCAGAAATGGTCTTTAATAGGGAAAATTATTTTATTGCTTCAAAAATATTTGACAAAATTTAGGGAAACTCATAGGACATATATTGTCCATATATAAGAGTTTCAACACATGGTCATGTTCAAAATGTTGGTCAAATCCCTCAAAAACCCTTTCTGGATATTTCAAGATTTTGAAATATTTACAAAGGAAATACTCTCCAAAAATTCCAAGAAAATTCTAGCATGTCACTTATGACATGTTTGATGATCTTGACAAGTACCATGTCATGGAGAATAGCATAACCCCATGAAATCCCCTCAAAACCATTTCTGTCCATTTTGAAGTTTGAGCAACTTTACATTGCCAAACAGGTCCAAATGCTCTCAAATCTTGTGTACATGCTCAAATGGTCTAATCATTCATCTAGACCAAATGGCACAAGTTGGAGAAAATGTTCTATTGATCAGAATGTCCCAAAACGCTCTCTGACCAGAATCAAATTTGAACAACTTTGTACTACCAACTTTCACTCCTTGACCCCAACTTTTGTGAGCATGTTCACATGATCAAATGAGGCCACTACAAGTGGTGCATCAAGGAGAAGTGATTTGCTCAACTAGATCTACACAAGTTCATTTCTGCTAATTTCTAGGGTTTACAAAAGTTGCATTGGCAACTTTGCCCAAATGAACTCAATATTGCTCAAACCCCTTATTTTCTCATGCCATTTGACCCTGTCAAGCCTTATGACAAGAGGAGTTCATCTTCTTGCCCAAACCAGCAACAAACACCTTCTGCCATTTTACTAAAACAACTACTTTGACCTCTTCCACTCTTCTCCATGGCGTCCACTTTTTACCACAGCCCCTCCAAGTCCCCCTCTACCTCCAGTAACAATGGTTGCACCTCAGCTCAATGATTGAGAGGTGAAACCACCCCATTTACCCCTCTGGACAGCCCCTTTCCCTCTCTTCCTCACCTCCCTCCTTCCTCAAGTGGCCACCCAGGGCATCCAATGCCCCTACCCAGTTCTTTACTCCCCCTAGAGCCGCCAGACACTAGAGGCCAAGCCCAGAGCGCTGGAAAAATGGCCATGCCGGCCATATGCACGCTCTGGAGCACGCTACTGATCGCTCCCGCCTAGTAGCCCCCTCCAACCACTCCCGGCCACCTCGGGCCTCCCCAGCGCGCCTGATGATGCGCCTCGACGTCTGTGACACGCTACGCCTCTGTCCCCCTCCTCCCTCTCCCTCCTCTTGCCCCAGCTTCGCTTGCAGCTGTCAGCCTGAAGCGCACCAGTGGCTGAGCACGCTCACACGCTCGGTGCCCCTGGCCCTCCTCCTGCTCTCTTCCTTCACCCACTCACTCTGGACCTACCCCATGAGCACCCCAGACACACTCAAACAGGCCCCCGTGACCCGTGGCGACGGCAACGAGCTCGCCGGTGCACAGGTCCATGGTGGACCATCACGCGGCTATATAAGCCCGCCCCGGGCCGCTCCAGTGGCATCCGCCTCCTCCTCACACCCCCAAGAACACGCCCGCACCACCCAAACACCCTCAAGGGGCTTCTGTGCTCGGTATCGACCAGAGCTCCGCCGCCCTGGGTCGCCATCGATCTCAGGGTACAGGCCCTCTCCGCCGTTCCTCTTCCTTGATCTGGAACCGCCGCGGCTCACTGACCATTCCCCCTCTCTCCACCGCCTCTTTTGCAGCCATAAATGGCCGGAGCCACCGCCGCCCGAAGCTCCTCCGCCGTGACTCCTCGTCGCCGACGAACCAAGCAACTCCGGTGACGTCCACCACCTCCACCCGAACGGCGACACGACGCTGAGTCCAGCCGTGCCTTCGCCCGACCCCGCCATGCCCCACATCGTCGCCGGTGAGCTCGCCGCCCTCTCTGACCTAGGGTTGACGACGACGGCCGTGGGGCCCATCCGTCAGCCTCACGTCCTGACATGTCGGTCCCACCCGTCAGGTTTAAAACGCGCACGCGCGTGTACCGGTTCGCTGCGTCGGCTGAAGGCGTATTTTTCCTTTACGCCTTCGATGTGGCAGCCTCGCGCGGGCTGAGTTCCCTCTGGGCCTGCTGCACTGAGGCCTTTACGCCCAATGTACAAGCCACTTTTCTTTTCTTTTTCGTGGAGTTTCCAAAATCCCACAGATTTAAATATTTGTCCAAATGAAATAATTCCAGTTCCCAAATTCTTCTAAAAATCCCACCTATTTAATGGTGTAACTTTCATAAATATCCATCAAACTTTTCTGCAATGTCTAAATTTAAATTCAAATCTAAGCATTTATATTCCCCTCTGAAAATCCATTTCTCCTATTCTACAACTCCAAATCCATAACTAGTAATTTCCCCTTCTTAGATTTCCCCCTAGTATTTGTCAAAAATAAGTTGACATTTTTCTGAGCACTTTGGTTTTCTGTTTTACTATTGCCTTATTTTCTCGTTATTTTTCTTGCGACGATTAGATCTCGTATTAGACGAAGTTGCTAAAGAAGAAGAAGGAGAAGGATTTGAAGAACTTGAAGACCAAGCCAAACAAGGCAAGCAGCCTTTGACCATGTCTATGGAACCTTTTTATGCATGCCATATAGCACTTTTATTGCTTGCATCGGAGACATGATATTGTGGTGGCCACATGGGGTGGCTTGCCACCGTTACTTCCTCGTTGATACTTGCATTGTGCGTGACCCTACCTTCTTATGAGGGTTATGCCGGTGGGGGTAGATAGGATGCTAAAGTAGTGCTACGCAAAAAGGACGGGTATATGCATGGTGAAGGAGACAAAGTATTTTCAAAGGACTTTTTGAAAACCCTGGCGGGTGCCACTTATGCCCGAGGGAGATGATGAGATGGGTAACCACTTGATGATGAAGTGGTGTACCGAGGCAAGTGTGTGTGGTTTTCGTAAACGGATTAGATTTAAGATTTGTCGACTGTCCCAACCTTAGATGCGCAACCACTCTACCCTTGTATGGGAAAGGGCATTATTGATTACCTAGGTCGATACTAGCTTGGAGCCCGCATTACTAGTGACGGGGGAGAGTTGGTGCTCTCTCTCGGGATGGGGTCGTGCCAGGTAGGGCGGCCATGACTGTTTTCATAGGGCACCGGATACACCGTTGTGTCCCCTCTCGGATGTTACGATCTCGAGTGAGTCTCATATGATGTACAACGTGAGGATACGGAACAACGAGTGGACTCCTTGTTAGTGTCGTCTAGGGAAAGATAGTGATCGGGTGCTTACCCTAGGTACTTGAGGTACCGCGGGTCGTGGATAACACGGAAGTTCCCCGGATCTAGTGGGTAAAGTGTGCAACCTCTGCAGAGTGGAAAACTATTCGAATAGCCGTGTCCACGGTCAAGGACAGTTGGGCGGTGCTGCTTAAACTACGTCCAGAGCTTCACAAACCAGTGTGTGTGTTTGGATAATTGGGGAGAACTACTTGGGTCAAGTCAAGGTACTTGACATGATTGAGTTGGGTTGATGCCCACTCTATTTATGTTGATATCTGTAACCTGTCCTCATGGTTACTTGAATTCTACTGATGCATGTCTTACAAGTTGTTGAACATGTTATTGCACTCAAAACTAGCTTTCTGCAAAAATTTACCTATATCATGCATTGTTATATCTGGAACCAGAACATGGGTTGCTTGCGAGTACATTCAAAGTACTCATTGGCTTGCCACTGGTTATTTAATTGGCCAGGCATGGAAGAACCGGAGTTCGAAGAAGAGTTCTTTGGAGACGAACATGCGAATTAGGACATTTCCTAGTCAGAATGCCTGTAGGGTTAAGGCAGATGGCATGGGTTCTACTTATCGACGAAGATTTCCGCTGCTTGTGTTTCATTTGATGTTCAGCCCTTAAGGCTTTATCAATGTAAGACTTGACCATAATGGTCATAATTCGTGTAAGACGGTATGTATGGATGTAAGACTCTTGTTATTCACCTTCTGTGTGTTTAGTGAGCATTGACCTCTGGGATCACTATACACGTGCATTTGGTGATCTCGACTTATGAGTCGGGGTCCCCACACATTTGTACTCACGTTTGTTTAATTTATGTTTTGTAGAGAGACGTCAGTCTCGCTAGTAGTTCCACGTGGACTTCGACGTTTAGCTTGTTACCTCATTGACGATCTTGTGCCCTCGGCATGTTCTTGTAGATAGCCAGGCTTCTCAGCCTTTTCATTTGTAGTTGTCTATACTCAGACAAGTTAAGCTTCCGCTTGTGCTTGTTGCTTGTATGACTTGAATGCTGGGTCATCAGACCCATGTTTGTAATATCTGGCTCTTTAGAGCCTAATGAATAAATACTTTGAGTTGTAGAGTTTTGTTGTGATGCCATGTTGCATTTACACATATCGGGCATATTGTGTGTATGATGGAAATGCTTGGTATGTGTGGGATCCGACAACCTAGTTGTTTATCCTTGGTAGCCTCACTTATGGGGAAATGTAGTCTAGTGCTTCCACTGAGCCATGGTGGTCTGCTACAACCCGGTTTACCGGAGTCCTGCTAGCCCAGTTACTACTGCTCCGGAACACTTGGACTGGCCGACATGTGATCCACCTCGTTCCTGTGTCTGTCCCTTTGGGGAAATGTCACGCGGTGACTTCCGGAGTCCTGCTAGCCTGCTATAGCCCGGGTTCCCGGATTCCTGTTAGCCCAGTTGCTATAGCCCGGATTCACATGTTGATGACCGACACGTTCGATGCTAGTTCATGTATGCCTGTCCCTGTAAGTTAGCGCCACTTTGGGTTCACGACTAGTCATGTCGGCCCTGGTTCTCTGTCATATGGATGCTAGCGACACTATCATATACGTGAGACAAAAGGCGCAAACAGTCCCGGGCTAGGTAAGGTGGCACCCGTGGGAATACCGTGCGTGAGGCCGCAAACTGATATGATGTGTTACATGCTAGATCGATGTGAGTTAGAATCGGGGTCTTGACAGCTTTGGTATCAGAGCCTGACTGCCTGTAGGATTACCAAGCCAAACTGGTCGAAGTTGAGTCTAGAAATTCTTTAGTTATGTAAGGGAATTGATTGGGGAAGGGAACGTAAGGCTCTTTTTACTCCTTTACCTTATGCCCTTCTGATATGAGTCAACCTCTTTTCTCTGCGGGGATTAAGAACTAGGCTTCTCATCTTTCTATCAGGATCACGTGTTACTAATCCATAGACTTATAGGATTGATGGATTCAAGTCTCAGTTCAGTTTCTACTACTTCCGTATGTTCATAGTAGGCCTCTGGACCTTGATATTGTGATGTTGAGTTGTCATGCCACTATTTTGCAGGATGTCTCAAATCTTTTTGAGTATTTACAGCCGTTATGCTGTCCGAGTCATCCCAGGTTTCTAAATAGTCTGATGCATTTGCAAATCCCTTCTTCCCGTTCCCAATGATCCTTTTGGGCCAGATTAACCACACTAATTTCTGAGTTGAGGTACTCCATTACCTCGACATATATGTTGGAGCCATTATTATGACACTAGGTGTCTTAGAGAACCACCTAGTAATCTAGCCACGTTTTGTGTTCCCGGTGTGATGATTCTGGCCACCATTCTTGAAAGCATCCCATGATGCCATTTAGTTAGTAGGCCTTCTATTTCTGGGTTCTTGAACCCAAGATTCACTCTACTTACTTCCTATCGATAGTGCTTGCTCATTCATTTAGGATATTAGCAACCTTTGCGATAGTCCTTGAGGTCCGTGGTATCTCATTCTTCCAGTACCATGAACCATCATGGCAGAAGTTCTTTTGAACCAAAAGATCACAACCAGGGTGCTCTTGAGGAGTACTCCATTTATATTGTGACTCTGCCAGTTCTACCTTTCTGCATGGGTTATCCGGAAGAAATATGTTGAACTCGTTCGGTATGCTAATCTATGCAGCCACAACTCAGAAAATCATATGTTCCTTTGAGTTGTCCCTCTTTAGTTGTTTTCTGGCCTTCGTTTATCAATTGATAGTCAAGAGTATGCGTGCATTCGTTCATTGATGCCTATTATTCTTGTGGTCCGTCAAGCCATTCTATTCCGGAATGATTAGGAGAAACAAACTCCGGTACCTTATCCATTTCTTGGATTGGGTTGAAGCAGTTGTATCCCGCAAATCAAAATGCCAATCCAGCTTTTGTTCTGTTCTACCCTGGAGCATTACCATTTTATGTCAAGAATGTCATGATAATTGCACCACCTCTTATGAATTCTTGATGCAGTGATACTTCTCGCCATCATTATTCATTCCTCGGTCCCGTGTCTTTGTAACCGGGATGCCGACAAGTGAACTCTGATGTGTGATACCAATACTCGTAGCAACCTCGTTGCTTGGTAGTTAATGGACAATACTCTCACTCTTAGTGTGCTGGTTACTGAACCATCATTCTAAGATTGATCGTGCTACCTAGTCCATTTTCCCTGGTGCACTCCTCGATCAATGAGATAGGATTGTGTCACTCCATCACTCTCTTGGTCACATCATCTTGCCCTGAAAAGCAAGAATGTTCTCGATCTTAGTAACCTATCGGTGGTTCGTGATTTTCTGAATATCTTCTCGGAAGTATTACCAGGTTGTCACCTGACCGCTATGTTGAGTTCGTGATCAAGTTGGTTTCTTGTAGCCACCCTTTTCTCCAAGAATCTGTGTTGGATACCCCTGAGCTAGTTGGTTAAGCTAAACAACAACTTGGAGAGTTAGAAGATAAAAGCTTGCCTAACTTAGTTCGTTCCAAAGGGATATCCTTGTGTTTGTGTGTTAGTTAAAGAGATATGATATCTTCATCGATTTTTCCTCGTGATCGTTTGTTGAATCTATCGTCTTGTCCAAACCTTGATTTGAGTGTGGGCTATCGTCAAATCAAGTTAGAACTAACGATATTCGTAATGTTGTCTTACTCGTGGTTGTTCCTCGAGCATACACCATTACATCTTTTGGTCTGGCCAATACTATCACATTGTTCACATAATGGTGGAATTCCAGTGATATGGAAAATCCCGATGAGTTGCTGTTGAGCCCATCGGCAGCATTTTGTCTCCTCCATGATTCATGTTGAACATCAACCTAGTGTTGGAAACATTATAAGAAACGCCTTGGCGTACCGTTAATGAAGCTTATGCTTGGATGGAAGAAGTGACTTCCTCGAATTCATGAGCACTTGGTGCAAGTTGCCGTCGTGAGTTCGAGAAAGATTGTTTTTGTTTCCTCTAGTACCATCCCAAGTTAGTTATGCATGTGCGAATGTATTCTATGGTTTGGTAGATTAATTACCTCCACTCCATATGTATTGCCTAGCACACCAAGCCACTGATTGATTTTCTCATGGAAAAGGAGTGTGTTGTGTTAATTCTAGATCATGCACAAGACTCCGATATCCTCGATGATGGTTCCCAACCAGAACTCGGTAGTGTTTTGTTGTAAGACTACTACGTGGTCATGCTTGTCTTGGACAGCGTGTTCACATGTATATGTAGCAGAACCAGCTCGTGTTTTGGAGCTTGCTACCGTAGTTCGTCTCCCGAGAATCTCGCAACGTCATCTCGTCGGTTTGTGTTGCAAACTTTCTTTTCAAGACATGTTGTCTGAATTATCCTGTTACCAACCAGATTTGAATCTCAGGCAGATATGATGGTTGGAACTTCTTCCAAGAACTATGATATAGGTTCCAGTGAAGTGGGCGCACCTAGCTGGAAGCACTATTATTGTAGTATCTTGATTAAGCCGTTTGGTCACTGTCGGTGTCAAAACTGACGGATCTTGGGTAGGGGGTCCCGATCTGTGCGTCTTAGGCTGATGGTAACAGGAAGCAAGGGACACAGATGTTTACCTAGGTTCGGGCCCTCTCGATGGAGGTAAAACCCTACTTCCTGCTTGATTAATATTGAAGATATGGGTAGTACAAGAGTAGATCTACAACGAGATCGTAGAGGCTAAACCCTAGAAGCTAGCCTATGATGGTATGATTGTAACTGTGGTCGGCCTTCTAAGGACCAACCTCTCCGGTTTATATAAACACCGGAGAGGGCTAGGGTTTACATGGAGTCAGTTACAAGGAAGGAAATATAATATCCGGATCGCCAAGCTTGCCTTCCACGCCAAGGAAAGTCCCATCCGGACACGGGTCGAAGTCTTGAGTCTTGTATCTTCACGCTTCTATAGTCCGGACGATGTATATAGTCCGGTTGTCTGGATACCCCCTAATCCAGGACTCCCTCAGTCACTTCCCATGAGGATTACGCATGACTTATTCTAGAAGTTGTTCCTTATGGATTTTGTGCTCCCGGAGTCCGACCTTTACTTGGTGGCCATGTTGATGCTTTTTAAGCATGACCGTGGTAGCTAGAACATCAAGGAGAACATTAGAAGCGGAGTGCTAAATGTCTCTCGGTCGATCATTCAGATTTTGTTTCCTTGGCATTGCTAAGGTAAAATCTGAGGAAGTGTTTGTCTTCCTTTGCATCTGCGTCTGCCATCACTATTCATCATGGTAGTATGACGTGTTGCCAAGATCTTGGCATAGATGTTGGTAAAACCCTGATGAATATGGAAATGCTCAAGTTCTTGAGAGCACGCTCAGACAATAGGTTATATCCTCGGTATCAATTGGAATGTTCTTTCCGTTTGCCGATTTGTCTTATAACTCTAGTTTCCTTTTCAAACTGAGTATGCCATTCTTTCGAATTCCTTCAAACGATCAATTGTCAATTGCCTTAGGCTGGTATAGAGAATTTCAATGATCTATGCATCAAAAGTAATTCTTCTTGCCACTTAAGGGAATAATTCTATGAGTCACCTTCCCTAAGGTGTCACGTTATGGAATCATGGCAATTATCTCCTTGCTACTTTGAAACCATGCACCATCTTACTCAAGCGTGGAATTGTTGCCTACAAAATTGAACCTTCGTCATCTGTTTCTTTCCATCCCTCTTGATGTATGTTTTGTGTATCAACTCAAGAGGTGTTCTTACGTCTCAGTCCGTGAGTTTATCTTGAGTGCCCGATCTTCAAGGAGATCGTCTTCTGTAGAGTTTCTTTCAGTCGTCATCGTGTTGGATGAAGATCTCGAAAGCAAAGACGTCAAGATCAATATGATGCAATGAAACTACTTCTTCGAGAAGTGCAGTTGGATCAAGAAGATTGTGATAGTTTTATGACCTCCTTTCTCCTTACCTCATGTCTTGAATCTCGGGACGAGATTCTTGTTTAGTGGGGGTGATGTGTCACATCTCTAGTCTGGTAGAGCTCTAGGCTAGCTATTGCATCCATGCATCATGTCTAATTTTATCTGAAACTTGGAATGGGGACTAATAAACCCTAGCAGCAAATGAAATTCAACTTGGGTCAAAATTAAATCTTTCAATGAACCCAAAATGCCCTTCATAAATGTTCATCACTTTTGAATTGGTCTAGAACCTCTGACAAAAATGATGCACACTTCTCTAGGACACTCTGGATTTTTGAATGAAATCATAAGTATTTGAATTTGGTAATTTACATTTTATAGAATATTTTAAATGTCCAAATAATCTTGAAAGCATTTGAGGGCTGTTGGAAATATTTTCAAAAGTGCCCACAATTATTTTCAAGATTTTACCAAATGAATTAGTATTTTTACTAATTCAAAACAGAGGCAAACAATAGAAAACAAAAACAAATTTAAAACAGAGAGAGAGTTTTTACCTGGAGCTTACCTATGCAGCCCACTTCGCCGGCCCAGCGTTGTGCTGGCCCGTGCCAGTCATCTCCCTCCTCTCACCAGAAGGATGGGAGGCGCGTGTCTGATGCGCGCGATCATGCGCTGCGCCACCTCCTGCTTCCCGCCGCTACCCCGACGCGCCTACGAGCGCCACTCACTCCCCCTCGACCACCTCGACCTCTGCCCGTTCTTCTACCCTCCTCTGTTTCTCTCGGGCGCAACCACCCGAGAGCGCCGCCGTGAGCTGCCGCACTCACCGCCATCGCCTTGCCTCCCCAAGGTATCCAACGCCTCCGCCACCTCGCGCTTCACCTCTGAGCCGAAGAAAGGAAGCATGGAGGCCCTGAGCCGCCGCCATTGTCTTCGTTCTCAAGCTCGGCGACCGACGGCTGCCGCCTCCACTTTGTCATCTCCGGAACGCCCCTGAGCCCTCTGACCCTCCCTGTGTGTTTACTGTGAGGCCCCTCACCTTTTCCCCCATCTCCCATGCTTGTCCGCTTCCTCTAGGCCGTAGTTGCACGGACGCCGAAGCTCCCTGCCGCCATGGCCGATGGATCCCGTGCTCCCGAGCCCCTCACCTCTACCCCGTGACACCAACGTGCTTCTGCTACCCTGTTAATGCTCTTGCGCCACACTGTTTGCTCCAGCCCGTGCCAGAACCCCGCAGCCGCTCGAACCGAGCCACTGCCGCCGCCAACGCTCGCCGCCGACGTTGCTCCCGGCCACCCCGCTGCCTCCTGTCCGGTCCTTTGGATGCGGACGAGCGAGAGGCCCTCCCTGGTGCCAGCAGCATGACGAACAGCTGTCCCTAAGGCAAGTCCGGCAAGCTCTCGCCGTCGGTTTGGTCATCGCCGGCGCATATCCGGTGATCATGACGTGGCTGATTAATTAGGGATTAATTACCCGGTTAATTAGGACTTGTCAGACTGCCAGATGGGACCCACGCCATACTTAACCCCAGCTTTATTTTTGCTTAGATTAGTTATAACCCGGCGGACCCACACGTCAGAGTTGACCGAGCTGACGTGGGCGTTGACCTGGCCCACTTGTCCGTGACACTAATGACACTGGGCCACTGACGAGTGGGTCCCATGTGTCAGGTTTGACTCTGGCTGCCCAGTTTACCCGCTGACGTCACTGTGACGAAATGCTGATGCAGTAAAGCTTTTTATGGATTTAGTTTATTTTAAATAACCAGGAAATTCCAAAAACTGTTATAAACTTCAGAAATTCATAGAAAATAATCTATAACTCAGAATGAAATAAGTTATATATGAAAAATTATCAGAAAAATCCAATATATCCACCTGTACTGGTTTCATGCATGATAGAGAAATTTAACCTTGCGGTTTAGGTGAAACAAGATAATACACTTATATGAGTTCATATTTTGGGTTTGCATTTGAATCTTTGATTCAAATGAACTCAAACCACCCTCCTCAAAGCTACATTAGCCAAAACACACTCATATTACCATGACATGATCATGCATCATATTGTGCATTGCATTGATCATGTTTCTTCTCTGTTTGCCGGTGTTGTTCCCCCTCGGTAGACGTGGTTCCGGCGTTGTGATCGTTGACACTGATGAAGACTCAATGCTATCTTCAGAAGTGCCACGCAAGCAAAAACCCCATGTTCATTCCGATACAATCCCACTCTCTCGCTCCTGCTCTCTTTTACTGCACTAGGAAAACAACGATTCAACTATTACATGCTGCGGTAGTTGAACCTCTTTTCCTCTGCATGACCTGTCATTGCCACAGTAAATAGATAAAACCCACTAGCATGAGTAGGAGTTGTTTGAGCCCTGATATGCCTACTCATTCAAGCTTGTTTGTCATGCATGCTACTGCTTAGAGTTGAGTCAGGTCTGATTCATCGGGGATGAATTGGAATGGTGATGAACATGTCCAACTGTGTGTGTGAGCTAAGTGTGTGAACACGATTTGGTAAAGGTAGCGGTGAGAGGCCATGTATGAGTACATGGTGGGTTGTCTCATTGAAACCGTCCTCAGGAACCGAGTTCTGTGTTTGTGATCCATGAACAACTACTACCACACGTTGGGCCGTGAAATATGACCCCGCTCGACTTATTAACCGCCCCTGTCCTTTGTCTAGGAGTTGCAACTAGTTTCTGGTGTTTGCAGGATATGTGTTGGAGGCCGTGCATAGCGCTGACCCTAGGGGTTGGCTATGATGCGGTAGATACACCATGGCACGGTGTACCGGGCGCCCGTTTGGTGTCTTGGGAACCCTGCACACATCGTTTGGGCCTGTGAGCGAAACCTCGGCCGGATCTCCTCGCGGATGGAACCCGAATAGGCGATAAACCTGGACTAGAGACTTGTGTGGTTAGTCAGTTCGTGGTCTACACCCATGTCGGCTTTCACTTGATGTCTGCCGAGCACATGTCGTGTGTAGACGCTAAGTGGTGGAAACATGTGTGAAGAAGTACACACCTGCAGGGTTATAAATGATCTATTCGAATAGTAGTGTCCGCGGTAATGGACTTCTGGGTTGCCTATAACAGTTCATAGATAACTTGAAGTGGATACTCTAAAATGTGCAAGATAAGCGTGACTGCTATGGATGGCGTTCTCGTAGGGAGACGGGAGCGGATCCATAGTGGTGTATTCATATGGTGAATATGTGGACTCGTGTGCGCCACGTCAAAAGAGTTACTTGCAGTCGTAGTCAGGATAGCCACCGAGTCAGAGCTGACTTGCTGCAATAAAACTCCACTACCCCGTTTGTTGATACCGATGCATATGTAGTTAGTTCTGATGTAAGTCTTGCTGGGTACATTTGTACTCACATTTGCTTAATTTATGTTTTGTAGAGAGACTTCAGTCTTGCTAGTAGTTCTGCGTGGACTTCGACGTTTAGCTTGTTACATCAGCTATGATGTTGTGCCCTCGGCAGGGTCTTGTAGATAGTCAGGCTTCTTAGCCTTTTCACTTGTAGTTGTATGTACTCAGATAAGTTAAGCTTCAGCTTGTGCTTGTTGCTTGTATGACTTGAATGCTGGGTCATCAGACCCATGTTTTTAATATATGGCTCTCCGGAGCCTAATGAATAAATACTTTGAGTTGTAGAGTTTTGTTGTGATGCCATGTTGTATCTACACATATCGGGCATATTTTGTGTAGGATTGAAATGCTTTGTATGTTTGGGATTCGACAACCTAGTTGTTTATCCTTGGTAGCCTCTCTTATGGGGAAATGTAGTCTAGTGCCTCCACTGAGCGATGGTGGTCTGCTACAGCCCGGTTTACCGGAGTCCTGCTAGCCCAGTTACTATTGCTCCGGTACACTTAGACTGGCTGGCATGTGATCCACCTCGTTCCTGTGTCTGTCCCTTCGGGGAAATGTCACGCGGTGACTTCTGGAGTCCTACTAGCCTGCTACAGCCCGGGTTCCCGGAGTCCTGTTAGCCCAGTTGCTACAGCCCGGATTCACACGCTGATGACCGACACGTTTGCTGCTGGTTCATGTATGCCTGTCCGCGTAAGTTAGCGCCACTTTGGGTTCACGACTAGTCATGTCGGCCCGGGTTCTCTGTCATATGGATGCTAGCGACACTATCATATACATGAGCCAAAAGGCACAAACGGTCCCGGGCCAGGTAAGGTGGCACCCGTGGAAATACCGTGCATGAGGCCGCAAAGTGATATGATGTGTTACATGCTAGATCGGTGTGACTTAGAATCGGGGTCCTGACAATCCTCTGTAAAAATACGTTTTGACGTATCAATCAGATCATAATGGAAATAGTTTTGCCCAACCCTTTTCCGTATTGGCTTATTTTCTAATATGTATTCCCTGTTTATGTCAGATTGTCGTATACACCTCGGCATGATTTAAATTTCCAGGGGCTCTATCCGACCACGTATATTTTTCAAAAGTAGTCTGAACACTTTTATAGTACACTTCGGCGTCCCGGATATGGCATTATATGCGTCGGCTCCAAATCATGTCTTTGGTCAATAGTTGGGTTGCCCGACTCCTGTTATTACCACCTTACATTCCGCTTGTTTGGCTATGGTAGTAAAGGGATAACTACATCGATTGTGTTTCTAGTTAGTCCGGTCAATCACCTCAGTAGAGAAAGCGAAAAACTGACTGTCATGATGCGGCGAGAGCTGGTCAGCAATTCGGCGACCTACTAAATCTCTAGTGATTTCCTCCGTATTACACAAAGGACTGGATCTTTCCAGTCACCCACTTAAGGCGTCCAAGTTTGGATAGCCGCATACGCACGAGGGGCTGACATTCAGTCAAGTGTGGTTATGTGCTATCCCGAACACCCCCCGTATTATCTATGTGGGGGCTGAAGCTGACGATTGGCAAACTCTCAGGGATAAAAATGGCCGCATAGGACGAAAAACACATTAAAATAAAACAACATGAATATATTACAAAGCCTTGGTTTATACAACGTCTGGGCAGTTCGGATACATTCATTCAAACATGATATCCTTCGAGCACTGGCCTTCTATCAAGCGGGCACCCACGAGGGCATCTTCAAAATAACGCTTCGGCTTGCGGTGGTCATTGCCTCCGGGCGGACCCTCAACTGCCACGACGTCGACCTTCATTTTCGCCCAGTGCATCTTGACACGGGCAAAGGCCAGCCGCACCTTCTATACATGACGACCGCTTGACCGCGTCAATTTGGGGCAGCGCATCAACGAGTCACTGCACCAGGCCAAAATAGCTTCTTGGGACAGGTTTGGCTGGCCACAGCCGGACTATGACGTCCCTCCTGGCCAGTCCGCACATCCTATGTAGCTCGGCCCACTGCGGCATCTACTCATTCAACATCACTGGGCGCTCCTGCGCCGTGAACTGTGACCAGAATAGCTTCTCCATCGTGTGCCCCTCATGGGCCCGGAAGAACTACGCGATGTCGACAACACTCTTCGGAAGATCCGCAAAGGTGTCTGGAGTACTCCACAGTCGAGTGAGCAAGGCATACTTATGATTGCCGAATTTACTCTGTAAGAGAAAGGGCTTACCAGCCGCTATCTGTCCGGCCTGCTTGATCTCCTCGCATGCCGCTCAGGATTTGGCCCACGCCTCCTTGGCCTCTTGAAGGGCCTTGGCAAGGTCGGTCGCCTGGGCTTTATTCTCCTCCTCTGGGGACTCGCACTTGCTGGCGGCGTCCTTGAGCGCTTACTCCACTTTGGTCACCCACTCCTCGTATCGGCGGCGGACGACCTACTCGGACTTCAAGTCCTCAGCCACTTTATTAGCGGCCGCTTTGTTCACCCTTGCCTGCTCGTTGGCCTGGGCAATTTCACCCCTCAGGGTCTTGACTGCAGCAGCACTGCCTGCAATCATACACATAGCAGCGCATTAGCTTCGACTCAGAATCTGCATATTAATACATGCATGAATGAGATATTCTAAAACATACCTTGCGCCTCATCAAACCTCTTGTTGATGCAGACGAGATCCTCATCGGACAGCCCCAGCTTACGCTTGAGCTCGGATACTTCGGCGACCTGGGCATTGCCACTAACAGTGAAGCCTGTTCCTCAAAATAGACAAGCATATTATCGCCTGCGAATATTATCGATCCTTTGTTCGACCTTCTTTCAAAAAGTCGGGAATATTACATCGCATACCTTGGAGCCTGTTAGCAGGCTAGTGAAGGTCTCGTTCAGCCCGCTCTTGCCGGACTGAACCTTTTCAACCACCACAACCATCAGGGTGCGGTGCTTCTCAACGACGGAAGCACGTTGCAGTGCCTCCATCAGTGTGTTCGGCATCTATGGATTAGTGGAGGTTGCCGCTGGAGTTGGCACTCCCCCTCCCTTGAAGGGGCTCGCTTATTCGATTCCGTGGCGACTTGGGTTTTCGGAATAGTGTTCGGCTGGGGTCTGGACTGGTCAAGGCACCGCCGACAGTCTCCATGAGGATTGTTCCCCCCATGTTTTCGGTGGCCAAGGCGTTACCCTCTGGTGCCGTTTTGGCAGCCTCCCGTACCGCTCTGTGGCCGGGAGAGGCCCTTCGGGACAACACTTTGGTGTCGTCCGTGGTGATAGGCGGGGAGGCTCGCGGAGGCGACTCACTCTCCATCATCTTCAGATCAAAGGAATTCCCCTCCGATCATTGTTGGGGGAGATCGCGGGCCGGACTGCACCATACAATGTGTTAAATTACAATCATAAAGATTGGGCATATGAAAGGCACCCTCGTGTACTTATGATGCGGCAAGGGGCTTCGGCCTGGGGCGCCACTTGGGGATGGCTTCAGCATCCGAATCCGAGCCATCTGGGAGGGATATTTTCCCCCTCTTGTGTGCCTCTAGATCTACAGAGGCCGCCCTTTCTTACTCCTCCCTTATGGGGGGGGGGGGGGATTGCTTTCTGCCACCTACTCCTCCTCTTCATCTTCATCTTCCTCATGGGAGGAGTGCGTTTTGGTCCCTCCGGACACTGCGTCCGAAGTACCTTTACGGTGGAGGCCACCTTTGGCCTCCTTGCTCTTCTTCTTGGCCTTTTTCTTCGGTGCCTGATAGGGCGCTGGACCAGCATCCTCATTAACAGAGGATCAGCTAGGTTTTCGGGGAGTGGGTCCGGACACATGATCCGCTCCGCCTTCTTGGTCCAACCCTATTTAGGGGACGGAATTCTCAGTGCCCCCCCCCCTCTTTTGATTGATGAACTAAGTTATGTTCGGAAATATAGCACTTACCGTGGAAGCCGGATGATTGCAGCCGAGGCCGATGTCTTGAGATGTCTATGGCCATGACTTTTGAGTCTTGAAGAGCAGCTTCCAGATTGCTTCATGCGTCGTGCCGAAGAACCGCTACTGGGTCCACGGCCCTTTCGGATTATACTCCCGCATGCGGAGATGACGGCATTGGCAGGGAAGGGTTCGACGGATGAGCGTCACCTGGATCACGTCAGTGAAGCTGGTGTTCTTCTCTATGATACTTTTGATGCGCTTTTGCAGCCTCAACACCTCGGCAGATGATCCGTAGTCCAGAACCTTGTTGGTCCACGACGAAAGCCGCAACGGGGGTCCGGATCTAAAAGCAGGAGCCGCCGCCCACTTGGTGCCGCGAGGTTCAGTGATGTAGAACCACTCCCGCTGCCATGTCTTGACGGTCTCCAAAAAGGCCCCTCTAGGCTAGGTAACGTAGGGCAGTTTGCTCACCATGGCGCCGCCGCAATCCGCGTCCTCTCCGTTGACCACCTTCGGCTTCACGTTGAAGGACTTGAGCCAAAGGCCGAAGTGTGGGGGGATACGGAGGAATGCCTCACACACGACGATGAATGCCGAGATGTGGAGGAAGGAATTTGGGGCTAGATCGTGAAAATCTAGCCCATAATAGAACATGAGACCTTGAACAAAGGGGTGGAGGGGAAACCCTAGTCCCCGGATGAAGTGAGGGATGAACACAACCCTCTCACCGGGCTCTGGACTAGGAATAACTTGCTCTTTCGCAGGGAGCCTGTGTTTGATTTCCGCTGTCAAGTACCTCGCATCCCGGAGCTCCTTGATGTCCTTCTCCTTCACGAAGGAGGCCACCCAATTGCATTGAGGGCCGGATCCGAACATGAGTAGAATGTTTGGTGGTGAGGGAAAAGACTGAAGCTTGGGTGCTGCAGCTCGAAGGATGGGAAGGCTGAGGAAGAAGAAGGCGTGGGGTAAAAAGATGGGTCCTTATCCTCTTATAAAGGCAGTGAATATCAAGTGCACCCTCACAAGCCTTAAAACTTGCCTATTCCGAAGGGGTTGTGCGAACGGCACGGTTGGAATACCCAAACCCATATTGATGAGAATCCCGCAATAAGGGGACACGATCTCTGCTTTGAAAAGACGTGTCAATAGAGGTCGCACCTCGAAGCGCGAGGCGGGAGGCCACAAAATAATAATAAGGCCAGGCATAACGTCTCGCCGAAAAAGCTGACAATGGACATGACTTATTTTGTTTTAGTATTTCACCCTTGTGGTTCAGGGTTGTAATTGTTATACAGAGCCAGATATAGTTCTTTTATTCAGCTACTTTGGAGTATTTAGAGGAGGAACCCGCCTTACAATGCCGAAGACAATCTGCGCGCCGGACACATCATCATTGAAGCCTGGTTCAGGGGCTACTGAGGTAGTCCTGGATTAGGGGGTCCCCGGGAATTCGGGCTATGTGACATGGGCCGGAGTGATGGGCCGTGAAGATACAAGATAGAAGGCCTTCCCCGTGTCCGGATGGGACTCTCCTTTGCATGGATGGCAAGCTTGGCGATCGGATATGAAGTTTCCTTTCTCTGTAAACCAACTCTGTACAACCCTAGGCCCCTCCGGTGTCTATATAAACCGGAGGGTTTAGTCCATAGAGGCAATCAAAAATCATACAGGCTAGACATCTAGCGTTTTGCCATCACGATCTCGAGGTAGATCAACACTTGTAACCCCTATAATCATCAAAGTCAGTCAAGCAGGAAGTAGGGTATTAAGTCCATTAAGAGTGCCCGAACCTGGGTAAAATCATGACCCCTGCCTCCTATTAACTTCGATCCTCAGACGCACATTTCGGGACCCCCTACCCGAGATTGGCCGGTTTTGACACTGACAAGCACGGCAACGAGAGCAATCCAAGGATGCGGCAAGGAAGAAAGTGGTGCAGCACCCACTGTACTTCGTCAGCTCCTTGTTACAGGGGGCTAGATCGAGGTACTCTGGCATGCAAAAGTCGATCTTTGGTCTCATTATGGCCTCAAGGAAACTACACCACTACTTACAAGCCGATGAAATTACGGTTGTTACTCGTTTCCCGTTGCAAAGGATACTCCGAAACCCTGAGGATACCAGCATAATAGTGGAGTGGGCTTTGGAGTTATCAAGCTTTGGTTTGAAGTTTGAGAGCACATCAACCATTCAGAGCAGGGTGCTGGCAGAGTTTATTGCAAAATGGACGCCAACCCCTGATGGGGAAATGACAGAGACATCTATCCCTAGCAAGGAATCACCCCAAGAATGGATTATGTATTTTGATGGTGTTCTTTCCTTACAGGGTGCAGGGGCCGACGTGCTTCATGTTGCCCCCTCCGGGGAGCACTTGAAGTACGTCGTCCAAATGCACTTTGCCCGGGAAGAAGCTACCAACAATACAACTAAGTATGAAGGTCTCCTTGCCGGGCTCAGAATTGCAGCAGAATTGGGAATCAAGAAGCTGATCATACGAGGAGATTCACATCTTGTGGTGAGACAAGTCAACAAGAATTATCAAATCCCATTGATGGCAGCATACGTCGAGGAAGTGAGGATATTGGAGGAGTGCTTTGACGGGTTGCAAACAGAGCATGTACCCCGTGCGGAAAACAGCATAGCTGATCACCTGTCAAAGTGTGCTGCGTAGAAGCATCCTGTGGAACCAGGAACTTTTGTTCTCCATCTCTCTCAACCCTCCGTATCACCATCCACAATGGCTCGGAAAAGGAGAAAGTTGGACTAGGGTAAGCCTCTCCCGGTCGAGCCGTCCGCTCTCGGTAGAGACCCTGTCAGAAACAACTCCTCATAGCCTGCCAGACCACCCCCTCCAGCCAGGACAATGGACCCCACGAACGAGGCTGGTGCTCCCGCAGCAGAGGAGGTGCCGCTAGTCCTCGTTGCCGAGACCCAGGCTCCAACTTGGGCAAGGCACATCGTCCACTTCTTCCAAACTAGAGAACTTACCGGCGACCAAGATGAAGCTGAGAAAGTAGCCCGGAGGGCCAGTATGTATCAGTTTGTCGATGACAGTCTGTACAGAAGGAGGCCCAACGGTGTGAAATTGAAGTGTGTCTGCTGGGAGGATGGAAAGGAACTAGTGGCTGAGATTCATAGAGGAATGTGCGGCTCACGCATTGGATCAAGGGCATTAGTTGCGAAAGCATTCCGGGAAGGATTCTATTGGCCCACAGCCCTCCAAGATGCGGTCGAGCTCGTCACGACATGTGAAGCCTGCTAGTTCCCTTCCAAGAGAACACACCTGCCTGCCCAAGCCCTTTAGACAATCCCTTTATCATGGCCATTTTCGGTCTGGGGGCTCGATATCCTGGGCCCCTTCCCCCGAGCAATCAGGGGCTTTGAATTCTTGTTCGTCGCTATCGACAAGTTTACAAAGTAGCTGGAAGTGATTGCCGTGAGAAAGGTGACTGCTTAGTCAGCTATCAAGTTCTTGAAAGAATTGGTGTGTTGTTTTGGAGTTCCGGCAAGGCTCATCACCGACAACGGCACCCAATTCATGAGCCACACCTTTGATGCAATATGTTCCTACCCTCGTATGCAAGATCTCATTTGCCTCTATTCCACACCCCCGGAGCAATGGACAAGCTGAGAGGGCGAACACTGAAGTGGTATGTGGACTCCAGACAAGAACTTTCGATACGCTGCAGAAGCACGGCAGGCAGTGGATCGAGGAGCTGCCAGTAGTTCTCTGGTCCCTCACAATGACACCTAACCGAGCTACCGGGCAGACTCCCATCTCCCTGGTATACAGGGCAGAAGCAGTTATCCCCACGGAACTAATTTATGGGTCCCCTCTTGTGCTTGCCTACGATGAAGTAGCGCAAGATCAGCACCGGCGTGACGAAGCTGTCCTACTCGAGGAGAACCGTCTCAAGCCTGCTTCGTGCGCTGCACACTACCAGCAAGCCCTGCGTCGCTATCACAGCCGCAGGCTTCATGCCCGGGGTTTTGAGGAAGGTGACCTTGTCCTTAGGCGTGTTCAGTCCACCAAGGGTACAAACAAGCTGTCACCAAAGTGGCAAGGCCCTTACCAGGTGGTACGAGTCACCAGACCCGGCGCAGTCCGTCTGGAGACTGGAGATGGCACTCAGTTGCAAAACACATGGAATATTGAGCATCTCCGCATGTACTACCCATAAGGCGTGAGACTGTCGGGCATTGCCCGGTAGCCACCCTTTTGTACAAGCCTTGCCTCAGCTGCTTGTAACCCCTTGTACAAAGCCGGGGCGATAACCCCGTGCAAGAGAAAATAAAGAAGCGTTGTAGGGGGGCCTAACTAAAATTGCATGCATGCATGAGCACACCAAGATCACTACATAAGCATTTCATGAGCATTTGCATATGCATATAGATAGGATTGCATCCTGCATTCATTCTCATCTACATGGAGTTGCAGGTTCCTGCCGTGAACTTGGCTTCGACAAAGAACGAGAAGATTGCATGGCACAGCGATTCCCGGCAAGCCAAACAGACAAGTTTTACTTCTTCGGTAAAGCTATAACTTTGCATGAGAAAACCTCGCCTCTCTTTTAAAACTTAGGTGCTCCCATCCATGACTCGAACGTTGCTTCGTTCAAGATGGTCGCGGTAGCCTTTGGTAAAAGGAGCTGGTGGGGGGCTGGCCCCTCTGTCTGTTCCCTGACAGACGAAGCTCTCCGGCAGACAAAGAGGGTGCCGATAGGATATCCTGCCAGGGAAAACTTGTAACGCCCCCGATGCGGCTATATCTCCAACGTGTCGAGGCACGACTTAGAGGCATAACCGCATTGAAAGCAATGTCGCAAGTGAGGTAATCTTCACACAACCCATGTAATAATTTAAGGGAGAAAGGTACATAGTTGGCTTACAATCGCCACGTCACACAGTACATAATTAAACATGCATCATTCAGAGTACACTCAAGGTCCGACTACGGAACCAAAATGAAGAAGATACCCCACATGCTAACACAGATCCCCGAATCGTCCCAACTGGGCACCACTACTGATCATCTGGAAACGACACATAATAACGACCACGTTCCTCGTCGAACTCCCACTTGAGCTCGGTGGAATCATCTGCACTGGCCTCGTCGGAACCTGCAACTGTTTGGAAGTATCTGTGAGTCACGGGGACTCAGCAATCTCACACCCGCGAGATCAAGACTATTTAAGCTTTAGGGAGGACATGGTAGTAAAATTGAGCTGCAGCAAGCGACTAGCATATATGGTGGCTACATCGCAAAAGAGAGCGAGAAGAGAAGCAAAGCACGGTCGTGAAGCTAGTATTGATCAAGAAGTGATCCTGAACTACTTACGTCAGACATAACTCCAACACTGTTCACTTCCGGACTCCGCCGAAGAGACCATCACGGTTACACACGCGTTGATGTGTATTTTATTTTAGGTCAACTTTGTGTTATCTACAACCGACATTAACAAATTCCCATCTGCCTCATAACATGAGCACGGCTTTGAAAGATATTACCTGCAGGGTGTCCCAACTTAGCCCATTATAAGCTCTCACGGTCAACGAAGGATTATTCCTTCTACCGGAAGACCCGATCAATCTCGGAATCCCGGACTACAAGACATTTCGACAGCAATAAAACAAGACCAGCAAAGCCACCCGAATGTGCCGACAAATCCCGATAGGAGCTGCACATATCTCGTTCTCGTGGCACACCGGATGGGCAAGGCGTCGGGTTGGCATAAACCCCGATTGCCCGGGGCGCGGACATCGCCAGTTGGACCAGCAATCGGAGGAGAACTGGCCGGGGTTTAAAATAAAGATGACCCTCGGGCTCGCGAAAACCGGGAAAAGGCTTAGGTGGCAAATGGTAAAACCAATGTTGGGCCTTCTTTGGACAAGTCTTATTCAAAGCGAACTGTCAAGGGGTCCCATAAATCACCCAACCGTGTAAGGAACGCAAAATCAAGGAACATAACACGGTATGGCGGAAACTAGGGTGGCAAGAGTGGAACAAAACACCGGGCATAAGGCCGAGCCTTCCACCCTTTACCAAGTATATAGATGTGTTAAACATAGCAGCTATATATATATTGTGATATCCCCAACAAGTAAACATGTTCCAAGAGGAACAACATCTCCATGTTCAACAAGGAACAAATTTCAGCTTCACCGCAACTAACAACGCTATAAGAGGGCTGAGCGAAGCGGTAACATAGCCAATCAGCGGTTTGCTAGGAAAGGATGGTTAGAGCTGACATGGCAATATGGGTGGCATGACATAGCAAGTGGTAGGCATCGCAGCATAGGCATAGCAAAAGAGCGAGCAACTAGCATAGCAAAGATAGAAGTGATTTCGAGGGTATGATCATCTTGCCTGCAATGTTCTCGAGTTGTCGAAAGCCCGATCCTCGGCGTTCTCAACAGGTTCCTCGTAAGCGTACTCGTCTCCGGCTCTACCCAAAGCAACAACAAAACAAGGAACCACGATAAATCACGGTGCAATGCACAATCAACATGATGCAACATGACATGAAATGCAATGATGTGATATGCAAAGCGTAAGAGCACTCCGGAAGGTAAATGGAAAACCAGGCATCATCTTGGCTAACCAAGCATGCCATCGGAAAGATGAGATGATTTCGTTAGAAATCGATATAGAGATCACCGGAAACGGATGCACGGATTGGATATGACGGGCAAAACAAGAATGGTGAGAAACCTACGATAACAACATGAAGAAACAAAACCATGCATGTGTGCAAACTACCTCATAGCACAAATCAAATAAATATGCCCATTATAAAACTACACCTAATGAAGATGCAAAAGACATGAACACAAACTTGCCCAAATGCAAAACCAATGACACCACTGAGTTGGTGGGATTTTCTACCCCAAAACATATATAATATGTTAGGGTTGCATTTGGGAAAACATCACAAAACAACAAGTAAAAACCTGCCTAAAAAGGAAGCTAACAGAAGTGGCAATTTCCATATTTGGAAGTGTCCAGATTTGGACTTGCCCAAAACAGAAATGAAACAGAGCTGTAAATGGAAAGAAAATAAAATAGGCCTGGAGGAGGGTGCTGAGAGGTGACAGGGTGACCCACTGTCATAGAGACAGAGGCCAAATGGGAATATAAAGGGGGAAAAAAGAGCCCTGTGGGGATTGAACCTGGTCTCCCGGTGAAAACCCTCCCTGTTACCACTGGGCTGGTCTTGCTGCCTCTTGACAAAGGAGGAGGCTCGGGTCCTTAACTACTTCAGCTGCAGAGCCGAACCAGTGGAGCGAAAAAACAGAGAATTAAAAGGGGGAAGTGGCGCGCTGGGGTTCGAACCAGTCGCCATGTGGAAAGCGCGCCACGACCAGCTCGGCTACGGAAGGGAGTTCGGTGAGATCCGGACGCGACTACTTGACCAACTAAACAAGCCCGATCTGAAGAAAACAGAGACCGAACAGCGACGCCGGGCGAGGCAACGGCGAAGGCAGGGGCTCTGCGCCCTTGGCCACGACGGGCACGCATGAGGGGGCATCACGGGGTCCTGCGGGGCAAGCCCGAGCGTGGCTAGCAGCAACTACGCGCGCGGCCAACACTAATTGAACCTAAACTACTGCGAGCACGCCGGAACACGCCGGACGCGATAAAGACATGGATCGGGCCCTACTCTCGGGAGCAAGCGACGGCAAGAAGGAGCAGGAGGAAGGGGTTTATACCTCCTTACCCTAGGACAAAGAAACGGCGGGAGGCGGGCCGCGGCGACGAGATCAAGCTCAAGATCGCGGGGACTCGACCGAGAGGAAGACAGGTTCGAGGCGTCGGTGTACTTGGCGCCCGGGCCTCCGTGGTCGACGTCGTGGTCGTGACGACAGCGAGGAGGAAGATGGACAAGGGCCGCCGGGTCGGGGTGGTCGGAGAGCGCGCCGGCGACGGAGACGTGCTCCCAGATGCGCTCGGGAACCGAGCGGGGCGGCGATCTAGGGGGGATTCTCACCTGGCGGCGGCGGCGAGAGGGAGAGGGGAACCCTAGGGTTCGGTCTGGCGCGGAGGGGGATAAGAAGGGGGGCTAGGGCGACGAGGCCGAGCTCGTGCTCTCCTCGCTCGGGGTCCCCATGGCGCTGCGGGAGGAGGAGGAAAGGTGGGTGCGACGCACAGCAACGACGCTGCCAGGCGGGGCCGGCGCGTCCACGTGGACGTGGGCTAGAGGGGGTAAGCACGGGCGCGGGTGAGCGAAGGCAGGAGAGGAAAGCGTGCGGGCTGGCGCGCCTTCCTTCTGGGCTGCGAGGCTGAGGAAGCTGGGCCGGCTCGGGGAGGCCGTGGCCCAGGTGGAGAGGGGCTGCTGGGCTGCGCTGCTGCTGCTGCCTCTTCTCCCTTTTTCCTTTTTCAAAAATAAAAAGGGGAGAGAAAAGAAGTACAGGGAGAAAAGAAAAGACTTAGAGTGAAAGGAGAATATTCCCACACTCCTGGAATTCCCCTCTATTTAAATAAAATGAGATGGACATTTTTAAAGGTAGAAAAATAATGCAAGTTTGAAAATGCTTCAAACTTGTGCCATTTTTAAACCTAACCATAACAACTTCAAATGAGGGATTTTAGGGCAGAGAGGTTTAGTGCAACCAGCAAGATTATTAGGAGAAGATGAACATTAATTGAAGGAGGGAATATATGGCAATGAAAGAGAAAGAAGTAGAGGGAAGGAGGGGATGGTAATGCAAGTGAGGATGGCATATGCAACCACATGACATGCAAGGGGAAAAACCACAACCCTATGACATGTAAAAGAACACCACATCCACATGATAAGAAGGGAATGCAAAATGACAATAGGCACAAATGCAATATGGCAAAAAGCAAAACAAAGAAAAGAAAACCCACATGACCAAAACAACAAGAGGCCAAGCATGACAAGAACCCACAAGACTTGGATGAGGTCAAATTGATATATTGCCCAAAAGGGAAGTTTACATCCGGGTGTTACAACACTCCACCACTACAAGAGGATCTCGCCCGAGATCTAGGACTGAAAGAACTCCGGATACTCGAGCGGAGGTGATCCTCGCGCTCCGTGTAGCTTCTCGGTCGGAATGGTGTGACCACTTCACTTTCAGGAATTTGATTGACTTGTTGCGAGTCTTGCGCTCGGTTTCTTCAAGAATAGCAGCGGGTGCTCACGATAAGAGAGATCTTCTTGAAGGTCAATCTCTTGAAGTTGATAGTGCGTTCAGAGTCTTGAAGCACTTGCGAAGCTGTGACACGTGAAACACATCGTGCACGCTTGCAAAGTTGGAAGGAAGCTCAAGTTGATAGGCGAGATCGCCTCTTTTCCCAATGATCTTGAAAGGACCCACGTATCTAGGGGCAAGCTTCCCTTTGATACCGGGCGGCGAGTGCCTTTCATTGGAGAGACGCGAGGTAGACATGGTCTCCGATTTCAAAAGTCACATCACGGTGCTTATCATCATAATAGCTCTTCCGCGCGATTATGCGGCTTTGAGATTCTCACGAATGACCTTGCACATTTCTTACGCTACGTGATCAAGTCATTGCCAAGAAGTTGGCGTTCACCGTCTCGCACCAATTGAGAGGAGTACGGCACTTTCGCCATAGAGAATTTCGAATGGGGCCTTGCCGAACTCGCTTGGAAGCTGTTGTTGTAAGAGAACTTCGGCATAAGGAAGACAATCTTCCCACTTCATACCGAAGGAAATGACACAAGCCCCGAGCATATCTTCAAGAATTTGATTAACTCGCCGACTTGGCCACTTGTTTGAGGATGGAAAGCTGTCTGAAACGAATCTTGGTGCCCATGGCCTTCGAAAAGACTCCCAAAACTTGGAGGTAAAGATGCTGCCACGGTCAGAAGAGATCACTTGTGGAATGCCGTGCAAAGAGACAATCTCGAGGTGTATAGCTCGCCAACCGAGCTGCGATGATGGATTCTTTGATAGGAAGAAAATGAGCCACTTTAGTAAGCTTGTCAATGACAACGAAGATAGCATCATTTCCACGCTTGGACTTTGGAAAGCCATCCACGAAGTCCATTTCAATATGATCAAACTTCCATTCAGGAATAGCAAGAGGTTGAAGGAGACCAGCTGGTCTTTGGTGTTCTGCTTTCACTCTTCTGCAGACATCACACTCATTCACGAATTGAGCAATTTCTCGCTTCATTCGAGTCCACCAATATGACTGCTTGAGGTCATGGTACATCTTCGTACTTCCAGGATGAATGGATAGAAGCGAATTGTGAGCCTCGTTCATAATGACTTTTCTCAGATCACCCTTAGGAACCACAATCCGGTCCTCAAAGAACAGAGTGTCTTTGTCATCAACATGGAAGCACTTGTACTTGGAAATGCCCTTGTCGATACCACGTTTCACTTTCTTCACCATGGCATCCAGAAGTTGAGCCTCACGAATCTGATCTTCCAAAGTAGGAGAGACTATGAGGTTGGCAAGAAAGCCTTGAGGAACAACTTGAAGATTCAGCTTGCGGAAAGATTCACGAGATCCGGTGAAAGGGCTTGAGGATTAGGCTGTTGCGAAGCTTTCCTGCTCAAAGCGTCTGCAATGACATTGGCTTTGCCGGAGTATACTCAATACTTGGGTTGTACTCTTGAATCATTTCGACCCATCGAGTCCTGCTCGAGGTTGAGGTTGGGCTGAGTGAAGATGTACTTGAGACTCTTGTGATCGGTGAAAATGTCCACTTTCCTTCCCAACAAGAGATGTCTCCAAGTAATCAAAGCATGGACAACTGCCGCCAACTCAAGATCGTGAGTGGGGTAGTTCTTCTCGTTGGGCTTCAATGGCGAGAGGTATAAGCCACAACTCTCTTCTCTTGCATTAACACAGCACCGAGACCTTGAAGAGAAGCATCACAGAACACTTCATAAGGCTTGGATTCATCAGAGGAGTCGAGCAGGGAGCTGTGACGAGTTTCTCTTTGAGAGTCTTGAAAGCAACGTCACACTCGGGAGACCGGACATACTTCACCGCTTACGGAGGAGGTTGGAAAGAGGCTTTGCAATCTTGGAGAAGTTCTCAACGAATCTTGACAATAGCTTGCAAGACCAAGAAAGCTCATGAGCTGCTTGACATTCGAGGAGGTTCCCAATTGACAATTGCGGACACCTTCTCGGGATCAACAGCGATGCCCTTGGCGAGATGATATGACCAAGATAAAGCACTTCATCAAGCCAGAATTCACATTTGGAGAACTTGGCATAGAATTGATACTCTCTGAGCTTGTCTAGCACCAATCGCAAATGTTTGGCATGATCTTTCTTATTCTTGGAGAAGACCAAGATATCATCAAGATAGACCAAGACGAACTCATTGGTGTAGGGATTGAATATGAAGTTCATCATCCGAGAGAAAGTTGGAGGAGCATTGACGAGGCGAAAGACATGACAAGATATTCATAAGAACCAAAGCTTGTTCGAATCTGTCTTGGGAATATCTTGTTCACGAATGCGAATCTGATGATACCCCATCTGAAGGTCAAGCTTAGAGAACACCGTAGCACCTTTGAGTTGCTCGAAAAGCTCATTGATGTTGGGAAGTGGATACTTGTTCTTGATTGTCTTCTTATTCAATGGACGGTAATCGACGCAAAGTCGGTCGGAGCCATCCTTCTTCCGGACAAAAGAACACCACAACCCCAAGGAGATGAACTCGGTCCGATCAAACCCAGACGCTCTTGTTCATCGAGCTGCTTCTTCAATTCCTCAGCTCATCAGGTCCAAGCTTGTATGGGCGCTTGCAAACGGGTTCAATGCGGGCTCAAGATCGATGACGAACTCGATCGCCGATGAGGAGGCATACCCGAAGTTCTTCCGAAAGACATCTTGGTACTCACAAACGATCGGAATCGAGAGATGGCATTCAATTCGCCCTTCTCATTGAGAGAGAACAACCGAATAGTTTCATCACGAGAGGCATAGATGATCACATCATTAGAAGAATGAGTCAATTGAATTTCCACAGCAGCACAATCAAGCTGAGCTTTGTCTTGATAAAGCCATCCATTCCGAGAATAAGATCAATGTCCGAGTCACCAAGAACCATTGGTTTAGCGAGAAATCTGTAATCACCCATCTTGATAGAAACATCCGGGCCATCATTTTGTATTCATGAACAAACCGGAGAGGAAACCGCTATCGGTTTAGGCAGATCAACAGAGATGCAAATTGTTCATGGATGCAAAAGGTCTTGATATGAAAGAAATAGATGCACCAAAGATCAAATAAGACTTTTGCAGGAATATCATTAACAAGAAGATTACCCATGAGCACATCTGAAGAATCCTCTGCTGAGCTGCATTCATCATATTCACCTTGCAGATTTTGGATTATGCTTGACCACCGCATTGCCGAAGATTTGACAGAGGAGGAGGCGGAAGACGCCTCTGTTGAAACACTTGTTCAGCATAGTGACCCTTCTGCGACACTTGTTGCAAGTGACCTCGAAAGCGGACGGTGGTAAGGAGCACTTGACCTTGGAGCTTGAGAATTAGACTTGTTACGATAGCTTGGGTTGGGTGGGTGGGAAGATCCACGCCCACCTGAGTTCTTCTCACGGTAAGGCCGACGGAACGGAGGAGGGGCAGATAAAACTTCTGCTGCTTGGCTGCCACTTGAGAGGACGAGGAGGACTGAACTGCATCCCCGATTCTCTTCTTAGAAGCCTCGCACTTGAGTTGTGCTTGTTCTTGCTTGAGTGCCATGTTGTAGAAATCATCATACTTATCTGGCTCAAACAGCACAAGAGGTAATTGCAGATCCTCTCTCGCACCACCCCCGAACCGATAGATCATACTCCTTTCATCGTGTACATCTTGCTTAGCAAAGCGAGCGAGCTTCGAACTGGATATTGTATTGATAGACAGACAAGGTGCCTTGCTTGAGATTGCGGAACTCCTCACGCTTGCTCTCAACAACACTCTTGAATGTGATGAGCTCGAAATCACGGCGAACTCATCCTGTAATGACACGACCTCCTCTGGAATCTCTGTATTGCTGGAACCACTCAGCAGCTTGATCCTTGAGTTGAAACGATGCAAACTTGACAAAGTCCTCAGGTCTGACATTGCTACAGTCAAAGTGCTTGCAGATATCCACTAACCAATCATCAGCGTCTGTTGCCTCAACACAGAAACTGAAAGACTTCGGCTGATTAGCGAGAAACTGGCTGAGAGTAGCAAAGTGTGGCTGATTGTTGCCTAGACCTTGATTGCCTTGATTGCCTTGATTGCCTTGATTGCCTTGATTGCCTTGCCCCTGAGTACGTTCTTGCAAGAGCTGCAAAATCATCTGAGCATTGGCATTGGTGGCTGCCATAATAGCTTGCCACGCTTACGAGGCGGAGGCGGAGGTGGAGGTGGAGGATTCGATGATCCCCATCATTGCGATCCGGTTCGACGCGCGTTGGCGGAGCCATCTGAAGAGGGTGACATCCGTTAGTCCTTTGATAGACAAATTGATAAGTAGAATCAACGGATAGAAATTGCAACATATAGTCTTCACAATAAACATTGAACAAGAATGAACGAATGAATTCCACAGTTAATCATCACACGTCCAATAAGGTGAGAAGCCACTTAGATAAAGGATATGGAAACAACAACTGACTTAGAAACAAATCGAACATCACAATTGAAAACAAAAGGTTGGCTTCTAGAATGAGCCGGAACAAACACATGATAGAGATTTTCGCCCAAAGTGTTCGTGGTGGGGCTCACACGGCACGACGGTATAGCGGACGTCACGAATGACTAACAAGACGTCCCCGAATCAGCATAGCCAAGGATTCTTTAAGACGTCTCGCGACCACTCAGAATCGACCGTGAATGGGCGGACCACTAGACGTTGAACCCCAATCTCAAATCATACATCCGCCGGAAAGAATATCACGTAAGCTACTAGAATTCCCACCTATAAACTCCCAAACTTTCTGGTTATGCAATCTGGTGTTGGGGATACAGGGACACAAAATATATCACCCAAACTAACAATACCTAGATCCATTGTATCCATCCGTCAACACATAACCAAGAAATCCTCGAAATCGTGTACCTCGACCTTGAAAAACATCCGTTATACAAGTCATGGCAATACTCCCTTTTCTCGCCACAATCTTTGGGCTATCGGGGTTATCTCACCAACAACTGCACAAAAGAGATTTCGATGTCGGTAAAACTCGGGTATTCGAATCTGCAACGATAAAATTGTGACGACAACACCTCGGAGCTCAACTCCCGGGACACCGCCACAACCCCTAAATGACGGGAGGCACCAAGAACAATGTTCTCGTCACAAAACCATCGGAACGATTCCAAGATACCCACGTGATCCTAAAAAATTTTTAGTGAAATTAGAGGAGAGAAGAGTCAAAACTCTCGTCAGATACCTCACCGTAAGGTCGAAGGACTGGGAAGCAAAAGAATTCCTATCTCTCGATATATAATCCTAAGACTCAAAACATTTTCCATTCTAGACTCAACAACGTCGACAAACAATCTAGTAGGGGCTCCTAAGTCGGGAAGGCTCGATTACCAACTTGTAGCGCCCGATGCGGCTATATCTCCCACGTGTCGAGGCACGACTTAGAGGCATAACCGCATTGAAAGCAATGTCGCAAGTGAGGTAATCTTCACACAACCCATGTAATAATTTAAGGAGAAAGGTACATAGTTGGCTTACAATCGCCACGTCACACAGACATAATTAAACATGCATCATTCAGAGTACACTCAAGGTCCGACTACGGAACCAAAATGAAGAAGATACCCCACATGCTAACACAGATCCCGAATCGTCCCAACTGGGCACCACTCTCGATCATCTGGAAGCGACACATAATAACGACCACGTTCCTCGTCGAACTCCCACTTGAGCTCGGTGGAATCATCTGCCCGGCCTCGTCGGAACCTGCAACTGTTTGGAAGTATCCGTGAGTCACGGGACTCAGCAATCTCACACCCGCGAGATCAAGACTATTTAAGCTTTAGGGAGGACATGGTAGTAAAATTGAGCTGCAGCAAGCGACTAGCATATATGGTGGCTACATCGCAAAAGAGAGCGAGAAGAGAAGCAAAGCACGGTCGTGAAGCTAGTATTGATCAAGAAGTGATCTGAACTACTTACGTCGACATAACTCCAACACCGTGTTCACTTCCGGACTCCGCCGAGAAGAGACCATCACGGTTACACACGCGATTGATGTGTATTTTATTTTAGGTCAACTTTGTGTTATCTACAACCGACATTAACAAATTCCCATCTGCCTCATAACATGCGGGCACGGCTTTGAAAGATATTACCTGCAGGGTGTCCCAACTTAGCCCATTATAAGCTCTCACGGTCAACGAAGGATTATTCCTTCTACCGGAAGACCCGATCAATCTCGAATCCCGGACTACAAGACATTTCGACAAAGAATAAAACAAGACCAGCAAAGCCACCCGAATGTGCCGACAAATCCCGATAGGAGCTGCACATATCTCGTTCTCGTGGCACACCGGATGGGCAAGACGTCGGGTTGGCATAAACCTGGATTGCCCAGGGGCGCCGGACATCGCCAGGTTGGACCAGCAATCGGAGGAGAACTGGCCCGGGTTTAAAATAAAGATGACCCTCGGGCTCGCGAAACCCGGGGAAAAGGCTTAGGTGGCAAATGGTAAAACCAATGTTGGGCCTTCTTTGGACAAGTCTTATTCAAAGCGAACTGTCAAGGGGGTCCCATAAATCACCCAACCGTGTAAGGAACGCAAAATCAAGGAACATAACACCGGTATGACGGAAACTAGGGTGGCAAGAGTGGAACAAAACACCAGGCATAAGGCCGAGCCTTCCACCCTTTACCGAGTATATAGATGTGTTAAACATAGCAGCTATATATATATTGTGATATCCCCAACAAGTAAACATGTTCCAAAGAGGAACAACATCTCCATGTTCCAACAAGGAACAAATTTCAGCTTCACCTGCAACTAACAACGCTATAAGAGGGGCTGAGCGAAGCGGTAACATAGCCAATCAACGGTTTGCTAGGAAAGGATGGTTAGAGCTGACATGGCAATATGGGTGGCATGACATAGCAAGTGGTAGGCATCGCAGCATAGGCATAGCAAAAGAGCGAGCAACTAGCATAGCAAAGATAGAAGTGATTTCGAGGGTATGATCATCTTGCCTGCAATGTTCTCAGAGTTGTCGAAAGCCTGATCCTCGAAAACGTTCTCAACAGGTTCCTCGTAAGCGTACTCGTCTCCCGGCTCTACCCAAAGCAACAACAAAACAAGGAACGACGATAAATCACGGTGCAATGCACAATCAACATGATGCAACATGACATGAAATGCAATGATGTGATATGCAAAGCGTAAGAGCACTCCGGAAGGTAAATGGAAAACCAGGCATCATCTTGGCTAACCAAGCATGCCATCGGAAAGATGAGATGATTTCGTTAGAAATCGATATAGAGATCACCGGAAACGGATGCACGGATTGGATATGACGGGCAAAACAAGAATGGTGAGAAACCTACGATAACAACATGAAGAAACAAAACCATGCATGTGTGCAAACTACCTCATAGCACAAATCAAATAAATATGCCCATTATAAAACTACACCTAATGAAGATGCAAAAGACATGAACACAAACTTGCCCAAATGCAAAAACCAATGACACCACTGAGTTGGTGGGATTTTTCTACCCCAAAAACATATATAATATGTTAGGGTTGCATTTGGGAAAACATCACAAAAACAACAAGTTAAAACCTGCCTAAAAAGGAAGCTAATGAATGGCAATTTCCATATTTGGAAGTGTCCAGATTTGGACTTGCCCAAAACAGAAATGAAACAGAGCTGTAAATGGAAAGAAAATAAAATAGGCACGGAGGAGGGTGCCGAGAGGTCGACAGGGTGACCCACCATAGAGACAGAGGCCAAATGGGAATATAAAGGGGAGAAAAAAGAGCCCTGTGGGGATTCAACCAGGTCTCCCGGTTTAAACCCTCCCTGTTACCACTGGGCTGGTGCGTGACTCTTGACAAAGGAGGAGGCTCGGGTCCTTAACTACTTCAGCTGCAGAGCCGAACCAAGTGAGCGCGAAAAACAGAGAATTAAAAGGGGAAGTGGCGCGCTGGGGTTCGAACCAGTGTCGCCATGGTGGAAGAGCGGCCACCGACCAGCTCGGCTACGGAAGGAGTTCGTGAGATCCAGGCGCGACTACTTGACCAACTAAACAAGCCCGATCTGAAGAAAACAGAGACACGAACACGCGCCGGCGCGAGGCAACGGCGAAGGCAGGGCTCTGCGCCCTTGGCCACGACGGCACGCATGAGGGGCATCACGGGTCTGCGGGGCAAGCCCGGCGTGGCTAGCAGCAACTACGCCGCGCCAACACTAATCGAACCTAAACTACTGCGAAAGCACGCCGAACACGCCGGACGCGATAAAGACATGGATCGGGCCCTACTCTCACGGGAGCAAACGACGGCAAGAAGGAGCAGGGAGGAAGGGTTTATACCTCCTTACCCTAGGACAAAGAAACGCGGCGGAGACGGGCCGACGGCGCGGCGAGATCAAGCTCAAGATCGCCGGGACTCGACCGAGAGGAAGACAGGTTCAGGCGTCGGTGTACTTGGCGCCCGGGCCTCCGTGGTCGGCGTCGTGGTCGTGAACGACGACGAGGAGGAAGATGGACAAGGCCGCCCGGGTCGGGTGGTCGGAGAGCGCGCCGGCGACGGAGACGTGCTCCCAGATGCGCTCGGGAACCGAGCGGGGCGGCGATCTAGGGGGGATTCTCACCTGGCGGCGGCGGCGAGAGGGAGAGGGGAACCCTAGGGTTCGGTCTGGCGCGGAGGGGGATAAGAAGGGGGCTAGGCGACGAGGCCGAGCTCGTGCTCTCCTCGCCGGGGTCCCCATGGCGCTGGGAGGAGGAGGAAAGGTGGGTGCGACGACAACAACGACGCCACAAGGGGCGGGCGCGCGTCCACGTGGGCGTGGGCTAGAGGGGGTAAGCAGGCGCGGGTGGCGAAGGCAGGAGAGGAAAGCGTCTTGGGCTGGCGCGCCTTCCTTCCGGGCTGCGAGGTTGAGGAAGCCGGGCCGGCTCGGGAGGCCGTGGCCTGTGGAGAGGGGCTGGCTGGGCTGCGCTTGCTGCTGCTGCTGCCTCTTCTCCCTTTTTCCTTTTTCAAAAATAAAAGGGAGAGAAAAGAAGTCTGAGGAGAAAAGAAAAGACTTAGAGTGAAAGGAGAATATTCCCACACTCCTGGAATTCCCCTCTATTTAAATAAAATGAGATGGACATTTTTAAAGGTAGAAAAATAATGCAAGTTTGAAAATGCTTCAAACTTGTGCCATTTTTAAACCTAACCATAACAACTTCAAATGAGGGGATTTTAGGGCAGAGAGGTTTAGTGCAACCAGCAAGATTATTAGGGAGAAGATGAACATTAATTGAAGGAGGGAATATATGGCAATGAAAGAGAAAGAAGTAGAGGGAAGGAGGGGATGGTAATGCAAGTGAGGATGGCATATGCAACCACATGACATGCAAGGGGAAAAACCACAACCCTATGGCATGTAAAAGAACACCACATCCACATGATAAGAAGGGAATGCAAAAATGACAATAGGCACAAATGCAATATGGCAAAAAGCAAAACAAAGAAAAAGAAAACCCACATGACCAAAACAACAAGAGGCCAAGCATGACAAGAACCCACAAGACTTGGATGAGGTCAAATTGATATATTGCCCAAAAAGGGGAAGTTTACATCCAGGGTGTTACAAAACTCGTTTATTTTCATTAAAGAGGCATTCCACCTCTGCATGGACATACACATGCATGGGTTCCCGGCAGAGTTCATCTTTTTCATTCATATGCTGATACAAGTACAAACATTACAGAACACAAAGATGGACTCAAGAGGTTACATTATTTGAATTAAAACTTGGCGATTGCCTACAAGTTTAAGATTGAAAAAAGATAAGTACCCTGTAAAACCTCTTTTCCTTTCTCTGATCCTCCTCCCCAGGATATTGGAACAAGAGGGAAAGGAGAATAAAATGAGCACTTACGGTGGGCGGCGATGAAGGGGCCGGTGGAACGGTCATCCACAACGGGCCGCAGGTGGCGTATACTCAGGAGATGCGCAAGGTGAAGAGCAAGGCCCGTTGTCCCTCCTAAACAAAAAAGGGGAGAGAAGATGGAAGGGGCAGAAACGGTAGCGACATCGCCCACAATAGGCATGCAACGCTGCCATCGCCCCACCTTGACGGGCAGGAAGGCGCGCCTCTCGTCGACAATAGCCCCAAGACCTCCGGGAGGGGCAATGCTCGGATTACCAACGATCTCCAGCCCCGCCTCCTGGCAGAGCCTCGAAGAGATCATGAGATTCGCCACACCAAGGACCAGGCTCACTCCCCGATTGTCAGCACAAACATGGGGCAACGATAACCCAAAGCAAGAGCCAGGGGGCTGGCCCCGAGCTCTTTTCTTTGGCATCGCCGCCGAAAGTAAAGAACAAGGAAGTAGAGGGGGAGTGCAAAGATGGATGACTCCGCCCTCCTCCACCCCTCGCTTGTATAGGCCGGACGGGGAAGGGAAGCTGCTCCCCTCCTACGCCAGTTCAAGACGGGCGGGACCTCCCCAAGATGCTCTCCCGCGCCACGCGGCTCCGTTACCTACCCCGCGCGATGCATGCAGCATACGTGGCCAAGGATAAGGGCGCACAATGGGAAGAGTAAATTGGCAGTTTCTACCCCATGCGGTAAAGTCATTCATGGAGCATCACTGGAACGGCCCCACTACTATTTTCTTTACGGCACGTGCGGAAGAATCGGAAACTGGCCCGAAATCAAAGCTAATGAAGTAGCAATGGAAACCTCAAGGGGCCAACCCCTTCAGCAACCCTGGTTGTGCACTTATTAGGCCCTACCCCGACGACGCTCAGTAGCGCGTTCGGGGCAGGCCCAGGGGCTTCTATCGGTGCAAGAGATCCTGGGTCCATTGCCCAGACTGTGCACAGGCACAAGAACAAGATTGAAGCACCAGCTTGAGTCAGAGATTGAAGAACATAGAGATTTGAAGAACCAACATCCAACTTACAGGGACCAAGATCAAGCCAGAAGAGCAGTATATCAGCAAGAGGAGGGCCTCCCTTGCCGAGCAGGCGAGCCCAGCAAGGGGCGAGGCCACCACCAAATGCGGGCAACCAAGGCACCCCGGCAGGGCTTGCCGAGGCTCGCGGAGGCAAAACTGCCCCACCAACCACTTAAGCATGACCCATGTTGTCAATCAGTGCAGTGTCAAGCCGCAAGGTGATTAAGTGGCAGCAATTCGCCACATGGCGGCCATTTCCTACAGAAGAAACCCATAGACAACACCTGTCTTACGACGTGTCAAGAGGACAAGCGCGGAGCTAGCAAGATAGCCTGGCAAGCCTTGTCGGGCAACCAGTGATGTGACACTAAGTGGTGCATTTAATGCACCTTGTCAGCCCACAGAGTTAGGTATGATAGCATTGTTTGCTATCATATCAGTGGATAATGACTACTTTGCCATTGTGGTGACCCCTTTATCTATAAACGGAGGCCCATGCATGGCACTCGTAGGAAGGGTTGGAAAGTTGACGAACCCACACCCCCATACGCGCGTAGTCGCTACTGCCCTACGGCGACCCCTGTCGGGCAAGTGTACTGTGTTGCACCACCCCCATTCCAGTATCAATCCACTAAAGAATGAGTAGGGTCTTACACCTCGCGGCGTCCCGAACCTGGGTAAATTGCTTGTGTGCTCTCTGTCGTGCTGCCATGCGCTGACCTGCTCTTTGTGCAACGCGACGTCCCCCTGCCGAACCAGCAAGGGGCCTCCTGGTCCATAGGCGGCCGTGGATATCCCATGACACGCCCGTCGATCGCGCGATGACATGATGTTTGATTTACAAGTGAAGAACATTATGTGCTGCATTGAGGACTTCAACGACGGCGTCCCGGAGGACGAAAACGACAACAACGGCGTGGCACGTCGCCTCCGCCGCCACCGGAAATATTTTTTCTTGGGTTTAATACCATGTCTCGATCATATGAATATAAATTTGCTGTATGACTGAATGAAAGATATGGTTTGAGCGAACTTGCGTTTTTCTCTGTTAATGTACACACTTATGAAACGATTTTGTTTTGAAAAAAAGTCACTGGTTTTTAAATATAAAACACCTATCGCAAACGTTTTAGTTAGAACACCCGTATGGAAATCGACAGCTTCCCCAGTAAGCCAAGGGAAAATGTGTCGAGAAGGATTTTTGCGGCTCTTGATCACAAATGTTTTACATAGAACACCCGTCTGCAAAGTGCGAGCAGGATTTGTGCATATCTTCAATGCAAATGGTTCTTTTGGATGACCCGTGTGCAACCACTTACAGACAATTTGGTAAGATTTGCATCTGTCATATTGGGTATGTTACCATTTTTCAAACTAGAAAGATTGACATTTGTTGATCTAGTAACATTGCCACTTGTCAACCTTCAAACACTGCGATATGTCAAAATATGAAGCTAAAAATCACAAGAAGTATCTAATTTTTGCAACTAAAATTTAGTAATTAAGCATAGATTTCATTCATAGATTAAGTTATCGTTCTTCATACAAACAGTTCAACTCAACAGCTAAATCGACCAAAATTTTCCTCAATTGTTTCCAACCACGTACCAAAATAGCTAGTTCAACTATATATACTAGCTACTTTTAAGTATGTCGTAAACTTCCACCACATCTATAGTCAGATGAACTGAACAAAATAGCCCCTAAATACTATGGAGGGGCTTTGTACTACTTTCGGCTGCCTCTCCTCTGCCGAGCGCGCTCAGTAAGAGGCAGAGGAGGAGGAGCCTACCGACGAGCTGGACAACTGCAAATACAGTGCCTGCCGCTGCTGCAGCTTCAGCGACGCTCACCTCGAGCGCCTCTGCCGCTCCAGACGACCCCTCTAGAAGTGGCGGTTCTCCTCGTAGATCTTTTGATTCGTCGCCTCTAAGGCGGCGTGTGCCGCGGCCACAGCGGCGGTAAGGCTCTTTGCATGCTCGATGAGGCGCTCCTCCTCCTCCCGCAGGAACTTGGTGTTGCGCGCAAGGTCGCTGACGCACATGTGGGCATCCACCTCCGCCTCCTGCCTTCGATCGGGCGGCGGTGGCGGAGCGGGTGATGACCCCTGCGGTCGACGGTGGGTGCGTGGCCACGACGGCCGAAGATGGGGTGGGGACCACGACTGATACGTCTCCAACGTATTTATAATTTTTTATTGTCCCATGCTGTTATATTATCAATCTTGGATGTTTTATAATCATTTCATAGTCATTTTATATCATTTTTTGTACTAACCTATTGACATAGTGCCAAGTGCGAGTTGTTGTTTTCTGCATGTTTTTTACATCGCAGGAAATCAATACCAAACAGAGTCCAAATGCAATGTCAGGACCCCGATTCCAAGTCACATCGACCTAGCCGGTAACACCTCATATCACTTTGCGGCCTCACGCACGGTATTCCCACGGGTGTCGCCTTACCATGGCCCGGGACCGTTTGCGCCTTTAGGCTCACGTATATGATAGTGTCGCTAGCATCCACATGACAAAGAACCCGGGCCGACATGGCTAGTCGTGAACCCAAAGCGGCGCTAACCTATGGGGACAGGCATACATGAATCACATCGAGCATGTCGGTCATCAACGTGTATATTCGGGCTGTAGCAGGCTACTATCGCTCAGAAGCACGAGACTACATTTCCCCATAAGAGAGGCTGCCAAGGATAGACAACTAGTTTGTCGGATCCCACTCATACTAAGCATTTCAATCATACACGCAATATGCCCGATATGAGTAAATACAACAAGGCATCACAACAAAACTCTACAACTCAAGTACTTTATTTAAGAGGCTCCGAGGAGCCATACATAACATATCCATACAGGTAGGGGTCACATGACCCAAAACTCAAGTCATACAAGCATACAAGCACATGCGGAAGCAAACTAGTCTGAGTACAGACTCTAGAAAGAAAGAAAGCTTGTTGGAGCCTTTCTATCTACAATGGCCCTTCACAAGTCTTAGATCGCCACCTGGGTGGCTAGTTCACTCGTCGAAGTCGAGATCTACATAGAAACCATCGGAGGGGGTAGTGTTGTCCTCTGAAAAACATTAATTACAAACATGAGTACAGAGGTACTCAAAGAAGTCTTACCACGTAATCCTATCATACATGCACATTCTCAAGAAGGTGGTGGAGTTATTTGCAGAAGCCAGCTTTGACTCTTGGCTAAGCTATCCCACGTGACACCACTTGTAAAGCATTTGTCGCACACGAGTCCACTAATCACCATCACAATACTCCACCGTGTGGATCCTCTCTCGCCATCCCACGAGAGGGCCATCCATGTACTCACACTTATCTTGAGGCTTTTAGTAGTATCCATTTACTTGTCTATGAACTGATATAGGTAACCCAGAAGTCCTTCTCCGTGGACACGGCTATTCGAATAGATCATATCACAAACCCTGCAGGGGTGTACTTCTTCACACACGCTCTCACCACTTACCGCCATTTACACGACATGTACTCGGCAACCTTCAAGCAGAAGCCCAACGTGGGTGTCGGCCACAGCCTACCTAAACACTCAAGTATCTAGTCCAGGTTTATCGCCTATTCGGGTTCCATCCGCAGGGAGTCCGGCCGAGGTTTCCCATACAGCCCCGAACGATGTGTGGAGGGTTCCCGAGATACCAAACGGGCACTCGGTACACCGGGCCACGTGCCTACCGCAACACAACCCACCCCTAAGGTCAGCGCCATGCGTGCCCCCCCAAAGATGCTACAAACACCGTAAACTACTTGCAACTCCCTGGACTAAGAACAAGGGTGGTTAAGAAGCCGAGAGGGTCCATTGGTTTCGGGCCCAATGCGTGGTAGTAACTATTTCATGGATCACAAACACAGATCTCAGTTCTTAGGATCGGCTTCAATGAAACAACCCACCATGTACTCCTACATGGCCTCTCATCGATACCTTTACCAAAATGTGTTCAACACTTTCACTCTCGAACCAACACAACCTTTCACTCCAGTTCATCATCCCGATGAGACAGACCTGACACAACTCTAAGCATAGCAAGCATAGCATGGTAGGAATCACAAACATGGCTCATTCAACTCCTACACATACTAGTGGGTTTCATCTAGTTATTGTGGCAATGACAGGTCATGCAAAGGAAGTGGGTTCAACTACCGCAGCACACAACAGTTTGAATCGCGTTGTCTTAATGCATAAAACAAGAGCGTAAGAGAACATGGGTTTGTATCGAATGATCAATGGGTTGCTTGCCCGATGGAACGGGGTAGAGTACGCCTTCAGATGGATAGTCGAGGTTATCCTCGGGGGCAGAACCTATCACGAAAAACATACCGAAAGTAAACACACATGACAATATGCAACAATATGATGCATGCTATGACATGGCAATATGGATGTGTGTTGGCCTAATGCAAGCTAAAACAGGAAGGGATGAACCCATTTGAATCAAAGATTCAAATGCTAGCTCATTTGAAATAGCCCTAAAGGTGTATTATCTTATTCTGGTTAAACAGCAAGGTTAACTTGTTTTAACATGCATGAAACCTGTACCAATGGATAGAATGGATTTTTCTGATCAATTTTCATATATAAATCTTTGCATTTGGAGTTACAGATTAAAAGTTATAAACATTTGAAGTTTGAATTATATTCTGGAATTTCCTATATTAGAATAAATCCAGAAATTAGATTATTAAATCACCATGCGCCAAGATGACGCCGTGGTCAACGGAGACGCCCAGGTCAAACCCGACAAAGGGGTCCAGGTGTCGTGGTAATTAGTTTAACTAATGTTTAATTAAAACTAAACCTATTTAGTTAGCAGGGCTGGGCCCCATCTGTCAGTGACTCATCGGAGTCAACCAGGGCCCACCCGGTCAAAGTCCACGTCGGCTGCACCGGCGTCTAGCCGCCGGCGAGCCCGACGCGGCGGCGGAAGTGCGTTTGGCCATTCCGGCGACCAAACGAGCCGCGGAGGGTGGCTATGGGTAGCTGGGGACAAGCCGCGGCTACTGGTGGAGTCGGTTGGGGTCGGGGTGGCCGGAATCGGCGCCGGCGACGACCTAGGCGGCCGCCGGAGTTCGGCCGAAGATGAACTTAGGGCTAGAGGGGTCGGTGAGGTGCGGGAAGTGCATGGTTAGACTCCATGGGGTGCGGTGAGTGTGATGGACACCAAGAGGGGGCCGGAGGGTGACCGGGAGCACGTCGGCGACGAGCTCCGCGGCGGCGGGTGCGGTCGAGCTCCGTTCGGTTGCTACGCTGCTCGAGAGCGAGAGAGAGAGAGAGGGAAGGGGAGGTAGATGAGCTCACGGGCAACTCGTAGAGGCACTCGTTGAGGTCGGGGACGAGCCGGAGCGACGACGGCGTTGAAGGGGATCTCCGGCGACGGTGGACTCGGTCGAGGTCGGTGGGGTGGATTCGGTTCACTTGAGTAGGCGGGGCTCAGCTAGTCCGAGGTAGTGGAGAGCGGCGGAGCTCCTAGACAAGGTCAGGAGGAGCACGGACGGCGGGGAGCACGGTTACGGCGATGGTCCGGCGGCGGCGGCGTCGGCCAAGGCGAGGGAGCGCGAGAGAGAGGAGCCGGGGAGGAGAGGAGGTGTCCAGGGGGTTCGGGGGAGAGAGAGGAGGTGAACCACGTCGGTAGCTGGCGCGAGGAGCGGCGAGGCGTCGACCAGGTGCGTGGCACCCATGCAGTGCCCGCCGCCGAAAGCACTGGCTGCTCGCTCAAGCCGAGCCAAGCAGCTACATTGCTGCTGCTGCTGGGCTGGGCCGGCAGGTGGGCCGGGTAGGTGGCGCCAGGTAAGTTCTTTCCTGTTTTATCTTTTTTCTATTTTTCTGCAACTTTGTGAAGTTCTTAAAAATACCAAAACAATTTTAAAATTCACCAAAATGCTCCTGGTCCATTGTTGAAATATTTCCAACATGAAACATTTTGGTTTGGCAATTTTTGGGCATTTGAAATATTTTATATAATTTGAAATGCTCAAGTTCAAATACCAATGATTTAATTCAAGGACCTTTGGATGACCTAGAAAATGATGCACCACTTTTGACATAGGTTCTGAACCAAAGCAAAGATGATGAGCATTTTGAAGGGCATTTCAGTTCATTGAAATAATTTTAGTAAACCCTAGTTGAATTAAGGGGGGGGGGTTCCGGGTTTCTGCCTTCCCATTTCAAATTCAAATGAAATTTAAACATGATGCACACCCTAATGCATGGCCTAGCTGGGATGTGACAACTCACCCCACTCAAAAGAATCTCGTCCCGAGATTTAGGATCTGCTATAAAAAGGTGGGATACTCAAGTCGAAGATGATCCTCCCTTTCCCAAGTTGCTTCTTGCTCGGAATGGTTTGACCATTGAACCTTTAGAAACTTGATATTCGGCGCCGAGTGGTACGCTCGGCTTGATCGAGAATACGAACGGGATATTCACGATAGGTGAGGTTATCTTGGAGATCAAGCGTTTAGTGGTCCACTCCACGGATAGGATCCGAGAAGCAACGCCGAGTTGGGAAACGTGGAAGACATCATGGACTCGCAAAGATGCGAGGTAGTTCCAATTGGTAGGCAACTTCTCCTCGCTTGGCAAGAATGCGAAAGGGTCCAATGTAACGAGGAGCCAACTTGCCTTTGATATCGAATCGATGGGTTCCTTCAAAGGAGTAACCCGAGGTAAGCCTTCTCGCCAATTTCATAAGCCATAGGCTTATGCTTGCGGTCATATTGGCTCTTTTGACGAGATTGGGCTGTTTTCAATTTCTCACGAACAACGCGAACCTGCTTTTTCGCTTCTGGATCATATCCGGGCCAAAGAGTTGTCTCTCCCGGTTTCACCCGCTTAAGAGGCGCTCGACATTTCCGTCCATAAAGAACTTCGAAAGGAGCTTTGCCCAAGCTGGCTTGATAACTATTGTTATAAGCGAACTCGGCGAATGGAAGGCATTTCTCCCAATTCATGCCGAAAGAGATGACAAGCTCAAGCATATCCTCTAGGATTTGATTGACTCGTTCTACTTGACCACTTGATTGAGGATGGAAGGCGGTGCTAAAGGAGAGACGAGTTCCCATAGCATTTTGGAAACTTTCCCAAAATTGAGAGGTGAAGAGACTTCCACGGTCTGAGTTAATCTCCAATGGAACACCATGAAGAGACACTATTCGAGAGATGTACAAATCAGCTAGCTGGCTAGCGGTTATACTCTCACGAACGGCTAGGAAGTGGGCTACTTTGGAAAGACGATCAACGACAATGAAGATAGCATTATTTCCTCTCTTGGTCCTGGGAAACCCGGTAATGAAATCCATACCGATTTTATCCCATTTCCATTCAGGAATTTCCAAAGGTTGAAGGGTACCAAGAGGCCGCTGATGCTCGCTTAACTCGACGACGACGCTGCAATTAGCAATGTATTGAGTGATTTCTCTCTTCATCCTAGTCCACCAAAACCTCTGGCGTAGGTCTTGATACATTTTAGTACTACCGGGATGAATGGTGAGAGGAGAGTCATGAGCTTCCTTAAGGATCAATCGCCTCAGGTTACGCACCTTGGGAACCACCAGACGGTCTCCAAAGAACACGACACCTTGTTCATCAATGGAGAAACAATCTGCGACTCCTTTCTTGATGTTCCTCCTGATACGGGAGATTCCTGGATCTACCTTCTGTGCTTTGATGATCTGATCCGTAAGGGTAGGTTTCGCCACCAGGGTGGAAAGGAATCCTCGAGGAACAATGTGGAGATTAAGCTTACGAAATTCCTCGTGGAGAAATGGTTGACTTTGTTGTAACATCAGGTTGTTACAAGAAGATTTATGACTTAGTGCGTCAGCCATGACATTGGCCTTGCACAGGGTGTAAGATATTCCTAAGTCGAAATCTGTATCAACTCAACCCAACGCCTTTGCCCGAGATTCAAACCGGTTGGGTGAAGATGTATTTCAGACTTTGGTGATCAGTGTAGATTTCGCAACGATTACCAAGAAGGTAATGTCGCCAGGTTTTTAGTGCATGGACCACTGCTGCAAGCTCTAGATCGTGTGTGGGGTAGTTATCCTCATGTGGACGCAACTGTCGAGAAGCGTATGCAATCACATGACGATCTTGCATGAGTATGCAACCTAGTCCTTGTCGCGAGGCATCGCAATAGATAATAAAGTCCTTAGAAAAATCTGGTGGAACAAGTACGGGAGCAGATGTCAGGCGTCTTTTCAGTTCCTGAAAGCTGAACTCGCACTGTGGTGTCCATTCGAACTTTTTATCTTTCTTGAGGAGTTCGGTTAGAGGTTTAGCAACTTTAGAGAAATTCTCGACGAAGCGGCGGCAATAGCTCGCTAAACCGAGGAAACTCCGAACTTGCTTGACCGATTCAGGTGGAGTCCAGTCAAGGACGGCTTGAACTCGCCGGGATTGACAGAATGCCCTTACCAGAGATTACATGGCCTAGATAGGTCACTTCGCAAACAGAATTCACACTTAGAGAATTTGGCATAAAGGCGGTGCTCTCAAGTTTCATCAATACTAGCCGTAGATGTTCGGCATGTTCTTCTTCATTCTTGGAGTAGATGAGTATATCATCGAGGTATACCACTACTAATTTATCCAAATACTCCATGAAGATTGAGTTCATTAACCGAGAGAAGGTGGCTGGAGCATTGGTTAAACCGAAGGACATGACGGTGTACTCAGATTGGCCATAACGAGTAACAAAGGCCGCTTTAGGAATGTCCCGTTTTGATTTTGATTTGATGGTAGCCCAACCTCAAATCCATCTTGAAAATATCGAGGATCCAGCGAGCTGATCATACAGTGTCGTTGATCCCGGGAGCGGATATTTGTTCTTGATGGTGACCAAATTGACAGGTCGGTAATCCACAACCATCCGATCCGCTCCATCCTTCTTCTTGACGAAGAGGACGGGCAAGCCCATGGAGATGAACTAGGATGGATGAAACCCTTTGCAAGGACTCATCGAGTTGTTTCTTAAGTTCAGCTAGTTCTAGGGGTGCCATCTTATAAGGTCTTCTAGAAATTGGGACGGTTCCGGGAACAAGATCTATCACGAACTCGACATCCCTGTCAGGTGGAACACCTGGCAGTTCCTCTGGAAAGACATCCGGGAAATCACGGACTATCGGAATATCTTCGAGGTCTGGAAGGGGGCTGGCATTTAAGGAGTAAAGCTGGCGCTTAGACACTCGGGTTAAAACATTCACTGTCTTGCCCGAAGGATGGGTGAGCTGAACAGTTCTAGTAGAGCAATCAATCTTAGCGTAATGGGCTGACATCCAGTCCATACCCAAGATGATGTTTATGTACGACGACTTGAGAGCTATTAGAGAAGCAAGAAAGACTAATCTGTCGACAAGAATTTCATTCCCATGACTTATTCTAGAGGTTTGCCATCTAGAACCGTGGAGTTTGAATTTCCATGGAGGTATGCATGTCACGTAATGTGGTGTTGTGCAATCGAGCATAGCTCTCGAAATAAATGAATGAGATGCTCCAAGATCAAAAAAACAGCTTGCGGGATGGCAATTAACAAGGAGCGCATCGAGAACGACGTTAGATCCTCATAAGTTTCTTCAGCGAAACATAGTTGACGTGGCCACGCGCAAAGGGCAGCTGGTTTAGCATAGAGCACCTTTCCTGCTGGCTTGCCACGGCCAATGACTTTCCAACTTGATCGGGTTGTTTTGGGGACACTCACGGATATAGTGGCCCGCCTCTCCACACTTGAAGCAAGTTATCACATTTGGGCGTGGAGCAGCATTAGCGATGGGGCCTCCATAAGTCTTGGGCGGAACATACTGTTGGTTGGGGCGAGGCGCCTCAAAGGATAGCCTCGGGTGAACCTGGTGGTAGAGCAGTATTTGAATCCAACCGCGCTTCGGGACCCAGAGCGGATGAAGATCCAGAGTCACGGATGTGCTTACGTGAAGCTTCAAAATCAGTCCGCCTGGCCGCGCCGATAGCCTTATTGACTAGCTTCGAAAAGAGGTGCACTCATGCGAGACGAAGGTCTCGGCGTAGCTCAGGCTAAGTCCCTTGCGGAACCTTGCCTCGCTTCTTGGCGCCGGTAGAAACTTCCTCGAGCATAACGTGCTAACTTCCCAAATTCACGGTCAGAAGCATCCACCGTCACCTACCTTGGGTGAAACTGCAGAATTCCTCCCTTTGCGTCCATAAGACCTTCCGGGATGTGGTGCTCATGGAAGGCGGCACCGAATTCAGCCCAAGTGGTAATTTGTCCAACCGGACGATAGCCTCATAATTCTCCCACCGAGACTAGCAGGGCCTTCAAGATGATAAGCGGCAAAGGTAACCTTGTCGCCTCACCACGCTAGCGTAACGCAGCTTGTAGATGCTTTGCGAAGCCAATCATCCGCCGAGGGGCTCAACGGAATATTTGAACTTCGGTGGATACAGCTTGACGAAGTCATTGAGTGAAACCAAATCATTTCTTGGCTGGCGTGCGGTGTTTTGCTCAATCCGCTCCAGTAAGCGATTGGTCTCACGCTTATTGCGTTCGCTTCCAAAGATAACCTCGCCAAAGATGGCGGTTGCGGCAGATTCACATTCCTGGCTGCACTAGCTTCTGCCTGCTCCGGAGCAGCAGGATTGTTGCGGGTGTTGACCATCCTAGGAAACAAGCAAAAGTTTAAACCAGGATGGCAGAATTTAGCAAGGAAGTGCGGAATGTATTGGATAACACGGAATGCAAAGATGTTCATCCGTATGACATGGTAATATAAAACTGCCATATATATACCAACGGTCATACACACCATTCATAGTTTAGTACAAGCCTGACGGAGTACAACTATAAGGAAAGGCGTTACATCTCATCGGAAGCATTCCAACTCCTATACATTATTTTTCTACACTTCCGGAACGATACACACTAAGTCATATTCCACAAGTCACGCGGGACGGTGGAAATACAACTATTACAACACTAGGAATACTACTACTAACTCAGCAGCTCCATAGTAGTCCTCATAGAAGTCACCACCCAAGCTCGAAGTGGAACATGATCATCCGGAAATGATAATCTGTGGAGCCTGTGGACCATAAGGACTCGGATGTGGCCGTGGTCCAGCAAATGGCGGCAGACGAGGTCCACGAGGAGGAGTGATGCCTCCAACCTCACGCCACTCCAAAAAGTCTGGCAGACCAGCCCGCACAGGGTACAAGTCCCTCATGTCCATATATCCGCTTGCACGGCAGTGCAAACCGAGTCGAGTAGCCCAAAGGATCGAACGGGCATTAAAAGCTCCATACGCAAGGCCCGGTTTTCACGGTCCTTGTCCTCCAAAGATCTCAAGAGTAGTGCGAAGAGTGAGTCCTCATGGGATGCATCGCTGTACAAACCTCAAGGTAGCCATGCGCCCTGTGGAGGGATGCCGCATGTAGCGGAAATCGGTGTTGCCCAACAAGGCAGTTCGCTCAATAATAGTCATCATAGAATAGGCTGCATCTTGCACGGACATTCCAATAGTGATCCCGAGCCCATAAGAACAAAGTGAAGTGGTTCAAGAGTCGGATAAGATGGATAAATCCTGACCGTGCATAGATATTGGCTTTGATTGAAATCCCTAAACTGCTCCTCGACGGTATATTCAGGATACCATCGGTAACCAGTCTCAATCATCACCTAACCAACATTGCCGTGTGACCACACACACCAATGCAACGGGTCGACGAACCACTTGGTTCGGGGACGGTGGCCATCCGAAAGCACAGCCACAATGCAAAGACATGAGAATTTCTAGGAAAATCGGGCATAACATCTCAGAATGCTCAAAATCAGATTTGAGACATTCAAAATCAGATTGCAAAACCACTTAACAACATCATATCAAGGTTCTGGTCCAACTGATAGTATACTAAAATTTAGTAGAACTGAACTGAGGAGGTAACCAACAATCCTATAAGTTACTACGGATTAGTAACACATGAACCTGATACAGAGATGAGAGCCTACTCCTATACCCACGTAGAATGAGAAGAGGATGACTCAGATCAGAGGGCATAAGGTAAAGGAGTAAAAAGAGCCTTACGTTACCTCCCACAATCAATTCCCCTACATATAACTAAAGCATTTCTAGACTCAACATCGACCAGTTTGGCTTAGCGAACCTACACAGCAGCCCCGCTCGATGCCAATGCTGTCAGACCCCGATTCCAAGTCACATCGACCTAGCCGGTAACACCTCATATCACTTTGCGTCCTCACGCACGGTATTCCCATGGTGTCGCCTTACCATGGCCCGGGACCGCTTATGCCTTTAGGCTCACGATATGATAGTGTCGCTAGCATCCACATGACAAAGAACCCGGGCCGACATGGCTAGTCGTGAACCCAAAGCGGCGCTAACCTATGGGGACAGGCATACATGAATCACATCGAGCATGTCAGTCATCAACGTATATATTCGGGCTGTAGCAGGCTACTATCGCTCAGAAGCACGAGACTACATTTCCCCATAAGAGAGGCTGCCAAGGATAGACAACTAGTTTGTCGGATCCCACTCATACCAAGCATTTCAATCATACACGCAATATGCCCGATATGTGTAAATACAACAAGGCATCACAACAAAACTCTACAACTCAAGTACTTTATTTAAGAGGCTCCGAGGAGCCATACATAACATATCCATACAGGTAGGGGTCACATGACCCAACACTCAAGTCATACAAGCATACAAGCACATGCGGAAGAAAACTAGTCTGAGTACAGACTCTAGAAAGAAAGAAAGCTTGTTGGAGCCTTTCTATCTACAATGGCCCTTCACAAGTCTTAGATCGCCACCTGGGTGGCTAGTTCACTCGTCGAAGTCGAGATCTACATAGAAACCATCGGAGGGGTAGTGTTGTCCTCTGAAAAACATTAATTACAAACATGAGTACGGAGGTACTCAAAGAAGTCTTACCACGTAATCCTATCATACATGCACATTCTCAAGAAGGTGGTGGAGTTATTTGCAGCAAGCCAGCTTTGACTCTTGGCTAAGCTATCCTACGTGACACCACTTGTAAAGCATTTGTCGCACATGAGTCCACTAATCACCATCAAAATACTCCACCGTGGATCCTCTCTCGTCATCCCAGGAGAGGGCCATCCGCGGTACTCACACTTATCTTGAGGCTTTTAGTAGTATCCATTTACTTGTCTATGAACTGATATAGGTAACCCAGAAGTCCTTCTCCGTGGACACGGCTATTCGAATAGATCATATCACAAACCCTGCACGGGTGTACTTCTTCACACACGCTCTCACCACTTACCGCCGTTTACACGACACGTACTCGGCAACCTTCAAGCGGAAGCCTAACATGGGTGTCGGCCACAGCCTACCTAAACACTCAAGTATCTAGTCCAGGTTTATCGCCTATTCGGGTTCCATCCGCAGGAGTCCGCCGAGGTTTCCCATACAGCCCGAACGATGTGTGCAGGGTTCCCGAGATACCAAACGGGCACTTTCGGTACACCGGCCACGTGCCTACCACAACACAACCCACCCCTAAGGTCAGCGCAAGTGCAATGCCCCAAAGATGCTACAAACACCGTAAACTACTTGCAACTCCCTGACTAAGAACAAGGGTGGTTAAGAAGCCGAGAGGGTCCATTGGTTTCGGGCCCAATGCGTGGTAGTAACTATTTCATGGATCACAAACACAGATCTCAGTTCTTAGGATCGGCTTCAATGAAACAACCCACCATGTACTCCTACATGGCCTCTCATCGATACCTTTACCAAAACATGTTCAACACTTTCACTCTCGAACCAACACAACCTTTCACTCCAGTTCATCATGCCGATGAGCCAGACCTAACACAACTCTAAGCATAGCAAGCATAGCATGGTAGGAATCACAAACATGGCTCATTCAACTCCTACACATACTAGTGGGTTTCATCTAGTTACTGTGGCAATGACAGGTCATGCAAAGGAAGTGGGTTCAACTACCGCAGCACACAACAGTTTGAATCGCGTTGTCTTAATGTAGTAAAACAAGAGCAGAAGCGAGAACATGGGTTTGTATCGGAATGATCAATGGGTTGCTTGCGTGATGGAACGGGGGTAGAGTACTGCCCTTCAGATGGATAGTCGAGGTTATCCTCGGGGGCAGAACCTATCACGAAAAACATACCGAAAGTAAACACACATGACAATATGCAACAATATGATGCATGCTATGACATGGCAATATGGATGTGTGTTGGCCTAATGCAAGCTAAAACAGGAAGGGATGAACCCATTTGAATCAAAGATTCAATTGCTAGCTCATTTGAAATAGCCCTAAAGGTGTATTATCTTATTCTTGTTAAACAGCAAGGTTAACTTGTTTTAACATGCATGAAACCTGTACCAATGGATAGAATGTATTTTTCTGATCAATTTTCATATATAAATCTTTGCATTTGGATTTACAGATTAAAAGTTATAAACATTTGAAGTTTGAATTATATTCTGAATTTCCTATATTAGAATAAATCCAGAAATTAGATTATTACGTTAGCCATCGTCGAAGATGACGTCGTGGTCAACGGAGACGTCGAGTCAAACCCGACAAAGGGTCCAGGTGTCGAGGTAATTAGTTTAACTAATGTTTAATTAAAACTAAACCTATTTAGTTAGCGGTGGCTGGGCCCCATCTGCCGCTGACTCATCGGAGTCAACCAGGCCCACCGGTCAAAGTCCACGCCGGCTGCACGGCGTCTAGCACCAGCGAGCCCGACGCGGGCGGCGGAAGTGCGTTTGGCCATTCCGCGACCAAACGAGCCATGGAGGGTGGCTATGGGTAGCTGGGGACAAGCCGCTCTTGGTGGAGTCGGTTGGGGTCGGGTGGCGGAATCGGCGCCGGCGACGACCTAGGCGGTCACGGAGTTCGGCCAAGACGAACTTAGGGCTAGAGGGGTCGGTGAGGTGCGGGAAGTGCATGGTTAGACTCCATGGGGTGCGGTGAGTGTGATGGACACCAAGAGGTGGCCGGAGGGTGACCGGGAGCACGTCGGCGACGAGCTCCGCGGCGGCGGGTGCGGGCGAGCTCCGTTCGGTTGCTACGCTGCTCGAGAGCGAGAGAGAGAGGGAAGGGGAGGTAGATGAGCTCACGGGCAACTCGTAGAGGCACTCGTTGAGGTCGGGGACGAGCCGGAGCGACGACAGCGTTGAAGGGGATCTCCGACGACGGTGGACTCGGTCGAGGTCGGTGGGGTGGATTCGGTTCACTTGAGCAGGCGGGGCTCGGCTAGTCCGAGGTAGTGGAGAGCGGCGGAGCTCCTAGACAAGGTGAGGAGGAGCACGGACGGCGGGGAGCGCGGTTACGGCGATGGTGCGGCGGCGGCGGCGTCGGCCAAGGCGAGGGAGCGCGAGAGAGAGGAGCCGGGGAGGAGAGGAGGTGTCCAGGGGGTTCGGCGGAGAGACAGGAGGCGAACCACGTCGGCAGCTGGCGCGAGGAGCGGCGAGGCGGCGACCAGTGTGTGGCACCCATGCAAAGGCCGCCGCCGAAAGCACTGGCTGCTCGCTGGCCGAGCCAAGCAGCTCACCATGGCCAGCTGTTGGGCTGGGCAGGCAGTGGGCGGTAGGTGGCGCCTGTAAGTTCTTTCCTGTTTTATCTTTTTCTATTTTTCTGCAACTTTGTGGAGTTCTTAAAAATACCAAAACAGTTTTAAAATTCACCAAAATTCTCCTGGTCCATTGTTGAAATATTTCCAACATGAAACATTTTGGTTTGGCAATTTTTGGGCATTTGAAATATTTTATATAATTTGAAATGCTCAAGTTCAAATACCAATGATTTAATTCAAGGACCTTTGGATGACCTAGAAAATGATGCACCACTTTTGACATAGGTTCTGAACCAAAGCAAAGATGATGAGCATTTTGAAGGGCATTTCAGGTTCATTGAAATAATTTTTAGTAAACCCTAGTTGAATTAAGGGGGGGTTCTGGGTTTCTGTCTTCCCATTTCAAATTCAAATGAAATTTAAACATGATGCACACCCTAATGCATGGTCTAGCTGGGATGTGACATGCAATGAAACTTTACGGAGAATTTTTTGAACCAGAAGACACTTAATGGTCCAAGGCTGCACCCGGGGGGTGCTCCGAGGAGAGAACAACCCACCAGGGCGCACCAGGAGGCCCAGGCGCGCCCTGGTGGGTTGAGCCCACCTCGGGTGCCCCCCCGGACCGCCTCTTTGCTCTATAAATACCCCAATATTCCAGAAACCCTGGGGGAGCGTCGAAAATCAATTCCAGCCGCCGCATAGTCTAGAACTAAGAGATCCAATCTATACACCATCTCAGATGGGGTTCACCACCTCCATTGGTGCCTCTTCGATGATACGTGAGTAGTTCTTTGTAGACCTTCGGGTCCGTATTTAGTAGCTAGATGGCTTCCTCTCTCTCTCTCTCTCTCTCTCTCTCTCTCGAATTCTCAAGACAATTGTCTCTTGGAGATCCATATGATGTAACTCTTTTTGCGGTGTGTTTGTTGGGATCGGATGAACTATAAGTTTATGATCAGATCTATCTTTTTATATCCATGAAAGTATTTGAGTTTCTTTGATCTCTTTTATGCGTGATTTCTTATAGCCTCGTATTTGTTCTCCGATATTTGGGTTTTGTTTGGCCAACTTGATCTATTTATCTTGCAATGGGAAGAGGTGCTTTGTAGCTTAAGGTGCTTGATCCCAGTGACAGAAGGGGAACTGACACGTATGTAGCATTGCTACTAAGGATAAAATGATGGGGTCTATCTCTACATAGATAGATCTTGTCTACATCATGTCATCATTCTTATTGCATTACTTTGTTTCTCCATGAACTTAATACACTAGATGCATGCTGGATAGCGGTCGATGTGTGGAGTAATAGTAGTATATGCAGGCAGGAGTCGGTCTACTAATCTTTGACATGATGCCTATGTAATGATCATTGCCTGGATATCGTCATGATTATCTGAAGTTCTATCAATAGCCCAACAGTAATTTGTTTACCCACCTCGTATTTTTCTCGAGAGAAGCCACTAGTGAAACCTACGGCCCCCGGGTCTCTTTCTCATATTATTTGCCTTTGTGATCTATTTTCCTTTGCTTTTATTTTCAGATCTACTAAACCAAAAATACAAAAACTACCTTGCTGTAAATTATTCTTATTATTTTATTTGGCGTTCGATCTATCAATCTACTACAATTTTATCACATGTCCTTTTGCCAATCTTGAGGTGCGAGAGGGATTGACGACCCCTTTTACATGTCGGGTTGCGAGAAATTCTTATTTGTGTGCAGGTGCTGTTTACGTTGTGTTGCTTGGTTCTCCTACTGGTTCGATAAACTTGGTTTCACATTTTAGGGGAATACCTACCGCCGATGTGCTGCATCATCCCTTCCTCTTTGGGAAAATACCGACGTAGCTTCAAGCCGCATGAACGACCACCACCTCCCGCCTTCAGGCCACGGTGGCGGAGCGGGTGATGGCCATGGTGGCCGGCATTGGGGTGGTGGCCACGAGGACCGCCTCCCACCTACGGGCTACGGCGGCGGAGCAGGTGATGGCCCTGGCTTTTGAAAGTGGTGTGGCGGCAACGTCGGCCGCAACAGCTGCCCACTGGCTGGGGCGACGGAGCGTGTGGTGGGTGTTCCGCGCCCACCCAACAGGGATGCCACGCGCACTACATTACGCCGGGGACTGAGCCTCCGCCGCGGTGTAGCCTCCCAGCTAGAGCTGTCCTCTGATGACGACGGAGTGGCTAAGCGATGACGACAGACCAGTGCCATTGGCGATTGTGGGAGAAGCAGACGAGATAAGCTACAGGGAGGGAGGGGAAAACGCGACACGGGACTCACCGGCTGTGAGGATTTATATAGCAGGCCGGTAAGCATTGGGATTTTGGGGGATTTCACCAAGTCGGGAGGGAAGCTTGCGCGGGAACTTGCGAGGTTGCGCGGGAACGGGCTCATCGATGATTCATTGGCGCAACCGTTTGGCCAATAGAATGCCCCCGCGCGCTGCGCAAGCTTGCGCTGTAAGCCATCTGCGGCAACGGGGTGACAAGACGTGCGAGAGGAGGACGAAAGGCCACGTACACATATGGTTAATAAAAAAATGTTTGCGATTTAATTACCTACTATACCCCCGTCCTGGTTTGTAAGTATGATTTAACTAATAATACGAATGCATGTCGCCAAAGATTATATACTTGGATTCGTATTTGAACATCGTTTCCAATTATATAAGTTTTATAACATGCATTAACATTTTGTTGGTTAAATTTGAGGGCAAATTATGGCACATAATATAAAGGGGACTATAGACCAAGATGGAGGTAGTAGCACATGGCCGCTCTTTACGCAGCGACGCAACTGTCGCCAGCTTGTAGGCGACCATTTCCTACATGTTCAACTGCTCTATGCGTGTGGTTTCTTGTGGTTCAGGCGGCCGGCGCGCGCTCTGCTCGCGTCCCGCCGCGCGCGCTCTGCTCTCGCGTCCCTCTGGCTGCTCTAACCACATCCCTCCATGCGCGCTATTAGTGTTTGGGGCCGGCGCACGATCACGCGCATTCATGTGCATGTGGCTGTGCCAGGAGCGGCGCGACATTGCAGTTACCCGCTGCAAAAACTACCATGCGGACGCGCAGAGAATCCAGGCCGCGTGGCCCCCATTTATTCCTGCGGCCATTTACCTTCATCTCTCGCGTCACATGACACAATAAGCACACCCACGACAACACATACAGAGAGGACATCCAGCGGTTCCAATGGCGATCCCCGTGGCTCCAATGGCGCTCCCAGCAGCCGACAATGAGAATGGCGGGCAGTTCACCATGCATCACATAGTGGACACCCACGTGAGGGGGAAGGCCCTCTCGGTGGTGTACACGAATGGTCCGGTCTCGGTGGAGAGCTCCATCCAAACTATGGAGCAGTTCCTTGCCGAGGACAAGTACCAAGTGGTCGGCTTCGACCTCGAGTACACCATCGGTCATGCTGGGCATGATCAGAAGGTTCTTGTTGCCCAGTTGTGCGTGCAACATGACGTCCTCGTCTACCACTACCACCTGGCCACAAGGCCTTGCGAGCGTTTCTCCAGGTTTATCAACAGCTACGACTACAGTTTTGCTATGTTTGACACCACCAACGATCTAAAAGCACTCAAGGTTTCAGGCTTGAAATGCCCGAATCTTGTCAACATCCAGCACCACTATGAGGTCTGGGGCAGCGACAATAACAAATTGAACTCCCTGGTTGACCTTGCCTCGGCCATCATCGACTCCCACTACATGAATATGAAGAATGAAAGCAAGAAGGACAAGAACGCCTGGCACAGTGTGTGGAATGAGAGACTGGATGAACAACATGTCAAGTACGCGGCCAAGGATGCGTATACAAGCTATGAGATGTACAGGCGGATCGTTGACATGAGGAAGTGTCTTCTTCCTGCCCTAGACAAAGGATCAAGCCATAGACCAGTGGCGGGAGCATCACAAGAAGTAGATGACTAGACGATCGTTTCTCCTACTTTAGTATGCATGCAATTGTTTATTGAGGTGCGTGCGAATGATCTGTATAGCCACTTATGTAATTGGATGTTTATTTCAGTTATATATATATATATATACATGTTATTCTTCTGTAGACAGAGCAAATCACACGGCTTATTAGCATCAATCGTTTGTGTTAGTATTGGTCTTCACACACATCTCTGATTACGGACCTATTTGCCGCGTGTCACACACATCTTCTTCAGTTGAACCATTTCCATTGTGTTGCCTAATCACACAAAGTTCATCCTAGTGAACCGTATGCTATATATCACACATACCACTAGTACGCGTCAATGCTATACAAATGGTTTCTAACCCCTTTCCGCGACGACATTTGGAACCGTCGCCAATTGAGTGTGGGCGATAGGGGGGGGTCCTTCCCACACGACCCAAAATCATCGGGGATAGGCCCTCTTGGGACAACAAATGAGCTCGTGTGCGGTTGGGCGAGGCATTGAAATCCAATCATTTCTGTAGGTATGTACATCCCACATGGTGAATCCAAGAAAAACATTTCCGTAGGTATGTATATAACACACAGTCAATCCAAGGAATACGTTTCTGTTCTTATGTACATCCCACAAAGTCAATCCAGGGAAAACGTTTTCGTTCGTGTGTACATCCCACACAATCAATCCAGGGAAAACGTTTATGTTCGTATGTACACCCCACACTGTTTTATTGTATGCTCGTGTGTGAAAGGTGTAATTATCACACATGCTCTGCCTTGGTTAACTATTTGCTTTTATCAACTACATCACACACGATTTGATGAAGAAAACTGTGTGGCATTGGGCTATCCATCACAAGCGATTTTACAGCTAGAATCGCTTGCAAAGTTCCATGAGACATTTAGCAGGTTTATTAGTTTAGAATTAATAATTCCAGTATTACGCAAATTCACATTTCAGATCGAACAATTGTTTGGCAATTTCATATCAGGCACATAAATATATTATAACATCATAGTACGATAGCTACATGAAAACAACACATTACAATATATAGCTAGTCCAACTTCATAGGAACAATATATTCATTTCCCTAATCGAGATCATCCAGGCTCGTCTTATCCACCTCTGCTTTCAGTTCAGTAAGAACCTGTTTTGCACTGGCCAAATGGGAAAGTGCCTCCTCCTTCGCCAACACCATCTTAGCAAAGTCTGATTTAAAAAATCTGAGCTCATTCTCCACCTTCCTCTTTTTATCCCACATCTTCAAATATTCTTCAACGTTGACAACATTTTCTCTGTTCTCTTCCTCATACATGCTTCAGAGCTTCGCTAGGCACATCTTTAAAGACTGTGGCCACTCTTGATCAACCCACTCCAAGTAAGAACACTTCCATTCATCCTATAATATTTAAAACTAGATCAGTAACAATTGTAGGGGAAATGGGTTTATAACAACATAGAGAATCACCAATGATTATTTTGAAAACCTGAAGAAACATGTTTATTATGACATGTCTTCTCAAAAAGATCAATGTGCAAATGAATTAATTGCTATTGAGACAACAACCAAATTCTCGAACATCAGAAGCTATAATTAACTACAACAACGCTACAAGTTCTTACTCATGTACAATAAATAACAAATAGAACATTTTATGAGGAAGGTAAATATAATCGCAACAACACAAATGATGTGTTTGGATGACAACAAATTGATACTAACAGGTGTGTACATGCACAAATTTAGTAACATAGAACTAATAGCACTAAGGCCGTCCACTATGTATACCAAAACTGGTGTAAAGACAACTGTTGCTACATCTCGCACCGGTGCCCTGCACTGGCGAGCCGATGCAGCGGAAAAAAATCAGGGACCCGGACTACGGAGCACCTAGTTGCTCTGATGCCTAGTTCCTTCGTGCCATAAAGATTTAGTATTTTACTGGTTGGCTGCTCGGATGAGTGGACCAAAGTTGGCTGCACAAACTACTGAAGCAGTGCCAAATAATTTTCTAATGGCACCGCTGATGAGATGGCAACAATTTTAGATACTAGGTACAAATTGTGACACTGTCTTAGCATGCGTTTGGTTGAAGGTGTGGTATGAATGGGTTGGGACCGTGACAGTGTCTGAATCACATCTAACAAATGATTTGTAACAATGAAAGAGGGTCTAACCTTCTCTGCACATGCCAGAAACTTCATCTCACTGTCCACAGATTCAAACACAACTAGCTTCACACATGTAGATTGATGGTGACAACGAGCAGATAGATCTTCAGCCACCCTGCTCCATTCATTGCCACTGATGGTCCTAGGGAGCTATAAGAGGAAGAAATGACTCAAATCGATTCTCAGGTAAAAATCCTTCATCCCAAGTCATAGCTTATGAAGGAAGAAAGGAAGGAGGACACAGGGGAAATGTGACTTGTGGTCGGGGAGAAAAGGGGGTGGGGATGGGGGAGGGGGCGGGGTAGATATTTTGGCGGTAGGAAAAAACTTTGGAAATGTGGAGGGAAACTTTGCGCGCCGTGCCGCCGGACCATTCACTTTGAACGATTGTGTGCATCAAAAATGATTCTTCTGCTTTACGCGCATGGGATAGGTTTGATAATTCAAATTTTGGTGGAAATTTCCCCAAGTACGTCATTCCATAATTTAACATTGCTTGCTAATTTGGGCACACAAGAGAGTGTAGAGAAGACAGATTGCACTTACTGAATCGAGCAATTTTAGTAGAACAGAACCAGTTGACCTAAACATTGCTCTAACAAAAGACCAACATTAAAAACAAAGCCTAAGTACGCATAATTTTAACAAATCCGCCGCCGCGCCGGCCTATGCATCACCGGTATGAGACGAGACGTCGATGACTTGTCCTGGCAACATGCCGCCATTGGTGGACTCTGCGTCCCCCCTGCTGAAGTCGACCGCATCCTTGTCCTCGTGCTCGTGCTCGGCGCCGCCCTCAAGATTGTAGTACTCATAGTAGTGGCTGCCCCAGAGCTCGCATTGGTACTCCACTGTTGATTCCTCGATGGACAGACTGTTCTCTACCTCAACCTCGGCCACGCGCAACTCCTCCTCCCAACGCTCCTCGATCTACGCCGCCTCTTGCATCTCCAGCTCCCGCTCGGCGACCTCATGAGGAAGCATATGCTCCATGGCCACCGCCGCCTTTTCTGACGTGGGTTACATGCTGGGGTCCGAGGTGGCCTGGAATATCTTCGCGTGTGCATCCTCGATCTTGGCGTGGAAGGCCTCGACCCGGGCCAGGACGACATCGACGGCACGGACGGCAGCTCGAGCGCTCTCGACGTTTGCAGCCGCCGTCGCAGCAGCACGTGCAGCCTTCTCGGCTGCTATAGCTGCCCTATCAACTGCAGCAGATGCCCGCTTGGTGGAAGGGGCCGCGCTCAATGCGGATGCCCCGACACTCTCGGTGTAGGCGGTCGCGCTCTCGTCACAGGCGGCGGCGCTCTGGGGGGGGGGGACGCGGCCATCGTACAGGCCTTCACGAAGCGTTTCCACGGCGTCATCTTTGCAAGAAGGGGGTGCGGGAATGGGGATCGGGATTCGTGGATTCGGGGGTTGCCTGCTTTGGAGCAGACAAGCCAGCAAAGCTTAAGGAGGGAGACTTCAATAGACCCAGATATTTTCATCGCAAACGGTTCCTAGAAAACAACTGTGTGTGATGTTGTAGATATTTTTTACTAGCTGTGAAAGACGAATTTGGAGTAAAGTGGCGACGGATGGTGTTTTAAATGAACGAGAAATTTTGTAGTACTAATACAACTATCATGTCAAATTTTGGAAAATTTCAGTGGTCATTTGAACTTTTAAGACATTTAAGTGATCTTATAGCCATTTAATGACTGTAAATGAAATTTGAACTACATGTACATGCAACAACTAACCATAACGGTTTGAAAAGTCATATTTTGTGTGCTTGTGTGTGATTCAATTCCATGTGCAGTAAATTGGAAGGAGTTGTCAAACATATTGTTCTAACGGCTATGACACAATTAAGCATGGAGTGCCATGGCATTTATATTCCAAAAAATTAAAAAAATATCAGAAACACATGAAACCTTGGTTGATGTAATGTCATGCCACCAAGATGATGTGGTAAATTTTTTGGATGTGTGATGAAAGTTTGGACCCACACCCCTCACAAACCGGAGCAACTCACTAGAAGGCTCATGGTTCCGAGAGGGAACAATGCATGTTTGATGATGAGTGGGAGATAGCTTCCTCTTACAGCCTTCAAATTTTTTCTACGTGTAACGTGCACTAATACAACTATCATGTGAAAATTTGGAAAATTTCAGGGGTCATTTGACCTTTTGAAGACATTTAAGTGATTTTCTAGCCATTTAATGACCGTAATTCAAATTTGAACTACATCTACATGCAACAGCTAACCATAACGGTTTGAAAAATCTTATTTGTGTACTTGTGTGCGAGTTAATTCCATGTGCAGTAAATTAGAAGGAATTTCCAAACATATTTGTCTGACGACATGGACACATGCATATGTATGCATGGAGTGCCATGACATTTAAATTAAAAATATTTAAAAAACCAGAAACACATGAAACCTTGGCCGATGTAATGTCATGCCATCAAGATGATGTGGTAAAAAAATTGGCCTGTTTGACGAAAGTTTGGACACACACCCCTGACAAACCGGAGCAACTCACTAGAAGGCTCATGGATCCGAGAGGGAACAATGCATGTTTGATGACGAACGGGAGATAGCTGCTTCCTCTTACGGCCTTCAAATTTTTTCTACGTTTAACATGCACTACTACAACTGTAATGTGAAAAATTGGAAAATTATAGGGGTCATTTGACCTTTTAAAGACATTTAAGAGTTTTTATTGCCATTTAATGACCGTAATTCAAATTAGAACTACATCTACATGCAACGCCTAACCATAACGGTTTGAAAATCATATTTGTGTACTTGTGTGCAAGTTAATTCCATGTGCAGTAAATTGGAAGGAATTTTCAAACATATTTGTCTCACGACATGGACACATGCATATGTATGCATTTAGTGCCATGGCATTTTAATTCCATAAAATAAGAAACACATGAAACCTTGGTTGATGTAATATCATTCCACCGAACTGATGTGGTAAAAAATATGGCATGTGTGACGGAAGTTTGGACACACACCGCTCAAAAACTAGAGCAACTCACTAGAAGGCTCGTGGTTCCGAGAGGGAACAATGCATGTTTGATGATGAATGGGAGATAGCTTCCTCTTACGGCCTTCAAAATTTTTCTATGTTTAACATGCACTACTATAACTGTAATGTGAAAATTAGGGAAATTCTATAGGCCATTTGACCTTTTAAAGACATTTAAGTGATTTTGTAGCCATTTAATGACCGTAATTCAAATTTGAACTACATCTAAATGAAACGGCTAACCATAACGTTTTGAAAAATCATATTTGTGTACTTGTATGCGAGTTAATTCCATGTGCAGTAAATCAGAAGAAATTTTCAAACATATTGGTATCACGACATTGACACACGCATATGTATGCATCAATGCCATGGCATTTTATTCAAAAAAATTAAAAAAAGAAACACATGAAACCTTGCTTGATGTAATGTCATTCCACCAAGATGATGTGGGAAAAAATTGGCATGTTTGATGAAAGTTTGGACACACACTCCTCACAAACCGGAGCAACTCACTAGAAGGCTCATGGTTCAAAGAGGGAGAAATGCATGTTTGATGACGAACAGGAGATAGCTTCTTCTTACGGCCTTCAAATTTTTCTACGTTTAACGTGCACTAATACAACTGTACTATGAAAATTTGGAAAATTATAGCGGTCATTTGACCTTTTAAAGATATTTAAGTGATTTTCTATCCATTTAATCACCAAAATTCAAATTTGAACTACATCTGCATGCAACGGCTAAACATAATGGTTTGAAAAATCATATTTGTGTACTTGTGTGCGAGTTAATTCCATGTGCAGCAAAATAGAAGGAATTTTCAAACATATTGGTCTCACGACATGGGCACATGCATATGTATGCATCGAGTGACGTGGTATTTTAATTCCAAAAAATTTAAAGTATATTAGAAACACATGAAACCTTGCTTGATGTAATGTCTTGCCACCGAGATGATGTGGTAAAAAACTGGCATGTTTGACGGAAGTTTGGACACACACCCCTCACAGACCGAAGTAATTCACTAGAAGGCTCGTGGTTCCGAGAGGGAACAATGCATGTTTGGTGACTAACGGGCGATAGCACCCTCTTACGGCCTTCAAATTTTTCCTACGTTTAACGTGCACTACTATAATTGTAATGTGGAAATTAGGGAAATTCTATGGCTCATTTGACCTTTTAAAGACATTTAAGTGATTTTCTAGCCATTTAATGATCGTAATTCAAATTTGAAACACATCTAAGTGCAATGGTTAACCATAACGGTTTGAAAAATCATATTTGTGTACTTGTGTGCGAGTTAATTCCATGTGCAATAAATTAGAAGGAATTTTCAAACATATTGGTCTCATGGATGGACACATGCATATGTATGCATGGAGTGCCATGGCATTTTATTTCAAAAATTTAAAAAATGATCAAAAAAACATAAATCTTGCTTGATGTAATGTCATGCCACCAAGATGATGTGGTAAAAAAATTGGCATGTTTAACGAAAGTTTGGACACACACCCCTCACAAACCGAGAAACTCACTAGAAGGCTCGTGGTTCCAAGAGGGAACAATGCATGTTTCATGACGAACAGGAGATAGCTTCCTCTTACGGCCTTAAATTTTTGTACACTTAACGTGCACTAATACAACTGTACTGTGAAAATTTGGAAAATTCTAGTGGTCATTTGACCTTTTAAAGACATTTAAGTGATTTTCTAGCCATGTAATGACCGTAATTCAAATTTGAACTACATCTACATGCAACAGCTAACCATAACGGTTTGAAAAATCATATTTGTCTACTTCTATGCGAGTTAGTTCCATTGTAGTAAAATAGAAGGAATTTTCAAACATATTGGTCTCATGGCATGGGCACATGCATGGAGTGCCATGGCATTTTAGTTCCAAAAAATTAAAAAATGATCAGAAAAACATGAAACCTGGCTTGATGTAATGTCGTGCCATCAAGATGACATGGTAAAAAAATTGGCCTATTTGACGAAAGTTTGGACACACCCCCTCACAAACCGAAGCAACTCACTAGAAGGTTTGTGGTTCCGAGAGGGAAGAATGCATGTTTGATGACGAACGGGAGATATCTTCCTCTTACGGCCTTCAAATTTGTTCTACATTTAATGGGCACTAATACAACTATCATGTGAAAATTTGGAAAAATTTAGGGGTCATTTGACCTTTTAAAGACATTTAAGTGATTTTTTCGCCATTTAATGACCTTAATTCAAATTTGAACTACATCTACATGCAACGGCTAACCATAATAGTTTTAGAATCATATTTTTGTGTACTTGAGCGTGAGTAAAAAAATCATCAGACGATGTAAATATCTGGTGTTGAAAAAAGAAAATGTAAAGATCTGGCAAGATAACCGCCCCCACACGATTGGAACTCTATCTCGCGGCTCGAGGTTTGGTAGGTGATTGGCGGGGATCATTAATCAGACACGGTTCTGTATTGGAAACCATCAGCTATTATGTTCACACACGGATTTTGCTGCGGGAATCGTGTGTAATTCAAACTACAGTACTCGTAAATTCCGGCGACTGGCGTGTGTACTGTTCCCGTCGATCTAGATTCCGGCTGCCAATAAATACTACCTTGCTCACATTGTCCCGCCTGCATTCTCATCTACATCCTCCCCTCGCTCGCCCTCTCTCTCTCAAATCTCTGCCATGGCGCCGCCGGTCTGCCCATGCACCGACGAGGAGTCATCGCCCCGCGAGGACACTCACTCGAATAGCTGCAACGAGGACCCCTACGTGCCACCGGACGAGGTTGCGCCGGACCCCCCAACTTTGGATTGCTTTTGGGGCTAGTACAATCTTTTTCTGTGGCAGTCCCTACCGCTAGCTGAGAAAGCCAGGCAAGTGGCGTTCAAGAAGGAGATGGCTGATACGTCTCCAACGTATCTATAATTTTTTGTTGCTCCATGCTATATTATCTACTGTTTTGGACCATATTGGGCTTTATTTTACACTTTTATATTACTTTTGGGACTAACCTATTAACCGGAGGCCCAGCCAAGATTTGTTGTTTTTTGCCTATTTCAGTGTTTCGAAGAAACGGAATATCAAACGGAGTCCAAACGGAATGAAACCTTCAGGAACATGATTTTCTCACCGAACATGATCCAGGAGAATTGTACCCTACTTCAAGCAACCAACAGGGAAGGCACGAGGTAGGGGGGCGCGCCCTCCACACCCAGGCGCGCCCTCCACCCTCGTGGGCCCCATGTTGCTCCACCGACATACTTCTTCCTCCTATATATACCTACGTACCTCCGAACGGTCAGATACAGAGCCAAAAACCTAACTCCACCGCCGCAACTTTCTGTATCCACGAGATCCCATCTTCGGGCCTGTTCTGGAGCTCCGCCGGAAGAGGAATCCACCAGGGAGGGCTTCTACATCATCATAGCCTCTTCGATGAAGTGTGAGTAGTTTACTTCAGACCTTCGGGTCCATAGTTAGTAGCTAGATGGCTTCTTCTCTCTTTTTGGATCTCAATACAATGTTCTCCCCCTCTCTCGTGGAGATCTATCTGATGTAATCTTATTTTTGCGGTGTGTTTGTTGAGATCAATGAATTGTGGGTTTATGATCAAGACTATCTATGAGAAATATTTGAATCTTCTCTGAATTCTTTTATGTATGATTGGTTATCTTTGCAAGTCTCTTCAATTATCCGCTTGGTTTGGCCAACTAGATTGGTAGTTCTTGCAATGGGAGAAGTGCTTAGCTTTGGGTTCAATCTTGCGTGTCCTTTCCCAAAGGATGAGGGGCAACAAGGCACGATTGTATTGTTGCCATCGAGGATAACAAGATGGTTTTTTATCATATTGCATGAATTTATCCCTCTACATCATGTCATCTTGCTTAAGGCGTTACTCTGTTTTCATGAACTTAATACTCTAGATGCATGCTGGATAGCGGTCGATGAGTGGAGTAATAGTAGTAGATGCAGGCAGGAGTCGGTCTACTTGTCTCGGACGTGATGCCTATATACATGATCATACCTAGATACTCTCATAACTATGCTCAATTCTGTCAATTGCTCAACAGTAATTCGTTCACCCACCGTAAAATACTTATCCTCTTGAGAGAAGCCACTAGTGAAATCTATGGCCCCCGGGTCTATTCTCTATCATATCAATCTTCCGTCACTTTATTATTGCTTTGCTTTTTTTACTTCGCTTTTTATTTTACTTTGTATCTTTATACCAAAAATATCAAAAATATTATCTATCATCTCTATCAGATCTCACTCTCGTAAGTGACCGTGAAGGGATTGACAACCCCTAATCGCGTTGGTTGCGTTGAGCTATTTGTTATGTGTAGGTACGAGGGACTTGCACGTGGCCTCCTACTGGATTGATACCTTGGTTCTCTAAAACTTAGGGAAATATTTACGCTACTTTGCTGCATCATCCTCTCCTCTTCAGGGAAAACCAACGCAAGCTCAAGACGTAGCAAGAAGGATTTCTGGCGCCGTTGCCGGGGAGTCTATGCAAAGTCAACATACCAAGTACCCATCACAATCCCTTATCTCTCGCATTACATTATTTGCCATTTGCCTCTCGTTTTCCTCTCCCCCACTTCACCCTTGCCATTTTATTCGCCCTCTATTTTTCGTTCGCCTTCTTCCTGTATGTATCTTTGTTTGTGTTTCCTTGTTCCTTCTATATGCTTGCATCTTCGCTTGCTGAAAATCTATTGATATGGATCCACTTAAAGTGTTCTACTTGGATCATCTTCGATCCTCATGCGCTCGTGCTGAAACCCCAACTAGCCTAGTTGATGGGAAATCTTTAGATGAGCATGCTCATTTTGTGCGCCATCGTTTGTATGAAAAAGGTAAGCTCTTATGGTATCATACAAATCGTTTGCTATGCTATGCTTGGAATCTTTGTGAAATGTGTGATTTTACTTGTTGCTCTAAGAACCCTAAAAAACACCTTCCCTACCAATGTGAGTCCAATGATAATGAAATCTTATCTTCTTATGCAAAGGGTGTTTATAGTTACTATGATAACGAACAAATTGAAGAATTTGTCGTTTTAAGGGTGCTCATGAAGTTGCTTCTTTGATCGAAAAGTATGATTTTACTCTCAACAAATCTGAAAATTCCGTCATACTTAAATATTGCAATGAAAACCTTGCTCCTAATGTCTATGTCCAAGAATTTATTGAAAGAATGACCGTTACTTTGGAAGAAAATAATGATATGCATGAATCTATAGATAATGATGATTCCGATGATTTGGTTGAAATATCCCTTGATGAACATGATGCTTGCTATTCTTGTGGCCATGATGCCAATATTTATGAAGACGAATTTGCTATAGTTCCTATGTTAAAAATGAGATCGTTGCTATTGCACCCATGCTTGATAGTTCCTTCGATGAAAAGCATGATTGCAATGATTTTACTATAAATTCTCTTGATGTCAATTGTGCTAATAATATGCAAAACCCTAAGATTGGGGATGCTAGTTTTGCTATGTCCACTATTTGTTGCAATGACCATGATTGGGGTGATTTTTCTTATGATCTTGAAAATTTATTTAATCCCAATGATGAATATGATATTGATAATATTTTTTGCAATAATATTGAAAGTGGGTTTGGAGAGGTCATGACTTGTGACGCCCGGGTAATCAAGCTACAGTAACCCTCTGGTAATGATGCCATGTCACCACGATTACCGTTGTTAATCTCGTGTTAGTTCGAAACCGTTTCAAATTTCAAATTCAAAATCTAGTCAAACGGTAAAAGTTTTGAGAAAGTCAAATCTAAAATGTTCAAGGTGTAGCAAATAAATCATAGATGATTATGGTGGTGGATCCAAATTAACATACTATGTTTAAGTGCATTAGATAATAGGAACAATCATAAACAATAATTTGAACGTCTCTTAAATAATTAAATTGTTAAAACTACTTCTTATAACTACAAGAATAATTGTGGCAGTGGTATAAATACTATTAGTAATTTAGGTGCTAACTATATGTTTTACAAAACTAAAACAATTAGGGTAATAAAATTAAAACAGAAAAGGAATAAAATAAAAAGAGAAAGAAAACAAAACAAACAAAAAAAACAAATGAGGGAGACCCCACGCCAATCGGGGCAACGGCCCAGCCAGCCAGCCCACTGGTCCTGTGCCGCCCACCCGGTGCCTCAGATAACCCCCACCCCACTAACCCTAGAGCCCACTACCCCACTCCCCGAATATCTCCCTCTCTCTCCCGATTGATCGGGATCGAGAGAGGAGACCACCCGACGACCACGCCTCGCGCCTCGACGATCAAGCGCCTCGCCATGACGCCGACGCCTGTCCCGATGCCGCCCGCCCGTCACAGACCTCCTCCTCGCCCCTCCTTCTCCCTCGCGCGTCGCCCACCCGAAGGCCCCGCCGTCGCCGCCCGGAACGACTCCGCCTCGGCGACCTCGTCGCCTCCTCGCCGTCCTCTCCGCCGATGTCATCCCCGTCTTCCTCCTCATGCCCCGCTGCCAAGTCCCCTACGAATCCCTGTGAGGTCCCCCCCTCCTTCTCTTCACCGCACCATGCTGGTCGCCGTCGCCGCGAACACCGCGCACCCTCGCACCGGCCACGCCCACTCGTCGCGCCCGCGCATTGGGCGCCTCCTGCGCCTCATGCGGGATCCCAACCGCGCTTAATCGCGCCCATGCAGCTGCCCATCGCTTGGCGGCGCCGCCGCCAGGCTACTCCGCCATCGACCTCGCCAGCCCACGACACCTCGTTGGCGGCTCAGGATCACGGGGCCAGGGCCTTGATCAGGCGCCTGCGCCGCCACCCGGGCCTGCCCGTGCTTGCCCCTACCAATCCACTAAGCCCTATGGGCCTATGACAAACGAGGCCCACGCCCCAGAACGAAAAAAAAAGAATAATAAAAATAATAAAAATAAATAAATAAATTATTTAACTAAATTAAATTAATTAACTTAACTAATCATGTTTAGTTCACCTAATTAACTATTGTTAATTAGTTAAACAGTAATTAGATTAGTTAAATCCTAATTAGAATAAATAGAGTATGACATGCGGGGCCCACACGCCGCTTTGACCCGTCAACCTCTATTGATCGCCGACATCATGTTGACGTCATGTCGACATCAAGAATCACCGCTCGGATAATGTTGCATTAAAGTAATTAAATAAATCCTGAAAATGATTTAGATCTTTTAAAATTAATAGAAAATAAACCGTAGCTCAGATGAAAATACTTTCTACATGAAAGTTGCTCAGCCCGTTTGTCCGCCACGCGTCCCTAGCTTAGTGAACCTGCAACATTTCACCTCCGGCTCCTCTCTCTTGCGCGAAACACCGGAATACTTTCCGGATGCTTCCCTTTCACCGGTATCACCTACTACCGCGTTAGGGCACACCTAGCACCGCAGATGCCTCGTTATGTTTGTGATACTTTGTTGGCTCAGATTTATCGCTTTCTTCCCCCTCTTCTTCCCGGTAGACCACGAGACCGGCGCCGATGCCACCGTGTACGACTACATCGACGACGAACCCTTCTCTTGCCGTGAGCAACAGGCAAGCCCCTTTGATCACCGGATATCACCTACTCTTCTCTATACTGCTTGCATTAGAGTAGTGTAGCATGTTACCGCTTTCGCTTAATCCTATACTTCTGCATAGCCCGTCCTTGCTACTATCATTGTTACCTTTACCTGCTATCCCACCGCTACTATAGGATGCTAGTGTTTCATCAAGGGCCCTACACTCTTGTCCGTCTCCGCCATGCTATACTATCGGGCTGTGATCACTTGGAGGTGATCACGGGCATATACTATATACTTTACATCGTTACATTACCGTGATACTGCTCGGAGATGGGGACCGAAAGGACAGGTGGCTCCATCCCGGAGAGGTGGGCTGGGGTCCCCGACGGTCCCCGACTATTACTTTGTGGCGGAGCGACAGGCAGGTTGAGACCACCTAGGAGAGAGGTGGGCCTGGCCCTGGTCGGCGTTCGCGGATACTTAACACGCTTAACGAGATCTTGGTGTTTGATCTGAGTCTGGCCATTTGGTCTATACGCACTAACCATCTACGTGGGAGTAGTTATGGGTATCTGTGGCAGCGCCTCCGCCCGCGAAAGAAGGTGATCGTGATGCACGGGCCTCCCCTGCCCGGTCATCCTCGCGAGGCCTGGTGGAGCTGGCTGGGGCAAGCTCAGCCCCCATGGCCCAAGCGACTCCTGAGGTGTCCTTGCCTGATGCCGCCGCCACAGCTGTTGGGGCACAGCAGGTCCCGCCTCAGGACACCGTGGTCACACTGTCGTCCTCTCCTCCTACTCCACCAACTGCTATCTCTCCGACTCCTCCTAATGTTCTGGATCGTGCTGCTGCCGAACTGGACTAGTTGCGGCAAGATCTTCTGGGCGCCGACCCTCGCTTGGTGGCCGGGCGCCTGGAGCTGGCTTCTGGCTGGATTCGCTCCAACGCTTCAATCCGGGTGGCGCTGGTCCAGGCCTCGACGGCTTGCGACGAGGAGAAGCAGGCCGTCCTTGGGGAAAAAGCTGATCGCGACGCCGCCTTGGGGGAGGTAGACGATGTCCGAGGTCGCTGCAAGGCGCTGGAGAGCGAGGTGCAAGGCCTGCGGGACCATCTCGCCAAGGAGGCCCGCCTTCGCCAAGAGCAGGAGGAAGGCATGAAAGCTCGCGAGGTGGCCGTCAAGGATCAGGACGCCAAGCTCAAGAGGCGCCGTGAACGCCTAGGCGTGCTGGAGCAAGAGTTGGAGGCGAGGAAGGTCGAGCTGGACGGCAAGGCACGGGTCCTTGCCGAGGATCGCGTGGCCTTCACAGATATGGAGGTGAAGGCTCGCACCTTGCTGAGGGAGCTTTACGATAGCGACCTGAGAGCCCGTTGGCCGGCGCAGAAGACAGCCCCGCCAAGCTGCTTCCCTTCCTGGTTCACGCTCTTGAAGATGTCGCCCTTGGCCTTGGCCCTACGGCTGAGGCCGAGGCGCGTGTCTTGTCTTCTGCGGCGCTGACGCGGGTCCTCACCCACGTCTACCTTCGCGATCCCAACGTCGACCTCGACAGCCTGCTGGAGCCAGCGAGCGGCGAGCTTGCCGTTGCCGCTGCTGAGGCCGTGAAGGGTCGTGCGGAGGCTCTGTTGGGGAAGTTCCGGGCCTTCAGCACCAAGCCAAAGCGGGGCGCTGCCAACCCTGCGGGTCCATAAGGCGAACCCGCTCCGCGCAGCTCCACCGCCGACAAGTGACTCCATTGTGGCTCATGTCCTGCTTTTAGTTCCTGCACATGTATCATGCCTCGGGGAGGCGTTTAAAATTGCATTTGGCGTTGTGATAACAGTTATGGACTGTAATATTTTGCTTTTGACTTCCTTGAAATTTGCGCTTCCTACTTGCTCATGTTCTACGCCGGCAGAGCTCGGCCCCGCGCATACCTCAGCCGCCGTTAGCCCCGACCGGAAACCAGGACGGGACCAAGGAGTGAGGGGCTATGTGACAAGTTAGGCTCCTGAGTCGCGATGCTCAGGAGTCCCCCTTGGCACACGAACAACAAGTAGGGAGGTTAGATGTGGGTGGATCTACTATTCTACGTCTGCAGAGCCCGGCCCCGCGCATACCTCAACCGCCGTTAGCCTTTCGGAACTAAGGAGTGAGGGGCTACGTGACCAGTTAGGCTCCTGAGTTGCGATGCTTAGCAGTCCCCCTTGACGCTCAAACGGCCTTCGTACCTTGGCTCCGCCGGGAGGGACGCCTGACGAACCAGGCCCGAGGGGCCTGGCTGGGTGGCGTGCGTCTGGGCATGACCCAGGCACAGCCCCCGTGCCCAGCCCCCTCACGCGACACTCCCGAGGGGAGGCGTTGCGATGAGGCCAGACACTAAGCTCTGGGCTCCCTGAGGTTGATGCAGCCCGGGGCCACCTCGCTTGTTTATCACCAGCGCGAGCATAGCACTTCCGATGTGTACGGGCATAGCCGCCCTTGGCAAGGTCGTCGCCTAGCGCAGAGCATGGTGCTTCCACCGTGCGTGAGGGGATCCCCACGGAGGAGCCCCGGGCGCAGTACAGCCCATACCGACACGTGGCTGGCACGGTAGGGCTCGGCGAGGTGTATCCGGGCACCCGTGAGCCAGCAGCGGGACTCACGGGCCCTACGCCAAGGCGGGTTGTGCCTGCACTGGCCTTATCTTGTGATGTGTTCCGCAGATTTGGTTAGATGCCGCGCTCTACGCCCTCGGGTCCCGCCCTCGAGCTGGTCTCACCGTCGCCGGTATGCTGGTCGCGATGCCGTGGACAAGGCCAGAGGGTGAGGGCTGGAGAGCCAGAGAGCCCCGAGTCGCAATGCTCGTACCCCCTTTAACATGCAAGCGGTCGACATGAACGAAGAAAAGGTGCCATGGATTACGCGTCAAATAACAAGCATGATGGGTCGAACGCATGACCCAAATAAACGCAAGAGGATACATACCACGGCCTGGCCCGAGCGATTTGGGATGATGCAGCCGAGGGCGCCAAAGAAGATAAGCTAGGAACATGAAGTAAAAATGATACACGCCGCAGGGACGGACCCACGCGGCCTGGGAAAAATGCAGCCCTGGGGGGCGCTCCCAGCTGGAAATGAAACTTGAAAGACGTCACCTGATAGCGTTGAAGATGAAAGGGTGTTGGCGCAGCAGACTCGGAGGGCTGCGGGAGCCGATCCTCATGAGCCCCCAGGCTCGGGGGCCTCGGGATGCCCCGGAGGCGCTGGTGGCTCCTCGTGGACCATCTCCATCTCTGCCAGGGCTGCGGAACGCTTGGCCTCCTAAGCCTCCAGGATGTCCCTCATGAGGCGCTGGTACGTGGCGGCTGCGTTGGGCAGGCCGTAAGGCATGCGAACGTAGCTGTGTGGTGGACCTTCACAGCGCCCCTCGCGAGAGGGCCAGAGGCGCTCATGAGAGGAGGCTCGGTTGAGCCCTGGTATGTCAATGCAGACGCGCAGCCCACCATCCTCGCCTGGATGGGGTGCTACGGCACGTAAGCGGCGGCTGCCACTCATGACTCTTGACTCCTGCAGCTCCTGAATGGCCTTGCTGACGAACTACTGAGGGTTTGGCCCTCCTTGCCTTTCTCCTTCTTGAGGGAAACGTGCTTCGAAACACGCCTCCAAGTGGTGCCCAAGCGCCTCCCTCATGACCTTAGCAATGTCGGTGGCCCTCCAGGGAGGAGCCCCCAAGCCCTGCCTGAGGAGGGCGCCGGGCGCGCTTTCCTATGTGATGGAAGGAGGTTCCCCCTGAGCAGGCGCGGACCCTAAGGGGCCTGCCTCCTGAGGGGTCGGGCCGGACGATGTCTTCTTCTTCTTAGGGGCGGTCTCGGGAAGCCTCCTGCTTCCACGATCCGGGTCTTCTAGTGAAGCGGCCTGAAAGGCTCGCTCCAGGGAGCACACTGCGTCTTTCTCTTCGCAGGGCACCCTGATGACTCCGCCACTTCCTGGCATCTTGAGGACGTTGTAGCCGTGGTCGGTTACGGCCATGAACTTGGCCAGCACTGGGTACCCGAGGATGGCGTTGTATGGTAGGCGAATGTGGGCGATGTCAAAGTCGATGAGCTCGGTGTGGTAGTTGTCGCGTGCGCCGAAGGTGACAGGGAGGCGAACCTGCCCGATCAGGACTGTGGAGCCGTCGGTGACCCCAAAGAAAGGCTTGGTTGGCTGAAGCTGATTGTAAGGCACTTGGAGATTGTTGAACGTTTCCATGGACAGGACGTTGAGCCCTGCCCCGCCATCGATAAGGGTCTTGGTGACTAGCACGTTGCTGATGATTGGGGAACAAAGCATCGGGAGGACTCTGGCTGTGGTCGCACACTTGAGCTGATCCGCTGAGCTGAACGTGATGGTGCACGCCGACCACCTGAGGGGGCGTGTGGCTTCGAGCTTGGGGAGGACTGCATTCACTTCGCGGGCGAACTGCTTGAAGATGCGTTGAGAGGCTGGGGCTTGAGCTCCGCCCAGGATGCAGGCGATCGCGCGAGGCTCCTGGAAGCCCCCAGCCCCTTCGTCCTGATGATGGTCTTCGTTTCTCCTTGGCTGCGGCGGCAGAGGAGGGAGGCCTGCGTTGCCTTGCGGGCGATCCTCGCGAGGCTGATCCCTCCAGCCTCCCTCGCGAGGCGGGTCTTGCCAGCGATCCTCGCGAGGTTGGTCGCGCCATCCTTGGCGAGGGCCGCGGTCTTCCCAAATGTCCCCGCGTTCCTTCCTCCTCCTCGGCAGTAGCCCCGGTCGCTGCGGTCGGGACGTCGGCCGATCCTCCCTTCTCGCACGGCTAGGGGCTCTTGACATTCGCTGGTGTTGTGGGTGTGGAGGTCGTGGTACACGCAGTACCGGCTGCCCTTGGAAGACTCGGGCTGATCTCGCCCGCTTGGTGTCCGGTTACGCCATGAGCACGGCAGCCCCTTTGCGCTTCACGCCCTTGGCCTTGGATTTCTTCTCTTCGGTTACTGCGGCAGGCAGCTCGAGGAGGAGAGACGCCGCCGTCGGCCTGGCGCACTTGGTCGCCAAGTTGAACAGCTCCAAGGAAGTGCACAGATCTTCATGCATCGCCAGCTCCTCCTTCATCTTGACGTCACGCACACCGTTGGAGAAGGCGGAGATGATGGCCTCCTCACCACCTTGGGAATCTTGAGGCGTGCGTTGTTGAAGCGCTGGATGTACTTCTGGGTCTCTCCTGGTTGCTGCTGATGCGGCGCGATGTCGCCACGGCGGGTGGCGGTCATGAGTACCTTGGAAGTTGGCGATGAAGCGGGTGCGCATCTCGTCCCAGGAGGAGATCATGTTCGGAGGTAGGTTCAGGAGCCAGGTGCGGGCCCCGTCCTTGAGCGCCATGGGAAACCAGTTCGCCATGACCTTCTCGTCTCCATTGGCGGCTGATGCCCAGCTCATAGAGCTGGAGGAACTCTTGAAATCGGCCGTGCTGTCGAAGCGAGGAGGCAGGTCTGCTTGAACTTGCCGACCCACGCGACGCCAGGCAGCTCGGGGTGAAGGCATGGTAGCCAGCTGTGGCCACGGGAGGCCTTGGGTGACGAAGAGCTTGGTCTTGCGGGTCCCCATGCGCTGCAGCCGGGAGCAGCGCGGGGTCTTGACGTGCCGGAGCAGGAGCGTGGTCGCGACGAGCTGGAGCAGGGAGCACTCGGGCAGCTTCTTGCGGGCGAGGGACCTCCCGGCAGCTCTGCTCTTGTCACGCTGGCGCCGGACGGAGAGGGTTCCACCCAGGGACCACGCGCCTTGGGGCCATGGCGCCTTCTTGAGGGGGAGGCGGCCGAGGCGCCCCCGGAGCTTCATCGCCCACGCAGGACGGGGTGCAGTGCGGTGGGACAGACGGCGCGGGGGAGCCCCCTGCGGCGCGGACGAGCTCAGCGATGCGGTCGAGCCACTCTTCGTAGACGTCGTCGACGGGACGGTAGCGCAGGAGCTCGTTTGCCGCGATGAGCGCAACTCGAGCCTCCATGGGCGCGCTGAATGCGCGAGACGAAGAACCAGCCGGGGCGAGCGAGGGGGGAGCAGTGCGGCCTTCTTGCCTCACGGAGGGATGCTGGGACGATGCTTGCTGCTCGTTCCCCGCCGGGCCGGTGGCGGCGTTGACGGCGGGTGACGGGGAACGACGAGGGTGCCCATCGACGGGAGCCGTCTGGGTGACGCGGGAAGTGAGAGCGGCTCGGCGCTCGGCGCGGGCCCGACGAGCGTCAGACATGGATGTGGGGGTCGACGGAGAACAGGGCGGCGGAAGATTTAATTCGGCGCACTCTACCGGGCGCGCCAAATGTCGGATTTCGGTTCCGCACCCTTGTGGTTCAAACACTGGGGTGCACGCGGAAATCTCGCCCTCTACCTACCTGCACCCCGCCGCCTCGCTAGGATCTAAACTACGAAAGGAACAACACAAGAGACACAAGGTTTATACTAGTTCGGGCCACCATTGTGGTGTAATACCCTACTCTAGTTTGTGGCGTGGCGGATTGCCTCTTGGGCTGATTGTAACGCCCTCGATGCGGCTATATCTCCCATGTGTCGAAGCACGACTTAGAGGCATAACCGCATTGAAAGCAATGTCGCAAGTGAGGTGATCTTCACACAACCCATGTAATACATAAGGGAAAGAGATACATAGTTGGCTTACAGTCGCCACTTCACACAATACATAAATAAACATCCATCATCTAGATTACACTCAAGGTCCGACTACGGAACCAAAATAAAAGAAGATACCCCAAATGCTACACAGATCCCCGATCGTCCCAACTGGCTCCACTATCGATCATCAGGAAAAGACACATAGTAACGACCACGCCTCGTCGAACTCCCACTTGAGCTCGGTTGCATCATCTGCAGACCGGCATCGCCGGCACCGCAACTGTTTTGGTAGAATCTGTGAGTCACGGGGACTCAGCAATCTCACACCCGCGAGATCAAGACTATTTAAGCTTATAGGAAGGACAGAGTTGCGAGGTGGAGCTGCAGCAAGCGACTAGCATATATGGTGGCTACATTCGCAAAAGAGAGCGAGAAGAGAAGCAAGGCACGGTCGTGAAGCTAGTAGCGATCAAGAAGTGATCCTGAACTACTTACGTCAAACATAACTCCAACACCGTGTTCACTTCCCGGACTCCGCCGAGAAGAGACCATCACGGTTACACACGCGGTTGATGTGTATTAATTCAGGTCAACTTCGGGTTTTCTACAACCGGACATTAACAAATTCCCATCTGCCTCATAACCGCGGGCACAACTTTCGAAAGATAATACCCTGCAGGGGTGTCCCAACTTAGCCCATTATAAGCTCTCACGGTCAACAAAGGATATTCCTTCTACCGGGAAGACCCGATCAGTCTCGGAATCCCGGACTGCAAGACATTTCGACAGCAATAAAACAAGACCAGCAAAGCCGCCCGATTGTGCCGACAAATCCCGATAGGAGCTGCACATATCTCGTTCTCAGGGCACATCCGGATGAACACTACGTACGGCAACCGAAGATGCCCCAAGTTGCCTCAGGGTGGCACCGCAAGTGGCTCTAGTTTGGACCAACACTCAGAGGAGCATTGGCCCGGGGGGTTAAATGAAGATGACCCTCGGGCTCGCGAAAACCCGGGGGAAAAAGGCTTAGGTGGCAAATGGTAAAACCAATGTTGGGCCTTGCTGGAGGAGTCTTATTCAAAGCGAACTGTCAAGGGGTCCCATAAATCACCCAACCGTAAGGAACGCTAAATCAAGGAACATAACACCGGTATGACGGAAACTAGGGCGGCAAGAGGGAACAAAACACTGCATAAGGCCGAGCCTTCCTCCCTTTACCATGTATATAGATGCATTAATTATAGCAGATATATTGTGATATCCCCAACAAGTAAACATGTTCCAACAAGGAACAACATCTCCATGTTCCAACAAGGAACAAACTTCAACTTCACCTGCAACTAACAACGCTATAAGAGGGGCTGAGCAAAGCGGTAACATAGCCAATCAACGGTTTGCTAGGAAAGGATGGTTAGAGGTTTGACATGGCAATATGGGTGGCATGATAAGCAAGTGATAGGCATCGTAGCATAGGCATAGCAAAAGAGCGAGCATCTAGCATAGCAAAGATAGAAGTGATTTCGAGGGTATGATCATCTTGCCTGCAAAGTTCTCAGAGTTGTCGAAAGCTTGATCCTCGTAAGCGTTCTCAACAGGTTCCTCGTTCACGTACTCGTGTCCCGGCTCTACCCAAAGCAAGAACACAAACAATGGAACCACAATAAATCACGGTGCAATGCACAAGCAACATGATGCAATACATGACATGATATGCGAGATGTGATATGCAATGCGTATGCGTGCTCCGGAAGGAAAATGATGAACCAGGCATCAACTTGGCAAACCAAGTATTCCGCTGGAAAGATGAGATGATTTCGGTTGAAATCGATATAAAGATCACCGGAATCGGATGCACGGTTTGCAAATGACAAGCAAAACAAGAATGGCACAAATCTGCCATTAACAGCACGATACCACTTAGCAAGCAACAAGAAATTAAGCTACTGCACCCAAACGTGCCAACAAAGCATATGGCAGTGATCTACTCAAGATGCTTGACAAAAGATGAACACTGAGCTACGGCTAAATCACAACATAACAGGTCCAAACAAGCATGGCAAAAGTGCAAAACTTATCAGCTTCACAGACTTAGTGAAATTACTGAACATGGCAGAAACAGCATCAGGAAGCAATGTTCAGAGCAAGCAAACGACATGCTACAGGAACTTATAATAGAAAAACAAGGCATGGCGTGAATCTACTCAAAGAATAGAACAAAAGTCCCTTACTGACCATGAGCCAAAAAGGATCAGAAAATATAGTAGCACCCATGTCAATATGGCAAGTTTCAGAATATGATTCAAAGAAATGTGGCATGACAAAAACAGATAACAAGTAGGCATGTTGAAGAGCTCGATGCACTCACTACAAAGCATTAAAAGACAAACTAAGCATACATCCATCAAGAAGACATTTCATAGAAGCTATAAATGGCACGAACAACATCATAGCGTACACGGATCAACTACAACAACCTTGGCAAAATTGAATAACATGTAAACAATCTGCCAGGAAACATTTATAGCAAAAGTAGAGCTCGATTGACTCAAGCTATGCCACTCCAAAATTGCAAACAAAGGCATGGATGGATAGAGCATAACCATATGTTCAAAACATCCTTACTGAAGTATCTCAAAATATGCATGGATCTCTCGGTAGCATCAAGTTAACATGGCATAAAAATATCACCAAAACAGGGGCTGAAATCAGCAACATCATGAAGCCTAGTTTGCATGCTTGTGCTAGTCACCACAGAGATCACAAAAATACATGGCATACACCCCTGTAAAGATGGCATGGCATATTACAAAACACATGTAGGACTCCAGTTCATAGGGTGCACACATCAATCATGGCAAAAATGACAAAAGTGCATGTTCTGTTAAGAAACAGAAACTAACATCACATAGCCCTCTTCCAACAGCATTTCGGGCATAAATATGAGCTCAAATGAAAATGATGCAATGAGATGAAATGATCTACTCATCGAGGCGAACATTTTGAAATATTACACGCACGAAACGGAGAAATATGCAGAGAGTTATGACATGATGAAAATGCAACAAAAGTACTGACAGAAAATGACTTAGGCGATTTGGGGGGAGAGGTCAACCCTCTTGGTGGATCTCAGATCCGATCCGGCTCGAGGTCGCTGGCCGGAGCGGCGGCTCGCCGGAGCTCGGGGCCGGGGAGGAGAGGGCGCCGGCCGGAGGAGGCGAGGCCGGGGCCGACCGGGCGGCGCGGACGGCGGGAGGCGGCGACGGCGGGCGGGCGGCGGGTTTGGGCGCGTCGGGCGGCGCTGCTGCCGGGCGACCGAGGGCGGGCGGCGAGAGAGCGGGCGGCCGAGCGGAGGGGCTGCAGTGGCGGGCGGCGGACGGACGGGTCGAGGGCGAGGCGGCGGCGGACGGGCGCGGGCGCTGCCGGAGCGAAGGCGGAGGGCTCATGGGCTGGCCTCACGGGCCGGGCGGCGGGCTGGCGCGGGCGGCGCCACGTGGCGCTGCTGATTGGCCGGGCGCGTGGCGGGCTTCGTCCGGCGCGGACCGGACGTGTCCGGCGCGCGGAGGGAGTGGGGCTAGGGTTTGGGGATCCGGATTTCGGGGAAGGGACCTATATTTATAGGTAGAAGGAGCTAGGAAGCTCCAAATGGAGTGCGGTTTTCGCCCACACGATCGTGATCCGACGACGGAGAGCATGGAAGTGACTTAGATGGGTTATTGGGCTGTTTTGGAGGGGTGTTGGGCTGCAACTTAAAAGAGGCCTTTGCGAGAGTGCGGTTAACCGTTGGAGTACCAAACGAGCTCCAAATTACCCGAAACTTGACAGGTGGTCTACCGGTGGTGTACCAAGGCCACTTGACAGACCTCGGTCCATTCCGAGAAAGTATAGTACCTGCTCACGGAAAAACGTAAAAGGGGACGCCGGGGAACATAGGAGTGCCGGATTGCAAAACGGACAACGGGGAAAATGCTCGGAATCATGAGACGAACACGTATGCTAATGAGATGGACATGATGACATGATATGAAATGCATGACATGGACAAAATGCAAAAATGAAGAAAAACCCAACCACGGAGGGAATATCATATCACAATGCCGAAAATGGCAAGAGTTGGAGTTACAAATATGGAAAGTTACATCCGGGGTGTTACACTGATGATGATGAACAATACAAGGAAGAACAGCCTCGCGAGGGTCTTCTCTTGGCCGGGGCGATGAACTGCTAGGGGGAGTTCAGTCGCTCTCTCTCTTTGATTCCAGCTTGCCTCTAGCTACCCATTCCAGACCCTCCTACCTTGTGGGTGGCTAGTCCTATTTATAGGCAAAAGCCCTGGGCCTCTTCCCAAATATTGAGCGGGAAGGGTGCTGACAATTGGCCATTTTGAAGGGGAACATCTGGTACACTTATCCTGACTAAAGTTGGTCCTCGCCTGTCAAAGGCTCTGGTGGTGACGCCGGCTTGGGCTCCACAATGACTTCCTTCCTGCCGTTGGACTGGTCTTGGTCTTGTTGCACAAATGGACACCTTTGCTTGATGCTCTCGCTGCGCTTGCTCCTTTGCACCAAAGAGGAAAGGAGGACATCATGCGTGGCGGCGCCCCTTGGCGCCCTCGGTCTTCATGGCTTGCGCCATGGGCACCTCGTGAGGTACTGCGCCTTGATCTCTCCGCCTCCTCGCGAGCAAGCCTGACGAGGCCGTGCCTGAGGAAGCTCCCTGTCGTCCGCCCCACGAGGCTTGGCCCCTCGCGAGGGTCTTGAGCTCTTGTTGATGAAGTTGGGCCGTGTTGGGCCCCCCTTTGAGCCACGCTGCAGGCCGCAGGTAGGCAAGTCTGGGGACCCCCGTTCCCAGAATGCCGACAGAGGCAAAATACACCTTAAAAAGGACGGAAGAAACAATTGACGAGGGTTTCAAAGTAGCGAGGAGAAACGGCCATGATCCCATAACGGGGCACCTTGGAGGAGGTGCCTCGTAGAATCATCCCTTAAGTGGCAAAAAGAATTACTTTTGATACAGAGATCATTGAAACTCTTTATACCAGTCTAAGGCAAATCACAATCGATCATTGGAAGCGGTTTGAAAGAATTGCATACTCAAACTAGGATGGATGATGTGGAATACCTTGTTGAAGACAACACAAGGGATGATTTTGCTTGCACGTGCTCTCAAGAATTTGAGCATTTCCATATTCATCAAGGTTCTACCAACATCTATGTCAAGGATCTTGGCAACACAACTCACTACCATGATGAATAGTGATGGACGATGCGGATCAAAAGGAAGACAACATCTTCTCATATTTCACCATAGCGAGGCCAAGGAAACAAAATCTGGATAATCGACCGAGAGACATTTAGCACTCCGCTTCTAATGTTCTCCTTGATGTACTAGCATAACCCATTTGATATGGTTTGGTATCTTGAACATCAAGTCGAAGGTCGGACTTCGGAAGCGCAAGAATCCATACGGAATAACTACGGAAGTAAATCCTACGGAATCCTTATGGGGAGGTGGCCAACTTTATCAATCAGGATACTACAATAATAGGTCTTCTGGCTGGGTGTGTTGGCCACGATATCCACTTACCGGGTTACAGAGACCAATATTATAGTTCTTGGGAGACGTTCCAACCATCATATCTGCCTGAGATTCAGATCTAGTTGGTAACAGGATATTTCAGACAGCATGTCCGGAAAAGGGAAGTTTGCAACACAAACCGACGAGATGGCATTGCGAGATTCTCGGGAGATGAACTTTGGTAGCAAGCTCCAAAACATGAGCGGGTTCTGCTACAACCATGTGAACACACTGTCCCAGACAAGCATGGCCATAGAGTAGTCTTACAATAAAACACTACCGAGTTCTGGTTGGGAACCATCATCAAGGATAACGGAATCTTGTACAAATCCGTCTGGTACCTTCAGGACTAGCACTTAGAACTTATTATCCTTGAGCAAATAGATCAGTGGCTTGGTGTGCTAGGGATACATATGGAATGAAGGTTGCAAGTCTCCAATCCACAGAATACTTTGTACGTATGCATGACTGACTTGGGATGGTTCCAGAGGAAGCAAAATAAACTTTCTCAATTTCACGGCGGCAACTTGCATCGAATGCACGTGAATAAGAGGGAGTCACTTGTTTCATCCAACATATGATTCACGAACGGGACATGATGATAATGCTTATAAAATTTTCCAACACTAGCTTAATGTTCAACATGATTCATGGAGGAGACAAAATGCTGTTGATGGGCTCAACAGCAACTCATCGGAATTTCCATATCACTGGACTTCCACCATCATGTGAACATGGTGATAGCATTGGTCACACCAAAAGATGTAATGGTGTATGCTCAAGGGATCAACCACGAGTAAGACAACACGACGATTGTCGTTGGTTCTGATTTGATTTGACGATAGCCCATGCGCAAATCAACGATTGGATGAGACAATAGCACAGACAATTGATCGCGAGGATCAATCGATGAAGATATCATCTTTCTTCAACAAACACACAAACACAAGGATATCCTTTTGAAACAAACTAAATTAGGTAATTTTTTATCTTCCAACTCTCTAAGTTGTTGTTTAACTTAACCAACTAGCTTAGGGGTATCCAACACGGATTCTTGGAGAAGGAGTGGTTTACAAGAAAACCAACTTGATCACGAACTCAACATAGCGGTCAGGTGACAACCTGGTAACACTTCCGAGAAGATATTCGGAAAATCACGAACCACCGATATGTTACTAAGCTCGAGAACAATCTTGCTTTTCAAGGCAAGACGATGTGATCAAAAGAGCAAGGGTTTGACAATATCCTAACTCATCGATCAAAGAGTGCACCAACAAAAATGGACTAGGTAGCACGATCAGTCCTAGGATGGTGATTCAATAACCAACACGCTAAGGATGAGAATATTGTCCTTTAACTACCAAGCAACACAGTTGCTAGGAGTATTGATTTCACACATCATGATTCACTTGTCAGTATTCCGGTTACAGCAACACGGGAACCGAGGAATGAACAACGATGGCTAGAGGTATCACTGTATCAAGAATTCATAAGATGGTGTGCAATTCCCATGACATTATTGACATAAGACGGTAATACTTAGGGGTAGAACAGAATCAAAAGCTGGATTGGCATTTTGATCTGCGATACACAACTATTTTGACCCAATCCTGGATATGGACAAGGTACTGGAGTTTGTTTCTCCTAGTCATTCTGGAATAGAATGGCTTGACGGACCACAAGAGTAATAGGTATCGATGAACGTATGCACACATACTCTTGACTATCAATTGATAGACGAGGGTCATAATACAACTAAAGAGGGACAACTCAAGGAACATATAACTTTCTGAGTTGTGGATTCATGGGTTAGTATGTCAAACGAGTTCAACATATTTCTTCCGGATAACTCATGCAGAATGATGGAACTGGCAGAGTCACAATACGAATGGAGTACTCCTCAAGAGCACCCTGGTTGTGATCTTTTGGTTCAAAAGAACTTATGCCATGATGGTTCATGGTATTTGGAATAATGATATACCACAGACCTCGAAGACTATCACAAAGGTTACTAATATCCTAAAGGTACGAGCAACACTATCAACACGAGGTAAATAGAGTGAACCTTGGGTCAAGAACCCAGGAGTAGAATGCCTTCTAACTAAATGGCATCACAGGATGCTTTCGAGAATAATGGCCAGAATCATCACACTGGGGATATAAAACATTGCTAGATTACCAGGTGATCCTCTAAGACACATAGGGCCATAATAATAGCTCCAACATATACGTCGAGGCAATGGAGTGCCTCAACACACCGATTAGTGTGCTTAATCTGGCCCAAAAGGATCATCGGGAATGGAAAGAAGGGATTTTGCAAATGCATCAGACTATTTTAGGAACCTGGGATGACTCGGACAACATAACGGTTGTAAATGCTCAAAAGGATTTGAGACATCCTGCAAAAATGGTGGCATAACCACCTAACATCACAATATCAAGGTTCTGAGATCAATTAACAACACACGGAAGTAGTAGGAACTGAACTGGGGCTTGAAACCAACAATCCTATAAGTCTACGGATTAGTAACACGTGATCCTGATAGAAGATGAGAAAACCTAGTTCTTAATCCCCGTAGAAGAGAACAGGATGACTCAGATCAGAAGGGCATAAGGTAAAGGAGTAAAAAGAGCCTTACGTTCCCATCCACAATCAATTCCTTACATAACTAAAGAATTTCTAGACTCAACTTCGACCTGTTTGGCTTGGTTAACCTACAGGCAGTCAGGCTCTGATACCAAAGCTGTCAGGACCCAGATTCCAAGTCACGTCGATCTAGCCGGTAACACCTCATATCACTTTGCGGCCTCACGCACGGATTCCCATGGGTGTCGCCTTACCATGGCCCGGGACCATTTGCGCCTTTTGGCTCACGTATATGATAGTGTCGCTAGCATCCATATGACAGAGAACCCGGGCCGACATGAGTAGTCATGAACCCAAAGTGGCACTAACTTACGGGGACAGGCATACATGAATCAACATCGAGCATGTCGGTCAGCAGCTTGCGAATCCGGGCTGTAGCACTGGGCTAACAGGACTCCGGATGTCATTGCGTGACATTTCCCTGAAGGGACAGACAGAGGAACAAAGTGAATCACAAGTCGGCCAGTCAAGTGTTCCGGAGCAGTAGTGCTGGGCTAGCAGGACTCCGGTGAACTGGGATGTAGCAGACTACTATGGCTCATGGAAGCACAAGACTACATTTCCCCATAAGAGAGGCTACCAAGGATAAACAAGTAGGTTGTCGGATCCCACACATACCAAGCATTTCAATCATACACACAATATGCTCGATATGTGTAAATACAACATGGCATCACAACATAACTCTACGACTCAAAGTATTTATTCATTAGGCTCCGAAGAGCCAGATATTACAAACATGGGTCTGATGACCCAACATTCAAGTCATACAAGCAATAAGCACATGCGGAACCTTAACTTGTTTGAGTACAGACAACTACAAATGAAAAAGGCTGAGAAGCCGAACTATCTACAAGACCCAGCCGAGGGCCAAGATCGTAGCTGAGGTAACAAGCTAAACGTCGAAGCCCACACGGAACTACTAGCGAGACTGAAGTCTCTCTGCAAAAACATAAATTAAGCAAACGTGAGTACAAATGTACCCAGCAAGACATACATCAGAACTATCTACATATGCATTAGTATCAACAAAGTGGGTGGTGGAGTTTAACTACAGCAAGACAGCTTTGACACAATGGCTATCCTAAACTATGACTACAAGTAACTCTTTTGAGTTGGCGCACACGAGTCCACACATTCACCATATCAATACACCACTATGGATCCGCTCCCGTCTCCCTACGGGAAGCCCATCCATAGCACTCACGCTTATCTTGCGAGTTTTAGAGTATCCACTTTCACTTGTCTATGAACTCTACAGGCAACCCAGAAGTCCTTTACCGCGGACACGGCTCTTCGAATAGATCATTTATAACCCTGCAGAGGTGTACTTCTTCACACACGCTCTCGCCACTTACCGCCATGTACACGTCATGAATCTCGGCAACCTTCAAGATGAAGCCTGGCGAGGGTGTCGACCACGGCCTACCTAAACACTCAAGTCTCTAGTCCAGGTTTATCGCCTATTCTGGTTCCATCCGCAGGGAGTCCGGCTGAAGTTTCCACATACGGCCCCGAACGATGTGAGAAGGGTTCCCGAGACACCAAACGGGCGCCTGCACACCGTACACGTGCCTACCGTGATCGAGCCCACCTCAGGGTCAGCGCCATGCACGGCCTCCAAAGATACTACAAACACGTAAACTACTTGCAACTCCCGGACAGAGGACAAGGGTGGTTAAGAAGCCGAGAGAGTGAATTAAGGGTCCCAATGTGTGGTGGTAGCTGTTCATGGATCACAAACACAGAACTCAGTTCCTGAGGACAGTTTCAGTGAGACAACCCACCATGTACTCCTACATGGCATCTCGCCGCTACCTTTACCAAATCGTGTTCACACACTTAGCTCACACACAGTGGGACATGTTCACACACCTCCAATTCATCCCCGATGAATCAGACCTGACTCAACTCTAAGCAGTAGCAGGCATGACAAACAAGCATGAATGAGTAGGCACATCAGGGCTCAATCAACTCCTGCTCATGCTATTGGGTTTCATCTATTTACTGTGGCAATGACAGGTCATGCAGAGGAAAGGGGTTCAACTACCGCATCATGTAACAGTTGAATCGTTGTTGTCCTAATGCAGTAAAAGAGAACAGGAGTGAGAGAGTGGGGTTGTATCAGAATGAACAAGGGGGTTTTGCTTGCCTGATGGAGTGGTAGTAGGATACTGCCCTTCAGTCGGATATTCGTGGGTATCCTCGGAGGCAGAACCTACCATGAAAGACACAGCGGAACACAATCATCACATGGCAATATGCAACAATATGATGCATGATATGACATGGCAATATGGGTGTGTTTTGGCTAATGCATTCTAAAACAGGTTGGTTTGAGTCCATTTGAATCAAAGATTCAAATGAAAGCCCATGATATGAAGTCATATTTATGCATTAACATGTTTCACCTAAACAGCAAGGTTAAATTGTTCTAACATGAATGAAACCAGTACAGATGGAAAGATTGGATTTTTCTGATGATTTTTTGTATATAAGTTATTTCATTCTGAGTTACGGTTATTTTTCTATGATTTTTAGAAGTTTAGGCAAATTTTTGAAAATAAATAAATCATTTTTGGTTTATTTATAATACAAAAAACAGTTTACTGCGTCAGCATGACATCATGTTGTCGTCACCAGTCAACTGAGCTGCCAGGGTCACACGTGACTTGTGGGTCCCAGTGGTCAGTGAGAGAGGGGTTAATCCCGCGTTGACTCATGCTTTGACTCGCTGCGGGGCCCATTGTTAGTGGCTGTGGGGTTTAATTAGTGGCGCATTAGCCCCTAATGACGTGTCCACATCATCCAGAATGGCGGTTAGCCGCCGGTGCTAAACGGGACACGGCGGGGTTGTCCGTCCGGCCAACTCCGGCGACGGGAGCTCGCGCGGCTCGGTCCTGCAGATGCAGCGCGATAAGGCGCGTCGACCAGTGGTGGTGGGCGGTGCTAGGGTGGCCGGAATCGCTGACGGCGGTGAGCGGGGCGGCGGTTGGAGCTACTTCCTGCACAGGCGCGGCGCTAGAGCAAGCAGGCGAGTGAGCAAAGGGGTTGGGCGGTCTCCTGGAGGCACCAGGAGCACGATGCGGTGCAAGGGCACGGCTGGGTCGACCTCAGGCCACGGTGGCGACATCGCCAGCGGAGCCGAGCTCTCGGGCTCGATGGGAACGGCGGATATAGAGGGAAAAAGAGCAAGGGGAGAAGGGGGAAAGGCGGCGGAGCTCACATGGATTCCAATGGAGGGCTGAGCAGGCTCGGGGACGAACCGTGGACGACGGATGGTCGCCGGCGATCTCGGTTGCCCGAGGTAGAAGACGACTGCGTTGATGACGTTCGGGGGCGTCCAGTGCCGCGTGCCTCGGCGGAGAGTTCGAGGGCGATGAGGCGGGGCCTCTGGACTGCTCGAGGGGACGAGGGAGAGGCGACGGCCGTGGTGGTGCTCGGCAGACCGCATCGCAGCCAAGCGCCGAAAGAGAGGGATCCAGGGAAGGGGTGAGAGCAAGGGAGAGTGAGAGAGAGAGGCTGGGAGGTGTGTGGCCCCATCTAGAGTCTCCTAGGGCGTCGGCAGAAGCAGGAGGTGGCAGGCGGCAGCTTGCGCCAGCAAAGGCCACGCCTCGCCCTTCCGGCCGGAGGAGGACTTGATGGCAGATGGTCAAGGTGGCCGGGCCGCTAGCCGGGCTGTAAGTGTGCTGCTAGGTACAGTGCCCTCTCTCTCAGGTTTTCTATTTAGTTTCTGTTTTTTGAATTTTCTGTAATTGTTTTTTCTTTAATAAAAATTCTAGAGCATTTTAAAAAATCCTAAAAATATTTGTGGGCTCTGTTTGGAATATTTCCAACAGCCCTCATTTACTTTCAATATCATTTGGACATTTAAAATTATTTATAGCATTTAAATGTCCAAGAACAAATAATGTATGATTTAATTCAATAACCCAGAATGACCTAGAGAAGGGTGCACCAGTTTTGGCAGAGGTTCTGGACCAAAACAAAAATGATGAACATTTATGAGGGGCATTTTGGGTTCATTGAAAAGATTTAACTTTGACCCTAGTTGAATCTCATTTGCTGCTAGGGTTTGGACATCCCCATTTCAAGTTTCAAAATTTTAAACATGATGCACGGAACTCACTGGTGCATCTAGTTACAAACAAACTCTGGGGTTGTGACAACTCACCCCCACTAAACAAGAATCTCGTCCCGAGATTCAAGACGTGAGGTACAAGGAAAGGGGTCACAAAACTATCACAATCTTCATGATCCATTTTCCCTTCTCGAAGATGTTGATTCATTGCTTCAAATTGATCTTGACGTCTTTGCTTTCGAGATCGTTATCCAACACAATGATGACAGAAGGAAACTCTACAGAAAATGTTCTCCTCAAAGATCGATCACTCAAGATCAACTCCCGAAATGAGACGTAGAAACATCTCTTGAGCTGAGAGGCAAAATACACCTTAAAAAGGACGGAAGAAACAATTGACGAGGGTTTCATAGTAGCGAGGAGAAACGGCCATGATCCCATAACGGGGCACCTTGGAGGAGGTGCCTCGTAGAATCATCCCTTAAGTGGCAAAAAGAATTACTTTTGATACAGAGATCATTGAAACTCTTTATACCAGTCTAAGGCAAATCACAATCGATCATTAGAAGGGGTTTGAAAGAATGGCATACTCAAACTAGGGTGGATGATGTGGAATACCTTGTTGAAGACAACACAAGGGATGATTTTGCTTCCGCGTGCTCTCAAGAATTTGAGCATTTCCATATTCTTCAAGGGTCTACCAACATCCATGTCAAGGATCTTGGCAACAAAACACACTACCATGATGATTAGTAATGGACGATGTGGATGAAAAGGAAGACAACATCTTCTCAGATTTCACCATAGCGAGGCCAAGGAAACAAAATCTGGATAATCGACCGAGAGACATTTAGCACTCCGCTTCTAATGTTCTCCTTGATGTACTAGCGTAACTGTCGGGTGGTAGGTGCGACATATGCCAACGGGTGACTTATCATTGTGGGAGCTAATAAGACATCGTCGGTGCCTGGAAACGGGATAAGGCGAAGACATGCATGCCGGCAGATCTTACCCAGCTTCGGAGCTCTCCGGAGAGATAATACTCCTACTGTTGCTCTGCGGGGTCTCCGCATGATCACTAGATCAACAAGTGGCTACACGAGGCTCCTTGAGCTGTTCGGCGAGAGGAAGAAGAAGGGCAAGGCTAGCTTTCTTCTCCCCTCGATGTAGTGTCTAGAACTCTAATAGATCAACCCTTGCATGGGTGCCCTGGGGTTTATAGGCCTACCCCTGTGGGTACATGGTAATCCGGCGGGCGGGCCCCAGCCGCCGTTCATGTTCGCCGCATCTCCGCCGGCCGGGCTCCCGCCGACCGGTGGGTCCCGCCGCCGACCTCCTGGTCGACAAGCTGGTCCCACCGCTTGGGGGTCTTGTCGGGGGCTGGTTACTGTTGCCTCATTCTTGATGACGATGGCTTTGTCGAGGTAAGCATGGCAATAGTGCCGCTGCCGGGCGGCTCTCACCGTAGCCTTACCTCGCCTTGTCTCCTTAATGGGGCGCCTTCGAGGGAGGGAGCAAGCCGCTGCTGGTAGCCGCCACATCCCAGCCGACTGGGAGGCCTGCCGCCGGGCGTCTCTCGATCGAGGGGCCCGCCGCATGGGCCGATCGATAGCTTGTCGTGGGTGACGGATGGTCAACATGGCGCTGGCCTGCCGCGGACGGGTGATGGCTGCCTCACGGGCGCACTGTGGCTATGCGGTTCGGGATTCGCCAGGCAGGCTTCACTGTAGCCACGCCTGCCTCATCGCCGCTATGTGGGTGCAGAGTTTGAGGGTACGATCTGGCCGCCACTGGGGCGGCTTGAGCCGCCATCTCGTGGCTTTCTTCAGGAGGGTTTAGGGCCGGGCCGCCTCCCGGTAGTCGGCCTGAGAGATAGCCGGCCAGGGGTAGGCGGCCTATGCCTAGGGTGCTTGAAGGCTCGATCGACCTGTAATTTTTCTGAAGAGCCAGGGGAAGCCGGCTAGGCTACCCGTGGTCATTTACTCCGACAGTAGTCCCCGAAGCTGGTTGGGCTTCGAGGCTGAAGGGAGGACGAGAAGCTCAACCAGCTTCCTATCTTGGGGAGCCGGCAGCTAGGAGCCGGCTTTGATTAGGTGTGCCAACTTTGGGAGGCTTTGAAGCCTGAGGGCGGGAGCCAGCTGGCGCGTGAGCCAGGCTGCGAGCTGCCCGCTTGCCGCCTGCGTGCCACATGGCACCCCTCGACTGGAAGGGCCTGCCAGCCCACGCGCTGACGGACGCCGTCAGAGACCGGGCCCGCCACTTCTCGCCTCGCCCAAGTGTGGATCTTCAGGGCCCGAAGCGGGCCGCCGCCTTCCGACAAGAAGTTTCCGACGCCGTTAGGACGCAATAATCGCGGACGTGAGGGAGTGGGTGCAGCATCCCATGTCCCCACGCCGCCTCGCTTCGCCGACGAGGCTATAAGTAGGGGGGAGGAGGAGCGCGACGCCGCACGCCGCCGCGCCCGCCGCCATTTTCTTCTTCTTCTCTCCTCTCCGTCGCCGCAGCTCCTCGCCGCTATGCTGCACTTCCGCCAATCTTCTTGGTGCGCCGTAGCTTTGCCGCAGCTGAATCGCGCACCCTTCGCCGCCGCGCTTTTCCTGTCGCCTCTCCATCCTTTTGGCGTTGTCCAGCTCCTGGGATGGCTCCAACGTCCACGAGGACCACGTCGATTTCCTCCGCAAGACGCGGCGGTTCCGGGCACGGATAGTGTGCGGGTCCGTCTCGCGCCGGAGAAGGAGATCTCGCTGGCGCCGGAGGAGGACGAGCGGGTAATCTTTCGCTCGCACTGCCTGCGCGGTGTCGGCCTGCCGGCTAGCGGATTCCTCCGCGCCTTTCTTGAGTTCTACCATCTCCAGCAGCACCACCTTACTCCAAACACGGTGATGCTACTGTCGGCCTTCGTCACTCTATGCGAATTCTTCCTAGGCGTCCTCCCCACCCTCGAACTATGGGGGGCACCGTCGTCGCGGGCGTGCCTGCCCCATGCGGCGCCTTCATCGCCGTGCGGAGATCGAGCGGCGAAAACCCGTTTCCGCCCATCGTATTGATCCAGTCGATGAAGCTCTGGCAAAAATCTTACTTCTACGTGAAGAACGTCGCTCCGCAAGGCGACTTCGTCAATCTGCCGGCTTACATAGCCGGCCCGCCTGCTGGGAGGCGGCCTTCATTGTCCTACCGAGCCAGGTCGCTGTCTCCGGCTGGGGCTGCCGCCGTCGCACGGCTCCGGGTGATGGTCCAATCGGAAAGCCTGACCGGGACCGACCTGATAGCCGCCTTCGTGGAGCGCCGGTTGCTCCCACTCCAAAGCCACCCTCACATGATTTGCAAGATGAGCGGTCGTTTCGACCCAAGTCGGCTAAGCACCAAGGAGATGCCTCATGACGAGGTATCTTACATGGTGAATTATATCGCCAACTGCAAGCTCACGGAGGAGTGGCGGTTCATCAAGGAGCCATACTCTCGCGCCAATCCTCCGCCTTCGGTAAGCTTCCCTTCTTTTCGTCTTCTCTTGTTGCCGAGTTCATAATGGCCGACTCTTGATCAGTCGGCTTGTTTTTAGCAGAGCCCCCTCTTTCAACCGGCGGCCGGAGCCGCGGGGGTGGAGCGCAGGTTCGTCCCCGACCGCGCGATGGACGACTTGGACGATCCCGACTTGGGGGCGGCCGCCCTGGACGACGATGTCGTAGTGGGAGGCGGTGAGGCAGGCGGCTCCGGGCTCGGGGCCTTCTTCGAGGACTGGCCGGATGACGACGAGGCCGAAGTTATTCCGCGCCGTCAGCCGACGTCCGATCATCAATGTGTGGGCTCATCTGCCGCGCCGGCTGTTCGTGGTGGCGCGCAGAAATGCCAGGCCGCACCGACGCTCTTTGGCAGTCGGCCGAAGAGGCCCAAGGGTTCTGCGGTGGCGAGCAAGCGGGAAGAGGCAGCCGCGAAGGCAGCCCGCTTCCGCAAGGTGGTGAAGCAGTCGCAGGCGGTTTCGGCGTAAGTGTCAATTTTCTCATGCCCTTCTTTTTTCTCTTCGGCTGATATTCTTCTAAGACTTTTCCTTGACTTATCAAACAGGGCTCCGCTTTCTCTCGAGTGGGCCCCTGCCGCCTCCATAGTTGGAGCGGCGGGAGGGTCTGCGAGTGCCTGACGCGTGGATCCCCGTGCCAATCTCCTAGCGGCGACGGAGCGGAATGCGCGGGAGGCGCGGGAGGAGCGGGAGGCAGAGGAGCAGAGGGCGGCCTCCGCGAGGGTGGCTCAGGAGACGACGGAGGAGTCGGCGGAGGCTCAAGCCAACGCATCGGCCAAGGCTCAAGCGGAGGCAGTGGCCGTGGAGAAGGCGGCGGAGGCCATGCGTAACTAGCCTCCGTAGCTCATCGTCCCCCTTCGCACCGTGGCCCCCGATATTCCGGGCCCCTGCCGGAGGAAACCGGCCGCGACCGGCCGGTGATGGAGAGGGAGGAGGGTGACGCAGTCGTCCTGGAAGGGGAGGCGACACCGTCATCGCCGACTGGAACGGGCCAAGGAGGCCGGCCTAACGTGCCGCCTGAGCAGCCGGCAAGGGGCGAGCCGACTGTGAGGGCGGATCTTGTGGTCCTGTCGCCGTCTCGTTGGCGCGCGGGGAAGGCGACTTCGGTGCTGGAGCCGTAGAAAGCCGCGGGCTTCAGCTCGTCGGCCCAGGATCTGGAGGCGGCGAGCGCCAGCTCGTCTGGGTGGACGCGAGGCGGTGGGACGGCCGTGCTGAATGTGGCGGCGCAGGATGTCCGGAACCGGCTTCAGTCCCAGGCCGCCACGCTGAAGCAAAGATACTCAAAGTTTTTGCGACGCGGACGCCATTCGGGTGAGTCCTCCCGCTGCCGACATTTTTATTTCTTCCGTAAGCGGCAACACTCCACCGGTGTAGTCCCCGAAGCTGAAGTCGATCGCAGTCGTACCGGCTTGGAACTTCTTAGTAGACTTTGATTGTTGTCTTGTTCTTATTCGCACCTCCGCCCTATTTGCGTGAATATCACAACCTCCGTGGTGGCTGATTTCAACTCCTGTGCCCGTGAGATGAACCAAGACCGCTGATCCGACCGAGAGCCGAGGCACTTCATTTTTATCTCATGTGGGCGCGTCAAGCACCCATCGGGTGTAGTCCACGAGATTCGGCCGATCACCGAGCAGTCGGGTCGGATCTTTCCTGGCGAATTCTTCCATATTGCTTTTTTCTTCTTCTTCATATCTGCAGGGGCCAATGCCGACTTGAGGGAGCAGCTAGGCGGGGTCCAAACCGCCCTTCGCGCCAAGGAAGCCGAGTGCAACTCCTTGGCTCAGGAACGTGATCGCTTGGCCAAGAAACTGGCCGACCAGGAGGAGAGCCATAAGGCGGCCCTGAAGACAGCGCAGGACAGCAAGGCCACCCTCAAAGCCGAATATGAGACCGTGGCGGCAAGCTGGGATGAGGCTAGGCAAGCGCTGAGCGAAGGCTATGGACAGATTGAAGATTTGATTGACGGTAGGCTGCCTTCTTCTTCGTCCCTTTGCTTGCCCCCTGTCATCTAATTTGTCTTCGACTTTGTGCTACTTCTTTCTTCTTTGTGCAGATTATTTTCCTGGTTACTCCGCTGCCGCCAACCTGCATCGAGGCCCACCGTGATGCACGACGGCAGTGGGGGTTGAGATTGCACCGGATGCTGGCCGGTCACTTGAGGAGCAGCTCGCGATTCAAGTCCTTCTCGCAGCGGGCTCACCGCATGCTCGCTGCCTTCGCAGGCCGGGCGCAGGTGCCGACCGCCTCCGCCCGGCGAGGTGGTTCCCAACCCCAATGGATCGCCGACCGGCCGAGGTAGCAATGGCCGCTTCGAGGCTCGGAAGGCTTCGCAGCTCGGTCCGGCGCTAGGCGGTGCTAGAGTTCGTCCGAAGCTTGGTATCCTGGCTAAACTTGGCCCACTGAGCACCTAGCGGCAGGAGGCCGACGAGGAGCTGAGGCGGTGCGGCGGCTATGATCCAGCAAGGCCGGTGATCGCTGACACAATCGACACCAAAGCCTTTTGCCCCGAGGTAAATGATGATGGCGCCGCCAACCGGAGGAGTGGTTCGTACGAACCCGGCAGAAGGTGAAGACTGGTGGAGAAGATCGCCCAGCCGACGAGGGCGAAGAGGAAGAGGGGAGGATGGTGAAGACATCGCTGCAGACGGCGGCGACCAGCCAGCCTCAGCTTGATCGTGCCTCCAAAGAACGAGGCGCTGCAAGCGCCGCAGCTCCCGCAAGAGGTGATGATCATGCCGAGACTCGCCACCGCCACCTCCAGCCAAGACGCTGCCTCCACCAACCTGCCCGACTCGCGTGTTGCTCCCTTGGCCTGATCCGCCTCTTTGCTTTCCCCGCTCATTACTCTTTGAACAATTTTTATTAAATTTGCAGTTCCACGACCGGGGTGTATTCAAACTATGTTGAATGCTGGCCTTCAAGGCCTTTTGTGTAAATATAATCATGCATGTGCTTGGCTTCGCTCATACTTGCTTTTCATCCGCTTATTGTTTCTTTGCCACCCTCCCTTGTTGCCGCCTTCCCACCGGATAGCTGCTCTGCAGTCTGTGGCTGGGGAAGGGCTTGGCCGTTTTGGGAAGACAAGTACTCGAGCTTTCTTATATTGTGGCAAGGTGAACGGGAAGCCGCCACCGATCTGCTCGACAGCCGGTCGGCGGGTGGGAGGCCGCTTGTGTTATATAAGTTCGTTAGTCCTTAGCCGCTTTTCATGTGGGCATCGCTTCTGCTTTTGGCTCTTTCCACTGGATACGATTCTTCGAGCTGCACTTTCGACAAGAGAGGGCTTGGGTGCCGCACACTACTTGTCCGACCGCAGTAGAACTTGGATATAACTCATATGGCTAGTCCCCGGCCGACCGGGTCGAACCCGGTGCCGGACGAGAAAACAAATGTAGTAACATAATCATAGGCATGATACTTATCATTCATAAATAAAAGAGGGTAGTCCCCAAGTGTTCCTCGGGGGGCCCGTTGTCTCGTACTTAATACAAAAGGTAGCGTGGTACATACTGCATTTTAACTGTAAAATCTTCGGATGAGATTGGCGTTCCATGGTCGTTCCGACTCCTTGCCGAAATCATCTCTCTTGCGTGCCTTTGGCTTTTGCGCGTCGATCAGGTAGTAGGAGTCATTGCCTAAGGCCTTGCTGATGACGAAGGGGCCTTCCCAAGGGGCCGAGATCTTGTGCTGGCCGGCTGTTCGCTGGATCAGCCGGAGCACAAGATCACCCTCTTGGAAGGATCTTGGCTTGATCCTCCGGCTGTGGTAGCGGCGTAAACCCTGCTAGTAGATGGCGGACCGGCTGAGGGCTAACAGCCGGCTTTCTTCCAGCAGGTCGACGCCGTCTTCTTGTGCTTCCTTGGCCTCCGCCTCCGTGTACATGGTGACCCGAGGTGAGTCGAACTCAATGTCAGTTGGGATGACAACCTCGGCACCATATACAAGGAAGAAAGGGGTGAAGCCGGTTGACTTGTTCAGGGTAGTGCGTGTCAGGACCCCGATTCCAAGTCACATCGATCTAGCCGATAACACCTCATATCACTTTGCGGCCTCACGCACGGTATTCCCACGGGTGTCGCCTTACCATGGCCCGGGACCGCTTTACGCCTTTTGGCTCACGTGATATGATAGTGTCGCTAGCATCCATATGACAGAGAACCGGCCGACATTGCTAGTCGTGAACCCAAAGCGGCACTAACCCATGGGGACAGGCATACATGAATCAACTTCGAGCATGTCACCAGCCAGCGTGAATCCGGGTTGTAGCACTGGGCTAACAGACTCGGAACCCCGGCTATAGCAGGCTAGGCAGACTCGAATGTCATCGCGGACATTTCCCGGCGATGTATACATGAACGGCGTGAAACACAGGTCGGCCACCAAGCGCCCCGAGCAAGAGTGTTGGTGTGGGGACCCCGACTCATAAGTCGTGATCACCGGATGCACGGTACAAAGTGATCCCGTAGATCAATGCTCATGAACACACGTAAGCTGAATAACAAGAGGCTTACATCCATACATACCAGACATACAAGTAGGACCATTATGGTCAAGTCTTGAGTATAACATTGCAGCGAAATCTTCGCCGATAACATGGACCCATGCCATCCGCCTTAACCCTACAGCATTCTCGACCGGGAAGCGCCCTAGCTCGCATGTTCGCCACCAAGTATTCTTCATCATACCCTGCTCTTTCATGTCCGCCAATAAAATAACCAGTGGCAAGCCAATGAGTACTTTGAATGTACTCGCAAGCAACCCATGTTTTGGTTCGAGATACAACAATGCATGATATAGGTAAAATTTTGCAGAAAGCTAGTTTTCAGTGCATTGTCATGCTCAACAACTTGTAAGACATGCATCAGGAGAATTCAAGTAACCATGAGGACAGGTTATAGATATCAACATAAATAGAGTGGGCACCAACCCAACTCAATCATTTCAAGTCCTTTGACTTGACACAAGTAGTTTTATCAACACACACACACTGGTTTGCAAAGGTCTGGACGTAGTTTAAGCAGCACTGCCCAACTGTCCTTGACTATGGACACGGCTATTCGAATAGTTTTACACTCTGCAGAGGTTGCACACTTTACCCACAAGATCCGGGGAACTTCCGTGTCATCCACGACCCGCGATACCTCAAGTACCGGGGTAAGCACCGATCACTACCTTTCCCTAGACGACACTAACAAGGAGTCCACTGTTGTTCCAGATCCTCGTGATGTACATCATACGAGACTCACTCGAGATTGTAACATCCGAGAGGGACTCCACGGTGTATCCGGTGCCTCAGAAGACAATCATGGCCGCCTCTACCTAGCACGACCCCGCCCCGAGAGAGAGCACCAACTCTCCCCGCCACTAGTAATGCGGCTCCAAGCTAGTATCGCCTAGGTAATCAATAATGCCCTTTCCCATATAAGGGTAGAGTGGTTGCGCATGTAAGGTTGGGACAATGACAAATCTTAAATCTAATCCGCTTTGAAAACAACACACACTTGCCTCGGTACACCACTTTGTCATCAAGTGGTTACCCATCTCATCATCTCCTCGCATAAGTGGCACCCGACGGGTTTCAAAAGTCTTTGAAAATGCTTTGACTCCTTCACCATGCATATACCCGCCCTTTTATGTAGCATCTACTTTAGCATCCTATATATTCCCACCGCATAACCCTCATAAGAAGGTAGGGTCATGCACAATGCAAGTATCAACGAGGAAGTACGGTGGCAAACCATCAAGTGGTTACCACCTCATCATGATTCCGCTGCAACAACAATATGGTGCTATATGACATGCATAAAAGGGTTTCATATACATGGTCAAAGGGCTGCTTGCCTGGTTCATCAGAGTCTTCAAGTCTTCGGTCCTTCTCCAAGTACTCCTACTTCACAACTAACGCCGGAAACAACACAATAAGCAACACAACAAGGCAAAAATAAAAGTGCTCTAAAATTGCAAGTTGGACTTTTCTAGGATACCTTTGGTCATATGAGGCATGACCAAAGTGGTTTCAATGGGTTTTGATCAATGGATATCTCTGAATATTTCAATATGATGGAATCAAGGGATTTGTGGATTTGCAAGAAGTGTACAGAAATATATTTTTGAAAAATGAGCAGAGATACCCATTTAACAAAGGATGATTTTAGAAGCATCTAGGATTTGGTTTCACTGGATTTGGAGTTCAAATGAATATTCTATGGATTTGCAAAGTTGACAAACATGAAGAAATGGCTCATTATTTTGTGGGGTACAGAAAGTATTAAGAAAAATGTTCATAAACTAAGTTATGAACTTAGAAGCATCTAGGAATTTTAATCATGGCATTTGGATCAAGTTTGAGCTCTCTGTGATTTTCTAAAGTTCATCACAGAAATAGAAAAATAGGATTTGATAAATATTTGTGAAGAAAATGTCTCTAGAAAAATGTGCATGTTGCACCACCAGGTAGATCATGATTTATAGAGTCACTGGAAATTTGAATCATCAAATTTGGAGTTAATTTGAATTATTTATGGATTTGACAAATTATGCAGAAAAGAAAAAGGAGAAGCTTTTTACCCAAACGGGCCAGATCTGGGCGGCGACAGCGCGCAATGAGCGGGATTTAATGGCGAGGTGCAACTGGGCCGGCCCAGCAGCTCGGCCGCGCGGCGACAGGGTGATGTCGAAGGCGGATTCGGCGAAGCCGTTTCCACTTAAATGGTGGGGGCCGCCCACCGTGTCGCTGACGAGCGGGGCCTGCTTGTCGGGTTCGTCCCGAACCTCCCGCTCGAACAGAGCAGAGGCAGGGGCGGTGTCGACGGCGGCTTGCCGGCGCTACAGGCCATCATTTCCGGTGAGCTGGCCACTGGTGTGCTCAGGGGACCCGGTCGAGTCCAACCGTGGGTGGCACGGTCACCCAGGGGCACCGGGTCGAGCAGGGCACTGGCCGCGGCGGACGAGGCGGACGGTGAGGTTGGGGCACGGTGCTGCGGCCGCGGAGAAGAAGAAATGGAGTCCGGGAGAGGGCCATGGGGAAGTGGGTGATGCTCTGGTGTAGGTATGAGGGGGGAGGAGCACCGGAGAGCTCGAATTTGAGCGGTGGCCGGTGGCAAGATTTCCGGCTATGGAGGTGAACGAGGGCACTAGGGGAGGAATGGGTTGGCCTGGGGAGCGTACGGGAGAGAGAGAGAGCCAAAGGAGTCGAGAGGGGGCTCGAGGTGGCCTTAAATGGCAAGGCCGTGGCTCTCCGTGGACGTGGCCTACGGGCACCCGCGGGAATGGCCGCAGTGGCCACGGGAGGAGGCCTTGGGGCTGTCTACGGCGTTCGTGGGAGTCGAGTAGGGTGCCAGGAAGAGAGAGAGGGAGCGGGGCGAGGCCCTGGTGCTCACGCGTGCGAGGCCAGGCATTGGCCGAGCCGGGCGGCTCTAGGCACGCACCACAGGAGGTGAGAGAGAGGGAGAGATGAGGGGGCCTGCACGGTGGCGTGTTGCGGACGTCGAGGCACCTCGACTGGCGCGAGGGGGAGGCTCGAGGTGGTCGGGGGACGTGGCGTCAATGGTCGGGAGCACACCGACGTGCTCCAGAGCTGCCTTTAGCCGGCATCCATGCTTTTCCAGCAAGACTCAAGGCCCACTTGTGTCTCAAGGATGAAGGAGGAATAAACAAGAGGGTGGAGGCTTTGGATGCTCTGGGACTTGCCAGAGAGAGAGAGAGATGAGAAAGGGAGGGAAAGTGGCTGTCCAGAGAAGAAAATGGGTCCCCGCCCCTTCATCATTGCCTCTCTGGCAGGGAAGCACACCAGAGGTAGAGGGGACTAGGAGGGCTGTGGTAAAAAGGAGAGCTCATGGAGATTAGTGGAAGTGGACAAAACATACATTTTTAATTTCTGCCAGAAGGTGTTTGATGGTGGTTTGGGCAGGAAGATGAACTCCACTTGACATGAGAATTAACAGGATCAAGTGTCGCACATAATTGAGGTTTACCACCAAGTTTGAGTCCATTTGAAGAAAGTTGACAATGTAGCTTTGGTAAACCCTAGAAATTAGCAGAAATGGCTTTACCAAGATTTAGTCATGCAAATCAATTCTCCTTGATGCACCACTTGGTGTAATGTCATCATTTGAGGTTCTGAACATGTCCACAAAAGTTGTGATCAAGAGGACACACTTGGCAATGTAGAGTTGTTCAAATTTGGTTCTGGACGAGAAGGGTGTTGGGGCACTTTGATCGAGTTAACTTGTTCTCCAACTTGTTCCATTTGGTCTAGATGAATGATTAGACCATTTGAGCATGTTCACAAGGTTTGAGAACATTTGGACATGTTTGATAGTGCAAAGTTGTTCAAACTTGAAAGAGGACAGAAGTGGTTTTGAGAGGGTTTCATGGGGTTATACTATTCTCCATGACATGTGACTTGGCAAGATCATCAAACATGTCATATGTGACATGCTAGAAGTTTCTTGGATATTTTGGGGAATATTTCCTTTGTAAATATTTCAAAAGCTTGAAATATCCAAAAAGGGTTTTTGAGGGATTTGACCAATATTTTGAAGATTACCATGTGTTGAAACTCATATATATGGACAATATATGTCCACTAAGTTTCCCTAAATTTTCACAAATATTTTTAAAGCATAAAAATGATTTTAACCTATTAAAGACCATTTTTGGCCTTAAGAAAAGCTTTTAAATAAAATAGTAAAATAACTTTTAAAATTATATTTTTGTGGTTTATGGATTCCTTTATCTAATAGGTCTCAAATATACTCTTTGAAATATTTTCACCCCAAATCAAGTACTTGCAAAGGCAAACCACAATTCAGGGGTTTTTGGAAAACTAAATTTAGAAAATTCATTTTGGCCAAAATATTTTTACAAGAAATTATTTTTATGTCCTACACACATGGCATGATCATTGGGCAGAAGTTTTGGATCAAGGAGAAGGAGTATAAGAGTTGGGGGATTTATTTGATTTTTAGAGCACTTGCAAACAGTAGACAAAATCAAATCAAGCAAAGACCAAAACACACAAAAGTTTTTGTCAAACCACAATTTATCATGATTTATCATCTTAAGTGTTGTGCCATGAAAATCAGGGTGTGACAGACCTACCCCCCTTACAAGAATCTCGTCCCCGAGATTCCCAAACTAGGCGCGTAAAGGGATACAAAAACTTTGATGTGGGGTGGTCTTCACGTCCTCATACTGTTCCTGCTTCCGAGCGGTGCTCCTTTGATCCTTGAAGAAGCTTGATGGTGTGGCTTCGTATATAATGTTCTACTTGGTCCAGGTTGCTAATGGGTAGCTCGTAGTAGGTTATATTGGGCTAGGGGTCGATGGCTCAGTGGTCATTGCCCTCTTAGAGATCGGGCAAGTTAGGAAGTTAGAAGCACTTCCGGGGCTGTGATGCATGGAAAGCGCAGTACATCGTAACTCTGTGGCAACTCCAGCTGGTAACTGTCTTCTCTTTGTCTCGTAGTGATCTCAGAGGGGGTTGTTATTTCTTGGAGTGATCTCGAAGAGGGCCGATGAATCTTGGTGTGGGTCTCCTTGTCATGGAAATGCTTGGTTCCTTAGAGAGGAGTGGCTTGCAGATACACATGGTCTTTGACGTGGGAGTATACTTCTTGAGGATGGTGGTTGGTGTAGTTCTTCCTCTTAGACATGACGGTCTTCAGATGTTCCTTGACCAGCTCAACGATTCTTCTTCCGTCTTCGGGTAGACGAGTATGTCATCAAAGAAAGATGACAACTAACTTGTCCAAGCACTCCATGAAGTCTATGGGTGCGAAGTGGGTTGAGGCATTGGTGATGGTCACGGTTGAGTATTGGCCAAGGTCTTATCGATCTAGAGCCAAAGCCCGAGGTCGATCCAGCCATGTTGTGGCTTGGTAGGGCGTAAGGGTTTCAAGGATTCTAGTGTGCGAAGTGAATGTTCATCATCCCATCCTTCAAAGACAGCTCCTGAGATGCCAATTGTTCTATCTAGTCCTCCAAACAGATCACCTTATACCTCCGAAAGTATCATCTCGCATAGGTCAACTCCAAAAGCCCATTAGCTACATAATTCATTAATTCTACAAATCCAATGTCTATGGTGTCCCACATGATCTTCTAATCTCCTACAATCACCAAATACTTGAAAGGGCTACCTTGCTATAGTCTGTCCACCAATTTTCATTATCATGGTCATGTAAACTCCAAGGTCAAGCATATATATAGATCCCTAAATAAACTCTGACAATTATTCCAATCTCCTAGTTATGGTCCACCGTGAAACATGGTATCATGATCAAGATCATCAGTCTAAATCCAATTTACTCCAAACCATGTAAAATTACTCTGCATCCATACTCCACTAGGGTAACCTATTTAATCCAAATCTCATGTCCAACGAGGAATCCTACATGTCTCCCTCAAGTTATTTACATAATATCAACTATATCCTATCAATATCATCTGATCAAGTCAAATCCTTGCACTTCCAGGAGTTTCAGCTTGCGATCATAATTGTCCTATAAATCCAATTTACTCAGGGATAATGGAAGCTATGCTAATCTATAATCATGATCCCACCAAGTTCATCTACCAACATGAAAGCCTCATGATCTACCAAAGTCTCAGTCGATTCCTCAGGGTCTCTGATATAAACTCATCAAGTCATTTGTCCTCCGTTCCTATATCCCCAAATTGGTCTCTCCTATGGCGTCATCAGTTTTGGTGTCATCTTAGGATGATAATGTCGGGACCCCGATCCTAAGTCACACCGATCTAGCATGTAACACATCATATCACTTTGCGGCCTCACGCACGGTATTCCCACGGGTGTCGCCTTACCATGGCCCGGGACCGTTTATGCCTTTTGGCTCACGATATGATAGTGTCGCTAGCATCCATATGACAGAGAACCCGGCCGACATGTCTAGTCGTGAACCCAAAGTGGCACTAACCTATGGGGACAGCATACATGAATCACATCGAGCATGTCGGTCATCAACGATGAATTCGGCTGTAGCACTGGCTAACAGGACTCCGGTATCCCGGCTGTAGCAGGCTAGGCAGACTCAATATCACCGTGTGACATTTCCCGGGACGTATATAGGAACGAAGTGAAACACATGCCGCCAGATCAAGTGTCCAAGCAGTAGTGCTGGGCTAGCAGGACTCGGTGAACCGGGTCAGTAGCGGACTACTATCACTCGTAAGCACGAGACTACATTTCCCCATAAGAGAGGCTACCAAGGATAAACAACTAGGTTGTCGGATCCCACACATAGCAATACAAGTTACACGACGATAACATGCAAGTATGTGCTGTACAACATGGCATCACAACATAACGCAAACTCATATAGATAAAGGCTCAAAGAGCCACATAGCAATAATACAAACAGGGTCACATGACCCATCATTCAGAGCATACAAGCAACAAGCGGAAGCATTACATGTCCGAGTACGCATAACTACAAAAGAAAAAGGCTGAGAAGCCTGACTATCCACAAGACCCTCCTAAGGGTACAAGATCGCAGCTGAGGTAACAAGCTACTCGTCAAGTCCAAGCGGAACTACTAGTGAGACAGATGTCTCATCTGCAAAACATAAATAAAGCAAACGTGAGTACAAAGGTACTCAAAGAAGACTTACATCAGATCCTAACATACATGCATTTGTATCAAGAGTGTAATGTGGGGTTTAGTTGCAGCAAGCCAGCTTTGACTCGTGGCTATCCCGTTTCACGCCTACCGTAACTTCTTGAGGTGATATGGCGCACACGCAGTCCACTAGTAACCACATCAATACACTACTATGGATTCATCCCCGCTCCATACGAGATGGCCATCCATAGCACTCACACTTGTCTTGAGCATTTTATAGTATCCACTTCAAGTTGTCTATGTACCACGAAGCATCCAAGAAGTCCATAACCGAGGACACGGCTATTCAATAGATCATGTTAACCCCGCAGGGTGTACTTCTTCACACACGCCTCGCCACTTACCGCCATATACACGCCATGTATCTCGACAACCTTCAAGCGGAAGCTCGGCGAGGGTGTCGGCCACGACCGACTAACCACACAAGACTCTAATCCAGGTTTATCGCCTATTCGGTTCCATCCGCAAGGAGATCCGCCGGGTGTCGCCACGGCCCCAAACGATGTGTGCAGAGTTCCCAAGCCCACCTCACGGATGGATCTACGCTTGGTACACCGTGCCACTTGTGCCTAGTCTGTCCTAAGCCCACCAAGCGGGTGCCACTTGGTAGACTACTAACACTACCTACAAACACCGAAACTAGTTGCACTCGGACAGAGATCAAGTTGGTTAATAAGTCGAGAGGGGTCGAGCATCGGAACCCAATGTGTGGTAGTATCGAGTCATTGGACAACATACATAGAACTCAAGGTTTAAGGACGGTTCCAAGAGACAACCCACCATGTACTCCTACATGGCCTCTCACCGCTACCTTTACCAAATCGTGTTCACACATTTCACTCTCAAAGATCGTAACATATCGTAACACTCCAATTCATTCCCAATGAATCAGACCGACACAACTCTAAGCAATAGCAGGCATAGCATGGTAGGAACACAACATGGCTCAATCAACTCCTACACATGCTAGTGGGTTTCAACTATTTATCGTGGCAACGACAGTCATGCAGAGGAATGGGTTCAACTATCGCAGCACAAAGTAGCGTATGAATCGTTGTTGTCCTAATGCAATAACCGAGAGCACGAGCGAGAGAGTAGGATTGTATCGAAATGAACAAGGGGTTTGCTTGCCCGGTAAATCAACAAGGAGGCACCGCTCACGCATGTGTACTGAACGCCTCCTGAGCAGGACCTATCGAGAAGGAACGGTGCCGGCAATCAATACACAATCATATGCAACAATATGATGCATGAACATGGCATGTAGATGTGATGCTGTTTGAGCTAATGCAACTGGTATTCAATTTGAATGAAGTCCATTTGAACCAAAGGGTCAAATGCAACTCCAAAATAAGCTCTTATAAATGCCATTCATAAGTTTTCACCTATACAGCAAGTATAAGTTGTTTTGTCATGCATGAAAATAGTACAGATGTATAGATTGAATTTTTCTAATAATTTTTCATATATAAATTATTTCCATCCGAGCTACGGTTGAATTTATATGAATTTTTGAAGTTTTGAATATATTCTGGAATTTCCTGATTTATTTTAAATCCAGAAAATGGATAACTGCGTCAGCCTGATGTCAACGTGACGTCAGCAAGTCAACTGCGACTGGTTGGGGTCGAACCTGACGTGTGGGGTCCACATGTCAGTGTCATAGTTAGTTAACAGAGTTAATTAGTTGCTAATCTAATCCTAAACTAAAAACTAATAGGGCTGAGCCCACCTGTCAGTGACACAGGGGGGGTGGTTAGCAGGGGTTGACCCGGTCAATCCCGCCGGTGTTGAGCCGCCGGCGAGGCCGAACGCGGCGGAGGCTCGGGATTGTCGCTCCGGCGACCATCCGGACGGCGGAGACCATCTCCGAGGAGCTGGTGCTCGCGCGCACCCAGTGGGGCAGGTGGGAGGAGCCGGGGAGCCCGGGGCTCGCCGGAGCGGAGCTCGCGGCGGCGGCCGGAGCTCGGGCTCGAGCGGGCGTGCAGCTACAGGGCGCGGGGAGGCAGGGGAGAAGGGGGAATGGATGCAGCGTCTCACGGCGGACCCGATGGCGTCGACGGCGAGCTCGGGGGAGCGCTGTGGTCGACGGGGCGGCGATGGCGATCTGCGGCGGCCGGAGGTGATGAAGGCGACGGCGACGACGATGGAGGCCGTCCGGGGGTGCGTGGCTCGACGAGGAGGTAGAGGGGGTCACGGCGGAGCTGGGGAGCGTGTCAGGGAGGTGTGGCAATGGCCGAGGCCACGGTGCCTGTGGACGGCGGCGACGGCGATTTCGGCCGCGAGAGAGGGAGCGAGGGGGAGGAGGGGAGAGCGAGAGAGAGAGGAGAGCAGTCGGGGCGGCGCGTGGCGACGCCCGGGTCATCCAGCGCGACGAGGGGGAGGACACGCAGGCAGGGGGAGGAGGTGGCGCGGCGCGGCGGTGCGCGCGTCGGGCACACGCCCGTCCTCCTATTGGGGAGGAAGACGACAGAGGAGGGGCCCAGATGGGCTGGGCTGGCCAGCTGGGCTGGCCAGGCCGCACAGGAGCTGGGCCGCAGGGGAGGTAAGCCGAGGTAAGCTCCCCATTTTCCTATTTATTTCCTTTTCTATTATTCTGACATTTGTTTGGTTTAATAAAAATACCAAACCATTTTACTAACTTATGCTAATTTTTATAGGAGCTAGTTATATTATTCCAGAGCTCCTTAATAAATGGCATAATTTTTGGACAATATTATATATATATATAACAATATTTATCCAACGCAAATAATTACTGCATTAATTCCAAATGCCCAAAATAAATACTTATGGACTCCTAAAAATATTGGTTTGATTTTTATCTCTGTCCAATATTTTCAGAGAGCAACATGAGCATTTTCTTGGACCTTTTTGGATCAATATTTATTTGATCAATTTCCAAAAAGATTCAGAGGGTTTCACAAATCCCCATTTCAAAATTAAATGGAATTTAAACATGATGCACAAATGACTAGCTAGTCTAGGTCATACCGCACTAGAGATGTGACAACTCGCCTCACTTGAAAGAATCTCGCCCCAGATTCTGTGGGTCGATGGAAAGAAAGCGGGTACTCCAAATGAAGACGATCTTCTCGCCCCAAGTAGCTTCTCTCTGGAATGATGAGACCATCGAACCTTGAGAAACTTGATGTTCGACGCCGGGTAACACACTCGCTTGATGAAGAATGCGAACCGGTACTCGGTATGTTAGGTTATCTTGGAGATCAAGCGTTTCGTGGTCCACTCCACGGATGGGATCCGAGAAGCAACGCCTGAGTTGAGAGATGTGGAAGACATCATGAACTCGAGAAAGATGTGGGGGTAGTTCCAACTGGTAGGCAACCTCTCCTCGTTTAGCGAGAATGCGAAAGGGACCAATGTAACGAGGAGCCAACTTGCCCTTGATACCGAATCGATGGGTACCCTTTAGAGGAGTAACCCGAAGGTAAGCCTTGTCGCCAACTTCATAGGCCATTTCCTTATGATGACGGTCATACTGGCTCTTTTGACGAGATTGGGCTGTTTTCAAATTCTCACGAATGATGCGAACTTGCTCTTCTGCCTCCTGGATCATATCTGGTCCAAAGAATTGTCTTTCACCGGTTTCTTACCAGTTCAAAGGTGTTCGACATCTTCGTCCATAGAGAATCTCAAAAGGAGCTTTCTTGAGACTGGATTGATAGCTGTTGTTATAAACAAACTCGGCGAAAGGAAGACATTCCTCCCAATCCATACCGAATGAGATAACGCAAGCTCTAAGCATGTCTTCGAGAATTTGGTTGACCCTTTCCACCTGACCACTCGACTGAGGGTGGAAAGCGGTACTGAAGGAAAGATGGGTCCCCATGGCAGTTTGGAAACTCTCCCAGAAATGAGAAGTGAAAAGACTGCCACGGTCTGAATTGATCTCTAGTGGAACACCATGGAGTGACACTATTCGAGAAATGTATAAGTCAGCGAGCTGACTAGCAGTGATACTCTCTCGAACAGGTAGGAAGTGAGCCACCTTGGACAGACGATCAATGACTACGAAGATAGCATTATTCCCTTTCTTGGTCCCGGGAAAACCGTGATGAAGTCCATACCAACTTTATCCCATTTCCACTCGTGAATAGCTAAAGGTGAAGGGTGCCAAGAGGCCTTTGATGCTCGCTTAACGCGACGACAAACTTCACAGTTAGCAATGAACTCAGCAATTTCTCTCTTCATCCTAGTCCACCAGAACCTCTGACGAAGGTCCTGATACATCTTAGTACTACTGGGATGAATCGTGAGAGGAGATTCATGCGCCTCCTTAAGAATCAAATGTCGAATATGTTGCTTCTTGGGGACCACCAGACGGTTCCCAAAGAAAACGACACCTCGATTATCTATAGAGAAACTACCAGCAATACCATTGGCAATGTTTCTCTTGATCCGGGTAATCCCCGTATCATGCTTCTGGGCTTCTATGATATGATCCACAAGAGTAGGTTTCGCCACCAAGGTAGAAAGGAATCCGTGAGGAGCAATGTGAAGGTTAAGCTTACAGAATTCCTCATGGAGAAGTGGTTGGCCCTGCTGCAACATGAGATTGTTGCAATAGGATTTACGACTTAGAGCATCAGCCATGACATTGGCTTTGCCTGGGGTGTAGGTAATCCCTAGATCATAATCTGAGATCAACTCCAACCATCGTCTTTGCCTAAGATTCAAATCTGGTTGGGTGAAGATATACTTGAGGCTCTAGTGATCGGTGTAGATCTCGCAACGTTTACCAAGAAGGTAATGTCGCCAGGTCTTGAGTGCATAGACTACGGCTACAAGCTCTAGATCATGTGTAGGATAATTCTCCTCATGTGGATGCAACTGTCGAGATGCATAGGCAATCACATGACGATCCTGCATGAGAATGCAACCTAGTCCCCTGCTGTGTGAGGCGCCGCAGAGATAACAAAGTCTTTAGTGAAACCGTGGCACAAGTATGGGAGCAGAAGTCGCGCCTTTTCAGTTCCTGAAAACTGTACTCACACTATGGGGACCACTCAAACTTTTTATCCTTCTTGAGAAGTTCCGTGAGGGGTTTGGCTACTTTGGAGAAGTTTTCAACAAAGCGGCGACAATAGCTGGCTAGACCAAGGAAACTCCTAACTTGTTTAACGGTTTCAGGTGGAGTCCAATTGAGAACGGCCTTAACTCTCTCGGGATTGACAGCAATGCCCTTACCAGAGATTACGTGGCCTAGGTAGGTCACTTCTGGCAACCAAAATTCACACTTGGAGAACTTGGCATAAAGGCGGTGCTCTCTGAGTTTTTCTAACACAAGTCTAAGATGTTCGGCATGCTCTTCCTCATTCTTCGAGTAAATAAGAATATCATCGAGGTAAGCCACGACGAACTTGTCTAGGTACTCCATGAAGATCGAGTTCATCAAGCAGGAGAATGTAGCTGGAGCATTGGTTAGACCAAAGGACATGACGGTGTACTCGTACTGGCCATAACGAGTGACAAAGGCCGTCTTGGGGATGTCCCCGTTTCTGATCTTGATTTGGTGGTAGCCTAACCTCAAATCCATTTTGGAAAAGACCGAGGATCCAGCGAGCTGATCATACAAGTCGTTGATCCTGGGGAGCGGATACTTGTTCTTTATCGTGACCAAATTAATGGGACGATAATCTACAACCATCCGGTCCGTACCATCCTTCTTCTTGACAAAGAGGACGGGGCAACCCCAAGTAGAAGAACTAGGACGGATGAAACCCTTTTGCAAGGACTCATCAAGTTGTTTCTTAAGCTCGGCTAGTTCTAAGGGTGCCATCTTGTAAGGTCTCCTAGAGATTGGAGCGGTTCACGGATAAGATCTATGATTTAACTCTACATCTCTCGCTGTGGAATACCCGGCAGTTCCTCCGAAAGACATCCGGAAAATCACGGACTATCGGGATATCTTCAAGGTCCGGAAGAGGGCTGGCATTAAGAGAATAGAGTTGTCGCTTTGCAACCCTAGTGGAGACAAAGACTATCTTGCCGATGGGTGTGTAAGCTGAATGCATCTAGTGAAACAATCAATCTTGGCATGATGAGCTGTCATCCAGTCCATACCCAAGATGATGTTAATATCTCAAGACTTGAGGGCTATAAGTGAGGCAAGGAATACAAGTCTGTCAACAAGGATTTCGTTACCATGGCTTACACAAGAAGTTTGCCATTTGGATCCAGGAGTTTGAATGAGTAGCGGGGAGGGCATATCACAAAATGACATGTCGTGCAAGCGGGCATAGCTTCAGAAATGAAGGAATGAGATGCTCCAATATCGAATAGAACCGAAGCTGGATGACAGTTGACAAGGAGTGTACCAAGAACAACATCTGGATCATCATGAGCGTCTTTTGCTGAGACGTGATGCACACGTCCATGTTCAGTGGGATTGTCACTGATCATCTTGTGCGATGCCTTACTACCACGGCCAACAGACTTCTCGGGCTGGGGTGGGGCAACTCTGGTCTGAGTACAAATACGGGCAATGTGGCCTGGCTCTCCACACTTGTAACAGATCTTGGAGGTAGGACATGGACCCGTAATGGCAGGTGGTCCACCAATAGGCCTGGGTGGTGCATACTGCTGAACTGGATGAGGTGCCACATAAGATGGCCTTGGTGTATATTCAGGAGGAAGAGCGGAGTTCGGAATCCAAATCCGGCGCTTCTGAGAACTAGAACCGGAAGAAGAACCCAAATCACGGGTGTGCTTACGAGACTCCTCGTAAGTGAGCTGAGTTGTCTCTGCGTTAATGGCCTTGTTCACAAGAGCTTGGAATGTATCACAATGATGCAGGTGGAGATCACGACGCAACTTGGGGTTGAGACCCTTCCGGAACCTAGCCTGCTTCTTAGCGTCCGTGGACACCTCTTCTGTGGCATAACGGGCGAGGTTCTCGAACTCTCTACTGTAAGCATCAACAGCCATCTTACCCTGGATGAAACTACAGAACTCTTCTCTCTTGCGATCGATGAGGGCTTCAGGAATGTGATGCTCACGAAAAGCCTCAATGAAATCTCTCCAGGTAGGAATCCGGCCAGCTGGAAGCATAGCCTCATAGTTCTGCCACCAAAGACTAGCATGACCTTCCGGTGGTATGCAGATAGGTGACCTTGTCACTTTCAGCTACGTCGCAGAACGGAGCTTGCGTGTGATACTACGGAGCTACCATCCGCATCGAGTGGCTCGGTGGAATGATGAAAGGTAGGTGGGTGCAAGCGAATGAAGTCATGAATGGTTGCGCCCTTTGAACTGATGTGCGGTGTTCTCCTCGATATGTGCCAACAAGCGTTAGACTCACGCTTGTTCCTCTCCATCTCTAACATGAACTCGCCAATGAAGGCTGGTCGGGAGGATCCTCATCCCTACCATCTCCGGGTTCGCTACAAGCAATGTAACTTCGCTTAACTGGTGACATCCTGAGAAATGAAACCAAGGACGGAATCAACATCAGCTATATGCTATAGATTGTAGGATAAGGAAATTAGTATCTCTCGGACTCCTGGGCAAATCCGCAAGATAACGGCAAAGAAATGCTCAGAATGAGACATCCTGCTAAAATGGGGTAGTAACATACTCAACATCACCACTCAAGGTTCTGAGATATTACTAGACAGGCTACACCGGAGGTACTCGAACTGGGATACGACTCTGATCAACCAATCCTAAGAGACTACGGAGTAGTAACACGTGATCCTGATAGACAGAAGAGAAAGCCTAGTTCCTTAACCCTCAGAGGGAAAGATAGGACGACTCAGATCGAGAGGCCATGAGATAAAGGAGTAAAAAGAGCCTTACGCTCCTTCCACAATCAATTCCTTACATAACTAAAGAATTTCTAGACTCAACTTCACCAGGTTGGCTTGGCAATCCTCAGCAACAGAGCTCGATACCAAAGCTGTCGGGACCCGATCCTAAGTCACACCGATCTAGCATGTAACACATCATATCACTTTGCAGCCTCACGCACGGTATTCCCACGGTGTCGCCTTACCATGGCCCGGACCGTTTATGCCTTTTGGCTCACGATATGATAGTGTCGCTAGCATCCATATGACAGAGAACCCGGCCGACATGTCTAGTCGTGAACCCAAAGTGGCACTAACCTATGGGGACAGCATACATGAATCACATCGAGCATGTCGGTCATCAACGATGAATTCGGGCTGTAGCACTGGGCTAACAGGACTCCGGTATCTGTGGCTGTAGCAGGCTAGGCAGGACTCGAATATCACCGCGTGACATTTCCCGAAGGATGTACATAGGAACGGTGAAACACATGCCGCCATCAAGTGTCCAAGCAGAGTGCTGGGCTAGCGAGGACTCCGTGAACCGGCAGAAGCGGACTACTATCGCCGTAAGCACGAGACTACATTTCCCCATAAGAGAGGCTACCAAGGATAAACAACTAGGTTGTCAGATCCCACACATAGCAATACAAGTTACACGTACGCATAACATGCAAGTATGTGCTGTACAACATGGCATCACAACATAACGCAAACTCATATAGATAAAGGCTCAGAAGAGCCACATAGCAATAAATACAAACAGGGGTCACATGACCCATCATTTAGAGCATACAAGCAAGAAGCGGAAGCATTACATGTCTGAGTACAGACAACTACAAAAGAAAAAGGCTGAGAAGCCTGACTATCCACAAGACCCTCCCAAGGGTACAAGATCGCAGCTGAGGTAACAAGCTACTCGTCGAAGTCCAAGCGGAACTACTAGTGAGACAGATGTCTCATCTGCAAAACATAAATAAAGCAAACGTGAGTACAAAGGTACTCAGCAAGACTTACATCAGATCCTAACATACATGCATTTGTATCAAGAGGGTAATGTGGGGTTTAGTTGCAGCAAGCCAGCTTTGACTCTGTGGCTATCCTGTTCTACGTCTACCAGAACTTCTTGAGGTGATATGGCGCACACGAGTCCACTAGTCACCACATCAATACACTACTATGGATTCATCCCCGTCTCCATACGAGATGGCCATCCATAGCACTCACACTTGTCTTGAGCATTTTATAGTATCCACTTCAAGTTGTCTATGTACCACGTAAGCATCCAAGAAGTCCATAACCGAGGACACGGCTATTCGAATAGATCATGTTAACCCTGCAGGGGTGTACTTCTTCACACACGCTCTCGCCACTTACCACCATATACACGTCATGTATCTCGGCAACCTTCAAGCGGAAGCCTGGCGAGGGTGTCGGCCACGACCTGACTAACCACACAAGACTCTAATCCAGGTCTATTGCCTATTCGGGTTCCATCCGCAAGGAGATCCGGCCGGGGTGTGCAGGGTTCCCAAGCCCACCTCGCCGGATGGATCTACGCTTGGTACACCGTGCCACTTGTGCCTAGTCTGTCCCAAGCCCACCTGGCCGGGTGCCACTTGCTAGACTACTAACACTACCTACAAACACCAGAAACTAGTTGCGACTCCTGGACAGAGATCAAGTTGGTTAATAAGTCGAGAGGGGTCGAGTTACCGGAACCCAATGTGTGGTAGTATCGAGTCATTGGACAACATACATAGAACTCAGTGCTTACGGACGGTTCCAGTGAGACAACCCACCATGTACTCCTACATGGCCTCTCACCGCTACCTTTACCAAATCGTGTTCACACATTTCACTCTCAGCATCAGAACATATCGTAACACTCCAATTCATTCCCAATGAATCAGACCTGACACAACTCTAAGCAATAGCAGGCATAGCATGGTAGGAACACAACATGGCTCAATCAACTCCTACACATGCTAGTGGGTTTCAACTATTTACTGTGGCAATGACAGGTCATGCAGAGGAATGGGTTCAACTACCGCAGCACAAAGTAGCAGATGAATCGTTGTTGTCCTAATGCAATAACTGAGAGCAGGAGCGAGAGAGTAGGATTGTATCGGAATGAACAAGGGGGTTTGCTTGCCTGGTAAATCAACAAGGGAGGCACTGCTTCATAGACAGGTACTATGGAACGCCTCCTGAGGTGACCTATCGAGAAGGAACGGTGCCGCAATCAATACACAATCATATGCAACAATATGATGCATGAACATGGCATGTAGATGTGATGCTGTTTGAGCTAATGCAACTGGTACTCAATTTGAATGAAGTCCATTTGAACCAAAGGTTCAAATGCAACTCCAAAATAAGCTCTTATAAATGCCATTCATAAGTTTTCACCTATACAGCAAGTATAAGTTGTTTTGTAATGCATGAAAATAGTATAGATGGATAGATTGAATTTTTTTGATAATTTTTCATATATAAATTATTTCAATCCGAGCTACGGTTGAATTTGTATGAATTTTTGAAGTTTTGAATATATTCTGGAATTTCCTGATTTATTTTAAATCCAGCAAATGGATAACTGCGTCAGCCTGATGTCAACGTGATGTCAGCAAGTCAACTGCGACTGGCTGGGGTCAAACCTGACGTGTGGGGTCCACACGTCAGTGTCATAGTTAGTTAACAGAGTTAATTAGTTGCTAATCTAATCCTAAACTAAAAACTAACAGGGCCGAGCCCACCTGTCAGTGACACAGGGGGGTGGTTAGCGGGGGTTGACCCGGTCAATCCCGCGGGCGTTGAGCCGCCGGCGAGGCCGAACGCGGCGGAGGCTCGGGATTGTCGCTCCGGCGACCATCCGGACGGCGGAGACCATCTCCGAGGAGCTGGTGCTCGCGCGCACCCAGTGGGGCAGGGGGGAGGAGCCGGGGAGCCCGGGGCTCACGGGAGCGGAGCTCGCGGCGGCGGCCGGAGCTCGGGCTCGAGCGGGCGTTCGGCTATAGGGCGCGGGGAGGCAGGGGAGAAGGGGGAATGGATGCAGCGGCTCATGGCGGACCCGATGGCGTCGACGGCGAGCTCGGGGGAGCGCTGTGGTCGACGGGGCGGCGATGGCGATCTGCGGCGGCCGGAGGTGATGAAGGCGACGGCGACGACGATGGAGGCCGTCCGGGGGTGCGTGGCTCGACGAGGAGGTAGAGGGGTCGCGCGGAGCCGGGAGCGGTCGTCGAGGTGTGGCAATGGCCGAGGCCACGGTGGCTGTGGACGGCGGCGACGGCGATTTCGGCCGCGAGAGAGGGAGCGAGGGGGAGGAGGGGAGAGCGAGAGAGAGAGGAGAGTGGTCGGGGCGGCGCGTGGCGACGCCCGGGTCATCCAGCACGACGAAGGGGGAGGACACGCAGGCAAGGGGGAGGAGGTGGCGCGGCCAAGGCGGTCTGCTGCGTGGGCACGCGCCTGCCCTCCTATCGGGAGGAAGACGACAGAGGAGGGGCCCAGATGGGCTGGGCTGGCCAGGGGCGGCCAGCCAAGACAGAGCTGGGCGGGGGAGGTAAGCCTGTAAGCTCCCTTTTCCTATTTATTTCTTTTCTATTATTCGACATTTGTTTGGTTTAATAAAATACTAAACCATTTTACTAACTTATGCCAATTTTATAGGAGCTAGTTATATTATTCCGAGCTCCTTAATAAATGGCATAATTTTTGGACAATATTATATATATATAACAATATTTATCCAACGCAAATAATTACTGCATTAATTCCAAATGCCCAAAATAAATACTTATGGACTCCTAAAAATATTGGTTTGATTTTTATCTCTGTCCAATATTTTCAGAGAGCAACATGAGCATTTTCTTGGACCTTTTTGGAGCAATTTTTATTTGATCAATTTCCAAAAAGATTCAGAGGGTTTCACAAATCCCCATTTCAAAATTAAATGGAATTTAAACATGATGCACAAATGACTAGCTAGTCTAGGTCATACCAGACTAGGGATGTGACAGATAATGTGCTCGTTCGCTATTTCCACTAGTTCCATAATGAACCCAGTGCTATGCGAGGTTACAGAGGCTTAACTGGTCCACTTGTAATTCCGTGGGTTAAGCACTTGGTTAAGGATTCGAGCTGGGGTATCTCGTGAAGTCTCGAAGGGTATCGTGATGGGTTTACAGTCTTGAGAGGTAAACATAACTCTACGGGGTTGCACTTGGTCGAGGAGGTTGTAGCAAAAGTCTTCAGCGCTGGTTGGTTGCCAAAGTAGAATCCTTGGTGTATCTTGTCTTGCTAGCCTTCAGTTGAGGAGAGAAATGAGAGGGAGAGGTAGCATAAAGGAGGGGAATGCCTAAAGGGGGTTCTATAGGGCAAGTGCAAACAAACAAGTGCCGAAAGGCCAAACAAAAGAAGGAAGGTAAGGAAGGTGATGTAGTCACGTACTTGTTGCCTAGGGCAAAAGTTGCGACTGATATCAAAACATAAACAATTAAAAGAAAGCAACACACAATCATGGTTCTATTCGAACCATCATACGGACTTGACTGCGCATAGGGGGTACACGAATCATCCTACCCTAGGGGTTCTCGGACTCAGTAGTCGTGCCTTGTGCCTCATGCAGTCTCCTGAGTTTTCCTCAGGTGTTGCTACGTATATTGTAGTTGTTTGATGAAACAATCTGGGTTGAGCGTGAAGACTCCTCAACGACTTCTCGCCTTTTGAAGTGATGGGGTGAAGGTGGCTCATCGTAACTGGCATTGACTTGGTCTTCTATTTTCTTCTTAATCACAACGATCCCTTTTTGTCTTCTAAGCCGTCGATGGTACCAGGTAGGCAATCCTTTATGCAATAACATTATCAAGGCATAATAGTGGTCAAACCCATCGGACACATTGTTGACAATATCGTCACCGAGAGCGGGCGATGAAGAGAACCGTTTTCCTGCTCACTATAGTTAGGCGGACCAAATGGCTAGGTTCTCATCCACCGGTGGTTGCCGATACAACAACAGTAGTGACAGGGTTACCCTATTAGCGATGTATATCATGATCTTGCATATTCTATGCCCTAATCATCATAGGCTAAGGTTGCATCATCTTGGGGCAGTGTCAAGGGTGTCACCATCTCCTGGGTCTGCATGTCCTCATTCCTCGAGGATGTATCTTCTGTTGGTGTCGTCTTGTTGTGGTGTCGCCAATCTTGTGTTCAGGAGATGTGGGTGAATGTCTAGCAAGGCATCTTCCTTCTAGATCATCCACGAGGATTACAAAGAATCCAATGGTCAGGGGCATAAGGGTTCTAGCGACCAAAGGTTTTGAAGGGGAAGAGATCAATAAGGAAAGTATACCTTAGTTTTCGGAAATCTGAGAAGGGAAGAGAAGTATAGATAGTTTTCAAAACTAGTAATAGTTTTGGAAATAGTTATAACTAACGACCATGCTGATAAGGCTTCCTACAGTCAGGATGGCTCTGATACCAGCTCTGTGGGGACCCCGACTCATAAGTCGTGATCACCGGATGCACGTGTATAGTGATTGTCGGGGGTTGGGTGCGACATATGCCAAAGGATGGCTTATCATGGAGGGGGCGAGTAGAACGTCGCTGGTGCCTGGAAACGGGATGAGGCGAAGACATGCACGCCGGCGAATCTTACCCAACTTGAGGGCTCTCCGAGGAGATAACACCCCTACTGCTGCTCTACGGGGTCTCCGCATGATCACTATGGCAAAGTGGGTACAAGATGCTCCTTGAGCTGTTCGGGGTGAGGAAGGAGAAGGGCACGGCTTGCTCTTCTCTCCCTCTATGTGTGTGTCTAAAACTACAAGCTTCCAACCCTTTGCATGGGTGCCCCCGGGGGTTTATATAGGCCTACCCCCCGGGGGTACAACGGTAATCCGCCGGGTGTGGGTCCAAGCCGCGAGCCTCTAAGTCGCCGTCTTCTCTGCCGACTCACAGGGCCCGCCGACTAGTGGGCCTGCTGGCGCCCAAAGATGGGGTTGACAGCCTTTGTTCCGCCATGGGCGGGTCTTGCCGCTGCAGACATCGTAGCCGTGCTTCGATGACGCTGGCTTGATCATGGGGTTATGGCAGCAGTGCCGCCGCTTGGCGATCACTGTTGCCATTCCCCGTCTTGTCAGGTTAATGGCGTGCGGATCCCGTGGGAGGAGCCGGCCGACTCCCGGAGGCCGACTCCATCGGGTCCGTTCTTGGGGTGCTCTCGCCGTCTTCGGTACTCCCGCCGACAGGCGGGTCCTGCCGTCTTTGGGTCGTAAAGACAGGCCATCCTGGGTACAGGAATCTGCCCACGATGCTGATGTCAGGGCCGGTATGGCAACAGTGCTGCGCCGGACGGGGATCTCTGTCGGTACGGCGCTATGCAGCCATACCTGCCCTTTATGGCTGGGCGAGGATGGGCTGCGAGGCGGCTTTACCCCATAGTCGCCCTGGCGTGAGGTGGTGAAGGTCGCGGGCCGACTCCTCGTAGCCGGCCTTGCTGGAGGTCGCTGGCTTGGAGTCGACTTGTCCTGAAGGCGGCCTCTAGGACTCGGCCCAGAGGGGTAGTCGGCGACTTTGTTGCCGACTATCTGAAGGCGGCTCTTTGTCTTGGGGTCTTGAGGGGCGCAGTCTGCCCCGATGTTTTGAAAGGTTCAGGGGCTCGGGTCTGCACTGTAGTCCATTATCAAACAGTAGTCCCCAAGCCGGGAGGCGCCGAGGGCAGCCCGTCGAGGAGCCTCGACAGCTTCATCCCTTTGATGGAAGAATCTGGCCTCGGCCCGCCGTCTCCATCTGGAGTCGGCTTTGCAGGAGGCCGTCTTGCTCTTCAAAGGTTCCTAAGGTCGCAGCGGGATCCGGGCGGCGTGCCTGATAAGCTTCCCGGCAGCCGCCCATCATGGGCCCGCCACGCAACGCCACGCAGCGGGGCCAGTCTGCTAGCCCACGCGCGTGACAAGACAGGCCCGTCAGGCGGGGCCCGCCACTACCATGCCCCGGCGCGCAGCGGATCTGCTGCGGTCGTGCGGGCGGTTGATTTCCCCGCCGTTATCGCGCGCGATAACGCCGTGGAAAATCGTGGGGCGTGAGGACGTGGGTGCAGTTAATCCCATGCCCGCCCCCTCGGCTTCGCAGCCTAGGTGCCTATAAGTAGGCGGGGGGAGGGAGGGGGCGGCGACGCACGCGCACTCTCTCATCCCCGCTCCCTGCCTCGTCTTCTTCCTCGCTCCATCGCGCCGAGCCTCGTTCCTTCCTCGCCGCGGAGATGAGCTCCTCATCAGCCGCCGCGCCTCCCACCGCGCGCTCCGGTGTGTGGGACGGCTCCATCATCGACGACGACGTAATCGAGTTCCTTCGTCAGACGCGCCGCATCCCCGGCAGCCACCTAGTGCGAGCCCGTGCCCCGCCGGAGGGCGAAATCACGCCGGCGCCGAAGGAGGGCGAGCGGGTGATCTTCCGCTCGCACCTCACGCGCGGGCTGGGGCTGCCGGCGAGCGGCTTCTTCCACGCGTTCTTGGAGTTCTTCGGGCTCCAGCCGCACCACCTCACCCCCAACACGGTGGTGCTGCTGGCCGCCTTCGCATCCTTATGCGAAGGTTTCCTCGGAGTTCTCCCCACCATCGAGCTGTGGGGAGAGTTCTTTCAAGCGAAGCTCGGGACCCACATTGCTCGCGTGCCGGCTCTGTGCGGCACGTTCATCGCCAAGAGGAAGCCGGTGCCCGAGAATCCTTTCCCCGCCATCCCCCTCATCAAGTCGGTGAAGATGTGGCAGCGCTCGTATTTCTACGTCAAGAACGTCGCCCCCGACGGCGACTGGGTCAACTTGCCGCCCTCGTGGGCGGCGAATCGCAGCCGACCCACCAGCTGATCCCACAGGCCCGGACGCTGACTCCGCGAGTAACGCCTCCGTCGCGTGGCTCCAGAATGATACAATCGGAAGGCCCGACCGGGCAGACTTGTTGGCCGCCTTCGTGGCGCGCCGAAGTTCTCCCTCTTGAGGCCGCCCTCATCGATCTGCCAGATGAGCGGCCGCCGACCCCAGCCGCTGTGTTCCAAGGACATGCCCCACGGAGGTGGTGGACACGTGAACTTCTTGGCGAATCCGACCTCACGGAGGAATGGCGTTTGGCAAGGAGCCATACTCGCCGCCAATCCCCCGCCGATGGTAAGTCATCTCTTGCTTCTCTGTTTCCTTCCTTAGCCGGATCCGGCTCTTACTTTCCTTGGTCCTTTCTGACTCAGAATCCTCTCATGCCGCCCTCGACCGGCGCCGCGGGGCCGGCTCGCGACTTCGTCCGCGACCAGGCAGAGAGTGACACCGACGACCCCGACTTGGGCGTGGCGGCGATGGAGGCCGACGCCAAGGAGGTGGAGGGGCCGACGACCTCGAGCCCTCGGCCACTTTTGCAGACCGGCCGATGATGAAGTCGCCTCACGCCAGCCAGAGAGCCGCCATCCAGGTATGCCTCCTCCGCCGCTTTGGGGGCCGAGGCGGCGCCAAGAAGCGCCGGGCCGGGCCGAGTCAGCCAGCGGCCAGGCAAGAGAATCATGGGGCGGCCCGCGACTCAGCCAAGAAGCGATCGCGAGGCTAATCGCCCGCAAGGAGGTGAAGAAGCCACCGCTGGTCTCCGCGTCAGTATCTTTTTATTCTGTCTTGTTTTCTTTTGGCCTGTCTTGCCCAAGTCTTCTCATGTCCCTTTTTTTTCTCATCAGGGCTCCCCTCACTTTGGAGAGGGTCGCCGCCGCCTCCATTATGGGGTCGGTGGAGACGTCCGCCAGCAGTCGGCAGGTTGACCCTGCGGCCGACCTCCGGGAGGCAGCAGAGCGGAATGCGCAGGAGAAGCGCGACGAGGAGGCGGCCGCCCGTCAAGAGAAGGCGGCGGCCGAGAAGGCGGTCGAAGCCGCAGCAGCAACGGGAAGGCAAGCCGAGGAAGCCGTGCGCCTTCAATCGGCGCTGCTTGTCACTCCGCTGAGCTCCGCGCCACCACCGTCGGAGTTCACGGGGCAGTCGGAGGGATTTGGTGGTGAGTTCCCCGTCGCAGGGAGGGAAGGCGGCGAGGTCTCCTCGCCGGGCACGGCCGCGCCACCTTCGCCAGCCCCGCCGCAGTCTGAGGTCGCGCGAGGCAAACAGCCAGCAGATCCGCACGTGCCGCCAACCGACGATGAAGCCGTGGCGCAGCTACTTCTTCAAGTTGCCTAGCCAGCTCGGCGCCGTCTTGAGAAGGCGGGCTCGGCGCCGCGCCACTTGGAGACCGGCGCCGCCAGCTCGGCCATCCCCGACGCTAAAGCGACAAGCACCGCGCCTGCTGGGTGGGTGCGAGGAGGCGGTATGGGCCTGCTGAACAAGGCGCTCCTGGACGTTCAAGCGAAGCTGCGGGCGGCGTCGCCTCCGTAAACCTTTCTGTATGCACTGCATCGCGATCCGCCGTGCGGGTAAGTTTTATTTCCGAATTTTTCTTTTGATCTTCTCGTGAAGGCGCGCATACACTCCACCGGGTGTAGTCCCGAGTTTCGGTCGGCCGAGCAGCGGTGCCCGGAACTTTATTTGCTTACTTCCAAGTCTTTATCTGTGTCTGGAATCCTTGTTACAGGAATATCACAACCTCCACGCTACCGCCTTCAATCGCAACGTTGAAGAGCTCAACAAGCGGGCTGCTGACCTGGCAAGGAGCCGAGGTGAGTTTTCTTCTTCGCGGGGGCGCGCTTGCGCACCCGCGGGCTGTAGTCCCCGAGATTCGGGCCGATCGCTGCTGCATCGAGCCAGATCTTCTGGCGACCTTCTTAATCGATTTACTTTGTCCCTTCTTCTTTTTGTTCTTCAGAATCCAACGCCTCTCTGCGGGGGCAGCTGGGTACGGCCGAGACCGCCTTGCGCGCCAAAGAGGAGGAGTGCGGCAAGCTTGCCGCAGAGCGCGACCTGCTGGCTACGCAGCTGGCGGAGCAGAGGGAGCTGCTCAAGGCGGCGCGGGCCGAGGCGGAGAAGAAAGAGGCCACCCTCTTGGCCGAATTTGAGAGCGAGCGCTCCGCCTGGACCGACAGAGAGGCGCAGCTGACCTCCGGCTTCCACGAAATCGAAGACATCATCGATGGTAAGTTTGCTTTTACTTTCTCTTTTGGGTTGCCGACTATGGGTTAAGCCGGCTCCTGTTTTTTCTAACTTGCTTTTCCTTCTTCTTGGCAGACTTCTTCCCTGGTCATACGCAGGTGGCCAATCAGGCCATCGAGGCCGAACGCGAGGCGCGGAGGGCGGGTGGCGCCGAGATTGCAGCCAACGCCCCCCGGACCCTTGATGAGTAGCTCCTGAGCATTGAGGCTCATCTTCGGGTTGCCGACTATGGGTTAAGCCGGCTCCTGTTTTTTCTAACTTGCTTTTCCTTCTTCTTTGCAGACTTCTTCCCTGGTCATACGCAGGCGGCCATGTCACATCCCAGTTAGACCATGCATTAGGGTGTGCATCATGTTTAAATTTCATTTGAATTTGAAATGGGGAAGGCAGGAAACCCCAGAACACCCCCCCCCCCCCTTAAATCAACTAGGGTTTACTAAAATTTATTTCAATGAACCTGAAATGCCCTTCAAAATGTTCATCCTCTTTACTTTGGTTCGAACCCATGTCAAAGAAGGTGTACCATTTTCTAGGTCATCTAAGGGTTCTAGGATTAATCCACAAGTTTTGAACTTGAGCATTTTAAATTGTATAAAATATTTTAAATGTTCAAAATTGCCAAACCAAAATGTTTCATGTTGGGAATATTCCAACAAGTGACCAGGAGCATTTTGGTGATTTTAAAACAGTTTTGGTATTTTTAAAACCCCACAAAGTTGCAGGAAAATTAGAAAAGACTAAAAAGGAAAAAACTTTACACGGCGCCTGTGCAGCCCACCTGCCGCCCAGCCCAGCAGCAGCCGGCCAATGAGCTGCTTGGCTCGGCCAGCAGCAACTCGGTGCCCGACGGCGAAGCTCGAGGCGCGCCACGCAGCTGGCCGCCGCCGCTTCACCTCCTCGCCGCCTCGCTGCTGGATGGCCTCCACGTCGTCGCCCGACCCCTGGACACGCCATTCGCCCCCTGCCTCTCTCCTCGCTTCCCCCTCGCCATGGCCGACGCCACTGCCGCCGCTCCACCGTCGTGGCCGTAGCCACCGTCGTCCCAGCGCCACGAGACCGTGTCCGTCGCCGCCCGTCGTCGACTTCGTCGAACAAGACAAGCCCCGAGCTCCTGCTCGCCCTGAAGCTACTGCACCGACCCCGCCCGACTCCGCCACCGCCGGAGATCCCCTTCGCCGTCGCCGCCGCATCAGCTCGTCCCCGACCTCGTCGTCTGGCTCTACGAGATCGCTGTGAGCCTGGCTACCTCCCCATCCTCTCCACTCTCTTCCTCGTGCACCACAACGACCCAACCACGATCACCCGAACGCACCGCCGCGGAGCTCGTCGCCGACGAGGCTCCGGCCACCCAACGGCCACGCCACCGTGTCCATCGCACTCACCGAGCTGCGTTGGGTCCAACCCTGCACTCCACGCGCCTCACTTTGCCCCCTAACAACGAGCCCGACATCACCCGAGCCCCGGCCGCCGCCAAACTCGTCGCCGGTGCCAACTCCGGTCACCCCGACCCCAACTAACCCCACCAAACGCTGCGGTTCATCTCCAGCTCCACGTAGATGCCTTCCGCGCCCCATTTGGTGGCCGGAATGTGCAAAAGCACTTTGCTCCGCCACCTGCCTCGCCGGCTGACTAGACGCCATGAAGTTGACCACTAACCATTGATCGGTGGGCCCTGCTGATCGCTTCCGAGTCAATGACAGTGGACCCCGGTTAACTAATTAGGTTAGTTCTAATTAAATTAATTAGTTAAACTAACTCTGACATGCGGGTCCCACTGGTCAGTTTGACTGGACGACCCGTTGACCCTGACGTCACACTGACCTCATGTTGCGCATTAATTCAAATTCTGGATTTATTTTGATATAGTAAATTCCGAATATAATTCAAATTTCAAATGCTTATAACTTTTATCTATAACTCCAAATGCAAAGATTTATATATGAAAATTATCAGAAAATACACTCTATCCATTGGTACAGGTTTCATGCATGTTAAAACAAGTTAACTATGCTGAATAACCAGAATAAGATATTGCACCATTAGGACTAACTCAATGAGCTATCATTTGAATCCTTGATTCAAATGAGTTCATCCCTGCTCTTTCAACTTGCATTAGGCCAACACACATCCATATTGCCATGTCATAGCATGCATCATATTGTTGCATATTGTCTTGTGTGTTTATTTCGTGCTTTCATGATAGGTTCTGCCCGAAGATAACCTCGACTACCCATCGAAGGGCAGTTCTCTACCCCGTTCCATCGGGCAAGCAACTCATTGATCATTCCGATACAAACCCATGTTCTCGCTTCTGCTCTCGTTCTTGCATTAAGACAACGCGATTCAAACTGTTGTGTGCTGCGGTAGTTGAACCCACTTCCTTTGCATGACTGTCATTGCCACAAGAATTAGATGAAACCCACTAGTATGTGTAGGAGTTGATTGAGCCATGTTTGTGATTCCTACCATGCTATGCTTGCTATGCTTAGAGTTGTGTCAGTCCGGCTCATCGGGATGATGAACTGGAGTGAAAGGTTGTGTTGGTTCGAGAGTGAAAGTGTTGAACACGATTTGGTAAAGGTATCGATGAGAGGCCATGTAGGAGTACATGGTGGGTTGTTTCATTGAAGCCAACTTAAGAACTGAGATCTGTGTTTGTGATCCATGAAACAGTTACTACCACACATTGGGATCCTTAATTGACCCTCTCGGCTTCTTAACCACCCCTGTTCATAGTCCGGAGTTGCAAGTAGTTTCGGTGTTTGTAGCATGTCAGGGGCCGACGCAACGCTGACCTTAGGGGTGGGTTGTGTTGCGGTAGGCACCGTGGCCCTGTACCGAAAGTGCCGCTTGGTATCTCGGGAACCCTGCACACATCGTTCGGGGCTGTATGGGAAACCTCGGCCGGACTCCTGCGGATGGAACCGAATAGGCGATAAACCCGACTAGGGACTTGAGTGTTTAGGTAGGCTGTGGCCGACACCCACGTTGGGCTTCCGCTTGAAGGTTGCAGTACATGTCGTGTAAACGATTTATAAGTGGTGAGAGCGTGTGAAGAAGTATACCCTGCAGGGTTAAATATGATCTATTCAATAGCCGTGTCCACGGAGAAGGACTTCTGGGTTACCTATATCAGTTCATAGACAAGTAAATGGATACTACTAAAAGCCTCAAGATAAGTGTGAGTATCGTGGATGGCCCTCTCGGGGATGACGAGAGAGGATCCACGGTGGAGTATTGTGATGGTGATTAGTGGACTCGTACGACAAATGCTTTACAAAGTGTGTCACGAGGATAGCTTAGCCAAGAGTCAAAGCTGGCTTGTTGCAAATAACTCCACCTCCTTCTTGAGAATGTGCATGTATGATAGGATTACGTGGTAAGACTTGCCGAGTACTTTGTACTCATGTTTGCTTAATCAATATTTTTAGAGGACTATACTACCCCTCCGACGGATTCTATGTAGATGTTGACTTGACGAGTGAACTAGCCACCCGGTGGCGATCTAAGACTTGTGAAGGGCCATTGTAGATAGAAAGGCTCCAACAAGCTTTCTTTCTTTCTAGAGTCTCAGACTCAGACTAGTTTGCTTCCGCATGTGCTTGTATGATTGTATGACTTGAGTGTTGGGTCATGTGACCCCTACCTGTATGACTATGTTATGTATGGCTCCTCGGAGCCTCTTAAATAAAGTACTTGAGTTGTAGAGTTTTGTTGTGATGCCTTGTTGTATTTACTCATATCGGGCATATTATGTGTATGATTGAAATGCTTGGTATGAGTGGGATCCGACAAACTAGTTGTTTATCCTTGGCAGCCTCTCATATGGGGAAATGTAGTCTCGTGCCTACGAGCGATAGTAGTCCGCTTCTGCCCGGTTCACCGAGTCCTGCTAGCCCAAAGACTATCGCTTGGACACTTGATCGGCGGCATGTGATTCATTTCGTTCCTATGTCCGTCCTTCGGGAAATGTCACGCGATGATATTCGAGTCCTGCCTAGCTGCTACAGCCCGGGATACCGGAGTCCTGTAGCCAGTGCTACAGCCCGAGTTCATACGTTGATGACCGACATGCTCGAAGTGATTCATGTATGCTGTCCCCATAGGTTAGTGCCGCTTTGGGTTCACGACTAGCCATGTCGGCCGGGTTCTTTGTCATGTGGATGCTAGCGACACTATCATATCGTGAGCCAAAAGGCGCCAAACGGTCCCGGGCCATGGTAAGGCGACACCGTGGGAATACCGTCGTGAGGCCGCAAAGTGATATGAGGTGTTACCAGCTAGGTCGATGTGACTTGGAATCGGGTCCCGACAGCGTTGGCATCGAGCAGGGCTGCTGTGAGGTTCGCTAAGCCAAACTGGTCAAGTTGAGTCTAGAAATGCTTTAGTTATATGTAGGGAATTGATTGTGGGAAGGAACGTAAGGCTCTTTTTACTCCTTTACCTTATGCCCTCCGATCCGAGTCATCCTCTTCTCATTCGACGTGGGTTTAGGACTAGGCTCTCTTCTCTCTATCAGTTCACGTGTTACTAATCCGTAGTAACTTATAGGATTGTTGGTTACATCCTCGATTCGGTGCTACTAAATTTTAGTATGCTATCATTTGAACCGAACCTTGATATGATGTTGTTGAGTGGTTTTGCAATCTGATTTTGTAATGTCTCAAATCTGATTTTGAGCATTTACGATGTTATGCTGCCCGATTTTCCTAGAAATTCTAATGCCTTTGCATTGTGGCTGTGCTTTCGGATGGCCACCGCCCCCGTAACCAAGTGGTTCGCCTGACCCGTTGCATTGATGTGTGCGGTCACACGGCAATGCTGGTCCGGGTGATGATTGAGTCTGGTTATCGATGGTATCCTGAATATACCGTCGAGGAGCAGTTTAGGGATTTCAATCAAAGCCAATACCTATGCACGGTCCGGATTTATCCATCTTATCCGAGCTCTTGAGCCACTTCACTTTGTTCTTATGGGCTCGAATCACTATTGGAATGTCTGTGCAAGATGCAGCCTATTCCATGATGACTATTATTCGAGCGTAACTGCTTTCTTTGAGCAACACTGATTTCCGCTATATGCCACCATCCCTCCCTGGGGCGCATGGCTACCTTCAGGGTTTGTACAGCGATGCATCCCATGAGGACTCACTCCTTCGTACTACTACTGAGTTGCTGGAGGACAAGGACCGTGAGAACCGGCCTTGCGTATGGAGCTTTTAATGCCTGTTCGACCATTGGGCTACTCGACTAGGTTTGCACCGCCGTGCAAGCGGATATATGGACATGAGAGACTTGTACCCGTGCGGGCGAGTCTGCGGACTTTATGGAGTGGCGTGAGGTTGGAGGCATCACTCCTCCTCGTGGGCCTCGTCGCCACCGTTTGTTGGTCCACGGCCACATCCGAGTCCTTATGGTCCACAGGCCCCACAGATTGTCTGCTTCCTGGACGATCATGTTCCACTTCCAGTGTCAGGTGGTGACTTCTATGAGGACTACTATGGAGCTGCCTGAGATAGTAGTAGTATTCCTAGTATGGTAATAGTTGTGTTTCCACCGTCTGCGTGACTCGTGGAATACGACTTAGTGTGTATCGTTCCGGAAGTGTAGAAAAATAATGTATAGAAGTTGGGATGCTTCCGATGAGATGTAACGCCCTTCCTTATAGTTGTACTCCTTCAGGCTTGTACTAAACTATGAATGGTGTGTATGACCGTTGGTATATATATATATGGCAGTTTTATATTACCATGTCATACGGATGAACATCTTTGCATTCCATGCTATCCATTACCTTCCGCACTTCCTTGTTAAATTCTGCCATCCTGGTTTAAACCTTTGCTTTGTCTCCCAGGATGGTCAACACTCGCAACACTCCTGCTGCTCCGGAGCAGGGAGAAGCCAGTGCAGCCAGAAATGTGGATCTGCCGCAACCGCCATCTTTGGCCGAGGTGATGCTGGAAGCAGAACGCAATAAGCGCGAAACCAACCGCTTATTGGAGCGGATTGAACAAAACACAGCACGCCAGCCAAGAAACGATGTGGTTTCACTCAACGATTTCGTCAAGCTATATCCCCCAAAATTCAAATGTTCCGTCGAGCCTCTCGACGCAGATGATTGGCTCCGCAACATCCACCACAAGCTGCGTTCCGCCAACGTGGCTGAGGTGACAAGGTTACCTTTGCCGCCTATCATCTTGAAGGCCCCGCTAGTCTCTGGTGGGAAAATTATGAGGCTATCGTCCGGTTGGACAAGTTACAACTTGGGATGAGTTCATGCCGCCTTCGCGAGCATCATATTCCGGAAGGTCTTATGGACCGCAAACGTGAGGAATTCTGCAGTTTCACCCAAGGTAGGTGACGGTGGATGCCTACAACCGTGAATTTGGGAGGTTAGCACGTTATGCTCCCAAGAAGTTTCTACCGATGCTAAGAAGCGAGGCAAGGTTCCGCAAGGACTTAGCCACGAGCTACGCCGAGATCTCCGTCTGCATGAGTGTACCTCTTTCCGAAGCTAGTCAATAAGGCTATCGGCCCAAACCGGGCAGACTGATTTTGAGGCTTCACGCAGCACATCCGTGACTACGATCGTCATCCGCTCTGGATCCCGAAGCGCGGGTTTGGGTTCCAAATCTGCTCTACCACCTGTGTTCACCCCGAGGCCATCCTTTGAGGCGCCTCGCCCCAACCAGCCGTATTTTCCACCCAAGACTTATGGAGGTCCAACTGCTAATGCTGCTCCACGTCCAAATGTGATAACTTGCTTCAAGTGTGGAGAGACGGGCCACTATATCCGAGAGTGTCCCTGAACAACCCCAATCAAGCCGGAAAGTCTGCTGGCGCGGCAAGCCAGCAGGAAAGGTGCCCTATGCTAAACCAGTTGCCACCGCCGTGGCCATGTCAACTATGTCTCTGCTGAAGAAACCTATGAGGATCCCAACGCCGTCCTCGATGCGCTTCTTGTTAATTGCCATCCGCAACCGTTCTTTGATATTGGAGCATCTCATTCATTTATTTCGAGAGCTATGCTCGATTGCACAACACCACATTCGTGACATGCCTACCTCCATGGAAATTCAAACTCCACGGTTCTAGATGGCAAACCTCTAGAATAAGTCATGGAATGAAATTCTTGTCGACAGATTAGTCTTTCTTGCATCTCTAATAGCTCTTAAGTCCTCGGACATAAACATCATCTTGGGTATGGACTGGATGTCACCCATTATGCTAAGATTGATTGCTCTACTAGAACTGTTCAACTTACCCATCCTTCGGCAAGACAAAGAATGTTTTAACCCGAGTGTCTAAGCGCCACTTTACTCCTTAAATGCCAACCCTCTTCCGGACCTCAAGATATTCCGTAGTCCGTGATTTCCGGATGTCTTTCGGAAGAACTGCCAGTGTTCCACCGACAGGGATGTCGAGTTCGTGATAGATCTTATTCCGGAACCGTCCCCAATCTCTAGAAGACCTTATAAGATGGCACCCCTAGAACTAGCTGAACTTAAGAAACAACTCGATGAGTCCTTGCAAAAGGGTTTCATCCGTCCTAGTTCATCTCCATGGGCTTGCCCCGTCCTCTTCGTCAAGAAGAAGGATGGTACGGATCGGATGGTTGTAGATTACCGACCAGTCAATTTGGTCACTATCAAGAACAAGTATCCGCTCCCCAGGATCAACGACCTGTATGATCAGCTCGCTGGATCCTCAGTCTTTTCCAAGATGGATTTGAGGTTGGGCTACCATCAAATCAAAATCAAGAACGGGGACATTCCTAAAACGGCTTTTGTTACTCGTTATGGCCAATACGAGTACACCGTCATGTCTTTCGGTTTAACCAATGCTCCAGCCACCTTCTCTCGGTTAATGAACTCAATCTTCATGGAGTATTTGGATAAATTCGTTGTGGTATACCTCGATGATATACTCATCTACTCCAGGAATGAGGAAGAACATGCCGAACACCTAAGGCTAGTATTGATGAAACTTCGAGAGCACCGCCTTTATGCCAAATTCTCTAAATGTGAATTCTGGTTACCAGAAGTGACCTATCTAGGACATGTAATCTCTGGTAAGGGTATTGCTATCAATCCCGAGCGAGTTCAAGCCGTCCTTGATTGGACTCCACCTGAATCGGTCAAGCAAGTTCGGAGTTTCCTCGGTTTAGCGAGCTATTGCCGCCGCTTCGTCGAGAATTTCTCTAAAGTTGCTAAACCTCTAACCGAACTCCTCAAGAAAGATAAGAAGTTCGAATGGACGCCATACAGTCGAGTTCAGCTTTCGAGAACTGAAAAGACGCTCGACATCTGCTCCCCGCACTTGTTCCACCAGATTTCTAAGGACTTTATTATCTATTGCGACGCCTCGCGACAAGGACTAGGTTGCATACTCATGCAAGATCGTCATGTGATTGCCTACGCTTCTCGACGATTCGCCCACATGAGGATAACTACCCCACACACGATCTAGAGCTTGCAGCGATGGTTCATGCACTCAAAACCTGGCGACATTATCTTACGGGTAATCGCTATGCGAAATCTACACCGATCACCAAAGTCTGAAATATATCTTCACCCAACCGGATTTGAATCTCGTGCAAAGACGTTGGGTCGAAGTTGATTACAGATTTCGACTTAGGAATATCCTACACCCTGTGCAAAGCCAATGTCATGGCGGACGACTAAGTCGCAAATCTTATTGTAACAATCTGATGTTACAACAAAGTCAACCAATTCTCCACGAGGAATTTCGTAGCTTAATCTTCACATTGTTCCTCGAGGATTCCTTTCCACCCGGTGGCGAAACCTGATCCTTACGGATCGAATCATAGCTGCTCAAGAAGATGATAGAGGATATCTCGGATCAAGGAGAACATTGCTAGCGGAGCTGCTAAGTGTTTCTCCATAGATGAACGAGGTGTTGTCTTCTTTGAGAACCGCTTAGTGGTTCCCAAGAAACAACAGCTACGACAATTGATCCTTAAAGAAGCTCATGACTCTCCTCTCACCATTCATCCCGGTAGTACTAAAATGTATCAAGACCTCGCCAGAGGTTTTGGTGGACTAGGATGAAGAGAGAATCGCTCAATACATTGCTAATTGCGACGCCTGTCGTCGAAAGTTAAAGCAGAGCATCAACGGCCTGCTGGTACCCTTCAACCTTTGGAAATTCCTGAATGGAAATGGGATAAAATCGGTATGGATTTCATTACCGGGTTTCCAGACCAAGAGAGGGAATAATGCTATCTTCGTTGTCATTGATCGTCTTTCCAAAGTAGCCCACTTCCTACCTGTTCGTGAGAGTATAACCGCTAGCCAGCTAGCTGATTTGTACATCTCTCGAATAGTGTCTCTTCATGGTGTTCCATTGGAGATTAACTCAGACCGTGGAAGTCTCTTCACCTCTCGATTTTGGGAAAGTTTCCAAAACGCTATGGGAACTCGTCTCTCCTTTAGCACCGCTTTCCATCCCCAATCAAGTGGTCAAGTAGAACGAGTCAATCAAATCCTAGAGGATATGCTTCGAGCCTCTGTCATCTCTTTCGGCATGAATTGGGAGAAATGCCTTCCATTCGCGAGTTCGCTTATAACAATAGTTATCAAGCCAGCTTGGGCAAAGCCCTTTCAAGTTCTTTATGGACGGAAATGTCGAACACCTCTTAATCGGGTCGAAACCGGGAGAGACAACTCTTTGGCCCGGACATGATTCAGGAAGCAGAAGAGCAAGTTCGCGTTATTCGTGAGAAATTGAAAACAGCCCAATCTCGTCAAAAGAGCCAATATGACCGCAAGCATAAGCCCATGACTTATGAAATTGGCGAGAAGGCTTACCTTCGGGTTACTCCTCTAAAGGGAACCCATCGTTTGATATCAAAGGCAAGTTGGCTCCTCGTTACATTGGACCCTTTCGCATTCTTGCCAAACGAGGGGAAGTTGCCTACCAATTGGAACTACCTCCGCATCTTACCAGAGTCCATGATGTCTTCCACGCTTCCCAACTCAGCGTTGCTTCTGATCCTATCCGTGGAGTGGACCACGCAAACGCTTGATCTCCAAGATAACCTCACCTATCGAGAATATCCCGTTCAGATCTCTCGATCAAGCCGAGCGTACCACTCGGCGCCGGAATATCAAGTTTCTAAAGGTTCAATGGTCAAACCATTCCGAGCAAGAAGCAACTTGGGAAAGGGAGGATCGTCTTCGACTTGAGTATCCCACCTTTTTCGCAACAGATCCTAAATCTCGGGACGAGATTCTTTTGAGTGGGGGTGAGTTGTCACATCCCAGTTAGACCATGCATTAGGGTGTGCATCATGTTTAAATTTCATTTGAATTTGAAATGGGAAGGCAGAAACCCTGAACACCCCCTTAAATCAACTAGGGTTTACTAAAATTTATTTCAATGAACCTGAAATGCCCTTCAAAATGTTCATCCTCTTTACTTTGGTTCAGAACCCATGTCAAAGAAGGTGTACCATTTTCTAGGTCATCTAAGGGTTCTAGGATTAATCCACAAGTTTTGAACTTGAGCATTTTAAATTATATAAAATATTTTAAATGTTCAAAAATTGCCAAACCAAAATGTTTCATGTTGGGAATATTCCAACAAGTGACCAGGAGCATTTTGGTGATTTTTAAAACAGTTTTGGTATTTTTAAAAACCCCACAAAGTTGCAGGAAAATTAGAAAAGACTAAAAAAGGAAAAAAACTTACCTGGCGCCCGTGCCCGGCCCACCTGCCGGCCCAGCCCAGCAGCCAAGGCCAATGAGCTGCTTGGCTCGGCCAGCAGCAACTGGTGCCCGACGGCGAGCTCGGGCGCCACGCACGCAGCCGCCGCCTGCTTCACCTCCTCGCCGCCTCGCTGCTTGGATGGCCTCCACGCCGTCGCCCGACCCCTCGACACGCCATTCGCCCCGCCTCTCTCTCGCTTCCCCCTCGCCATGGCCGACGCCACTGCCGCCGCTCCACCGTCGTAGTCAGAGCCACCGTCGTCCCAGCGCCACGAGACCGTGTCCGGTCGCTGCCGCCGTCGACTTCGCCGAACAAGCCAAGCCCGAGCTCTGCCGCCCCAGCCATCTGCACCGACCTCGCCCGACTCCGCCACCGCCGGAGATCCCTTCGCCGCCGCCGCCGCATCAGCTCGTCCCGACCTCGCCGTCGGGTTTCACGAGATCGCTGTGAGCCTGGCTACCTCCCCATCCTCTCCACTCTCTTCCTCGTGCACCACAACGACCCAACCACGATCACCCGAACGCACCGCCGCGGAGCTCGTCGCCGACGAGGCTCCGGCCACCCAACGGCCACGCCACCGTGTCCATCGCACTCACCGAGCTGCGTTGAGTCCAACCCTGCACTCCACGCGCCTCACTTTGCTCCCTAACAACGAGCCCGACATCACCCGAGCACCGGCCGCCGCCAAACTCGTCGCCGGTGCCAACTCCGGTCACCCCGACCCCAACTAACCCCACCAAACGCTGCGGTTCATCTCCAGCTCCACGTAGATGCCTTCCGCCCCATTTGGTGGCCGGAATGTGCAAAAGCACTTTGCTCCGCCATTGCTGCTTGGCCTCGCCAAGGCTAGACGCCGCGAAGTTGACCACTAACCATTGATGGTGGGCCTGCTGATCGCTTCTCGAAGTCAATGATGTGGACCCCGGTTAACTAATTAGGTTAGTTCTAATTAAAATTAATTAGTTAAACTAACTATCGACATGCGGGTCCCACTGGTCAGTTTGACCTGGACGACCCGTTGACCCTCGACGTCACGCTGACCTCATCTTGTCGACGATTAATTCAAATTCTGGATTTATTTTGATATAGTAAATTCCGAATATAATTCAAATTTCAAATGCTTATAACTTTTATCTATAACTCCAAATGCAAAGATTTATATATGAAAAATTATCAGAAAAATACACTCTATCCATTGGTACAGGTTTCATGCATGTTAAAACAAGTTAACTATGCTGAATAACCAGAATAAGATATTGCACCATTAGGACTAACTCAATGAGCTATCATTTGAATCCTTGATTCAAATGAGTTCATCCCCTCGTTCTTTCAACTTGCATTAGGCCAACACACATCCATATTGCCATGTCATAGCATGCATCATATTGTTGCATATTGTCTTGTGTGTTTATTTCGTGTGCTTTCATGATAGGTTCTCCCTCAAGATAACCTCGACTACCCATCTCAAGGGCAGTTCTCTACCCCAGCCCATCGGGCAAGCAACTCATTGATCATTCCGATACAAACCCATGTTCTCGCTTCGCTCTCGTCGCATTAAGACAACGCGATTCAAACTGTTGTGTGCTGCGGTAGTTGAACCCACTTCCTTTGCATGACCTGTCATTGCCACAAGAATTAGATGAAACCCACTAGTATGTGTAGGAGTTGATTGAGCCATGTTTGTGATTCCTACCATGCTATGCTTGCTATGCTTAGAGTTGTGTCGAGTCCGGCTCATCGGGATGATGAACTGGAGTGAAAGGTTGTGTTGGTTCGAGAGTGAAAGTGTTGAACACGATTTGGTAAAGGTATCGATGAGAGGCCATGTAGGAGTACATGGTGGGTTGTTTCATTGAAGCCGAACTTAAGAACTGAGATCTGTGTTTGTGATCCATGAAACAGTTACTACCACACATTGGGATCCTTAATTGACCCTCTAAACTTCTTAACCACCCCTGTTCATAGTCCGGAGTTGCAAGTAGTTTCGTGTTTGTAGCATCTCAGGGGCACGCAACGCTGACCTTAGGGGTGGGTTGTGTTGCGGTAGGCACCGTGGTCTGTGTACCGAAAGTGCCGCTTGGTATCTCGGGAACCCTGCACACATCGTTCGGGCTGTATGGGAAACCTCGGCGGACTCCTGGATGGAACCCGAATAGGCGATAAACCTGGACTAGGGATTTGAGTGTTTAGGTAGGCTGTGGCCGACACCCACGCTGGGCTTCCGCTTGAAGGTTGCCGAGTACATGTCGTGTAAACGATTTATAAGTGGTGAGAGCGTGTGAAGAAGTATACCCTGCGCAGGTTAAATATGATCTATTCAATAGCCGTGTCCACGGAGAAGGACTTCGGGTTACCTATATCAGTTCATAGACAAGTAAATGGATACTACTAAAAGCCTCAAGATAAGTGTGAGTATCGTGGATGGCCCTCTCGGGGATGACGAGAGAGGATCCACGGTGGAGTATTGTGATGGTGATTAGTGGACTCGTGTACGACAAATGCTTTACAAAGTGTGTCACGAGGATAGCTTAGCCAAGAGTCAAAGCTGGCTTGTTGCAAATAACTCCACCTCCTTCTTGAGAATGTGCATGTATGATAGGATTCGTGGTAAGACTTGCTGAGTACTTTGTACTCATGTTTGCTTAATCAATATTTTTAGAGGACTATACTACCCCTCCGACGGATTCTATGTAGATGTTGACTTGACGAGTGAACTAGCCACCTGTGTGGCGATCTAAGACTTGTGAAGGGCCATTGTAGATAGAAAGGCTCCAACAAGCTTTCTTTCTTTCTAGAGTCTGTACTCAGACTAGTTTGCTTCCGCATGTGCTTGTATGATTGTATGACTTGAGTGTTGGGTCATGTGACCCCTACCTGTATGACTATGTTATGTATGGCTCCTCGGAGCCTCTTAAATAAAGTACTTGAGTTGTAGAGTTTTGTTGTGATGCCTTGTTGTATTTACTCATATCGGGCATATTGCGTGTATGATTGAAATGCTTGGTATGAGTGGGATCCGACAAACTAGTTGTTTATCCTTGGCAGCCTCTCATATGGGGAAATGTAGTCTCGTGCCTCTGAGCGATAGTAGTCCGCTACAGCCCGGTTCACCGGAGTCCTGCTAGCCCAGCACTACTGCTTGGACACTTGACTGGCCGGCATGTGATTCATTTCGTTCCTATGTCTGTCCCTTCGGGGAAATGTCACGCGATGATATTCGGAGTCCTGCCTAGCCTGCTACAGCCGGGATACCGAGTCCTGTTAGCCCAGTGCACACGCCCGAGTTCATACGTTGATGACCGACATGCTCGAAGTGATTCATGTATGCCTGTCCCCATAGGTTAGTGCCGCTTTGGGTTCACGACTAGCCATGTCGGCCCGGGTTCTTTGTCATGTGGATGCTAGCGACACTATCATATACGTGAGCCAAAAGGCGCAAACGGTCCCGGGCCATGGTAAGGCGACACCCGTGGGAATACCGTGCGTGAGGCCGCAAAGTGATATGAGGTGTTACCAGCTAGGTCGATGTGACTTGGAATCGAGGTCCTGACAGGCCAATCAGGCCATCGAGGCCGAACGCGAGGCGCGGAGGGCGGGTGGCGCCGAGATCGCAGCCAACGCCCCCCGGACCCTTGATGAGTAGCTCCTGAGCATTGAGGCTCATCTTCGGCTGGCACATCGGATGATGCGCCGTCTCCAGCGTGTCGGGGCCCAGGCGATTGCTGCCCTGTGGCCGGACATGCCGATTCTGCGCACTCCCAGCCGGACCGCCGACTGGCTGAAGGTCGCGGCCGGGCGCCTTGAGGCTTGGAAGGGCTCCGCGGCTCGGCCGGAGCTCGCCGAGCCACGGAGTTCGCTCAAGCGTGGTATCCGAGGCTCGACCTGACCGACCGGCCGCGTTCGGTCGAAGCCCAGCGGAGCTGCAGGCCGCGCGGGCGCCCTCGCCGAGCGTCGGGCGGCAATCGCCGACACGGACACCAGCGCCTTCGCCCCCGAGCGGGCTGAAGACGGTGGGAGGCGCCGAGAGTGGTTCGATGAACCCGGACTACGGCGAGGACTCGGCGGAAGTGATCGACTCAAAGACCGAGATGAAGACGAGGCGGAGGACGGAGATGGCATGGAGGCGTCAGAAGACGGAGCTGGCGGCCAGCCTCAGCTCGACCGCGCCTCCAGCAACGAGCCGCGCCCATCCGAGCCAGCCGCTGCGAGACGACCAAACCGAGACTGCCCAGCCCCGCCTCAGCGCTGACGCCGCCGCGCCTCCGCCTTCCAACCCCATCCGCTGCTTCTTAGGCCGCTGCCTTGGCTTTATTTTATCTGCTTGTTAATCTTTTGAAAGAACTTTGTTAATTCGCACAATTCCACCCGCGGGGTGTATTCTGAACCTCTGTTCGAAGATCCGGCCAAGGGTCTAAGTTTGTGTAAATATTATTCTAATTTCATGTTTCCTTGCTTAGTGCTCTTGTGGCTTTTCCCTTGCCGCCTTCCCTTAGATGCCGCCTTGCCCGTCGGGCAACCACTCTGCAGATTTCCATCTAGGTCGAGTGCTTGGCTACTTTGAGAAGGCAAGTACTTGGCCCTTTTAGAGTCGTTTAAGCGAGTTGGGTAGAAAACGGCAAGCCGGCTTCTTAAGAGTCGGTTTCACGAAAGGGGCTGGGAGCCGATTTAATCTATGTTTATGCTTTGGGTCCTTAGCCATTTTTTCGTGTGGGCGCCCGCTCTACCTTACTCCTGCCCACCAAACAGTCACTCTGCGAGCTGCGGCTTCTGACAGGAGACGGCTTGAGCGCCGCACGCTACTTGTCTGACTTCAGGAAGCACTTCATAGCTCAAAAGCGGCGAGTCCCTGGGCCGACTAGTCGAGCCCGGTGCCAAACAGCATAATCAAGGGGTAACATACTAAAAGGCATAATTCTTATCATACAGATAACAAAAGAGGGCAGTCCCCGAGCTTGTCTCGGGGGGCCCGGAGTCTTGGTATTTCAAACACAAAAGGGTAGCGTGGTACATACTGCATCAACTGTAAAATCTTCGGAGGAGATTCACATTCCATGGCCGCTCCGTCTCTTTGCCGGAGTCGTCCCTCTTGCGTCTTTCGGGGCTTCGAAAGCGCCGATCGTAGTAGGAGTCATTGCCCAGCACTTTACTGATGATGAACGGTCATTCCCAAGGTGCCGACAGCTTGTGATGGCCGGCTGTTCGCTGGATCAGCTGGAGCACAAGGTCGCCTTCTAGGAACAATCTTGGCTTGACCTTCTTGTTGTAGTAGCGGCGCAGGCTCTGCTGGTAGATGCTGGACCGGCTGAGTGCCAACAGCCGGCCCTCTTCCAGCAGATCGACGCCGTCTTGACGTGCTTCTTCTGCTTCCTCCTCGGTGTACATGGTGACTCGCGGGGACTCGAACTCTATATCCGTTGGGATGACGGCTTCGGCACCATAGACGAGGAAGAAAGGTGTGAAGCCAGTTGAATTGTTTGGAGTCGTACGCAGACTCCAGAGGACGGCTGGCAACTCCTCAAGCCAGCAGCCGGCCGAACGTTCCAGTGGTTCGACCAGACGAGGCTTGATGCCAGACAAGATGAGGCCGTTCGCTCGCTCCACCTGGCCGTTTGACTGTGGATGGGCAACGGACGCTAAGTCCAGTCGGATGCCCTGCGTCACGCAGAAATGGACCAGGGCGCCCTTGGCGAAATTTGTGCCATTGTCGGTGATGATGCTGTGTGGTACGCCGTACCGAGTCGTGATGTCGGCGATAAAAGTCACTGCCGTAGGACCGTTCAACTTCTTGATGGGTTTTTCTTCTATCCACTTGGTGAACTTGTCCACCGCGACAAGTAGGTGAGTTAGGCCACCCCGTGCCGTCTTGAATGGTCCCACCATGTCCAGGCCCCAGACAGCAAAGGGCCAGGCGATGGGGATAGTCTTGAGTGCTGAAGCCGGCTAAAGCGGCTTGGAGCGGAACACCTGGCACCCCTTGCATTTTTGAACTAATTCCTTGGCTTCTTCTAGGGCAGTCGGCCAGAAGAAACCGTGTCGGAAGGCTTTGGCGACGAGTGCTCTGGAGGCTGCATGATGGCCGCACTCACCCTGATGGATGTCTTCGAGGATTGCTTGGCCTTGCTCTGGTTCGATGCAGCGCTGGTAGACACCGGTGACACTGCGCCTGACCAGCTCTCTATTGATTATAGTATAGGCTGCCGCTCGGCATTGCACTTGCCGAGCCAAGGTTTCATCAGTTGGTAGCTCTCCGCTTACCAAAAACTTCAAGATGGGCTGGGCCCATGAGGGTGCTGCAATATCTTCGACTGCCAATACTGCTACTTGGACGAGGGCGGCTGGGCTGGGAGGCGGCGGGTTGGAGTCTACAGCAGCTTGCTGCGTTGAAGAAGTCCCCGGGCCGATTGGCGCAGTCCCCGGGCCGAGTACTAGAGTCTTTGCAAAGGTCGCCGCAGTCCCCGGGCCGGGTTCCGAAGTCCCCGGGCCGGCTTCGACTGCCGCGTTCTTGGGGGCGTCTTCAAGGATTCTTGTGCCGTCTGCCGAGGCTCTGGAGTCGGATCTGCCTTCTTCAGGGGGAGCCGGCACAAAAATGGAGTCTGATTCTGGTGACGGTTTGACGGATGGCTTGAGAAGGCGCTGAAGGGCGACGTCGGATGGTATTGCCTGCCGGGTGGAACCGATTCTTGCCAGGGAGTCTGCTTGGTCGTTGTCGTTCCTTAGTACATGGAGGAATTCGCATCCCTCAAAATATCCACTTAGCTGCTGTACCAGAAAGCGGTAGCTCGCCATATTTGCATCTTTGGCGTCCCAGTCGCCGGATGACTGTTGGACCACCAAGTCGGAGTCGCCATAGCACAGGATCCGGCGAATGCCGAGTTCTTTGGCAAGCCGGAGCCCGTGGATGAGCGGCCTCGTATTCGGCGACGTTGTTGGAGGCGGCGAAATGGATCTGCAGCTGCATTTGAGCTTGTCGCTTTTAGGGAAGTGAGGACCACGCGGCTCCCAAGCCGGTGCGCATCTTGAGCCATCAAAGTGCATCCGCCAATGGTGGAGTCAGCGCCGCCGGCAGAATCTGGTCTCGCCCAATCTCGAGGAAGTCGGCGGTGCTTGTGACTTGATGGCGGTGCGGGGCTGGTAAAGATGGTGTAGGGGCCAACTCTATGGCCCACTTGGCCACTCGGCCTGAAGCATCTCGGCTTTCGATGATCTCTGCTAGTGGGGCCGTGCAAACCACGATGATCAAATGCTCTTGAAAGTAAGGCTTCAACTTCTTGGCGGCAAAGTGCACGCCAGAACACATCTTCCGTAGTGGGGTAGTTCTGCTTGGAGGTCGACAAGACCTCGCTCGTAATATATCTGGTCTCGGATAGGTAGCGCCTTGCCTTCCTCCTTGCGCTCAACCACAATAATCTGTCTTTGACTACCCCGCTGGTGGCGACAATATACAGGAGCATGGGCTCCTTTGGAGTCGGAGCCGCCAGACCTGGGGAGTAGTCAGCATCCTTTTCAACTGGAGAAAAGCTTCATCCGCCTTGGAGTTCCATTCAAGAAGGTGGTCTTCTTCATAAGCTGGTACAGAGGAAGGGTTTTCACCCAAATGATCGATGAATCGACCGATAGACGCCAAGCAGCGGTGAACTTCGCACATCCAGCAATCGGCGGGCACTTCCATTCTCTCAATTGCCTTGATCTTCACGGGTTGCACTCTATGCGGCGCTGCTCGGATACCAGGAAGCCAAGGAGCTGGCCGGCTGGTACTCCGAAGACGCATTTCTCTGGGTTGAGCTTGATCTGGAATCGGCGCAGGTTTTCAAAGGTCTCTTTGAGGTCTTCCAACAGCGTTCCTCGCTTCTCCGTCTACACCACCACGTCGTCCACGTAAACGTGGGCGTTTTTGCCAAGCTGCTTGAGGAGGCACTTATGCATGCAACGCTGAAAGGTGGCGCCGGCGTTCCTCAAGCCGAACGTCATGGTCAGGTAGCAGAAGGCTCCAAATGGCGTGATGAAGGCGGTCTTCAATCTGTCTGTCGGGTTCAGCTTGATCTGATGATATCCTGAATATGCATCTAAGAAGCTCAACAGCTCGCATCCAGCTGTCGAGTCTATCACCTGATCAATTCTGGGTAGAGCGAATGGGTCCTTGGGGCAGGCTTTGTTGAGGCTTGTGTAGTCAATACACATCCGCCACTGCTTGTTCTTATTTAGTACCAGGACCGGGTTCGCCAACCATTCTGGAAAGGAAACTTCCATGATGAAACCGGCTGCAAGGAGCCGGGCTATCTCTTCTCCAACAACTCTTCTCTTCTCTTCTGACAGGCGGCACAAGGGCTGCCTGACTGGCTTCACATCAGGTCGGACATGTAACTTGTGCTCGGCGAAATCCGTCGGTACACCTGGCATGTCTTTGGGGGACCATGCGAAGATGTCCCGATTCTCACGGAAGAAATCGACGAGCTCGCCTTCCTGTTTGCCGTCGAGGTTCGTACCTATGACAGCGTATTTCTCTGGGTGCTCCGGGTCCAAGGGTATCTTCTTGGTCTCTTTGGCCGGCTTGAACGAGCCCTCAGCTTCTGACTCCTTGGGGTCGGACGATATCTCTGGCTGCTTGCCGGCCATCGCCACGACCCGATCCAGGAGCCGCTTCACCACGATCACTGTGGACTCGGCTAGCCGGTTGCTTTCAGCATAGCAGGTGGACGACTTTCTGTAGTCGCCGCCACCGCCGAAATCCCCTTGAACTCGGCATCTTCATCTTGAGGTAGGCGAGTGGGGATCGCCATGAACTTGGCCAAAGCAGGTCGGCCAAGCAAGGCATGGTAAGGGCTCTCGAGGTCCACCACTTCAACCAGACCGCTCTCGGCGAAGTGATCCTTGTCCCCAAAGAGGACGCTCATCGAATCTTGCCAATCGCTGAGCGTGAAAGGCCGTGTACAATTCCGTGGAACACAACCGACTATGCCGAAGCTGCCTCGACCTTGATTCCGAAGCCCATCGATCCTTGTACAGGATGTTGATGCTGCTGCCTCCGTCTATCAGTACTCGCGAGAAGCGAGCGGCCCGCCTATCCATGGCAAGGGTGGCTCCCAAGACCAGGGAGCAGGAGCCCGGATTTGGCATCACCTCTGGGTGATCAGCACGGCTCCAGCTGATGGGCTTCTCGGACCAGTGCATGAATTCTGGGGCGTCTGATGCTACGACATTCACCTCTTGCTGCTGCTGCCGCCTGCTGCCGCGATCATCAGCCACGCTGGTAAACACGACGTAGGCGTCGTGCTCTTCTGGATAATCGTCTTGTACCACGCCGACTGGCCAGACAGCCGGCTGCTGGGGCGGTGGTGCAGGCGGCGGCCCAGCAGGCGGAGGAGAGGCAAGGCCGTCTCCCTTGGCGATCCTGGTGAGCCAGTGGCACTTCCGGGTGGTGTGATTTGATGGCTTCGCGCCGCTATGGAACTTGCAGGGTCCGTCCAAAGTCTGCTCGTAAGAGAACGCCGGCAACCAGTTGGACTTGCCGCCTTTACGCCGCTTAAGGTGAGGCTGCCCTCGCTGCTGGTTCGATCAGCCGCCACCGCCGGCTGTTGGAAGCAGCTGCGGGCCTTGCGCCAGGATCATTCTGCTGTTGTCGCCGGCTGGTGTCGCCAGCTGGAGTTCTGGGAGCATGAGGAGCTACTTTGCGAGTCGCACTGACTTCGATCTCCGTCTTCATGGAGGAGTCGGCAGGGCATACTTGTTCTGCTATGACTAGCAGCTGTCGAGGGTCTCCGCTCGTTGCAAAGGAGCTTGTGCTTGAGGAGGGTGCCTTCTCTGCACCCGGCGGTGAAGTACTCGATTGCCTGCACCTCATGCACTCCTTCGCAGGAGTTCCGGAGCTCGCCCCAGCGCGTGAGGTAGTCGCGAGTGGACTCGTTGGGGCCTTGCACGCACAAGGACAGCTGACGAGGCTTGGGAGGTCGGTTGTATGTGCTCGTGAAGTTGCGGATGAAGGCCTCGGTGAAGTCGACCCAGCCGTTGATGCTGCGGGGCCTCAAGCTGTTCAACCATGTCCGGGCCGTGCCCTGGAGCATGAGGGGAACATACTTTACGACAACGCGCTTGTTGCCGTTCGCTATGCTGACGGCCGTGGAGTAGTCCACCAGCCAGTCCTCCGGCTTCACGGAGCCGGTGTATTTGGGTGTGTCTCGGGGAGTGTGAATCCTCGGGAAGGGCTGCGTCGCGGATGCGAGGTCGAAAACAGGTGGGCCCAACTCATCTTCTTCTTCTAGCGCCAGGATCGGTGGAGTCGCCGATCCGGTGGCGGGCGCCGTTTTCTCCGACTCCCTCTCGGCGGCCAAGGCGGTCGCCGAGAGTCGGATGCTCGACGGGCGGCGGGGAGAATCGCCTTTCTCTGCGGGGAGGAGGAGGCTGATAGTTGTCCCGCTCCACCGCCTGGGCAGCCGCTTCGCTGCTCGATGGAGATGTGAGTCCGGCTATGGCGACAGCGGATCTGGGTTCTTTCTCCCGGGCGCCGCCAATGATCGGCGTCCGAGATGTCGCGCTTTGATCTCGGCGAGGAGGCAAGTCGCCGTGTTGTCGCTGTGGCGCCTGCGCGCGGGAGCCGGGCTTTGCTTGCGCGCGCGCGCTGCCGAGCTGCTGGACTCGCCCGTCATCAGCGGCGCCTCGCCCTCGGTTATCCAGCTGTCTGGCCGCCGCTGGGCGGCGCGAATGTTCTCGCCAGCGTATGCGTACAGGCGATCGCCCCAAACAGATCGGGCGAGGGCCGCTGCCGAACCGCGCCTTTAGGCGGTTAGGCCCGGCCTGAGCGGCGAAGCCGCCTGGCCGCGATCCATCTCGCGGCCGATAGGCCTCCGGCAAGCATCTCATGCTTGCCACCAGGCGCCCACGAGGAGCTGAAGGCGGCGCGCCTCGGTGTTTGCATCGGCGCCCTCCGGGATGGAGGCGGTCATGTCTTGCGAATAGCGCCGAGGTTCACAAGCCCCCACGGAGGGCTCGCCTCGACCGATGACAAGTACTTTCGGTGACGGTGCTCCCGCCGCCTCCGCGAGGGAGAGGCTCGTCGTAGACCACCACGCTGGTGGGGAACGATCGAGCGACGCGGTGTCGAGTCGACCAGCATCGGTCGGTGGAGCCTACGGACTCCTGTGTCGGCGGCGTGCTCGCCGTCGACGTGGAGCTGCTCGAGGAGGCCCGCGAGAGGCTTCCGGGGCCCGTCCGTTACTGCGTCGAACGCAGGCTCGCTGGAGAGGCGAACTCGCCGACAAGTTCGGCGAGGCAACTCGCCGCGCAGTAACCTCAGCGCCATGCAGCGCGTCGGCGCAAACTCCGTCTGGCGTGCGGCGGCTGGCTGCGCCGCTGTGGGAGGAAGAGGGTTCCCGCCCGCAGCAGGTCTCCGACAACGGTGCACCAGGCCCCACGGTGGGCGCCAAATGTCGGGGTTGGGTGCGACATATGCCAAAGGATGGCTTATCATGGAGGGGGCGTAGAACGTCAGCTGGTGCTCGAAACGGGATGAGGCGAAGACATGCACGCCGCTAATCTTACCCAGCTTCGTGGCTCTCCAAGGAGATAACACCTCATCGCTGCTCTGCGGGGTCTCCGCATGATCACTATGGCAAAGTGGGTACAAGAGGCTCCTTGAGTTGTTCGGGTTGAGGAAGGAGAAGGGCACGGCTTGCTCTTCTCTCCCTCTATGTGTATCTAAAACTACTAGCTTCCAACCCTTTGCATGGGTGCCCGGGGTTTATATAGGCCTGCTCCCCGGGTACAACGGTAATTCGGCCGGTGTGGGTCCAAGCCGTCGGTCTCTAAGTCGCCGTCTTCTGTCGACTCACGGGCCCGCCGACTAGTGGGCCCACCTGGCGGCTCAACATGGGGCCGACAGCCCTTGTCCGCCACGGGCGGGTCTTGCCGGCTGCAGATTACTGTAGCCGCGCTTCTGATGACACGGGCTTGATCATGGGGTTATGGCAACAGTGCTGCCGCCTGGCGGGCGATCACTGTTGCCATTCCCCGTCTTGTCTGGTTAATGGCGCGCGGATCCCACGGGAGGAGCCGGCCGACTCCCGGAGGCCGACTCCATCGGGTCCGTCCTTGGGGTGCTCTCGCCGTCTTCGGTACTCCCACCGACAGGCGGGTCCCACCGTCTTCGGGTCGTACAGACAGGCCATCGTGGGTACAGGAATCTGCCCACGATGCTGATGTCAGGGCCGGTATGGCAACACTGCTGCACCGGACGGGGATCTCCGTCGGTACGGCGCTATGCAGCCATACGTGCCCTTTATGGCTGGGCGAGGTTGGGACGCGAGGCGGCTTTACCCCATAGTCGCCCTGGCGTGAGGTGGTGAAGGTCGCGGGCCGACTCCTCGTAGCTTGGAGTCGGCTTGTCCTGAAGGCGGCCTCTGGGACTCGGCCGAGAGGGGTAGTCGGCGACTCTGTTGCCGACTATCTGAAGGCGGCTCTTTGTCTTGGGGTCTTGAGGGGCGCAGTCTGCCCCGATGTTTTGAAAGGTTCAGGGGCTCAGGTCTGCCTACCCGTAGTCCATTACTCCGACAGTGATCCCAGAGATCAATGCTCACTGAACACACAGAAGCTGAATAACAAGAGGCTTACATCGATACATACCGATTATACAAGTAGGACCATTATGGTCAAGTCTTGAGTATAACATTGCAGCGGAAATCTTAAATGCGATAACTTGGACCCATGCCATCTGCCATAACCCTACAGCATTCTCGACTGGAAGCGCCCTAGCTCGCATGTTCACATCAAGTATTCTTCATCATACCCCGCTCTTTCATGCTCGCCAATAAAATAACCAGTGGCAAGCCAATGAGTACTTTGAATGTACTCGCAAGCAACCCATGTTTTGGTTCGAGATACAACAATGCATGATATAGGTAAATTTTTGCAGAAAGCTAGTTTTGAGTGCATTGACATGCTCAACAACTTGTAAGACATGCATCAGGAGAATTCAAGTAACCATGAGGACAGGTTACAGATATCAACATAAATAGAGTGGCACCAACCCAACTCAATCATGTCAAGTCCTTTGACTTGACCCAAGTAGTTTTATCAACACACCCACACACACACTGGTTTGCAAAGCTCTGGACGTAGTTTAAGCAGCACCGCCCAACTGTCCTTGACCGTGGACACGGCTATTCGAATAGTTTTACACTCTACAGAGGTTGCACACTTTACCCACAAGATCCGGGGAACTTCCGTGTCATCCACGACCCGCGATACCTCAAGTACCTGGGGTAAGCACCCGATCACTACCTTTCCCTAGATGACACTAACAAGGAGTCCACTCGTTGTTCTGTATCCTCATGATGTACATCATACGAGACTCACTCGAGATTGTAACATCCGAGAGGGGACTCAACGGTGTATCCAAAGGCCTCAGAAGACAGTCATGGCCGCCCTACCCCGACACGACCCGTCCCCGAGAGAGAGCACCAACTCTCCCTCGTCACTAGTAATGCGGGCTCCAAGCTAGTATCGGCCTAGGTAATCAATAATGCCCTTTCCCATATAAGGGTAGAGTGGTTGCGCATGTAAGTTTGGGACAGTCGACAAATCTTAAATCTAATCCATTTTCGAAAACAACACACACTTGCCTCGATACACCACTTTGAGCTCTCTGTGATTTTCTAAAGTTCATCACAGAAATAGAAAAATAGGATTTGATAAATATTTGTGAAGAAAAGGTCTCTGGGTCTGCCCACCGGGTCGCTGACGAGCGGGGCCTGCTTGTCGGATTCGTCCCCAACCTCCCGCTCGAACAGAGCAGAGGCAGGGGCGGTATCGACGGCAGCTTGCCGGCGCTACAGGCCACCGTTTCCGGTGAGCTGGCCACCGGTGTGCTCAGGGGACCCGGCTGAGTCCAACTGTGGGTGGCACGGTCACCCAGGGGCACCAGGTCGAGCAGGGCACTGGCCGCGGCGGACGAGGCGGACGGTGAGGTTGGGGCACGGTGCTGCGGCCGCGGAGAAGAAGAAATGGAGTCCGGGAGAGGGCCGTGGGGAAGTGGGTGATGCTCTGGTGTAGGTATGAGGGGGGAGGAGCACCGGAGAGCTCGAATTTGAGCGGTGGCCGGTGGCAAGATTTCCGGCCATGGAGGTGAACGAGGGCACTAGGGGAGGAATGGGTTGGCCTGGGGACCGTACGGGAGAGAGAGAGAGAGAGAGAGAGAGAGAGAGAGAGAGAGCCAAAGGAGTCGAGAGGGGGCTCGGGGTGGCCTTAAATGGCGAGGCCGTGGCTCTCCGTGGACGTGGCCTACGGGCACCCGCGGGATGGCCGCAGTGGCCACGGGAGGAGGCCTTGGGGCTGTCTACGATGTTCGTGGGAGTCGAATAGGGTGCCAGGAAGAGAGAGAGGGAGCGGGGCGAGGCCCTGGTGCTCGCGCATGCGAGGCCGGGCATTGGCCGAGCCGGGCGGCTCTGGGCACGCACCGCAGGAGGTGAGAGAGAGGGAGAGACGAGGGGGCCTGCACGGTGGCGTGTTGCGGACGTCGAGGCACCTCGACTGGCGTGAGGGGGAGGCTCGAGGTGGTCTGGGGACGCGGCGTCAACGGTCGGGAGCATGCTGACGTGCTCTAGAGCGCGTCTTTGGCCGTCATCCGTGGCTTTTCCGCGTGCACTCGCGCGTCCACTTGTGTCTGGCGTATGCAGGAGGAATAAACAAGAGGGGTGGAGGCTTTGGATGCTCTGGGACTTGCCAGGAGTGAGAGAGAGAGATGAGAAAGGGAGGGGAAAGTGGCTGTCCAGAGAAGAAAATGGGTCCCTGCCCCTTCATCATTGCCTCTCAGGGGAAGCACACCAGAGGTAGAGGGGACTAGGAGGGGCTGTGGTAAAAAGGAGAGCTCATGGAGATTAGTGGAAGTGGACGAAACATACATTTTTAATTTCTGCCAGAAGGTGTTTGATGGTGGTTTGGGCAGGAAGATGAACTCCACTGTACATGAGAATTAATAGGATCAAGTGTCACACATAATTGAGGTTTACCACCAAGTTTGAGTCCATTTGAAGAAAGTTGCCAATGTAGCTTTGGTAAACCCTATGAATTAGCAGAAATGGCTTTACCAAGATTTAGTCATGCAAATCAATTCTCCTTGATGCACCACTTGGTGTAATGTCATCATTTGAGGTTCTGGACATGTCCACAAAAGTTGAGATCAAGGGGACACACTTGGCAATGTAGAGTTGTTCAAATTTGGTTCTGGACAGGAAGGGTTTTGGGGCACTTTGATGAAGTTAACTTGTTTTCCAACTTGTGCCATTTTGTCTAGATGAATGATTATACCATTTGAGCATGTGTCACAAGGTTTGAGAACATTTGGACATGCTTGACAGTGCAAAGTTGTTCAAACTTGAAAGAGGACAGAAGTGGTTTTGAGAGGGTTTCATGGGGTTATACTATTCTCCATGACATGAGACTTGGCAAGATCATCAAACATGTCATATGTGACATGCTAGAATTTTCTTGGAAATTTTGGGGAATATTTCCTTTGTAAATATTTCAAAAGCTTGAAATATCCAGAAAGGGTTTTTTAGGGATTTGACCAATATTTTGAACATTACCATGTGTTGAAACTCATATATATGGACAATATATGTCCACTGAGTTTCCCTAAATTCTCACAAATATGTTTAAAGCATAAAAATGATTTTAACCTATTAAAGACCATTTCTGGCCTTAAGAAAAAGCTTTTAAATAAAATAGTAAAAAAACTTTTAAAATTATTTTTTTGTGGTTTATGGGATTCCTTTATCTAATAGGTCTAAAATATACTCTTTGAAATATTTTTCATACCCCAAATCAAGTACTTGCAGTGCAAACTCAATTCAGGGGTTTTGGGAAAACTAAATTTAGAAAATACTTTTTGGCCACAATATTTTTACAAGAAATTATTTTTACGTCCTACACACATGGCATGATCATTGGGTAGAAGTTTTGGATCAAGGAGAAGGAGTATAAGAGTAGGGGGATTTATTTGATTTTTAGAGCACTTGCAAACAGTAGACAAAATCAAATCAAGCAAAGACCAAAACACACAAAAGTTTTTGTCAAACCACAATTTATCATGATTTATCATCTTAAGTGTTGTTCCATGAAAATCAGGGTGTGACTGCTGGGCTAGCAGGACTCCGGTGAACCGGGCTGTAGCGGACTACTATGGCTCATGGAAGCACTAGACTACATTTCCCCATAAGAGAGGCTGCCAAGGATAAACAACTAGATTGTCAGATCCCACACATACCAAGCATTTCAAACATACACACAATATGCTCGATATGTGTAAATACAACATGGCATCACAACATAACTCTACGACTCAAGTATTTATTCATTAGGCTCTGAGGAGCGAGATATTACAAACATGGGTCTCATGACCCAACATTCAGAGCATACAAGTCAAAGCACACGCGGAAGCTTAACATGTCTGAGTACAGACATCTACAAATGAAAAAGGCTGAGAAGCCTGACTATCTACCAGAACCTCCCAAGGGTACAAGATCGTAGGTGAGATAACAAGCTAAATGTCGAAGGCGATGCGGAACTACTAGCGAGACTGACGTCGCTCTGCAAAACATAAAATAGGCAAACATGAGTACAAATGTACCCAACAAGACTTAAATCAGAACTAGCTACATATGCATCAGTATCCACAAAGGGGGGTGCTGGAGTTTAACTGCAGCAAGCCAGCTTTGACTCGGTGGCTATCCTAAACTACGACTGCAAGTAACTCTTTTGAAGTGGCGCACACGAGTCCGCATATTCACCATATCAATACACTCACACTTATCTTGCGCATTTTAGAGTATCCACTTTCACTTGTCTATGAACTATGCAGGCAACCCAGAAGTCCTTTACCGCGGACGCGGCTATTCGAATAGATCATTTATAACCCTGCAAGGGTGTACTTCTTCACACACGCTCTCACCACTTATCGCCGTTTACACGACATGTACTCGGCAACCTTCAAGTGGAAGCCCAGCGAGGGTGTCGGCCACAACCTACCTAAACACTCAAGTCTCTGGTCCAGGTTATCGCCTATTCAGGTTCCATCCGCAGGGAGTCCGGCCGAGGTTTCCACATACGGCCCCGAACGATGTGTACAGGGTTCCGCGACACCAAACGGGCGCGCGGCATACCCGGCCACGTGCCTACTGCATCACAGCCCACCCCTCGGGTCAGCACTGCCCACGGCCTCCACCATACTAAAAACACCAGAAACTACTTGCAACTCCTGGACAGAGGACAAGGGTGGTTAAGAAGTCGAGAGGGGCACTTAAGCATTCCAATGCGTGGTAGTAACTGGTCATGGATCACAAACACAGAACTTAGTTCCTGAGGACGGCTTCAATGAGACAACCCACCATGTACTCCTACATGGCCTCTCACCGATACCTTTACCAAATTGTGTTCACACACTTAGCTCTCAACAGTAGGACATGTTCACACACCTCCGATTCATCCCCAATGAACCAGACCTGACTCAACTCTAAGCAGTAGCAGGCATGACAAACAAGCATGAATGAGTAGGCACATCAGGGCTCAAACAACTCCTACTCATGCTAGTGGGTTTCATCTATTTACTATGGCAATGACATGTCATGCAGAGGATAAAGGGGTTCAGCTACCGGAACAAACAACAAATGAACCGTTGTTGTCCTAATGCAGTAAAAGAGAGCAGGAGCGAGACAGTGGGATTGTATCGGAATGAACAAGGGGTTTTTGCTTGCCTGGCACTCCTGAACATATTATAGCTCTTCATCGGTGTCATCGAACTCATCGTCGGAAGCACGTCTATCGAGAGGGGACAAATACCGGCAACAGAGAAGGAAAACACAATCAATGCAATGCACAATATGATGCATGATCATGACATGTCAATATGCTGTGTTTTGAGCTAATGCAACTAGCAACATGTTAAATGGAGTTGGTTTGAACCCTAGGTTCAAATGCAAACTCCATATGTGAGGGTTTAAATGCCATTTAATTGAATTGTCCTAAATAGCAACTTTAAGTTGTTCCAATATGCATGAAAATGGTACAGATGGAAAGATTGGATTTTTCTGATCATTTTTCATATATAACTTGTTTCATTTGGAGCTATAGATTAATTTCTATGATTTTTCAAAGTTTTGGATATTTTCTGAAATAAATAAATCATTTAAGATTTATTTAAATTCCAGAAAAGGATTACTGCGTCAGCCTGACTTCATCATGACGTCAGCAGGTCAACGGGGCACGGTCCGGGTCAAACCTGACTAGTGGGGTCCACTGGTCAGTCTCATAGGGCTGGCGTCGGTCACTAACGTGTGGGGCCAGTGAAGGGCCACGTCAGCGCGGTCAAAGCTGACGCGTGGGGCCTCTGTGGTTAGTTAAACATAAACAGGAAATAAACTGAGATTAATTAAGGGTATGGGACCCTTCCGTCAGTGAGCTATGGGGTAGTTAGTGGCGTCATTAGCCACTAATGACAGTGCCACCTCAGCTCGCTAGAGTTTCGCCGGCGGCGACCGAAACTGCGGCGGCAACTCGCCGGACTTTAGCTACAGACAGCATTTGGACGCGTGGGAGCCACCAAGAGGTAGCCCGTGCTCTTACGCATCTAGAGGGGCAGGTGGGTGGCCGCGGGGGCGCCGGAGCTCGTCGGAAACGTGCTCGTGGCGGTGGTCGGAGTTCGTGCGGGGTCGAGTTCGGCGCTGCGGTGCATGGGAGGAGGAGTTGGTGGTGGCTACGGGCTCCTGGTACTGCGTGGATCATGCTGGCGTGCTCAACTTCGAGCTGGTGTGGCTCTAGCCACGTCAACGACGAGGCACGGCGGCGGCGGGCTTCGGCCTTGGTGGTCAGCAGGGCTAGAGGGGGAAAATGACGGCGGGGAGAGAGGGGTTGGGTAGAGGAGCTCACGGTGAGGTCGGAGACGGTCTCAGCGAGCTCGGGGAGGGGCCGGAGCAAGCTGGGCGGCAATGGCGATCTCGGCGGACCGAGGTTGAAGAAGACGGCGTGGTCGGCATTCGAGGGCGTCCTGCGGGGCGTGGCTCGGTGAGGGGGTCGAGGATGAAGTGGCGGAGCTTCTAGGCGCAGCGGCAGGGCGAGGGGTGGCCGGTGGCCACGGGTACGGCGACGATGACAACAAGCTCTGCTCTGTGGTGCGCGTGAGAGGGGAGCAGAGGAGGGGTTGGTGTCCAGGGGGAGAGAGGAGAGGTGCAGGGGGCGAGGGGGAGTGCGTGGCACTCGGGGCTGGCTCCAGAAGCGGCGGAAGCAGGAGGTGGCTCGGGCACGTGCCAGCGCGCGGTGGCCACACGCACTCCTGCCCACTGGCAGGAGGTGGAAGACGACAGGGAGGTGGAGGTGGGCTGGGCTGGCTTTGCCCGGCTGGGCTGCTGTAGTAGTGGGCCGGTGGGCTTTGACCGGTAAGTTTCCTTTATTTTTATTATTTCATGTTTTCTATTATTCTGCAGCTTTGTGGCTTTATTTAAAATACTTAGACACTTCCAAAAATCATGAAACTAATCATGGCTACTGTTTAGAATATATCCAACAGTAAACATTTTAGTTTATGATTATTTGAGCCTTTATAATATTTTATAGTATTTAAATGCCCAAATGCAAGTAGAGTATGATTTAGTTCAGTGACCCTCTGATGTCCTAGAAAAGTGTGCACCATTTTTTCTAGAGGTCCTAGACCAAGGCAAAGATGATGAACATTTTATAAGGCATTTTGAGTTCAGTGAAAATGATTTTTATTTGGACCCTAGTTGAGTTTCATTCGCTGCTAGGGTTTATCAGCCCCCATTTCAAGCTCATTTGAAACTTAAACATGATGCACACAAGAAGGGCTAGCCTAGTGCATACTAGAACTAGGGATGTGACAACTCACCCCTACTAAACAAGAATCTCGTCCCGAGATTCAAGTCGTGAGGTAAGAAGACAGAGGGGTCACAAGCTAACACGATCTTCATGATCCGATCTGCCCTTCTCGAAGATGTTGATTCATTTCACAATTGATCTTGACGTCTTTGCTTTGAAATCTTCTTGCAACTATGATGACGGAAGAGAGGAAACTCGACAAAATTCGATCTTCACAAAGATCAAGTGGTACACGATCAACTCATGGAATAAGACGATAGAAGGTCTCTTAAGCCGGGACACAATACACACATCGCGACGGATGGAGAGAAACTGATAACAACGGTTCAATTTGGTAGGCAACATTTCCACACTTAAGAAGATGGTGGATGCGTTTCAAGTAGCGAGGAGTTAAGTTGTCCTTCATGTCAAACGGGGCACCTTAGAGGAGATGACTCGTAGAGCTATTCCCCTAAGTGGCAAAAAGAATTACTTTTGATTCAGAGATCATTGAAACTCTTTCTACCAGCCTAAGGCAATTCACAACAATCGTTTGGCGGAGTACAAAGGGATGGCATACCCGGACTAGAATGGATGATGTGGACAACCTTGTTGAAGACAACGCAAAGGATGATTTGCTTATCATCGGAGGTGGAGGCGACCCATGGTAAGTCCACTTTTGAAGATGATCCTGGACAACAACCACTGAGGTGCAAACTGGGAACAAAATGCAAATGTTTGGAATGACTCTGGTAACTAGGGAAAAACTCAACAGTCGAGAGTGTTTCCATCGTTCCAATGGTTGTAGAATCATCGAAGAAACTGAGAGCACAAGGATCCCTAAGGAACAACTTCAAGAATAGGTCATGCGAAATCCTCATGGGAGGTGACCAAATGGCTTAATCAAGATACTACAACAATAGTGCTTCCAGCTAGGTGCGTCCACTTCACTGGAACCTATATCATAGTTCTTGGAAGAAGTTCCAACCATCATATCTGCCTGAGATTCAGATCTGGTTGGTAACAGGATATTTCAGACAGCATGTCTGGAAAAGAAAGTTTGCAACACAAACCGACGAGATGACGTTGCGAGATTCTCGGGAAATGAGCTACGATAGCAAGCTCCAAAACATGAGCTGGTTCTGCTACATACATGTGAACACAATGTCCAAGACAAGCATGACCACTTAGAAGTCTTATAATAAAACACTATTGAGCTCAGGTGGGGAACCATCATCAAGGATATTGAAGTCTCCACGCGTGGAAGTCCAAAGGATTAACCTTAGAACAGATTCCGTGTTTCTTGAGCAAGTCAATCAGTGGCTTGGTGTACTAGGAGATACATATGAAATGAAGGTAGCGAGCCTGTCAAACCATAGCATACTTCGTACATGCATGACTGACTTGGGATGGTACCAGAGGGAACAAAACAATCTTTCTTGAACTCACAGCGGCAACTTGCATCAAGTGCACATGAATTAGAGGAAGTCACTTCTTTCATCCAATCACATGCTTCATGAACGGGGCATGAAGATATTGCTCATAAAAGTTTCCAACACTAGCTTAATGTCCAACAAATCATGGAGAAGATAGGAATGTTGTCGATGGGCTCGACAACAATTCATCCAGGTTTCCATATGAATGGAATTCCACAATCATGTGAACAAGGTGATAGCATTGGTCATACCCAAAAGATATAATGGTGTATGCTCGAGGAAGCAACCACGAGTAATACAACATTATGAGTATCGTTGGTTCTGAGTTGATTTGAGAATCACCCACACTCAAACCAAAGTTTGGACAAAACAATAGATCTACCATTTGGTCACGGAGATCAATCGCTGAAGATACCAGCTTTCTTCAACACACGTATACAAAGGGATATCCCTTTGGAATGAACTAAGTCGGATAAAGCATTTACCTTCCAACTCTCCAAGTTGTTGTTTAGCTTAAGCAACTAGCTCAGGGATATCCAACACAGATTCTTGGAGAAGGGGTGGTTTGTAAGAAAACCAACTTGATCACGAACTCAACATAGCGGTCAGGTGACAACCTGGTAATACTTCCGAGAAGATATTCGGAACATCACGAACCACCGATATGTTACTAAGCTCAAGAACAATCTTGCTTTTCAGAGCAAGACGATACGATCAAATAAGCAAGGGATTGAATAATCCTAACTTATTAATCGAGGAGTGCACCAGAAATAAGGACTAGGTAGCACAACCTATCTTATAATGATGATTCAATAACCAACATGCTAAAAATGAGAATATTGTCCATTTACTACCAAGCAACGAGGTTGCTAGGAGTATTGGTTTCACACATCACAGTTCACTTGTCAGCATTCCGGTTACAACAACACGGGACCGAAGAATGAATAATGATGGCGAGAAGTATCACTGCGTCAAGAATTCATTTGAGGGTGTGTGCAATTCTCACCATACTCTTGTTATGAAAGAGGGTGATACTCCGAGGTAGAATAGAACAAAAGCTGGATTGGCATTTTGATCTGCGGGATACAACTATTTTGACCCAATCCTAGAAATGGACGAGGTACTTGAGTTTGTTTCTCCTAGTCATTCCGGAATAGAATGGATTTACGGACAACAAGAATACTAGGCATCGATAACACGAATGCACAACTAGTCCTGATTATCAATTGATAGACAGAGGTCAGAAAACAACTAAAGAGGGACAACTCAAAGGAACATACGACTTTCTGAGTTGTGGGTGCATAGACTAGCATGTCGAACGAGTTCAACATATTTCTTCCGGATAACCCATGCAGAAAGGTAGAACTGGCAGAGTCACAACATAGAATCGAGAACTCATCAAGAGCACTCTTGTGTGATCTTTTGGTTAAACGAGGAACTTATGCCATAAGTAGTTCATGGTATTTGGAGTAAGGAAATACCACGGACCTCGAGGACTATCGCAAAGGTTACTAATATCCTAAAGGAATGAGCAACACTATCTACACGAATTAAGTAAAGTGAATCTTGGGTTCAAGAACCCAGAAATAGAATGCCTACTAACTAAATGGCATCACAGGATGCTTTCGAGAATAATGGCGAGAATCATCACACTGGCAATACAACGCATGGCTAGATTACTAAGTGACTCCCTAAAACACCTAGGGTCATAATAATAACTCCAACATATATGTCGAGGCAATAGAATACCTCAACTCAGCAATTAGTGTGATTAACCTGGCCCAAAGGGACATCGGGAATGGAAATATGGGATTTGCAAATGCATCAGATTGTTTAGAAACCTGGGATGACTCGGACAGCATAACGGCTGTAAATGCTCAAAAAGATTTGAGACATCCTGCAAGAATGGTGGCATAACCTCTCAACATCATAATATCAAGGTTCGGAGATTAACTAACAACACACGGAAGTAGTAGAAACAGAACTGGGGCTTAAATCCATCAATCCTATAAGTCTCTATCATAGTAACTCGTCATCCCGATAGATAGATGAGAAGGCCTAGTTCTTAATCCCGAGAAAAGGAAGAGGATGACTCGGATCGGAAGGGCATAAGGTAAAGGAGTAAAAAGAGCCTTACGTTCCCTTCCACAATCAATTCCTTTATATAACTAAATCATTTCTAGACTCGACTTCGACCAGTTTGGCTTGGTAATCCTACAGGCAGTCAGGCTCTGATACCAAAACTGTCAAGACCCCGATTCCAAGTCACATCGATCTAGCCGATAACACCTCATATCACTTTGCGGCCTCAAACACGGTATTCCCACGGGTGTCGCCTTACCATGGCCCAGGACCGTTTGCGCCTTTTGGATCACGTATATGATAGTGTCGCTAGCATCCATATGACAGAGAACCCGGGCCGACATGGCTAGTCGTGAACCCAAAGCGGCACTAACCCATGGGTACAGGCATACGTGAATCAACTTCGAGCATGTCGATCAGCAGTGTGTGAATCCGGGCTGTAGCACTGGGCTAACAGGACTCCGGGAACCCGAGCTATAGCAGGCTAGGTAGGACTACGGATGTCACCACATGACTTTTCCCCGAAGGGACAGACAGAGGAACAAAGTGAAACACATGCCATCCAGTCAAGCGTCCTGAGCAGTAGTGCTGGGCTAGCAGGACTCCAGTGAACTGGGCTGTAGCGGACTATTATGGCTCATGGAAGCACTAGACTACATTTCCCCATAAGAGAGGCTGCCAAGGATAAACAACTAGATTGTCGGATCCCACACATACCAAGCATTTCAAACATACACACAATATGCTCGATATGTGTAAATACAACATGGCATCACAACATAACTCTACGACTCAAGTATTTATTCATTAGGCTCCGAGGAACGAGATATTACAAACATGGGTCTCATGACCCAACATTCAGAGCATACAAGTCAAAGCACACGCGGAAGCTTAACATGTCTGAGTACAGACATCTACAAATGAAAAAGGCTGAGAAGCCTGACTATCTACCAGAACCTCCCAAGGGTACAAGATCGTAGGTGAGGTAACAAGCTAAACGTCGAAGTCCATGCGGAACTACTAGCGAGACTGACTTCTCTCTGCAAAACATAAAATAGGCAAACATGAGTACAAATGTACCCAGCAAGACTTACATCAGAACTAGCTACATATGCATCGGTATCAACAAAGGGGGGTGGTGGAGTTTAACTACAGCAAGCCAGGTTTGACTCGGTGGCTATCCTAAACTATGACTGCAAGTATCTCTTCTGAAGTGGCGCACACGAGTCCACATATTCACCATATCAATACACCACTATGGATCCGCTCCTGTCTCCCTACGAGAACGCCATCCATAGCACTCACGCTTATCTTGCGCATTTTAGAGTATCCACTTTCACTTGTCTATGAACTGTGCAGGCAACCCAGAAGTCCTTTACCACGGACACAGCTATTTGAATAGATCATTTATAACCCTGCAGGGGTGTACTTCTTCACACACGCTCTCACCACTTATCGCTGTTTACACGACATGTACTCGGCAAACTTCAAGCGGAAGCCCAGCGAGGGTGTCGGCCACGGCCTACCTAAACACTCAAGTCTCTAGTCCAAGTTATCGCCTATTCAGGCTCCATCCGCAGGGAGTCCGGCCAAGGTTTCCACATACGGCCCCGAACGATGTGTACAGGGTTCCGCGACACCAAACGGGCGCCCGGCATACCCGGCCACGTGCCTACCGCATCACAGCCCACCCCTCGGGTCAGCACTGCCCACGGCCTCCAGCATACTACAAACACCAGAAACTACTTGCAACTCCTGGACAGAGGACAAGGGTGGTTAAGAAGTCGAGAGGGGCACTTAAGCATTCCAATGCGTGGTAGTAACTGGTCATGGATCACAAACACAGAACTTAGTTCCTGAGGACGGCTTCAATGAGACAACCCACCATGTACTCCTACATGGCCTCTCACCGATACCTTTACCAAATCGTGTTCACACACTTAGCTCTCAACAGTAGGACATGTTCTCACACCTCCGATTCATCCCCGATAAATCAGACCTGACTCAATTCTAAGCAGTAGCAGGCATGACAAACAAGGATGAATGCGTAGGCACATCAGGGCTCAAACAACTCCTACTCATGCTAGTGGGTTTCATCTATTTAATGTGGCAATGACAGGTCATGCAGAGGATAAAGGCGTTCAGCTACCGCAGCAAACAACAGATGAATCGTTGTTGTCCTAATGTAGTAAAAGATAGAAGGAGCGAGAGAGTGGGATTGTATCGGAATGAACAAGGGGGTTTTGCTTGCCTGGCACTCCTGAAGATATTATAGCTCTTCATCGGTGTCATCGAACTCATCGTCAGAAGCACGTCTATCGAGAGGGGACAAATACCGGCAACAGAGAAGGAAAACACAATCAATGCAATGCACAATATGATGAATGATTATGACATGTCAATATGTTGTGTTTTGACCTAATGCAACTAGCAACATGCTAAATGGAGTTGGTTTGAACCCTAGGTTCAAGTGCAAACTCCATATGTGAGGGTTTAAATGTCCTAAACAGCAACTTTAAGTTGTTCCAACGTGCATGAAAATGGTACAGATGGATAGATTGGATTTTTCTGATCATTTTTCATATATAACTTGTTTCATTTGGAGCTATAGATTAATTTCTATGATTTTTCAAAGTTTTGGATATTTTTTGAAATAAATAAATCATTTAAGATTTATTTAAATTCCATAAAAGGATTACTGCGTCGGCCTGACTTCATCATGACGTCAGCAGGTCAACGGGGCACAGTCCGGGTCAAACCTGACCAGTGGGGTCCACTGGTCAGTCTCATAGGGCTGGCGTTGGTCACTAGCATGTGGGGCCAGTCAAGGGCCACGTCAGCGCGGTCAAAGTTGACGCGTGGGGCCTCTGTGGTTAGTTAAACATAAACAGGAAATAAACTGAGATTAATTAAGGGCGTGGGGCCCTTCCGTCAGTGAGCTATGGGGTTAGTTAGTGGCATCATTAGCCACTAATGACAGTGCCACGCCAGCTCGCCGGAGTTTCGCCGGCGGCGACCAAAACTGCGGCGGCAACTTGCCAGACTTTAGCTACAGACGGCGGTTGGACACGCGGGAGCCACCAGGAGATAGCCCGCGCTCTTACGCATCCAGAGGGACAGGTGGGTGGACGCGGGGGCGCCGGAGCTCGCCGGAAACGAGCTCCTGGAGGTGGCCGGAGTTCGTGCGGGGTCGAGTTCGGCGCTGCGGTGCATGGGAGGAGGAGATGGTGGTGGCTACGGGCTCCTGGTGCTGCATGGATCACGTTGGCGTGCTCAACTTCGAGCTGGTGTGGCTCTAGCCACGTCGATGACGAGGCACAGCGGCGGCGGGCTTCGGGCGCGGTGGTCAGCGGGGCTAGAGGGGGAAAATGACGGTGGGGAGACAGGGGTTGGGTAGCGGAGCTCATAGCGAGGTCGGAGATGGTCTCAGCGAGCTCGGGGAGGGGCCGGAGCAAGTGGGCGGCAATGGCGATCTCGGCGGACCGAGGTTGAAGAAGACGGCGTGGTCGGCGTTCGAGGGCGTCCGGCGGGGCGTGGCTCGGTGAGGGGGGTCGAGGACGAACTGGCGGAGCTTCTGAGCGCAGCGGCAGGGCGAGGGATGGCCGGTGGCCACGGGTACGGCGATGATGACGACGAGCTCCACTTGGTGGTGCGCGCGAGAGGGCAGCAGAGGAGGGGTTGGTGTCCAGGGGGAGAGAGGAGAGGTGCAGGGGGGCGAGGGGGAGTGCGTGGCACTCGGGGCTGGCTCCAGAAGCGGCGGAAGCAGGAGGTGGCGCGGGTGCCTGCCGGCGCGCGCTGGCCACACGCCCTCCTGCCCACTGGCAGGAGGTGGAAGATGACAGGGAGGTGCAGGTGGGCTGGGCTGCTGCAGTGGTGGGCCGGTGGGCTTTGTCCGGTAAGTTTCCTTTATTTTTATTATTTCATGTTTTCTATTATTCTGCAGCTTTGTGGCTTTATTTAAGATACTTAGACAGTTCCAAAAATCATGAAACTAATCATGGCTACTGTTTAGAATATATCCAATAGTAAACATTTTAGTTAATGATTATTTGAGCATTTATAATATTTTATAGTATTTAAATGCCCAAATGCAAGTAGAGTATGATTTAATTCAGTGACCCTCTGATGTCCTAGAAAAGTGTGCACCATTTTTGCCAGAGGTCCTAGACCAACGCAAAGATGATGAACATTTTAGAAGGCATTTTGAGTTCAGTGAAAATGATTTTTATTTGGACCCTAGTTGAGTTTCATTTGCTGTTTGGGTTTATCAGCCCCCATTTCAAGTTCATTTGAAACTTAAACATGATGCACACAAGAATGGCTAGCCTAGTGCATACTAGAACTAGGGATGTGATAGTGCGCAAACTCCAGAGGACAGCCGGCAGCTCGTCGAGCCAACAGCTGGCCGAACGCTCGAGTGGCACGACCAATCGGGGCTTGATGCCGGAGAGGATGAGGCCGTTTGCTCACTTGACTTGGCCATTTGACTGTGGGTGGGCAACGGGCGCTAGGTCCAGTCGGATGCCCTGTGTCGCGCAGAAATGTGCCAGTGCTCCCTTGGCGAAATTCATGCCGTTGTCGGTGATGATGTTGTGCGGTACGCCATACCAAGTTGTAATATATGCGATGAATGTCACGACAGTCGGCCCATTCAGTTTCTTGATCGGCTTCGCTTCAATCCACTTGGTAAATTTGTCCACAGCGACGAGCATATGTGTCATGCCGCCACGCGCCGTCTTGAATGGTCCCACCATGTCCAGTCCCCAGACGGCAAAGGGCCAGGTGAGGGGGATGGTCTTGAGTGCGGAAGCCGGCAGGTGTTCCTTGGAGCTGAAGACTTGGCACCCTTTGCAGTGTTTGACTAACTCCTTGGCGTCATCCTAAGCAGTCGGCCAGAAGAATCCATGGCGGAAAGCTTTGGCGACTAGTGATCTTGAGGCCGCGTGGTGGCCGCATTCGCCTTGGTGGATGTCTTTGAGGATTGCTATGCCCTTCTCTGGCTCGACGTAGCACTGGAAGACTCTAGTGACGCTGCGCCTAACGAGCTCTCGGTTCATTATTGTGTATGCTCCGGCTCGGCGTTGGACTTGCCTTGCCGAGATCTCGTCAGTCGGCAGCTCTCTGTTTACCAGGAAGTTGAGGATGGGCTGGGCCGAAGATGGAGCTGTGACTTCTTCTATTGCCAATATGGCTACTGCGACCAGGGCGGGTGGGCTGGGTGGTGAAGAGTTGGAGTCGGCCACCACCTGTTGTGTCGATGCAGTCCCCGGGCCGACTGCCGTAGTCCCCGGGCCGGGTTCTGAAGTCCCCGGGCCGGGTGCGACTATGGCAGTCCCCGGGCCGCCCGTCGAAGTCCCCGGGCCGGGTCTGACTATGGCAGTCTTTTTTCATCTTTTGATTTTTGGTACATGGAAATACATCACAAAAATTTGACTAGGAAAGCAAGACCAAAGAAAACAAGAACCACAAGAATACATTTTGGAAGATATCCAACTTCCATAATTCCTCCTGTAAGTTGGATTAGTGCCTTCTCAATGCATTCATTGTTGATCTGCGGAGGCTCGATCTTGCGTGCTTCTTTCTTCTTCGAGTGTAAAGAAGTAGACGTTGCTTCCACGCATCTAGTCTCATGTCTAGCCTCTATTCTATCAACAAGTGCACTAGTCTCATCTCTAGCCTCTATGCTAGCTAAAAGTGCTGGAACATCTACTAAATTGCGTTGTATCAATATATCGACGTACTCTTCTTCGCAATACCAAAACCTGCATCCATTCTACACAATAAAATTTTAAGTTAGCACAACTAGTCTAATCCGAGAGCACAACCGAAGCTAAAGTAGCACATACCCCATCGGTCGAGCACTTGATGAACACCCATCCGGGATGTTCGGTGTTGTAGACACACGGCGCAAGACCTTCTTTGGGCAGTCGTCGCACGTAATGAGTGGCAACGGTGCGCCGTCAAGCTTTTCGGCCAGCACCGAGCCCGCCCGACCGCCATTCATGTATCTGTCGGCGGACCGCCGATGGTGTAGATCCAAACGGCTAGAGGAGGAGTCAGTACCTGCATGCGTCCTTGCGGCCTTGCCGGGGCCTTCCGGCCCGGTCCCCGGCCAGGCCATGGCGCGGCGCGGCCTCCCACAGTCGTGCGAGCTCAAGCCCGACCGGATCCGCTCCAAATCCGGCCGCCGGATGCGCAAAACACCTAGAGCGAGCGCACGTCCGAGCTGCATGCGCTGGAGTTGGCCTAGCGGCATGGCAGACCAACCGTGTGGGGGTGTGAAGTGGCTTCGCTCGTGTGGGGGACAGAAGCCATCCTGCGCGGGTGCTAGGTCTGACAGGACGGTCTTGTCATCAGTTTGTGACCTTTGTGGCAACCGTCCGCTCCCCACTAGCCTCTTCGTTGACATGTGGTCCCGTTCCAACATGTCAGTGAGACGACGATGAGTCCTTTTGTACAATTTCCGAATGGACATCTATGTAGGACGGGGCGCTTCTTCGTGTACCGTGGCAACCGTCCACCGACTCTTCGCCTTGCCCTCTTGATTTGGAACTGCTGTCGCACGCTCTTCCTCCCTCCTCCATTTGCCTTCACCCTTCCTTCTGCCATTGTTCGATTGTCTTCTCCATGGAGGGAACAGACCGGAAAGGACCCCGTTATTCTTGCCCCGATCTGAATGATGACATAGTGAAGGAACACATTGATCGGTGTGACGTCATCACCTCGGCTAGCATGGCAGGTGCGTTCAAGACCATTCTCGACTCAACTAATAACATCATTACAACGAACCCAAGGGTCCAGGAGCGGTTTGATCTCCCCTATCTTCTTCACCGTGACCCTACTCACTAGCGCGCGGACGACCGAGGCCTCGCCTTGTGCAAGTTGGTGCCGCTTGATAATGATACGTGCGATGTTAAGATGCCATCGCTTGAGGGTAAGGCTTGGGCATGCGCAAATGGATATTGGGTTGTTTATATTGGGTCCAACTGCGAGTGGGAACTTGTGAATGTGTACACTCGTCACCGGGTTCCACTTCCAAAAATCTCAGACTGCCCAGGGGTTGAGCACACCGGTTATGACCATACTTTCAACTACGGTCATGGTGACTGTCGTCTATAGAAGATAGCAATTTGCCAAGTTCCTGGCCGCTCTTGGGATTTATTGGAATATGTAGTTGTTGCTATCTTCGTCAAGCTTGTTGCCTTCCTTCATAGTCCGACTGGATGGATATCGCTCAAAAATCAGTTTCTATACATGGATGAGTATTTTGATGCGATTCAATACGAGGGTCTTGTGTTTGTTTCCACCACTCGTGGCACTGTTTTTGCATGGAACCCTTATGCTTTCGGTACGTTTGTCTTCCACCGTAATTATAATTGTTTCATCCACATGCATGCGGGTTAGCTAGTTTCCCTTTACTAATTAACCTTCTTGTCTTTCCAAGGTCCTGTGAACATTCCACCACCTATACTTGAAAAATTTTACAACCAAGGGGGAGATGACGATGATGATGATCACGAGCATGAGGACCCATATACTCAGTGGCGCCTGGCAACTTATTCTGATGGATCACCTCTTCCTGCCTGTATACAGGGCACCACTGATGTGACTAAGGAAGCAGGTGTTGTCTCCCATGGTCGCACTCTCCGGACCTATTCCAACATCCATTGCAGGGTATTCGGGATGGATACTACTGTGCTAGCACCAACACCATCTCCTTTGTTTAGTATTGATACTCTTGGAGGAAACTCGCTCTTCCTTGGACAAAACTATCCAATCATGGTGAAAGGCGATCCAACTGCTGTTGATACAACGTTACTACCATTTATGGGAAGCAACTATATATATACCTCGGACATTGCTATGCTTCCCTACCGTGGCTATCACAATATGGGTCATGAAATAGGCCGCTTCCTCCTGGATGATCAGTCCTCGGTTGTTCTCGAGATTGATAGTAGCTGGCCCTTCCGAGACAAACTCTTCTGGTTCAAAGCAAGCGTTTCCAACGCCGAGGAGTGGTTGAGCTTAAGTTCATTTCAATGCTTGTTATTTGTTGTGTGATGAAAACTTTAGTATTTACTAGAATGTTTTGTTGGAACTAATCTATAATCCAACATGTATCCTCGTTGTCGTTTTGTGTTGATGACTTGTTGTATGTAATGAATGGTACATTTGCATATGCATGTCATAAACTCAATTTATAAATGGTTTTCGACTCACTTCTTGGAGTGTTAGTGTCATAGTAGTATAGCCAGCATATGTAGTAGTATGAAGTTGCCACATCACATAGAGCCAACCAATAGTTAGTTCTAGTTAGATCATCTAGAGCTAGGTGTCGCACGGAGGCCGAGAAATATGGTGATAGCGTGACTGCGTGAGGTGGGCTTGTACGTAGTATGATGTAGGCACAGAGCTTCCCGTGTTTCCTACTCCTGCGGTCTAAATGTGGACAAGATTTGGTCGAGTTCTTCCTTCTTTTGTCGACACGTGGGACATCCAGCATCCAGGTCGTGGCATGCAAGAAAATGGAGTGGTAGTTGAAGCCACGTGATGTGCATCTTGGGTTAAACTTTAAATAGAATCTTACTACTCTTAACTAACTCCAAAAGCGGCCACCAAAGATCTTTATTGGATTTGTTTTTCATCACCAGCACATCGAGGTAAAAGATGTGCAGGTTCAGTGGGTCCTCTTGTGTTTTCACTGACACGTGGGACCGCATGTGAGCAAACAGATGATGGACTCCGTGCGTCTACTGGCTGGCTGAGAAGAGAGATAAAGGAGGGCTAAGCACGGACTCCAGGAAATTTGTTCTGCGTAACCAGCACCTTGATATAGGCTCGATATAGTGGGGTGGCATGGGCCATAACTAGCATTCACGTCTAGCAGTAGGGCACACGCCACCCACACGAGTCCCAGCCGACACCAATTTTCTTGGAGTCTGTGCTACAGCCATCTCTTCTCCCTCCTGTTTTCTCAGCCATTACGCGGTGGGTGGGGTGGGGTTTGCCGATAGTCGGTTTGCTCAACTGCGGTCCCACTTGTAAGTGAAAATGCAACACAGCACGCATTCCCGACGTGCCAGACCAACCATGTGGGGGTGCGACGCGAACACGGCAGGCTTTTCCTTTTGAACTTGTAACTTGTAAAATTTGGTTCTGCTCCATGGCGCGACCGATAGATAGAAATAATGATTTTCCCTAGAATAATGAGAATTTTGGTTCTAGCGCGGTTCATGCATGGAGTACGTATGGAAATTATGAAGTTGATGCGATAGGTAAGATAATTTCTAGTAGTACCATATACTACTACACGGATTTGATGGAAAGATAAAGATACATACAGATCCATCAACGACATCCTCATGCCCTGGTGCGCCGGGTCACCAACCGACGTGTGAGGAGCAGCGGCGTTGGGGGCGAGCTCAACGTGCTTCTGAACAATGCCGTCCAAGGTTGCCCTACGGCTCAAGAAGGCCAGCGACCTATCATCCTCCTCTGGCACGTAGTAGTCCTTGTGGACAATTTGCGCGTAGACATGGGTGATTATGTCGACGGTGTCTTGCTGTGCCAGGCGCTATGCGGCGAGCGCGACCTCGAGGTGGACATTCTCCGACGCAACAGCGGGCAGTCGCAGGGCCACCAGTGCATCGAAGAGGTTGTCACCATAGAGGCCGTTGAGGGTGGCAGGCATCACATAGCCTGGGCGCGTGGGCTAGAGGCTTATGTCAAGGTCGTCCGTGAGCTTCTTGACGACGGTGAACTTGTCGAGGAAGCCAACGAGGACCTTGTCGAACAAGGAGACGAAGCTGTCGTCCATGGGGCCTCTCGCCTTGGCGGCCTCAAGCACGACCTGGAGAAGTTCCTCGGTGCCGGGCCGCAGGCCGGCGTCGTGGATCATCTGGCACGGCCGGCTGATGCTCACGCTCATCGCCTCCATGGGTGTAGCTTCTAGTTAACTGATCTTGCAATTGGAGTGATCACTCTTGCCCTTGGTTAGGTGGGTAGGTGCGTAGGATTTCGTAGATTGGACTGGCGGGGAGCCTTTATATGAGAAGTGCAGACTGCGTTGCATTCACGTGTGTGTTGGCCATCTACTCCTCGGCCCTCTACTGCACCTGCCTTTGGCTGTATGACAGGTGGGCCAGCCACCTGTTGGGTCCACGTGTCATTCACCCAAACGCAGGTGCAGTAAGTCAATGAAGTTGCGTCCGCCTCCGTACCAAAACACTTAGGCATGGTACATTAACTCCATCCTCGCTTCTTATTTCGTGACATATCAACCAATGAGAGATGTGGGCCGTGCATGCTTTCAATGACTTGAGACTACCAAACATGACATGCAGTGGTTAGTTCATTGCATGTAATCCTATTAATTAGCAAAAATACATTAAGTCCTCTCGCTTTCCCCTTCTTCTTGGTCACGGTGCACAACCTAAGAGCATGGTTAATACTTAATAGTATAGCCAGCTGCTGGCTATAAGATGTTGCCATGTCATAGTAGAGCCATCACTTGTAGCCACTCATACAATAAGGTAGCTATAAGGCTGGCTATAAGAGTACTACTTTTTCTCATCTTCTCTCTCTCTCTCTTTCTCAATATTTATTGTATATCAGCCTAGGAATCCGCATATAGCTAGGATCTTGCATGAGAGCCCACTCCTCTTTTTCACTTTCTCTAAGATGACTTAGACTAGCCATAGTGGGAGTAACTTCAGCAGTAACATCGAATCCAACTCAACAAATTTTCTTATGTGGCAATGAGTTAATGAGGAGAGAGGTAGTTTGAGTAACTCAACTAGTTATTACTGTAACATCACATGTCCCAATGCAATATAAGTCTATAAACTAATAAATGAGGCTTTGCATGTCACCATACTTATGTTACTACCCATTATGAAAGCTAGTAACATAGTTTAGGGATATGTGTATGTTACTAGTGTATGTTACTCTTCACTGTGGCTAGTCATACACCTAGACAGAGTGAGTAGTCTCAAGTCATTGGATGCATATGCACCCCACGTCTCGTATTTGTATTGGGTGATTTCTTTTTTCGTGGCAACAAACAAGGAACGAGGTGGGTAGTTAATGCATCGCGCCTAAAAGTTTTGGGATTACTATTTGGTTTTCGTAACGTTACTAATGCACCGGTACGGAGGGAGTACAATAGTAGTCTTTGGTTGCAATTTTTTTTGGTAGCTTACAAAGCTGAGCGCTCGGTGAGTACAATAGTAGTCTGATTGATGAGACATCAGATTTGAGCCATCTAGCGGAAGGAATAAAACAATACACCATGTATTTATTTACAGAGGGAGTAGTACATTTTTAGTGACATGCATTACTAGATATTGCTAGTCAAATACTAAATCCAGATGGACGTGGTAGTACTACTAAATCCAGACGGTGGTACTAGTACTAGTAGTAGTACTACCAATGTAGTAGCATTGTACTACCCATTTGTCAAATTATTACGTGCTGTTCGTTGCAGTGAAGTGACAAGACCCTGCTCCGGAGATGACACCTGAGTATAGGCACCGTGTTCGGCATAACATAAGTCAGCCTCACCGTCTGCAGTCACTATCATCATGGCTATAGAGCTAGCCTACTTACAACTAGCCGTGTTTGACATAATTTTCCATGCGTAGATGCCCATGCATTGCACGGAACACCAAGATTTGGGGTGGAAGGCGCCGGCAGCAGCCATCCCGCCAGATTTTTCCATGGCCTTGTAGATGTGGTGGGAGGAGATAAGGCTGATTGTGAGAGACAAGGAGTTGTTTGTAAATAGGGAACACGTGTGGGCATCTTTTTGCAAAACTGGAGAAGTTTTGTTTGTATGCGTCAGATCTAGATCAAACGACTATTGGTGAAAGATGGCAGGCACAACATCATCACCAACTCAGGACCTCTTTGATTCGCAGGATTTTGAAAACGCAGGAATAGGACATGGCAATATTACAAGTTTCAAACTGATATTACAAATGTTAGGAGTAATATTGCACCTACGAAGAGGGAATCTAGGAAGTTTACGTAAGAACTTTCATTACTTTAGGTGGGTGCAGCATTATCGTACAAACTAAAATCCACCGCCTTGACAAGTCACTAATGGGCAAATAAATTTTCGAGTCTCTGGCCACTTGATGTTTCAAAAACAAATTCAGCTTCTGTGGAGACTTTGTCATTTAGGCTTAGACGCTTGCGGTGATCAGCACGCCATTCATTGTTGCGCCAGAGAACGCCAAACCTCATTACCTTGAGCACACTTGCCTCCAGAACAAAGAACCTGGCCAATTTAATCTCAGATGTGCTGCCTCGGTAGTCGATCAAATCAATTTCTTTAAGATTGAGATCAAGGCATTCGAAGAGATTGTTATAGTGCAGCACATTTTTCACTTTCAGGTCGTTTTTTATCTGCAAAAGAAGAGAACATATTAGAGCAGATGGCTGTATAAGATTGCAGCGTCATCAAGAGGTACCAATATCATTCGCTCATATGATAGGGTTGGCTGGCTAGTGATATTTTTTCACTCTCTCTCTCTCTTTCTCTTTCCTCTCATTTACCTAGGAGCACGTGAAGAGCTTGGGCATTTGTTTCCTTCCACTATGTGGCCGATGCCACATTTCTCAAAAGTATGCCACATAATATGCATCAATGTCAAATCAAAAGATTTTGGCACCGCTCTCGGGATGTGAGAGAGTTGGCACCGCTGTGCACACAGACCCACATGTATAAATAAATCAATCAAACCAACTACACCAGCCTCTCACTCTCCCAAACAGTGTTTTTTTCTTGCTTCAGTCCTCACTCTCTCCCACACAAGTGTTTTTTCATTGCGTGAGTTAAATTGGCACCGAAGCAAAGTAGGAGATCCAGATTGGGGCACCAGGTGAGCAATAGAGGGGCATCGATGCCAAATGCATCACAAGTGAATTTGGCACATGTTTTGGCCTACATAGTGGAGGGCCATTATAGCCCACTTTTGTACTACCTCGTATTAGTGTAAAATTTTGACCATATGTTTACCTAAGATGCCAAGATGGTGGATTCAGGCATAATGTTGTTCTACTTTGTAAGGCCCTCGAGAATAATCAATAAAATGGTTGCATGCATCTCCTAGATACAGATGTCGGGGGTCATCCTCCTTTTCTAAAAAAATAGATTTACCTAAGAAAATGCCAATGCATGTCACCAAAAATTACAACATCTGAAATTATGTTCAAATATGAGTCCAACGATATTTTTTTTTGTGACATGCATTAACATTTTGTCTTAAATCTATGGTCAAATTTTGATACTACAAAATAGGAAGAGTAAACCAGGACGGAGGTAGTACTTGCTCTTAGGGTAACCATAGAGTTACTAGTCTAAGTTACTTTCCACTATGACTAGACTAGGCTACTATAGAAGTACAACAACAAAAAATGATGCAGGTGATCACGTTAGAAAAAATACTAAAAACATTTGTTTTGGTGCAGTGCGTAGATGCAGTTGCGAACACTACACTTGTCATCGTAATTTGGGAAAATTACGAAAAATTGAGCTAGGTTGTGATTACCGTTTACTAATAGGAAAGAAGTTTCACCTTGATGAGTAGCTTCTCCGTGCATGGAAAGCATGTAAGGAATCCAACAACTTGATCCAGATTGGGGCCGATAGATTTTTATTGCCAAGATCTTCACTGTGTGCATAGACTGGGTGAAGCTTGTGGGAATCATTTTTTGGAAGACAGTCGTAAATACATCAAGAGGAAATTTAAAAATTTGAATTTCAAGAAGACGGAGAAGAAGATGAGTGATGTACCTGAACGATTACGGATCCAATAAAGAGTTCGAAGAATTTGGCAGACTACTACACCAACGCTGTCAATTTCGGGCATCAATGACCCTAATTTTTGTTGGACCTTCTAGATCAGATACAAGCAATCTCTCAAGGAAAGGCGCATTCTCAATGACCATAATGTGGAACAGCTGGAGTGATCTCTTCCCAATTGATGTCTTGTTGCGGGACCATCAATGACCATAATGTGGAACAGCTGGAGTGATCTCTTCCCAATTGATGTCTTGTTGCGGGGCCAGCAAGACACATAAATCCATCGGAGATTTGTCGAGGCGATGTGGAGACTAATGAACCCGTGGATCTGCTCAAGACGAAGGTACTCAAGCGCAGTACAGCTGCGGAGCAGGTGCTCCATAGACTTCTTTGAGATGCAAACGTCGAAGAGGTCGAGCTGCTTGAGTTGAGGGAGAAGAAGGGCGAGCGCGGCATTAATCTGGGAAGATAGCAGGAGCTGAAGCTGGCGCGGCGTAGCGTTGGCGTGATGCGGAGCATGGACGGCGGCAGAGAGCGGCATTGTCCAGCTTCAAAGCTGAGCTCCTCGAGCTCATCTAGGGCGGGGCATAAGAACCACTCGTCGAACTTGGCTTGGACCTTGCAGTTGGTACTGAACATGCGGATGTCAAGGCGTCTGGCTGGCCCAGAGTGCGATGAAAGGATCTTGGAGACTGCGGCCATGCGTTTGCAATCCCCGTCGTAGAGTCAGCTGTCGATGGTGAGGTTGAGGAGGACGCGGCGCCAGAGTGGGTGCCACCGCCAGGAGAGCAGGGCGGTCCGCACGGCAGATTTTGTGGGGAGGAGGCCGACGATGACCAGCAGCATGTCGTCGGGGAGGCTGCTGATGAAGTCCAGGCTCGCCGGATGCGGTTTTGGCTCGAGCCGCCTCCGCTTGTTGGCTGCCTGGCCGTCCATCTCAACCTACAGCGACGCTTGTGTACACCTGTGCTGGTGTGTGTTGTGTGCTGGCCTACTGGGTGTGCACGAGTGCGTCCTTCTGTGCATGCCGCTGCACAGTGGTGAATTGTGCGCGAGTGCGTCCTTCAGGCAGAAGAAGTGTGTCCTCAATGCGCCCTCAATTTACTAGCGTGCGGGGTGCTACCCCGAGTGGTTTCAACTTTGTTTACTTCACCGCATGTCAGATGGGCCTCTAGTTTACTTATTTTCACCCACTGCCACATGGGCCAGCAAACGAAGATAGAGAACACGAGCTGACAAGGCAACATGTGGACTGGTTGACCGGTCAACTAAACAATATACGGAGCTATACGCTGACACAATGAGTGTATAATCTTTCGGTATAGAGAGTTCGAGTGAGAGGGGAGGCCCATGAGAGATAGCAGAGAGAGAGAAAGAGCTACTCCCTCCATTGGATAATGTAGTGCCAAGATTTTTTTAAAGTCAAACTTTTGAACTTTGACCATGTTTATAAAGAAATTACTTATATCTACAATCCAAAGATAAATGATTGTATGAAGTAAGTACATGTTGTGATGAATCTAATGATTGTTCCAGATGTAAATGTTTTTCTCCACATATACCTGGTCAAACTTTATGAGGTTTGACTTTTCAAAACATCCATATGCTTATGGACGTGAAAGAGTCCCTAACTAGAGAGATAGAGAGTGTGTGTGATATAGAAAGAGGGAGTGAAAAAAGTGTGTGCGTGTGTGAAAGAGACATGGACAACACACGATAAAAGTAGAGAAAAGGCGTGTGTGTCTTATGCAAACATATCACAGATGCATCTTCGACAACGGAAGCAAGGTGAGGAGATAGTGTGTGGTTGTGTGCAACCGAGAGAGAAAGACCCCTAGCACGTGGCTAAGAGGGGTCTGACAAACAAGGGAGAGAGGTCGAGAGAGACGTACGGAGAAAATGCAGACATGGGGAGGAGAGAGTGTATGTTTTTCATAGAGAGATCCCCTGGAGATCGTGATGGGACTACATGGGTGGGAGATCAAGTGGCAAGGTGTGTGCGCGATAGAAGATACCCCGAGAGATATCGAGATAGACGTATGGATGGAAGGAGACAATACGTGTGTTCCAGATGGCTAGTGAGAGATAATCATACTTAGGGGGGAGTGTGTGCGCCTATGATGGAGTGAGGGATTATGGTACTTAGGGGGGTGCATGTCACATAGAGAGAGAAAAAGGGCGGAGAGTGTTGGATGGGTCTATATGTAGCGCGAGCGAGACATGTGTATGTGTGAAACAAAGGAGATATAAAGTTTGAGAGAGATAGAGGAGCCCGATAAGGCTGAGTGGTGCGTCGAGATAGCTGAGAGGGGAAAGAGATATTCCATCCGCCGATAATGCAAAGGTATGTAAATTTTGAGAAGTCGAACTTTGGAAACTTTGATCAGGGTTACGCAAATGTTATTTATATCTACAATACCAAAGATACATCATATGAAACTACATCTCATGATGAATCTAATGGTATATGTTTGTCGTTCTAAATGTAAATGTTTTTCTCCACGTACATGGTCCAACATTGTGATGTTTGACTTTTCAATAAATATATATGCTATGGACCGAAGAGTGTGCCTAAGTCGAGAGAGATCAAGTGTGTGTGAAGGAGAATGAGTGAGTGTGCAAAAAGAGTATGTGTGTGAAAGAGAAAGGGACAACAAACGATAAATTAGAGAGAGTGTGTGTTTTTTTGTTTCTTATGCAAACATATCACGCATGCATCTCCGAGATAGAAAAGCGAGGTGAGGAGATACACGAAGATAGCTAGTGTGTGATTGTTTGCAACGGAGAGAGACACCCCTATAGCACAGGTCCAATAGAGGTCTGGCCAACAAGGAACAAAGGTCGAGAGGGACACATGGAGAACATGGACGCAAGGGGAGGGAGAGGGTGTGTGTTTGTGATAGAGAGATCCCCTCGAGATCGTGAGGGGAGTATATGGGTGGGAGATTGAGGGGGGTGCATGCGCGATAGAAAGATGCCCCAAGAGAAATCGAGATAGACCATGCACATGTTTGTGATGGAGACTAAGATTAGCTTGTCATACACATATAGGGGGGACTGTGTGTGCCTACATTTGAGTGAGAGACCATCATACTTGGCTAGGCATGAGATTGTGTGTGTGTGCATGTGAGATGGAGAAATAACGAGGGAGAGAGGAAGAGTTTTAGATGGGTCTATCGAGTGCGAGTGAGATATGCATGTGTATGTGTGACCCAGGTAGATGGACATTTTGAGAGAGAGAAGGAAGAGCTCCGAGACGACATAGTGGTGCATGAGAGAGTTACGGTCAACGAGCCAAGGAATTTGTGTGCGCAGGATGAGTGCACCCAAGATATTTAGGTTGGACTAGAGAATCATACATACTGTGCGAGAGAGACCTATAGATGGAGTATATATGCATGTGAACTAGAAAGACCCCCCCACACACACACACACAGAGAGAGAGAGAGAGAGAGAGAGAGAGAGAGAGAGAGAGAGAGAGAGAGAGATAGGGACCAAAAAGGTTTGTGTGTTGGATGCGTGCGACAAAATTGAAGATTGTCGGTGAGAGAGAGAGAGAGACAGACAGACAGACAGAGAGCAGGAGTTCGGAAGAGGGGGAGGTCGCGTTTTATGCATCAAAGCCTGATATAAACCATGTTTCGATATATACTTGCATTCAAATATTTAAATTGGAGAACATGTTGTCTGCAATCCACACATGAACGGAGATATGCGTATATCAAACAAGTTCATTAATTTGACTTTCAACGTGTTCATGGAGTACTATAATACTGTACAACATGCTAATCGATTGAGGTGTTCAATTTTGGATTTAGTTCACTATTTTGACCTGGTGAACGAGTTATTTCATTGAATCGAGATATTTCATTTTGGGTTTAATTCCCGTTTTTTAGTGGGTCAGCTATTTTTCATATAGTAAATCGCTAGCAGCGAGCATGTAAAAACACATTACTCCCAAGCATCATCTCTCCATCTAAAAAAGAAGTGGCAAGCTAATATTTCAAAATTTGATTTGGATCGACTTGGTAAGGTAGATGTGGGTGCCCGTTCTCCCAAAATTTGAACGAACCATTAAACACCCTCCGCTCGGTGGAATTCGCCCGAGCAAATAAATGGGAGACGCGTAATTACTGGCCTATGTGGGACAGGCATCAATTGGCCCGTTGTACATCGAGGGTAGGTTCATAACTTCATCCAAGCTTGCCTTCTCCTCGGTCGAAATGACATGTGCCGAATAATTCGTAAACCATGGTCGGTAAAACAACCTCTCCTTGCCCGAAATAGCTCGTGCCCACTATTTCAAAACACACGCTCCTCGCCCGAAATCGCTCGCACCCACTATATTTGAAAACATGCCCTCCTCGCCCGAAATCGCTCGCACCCACTATATTTGAAAACATGCCCTCCTCGCCCGAAATCGCTCGCGCCCACTATATTTCAAACACGCCTCCTACTTTGAAATCGCCACGCCCACTATTTGGGAGAAGCAAAGTTACTCTACTATCCCCGACCCTCAGTACACAGACCCAAGCCGAGAAGCCTAAAGGCAGGGGTAGACCTGTAACTCCCCCCCCCCACACACACACATTTCAGACAAATGGGTCCGTAAGACATGGTTCCCCCTCCCAATTCCCCATTCATACCTCATGGGCACCGAATCACCTTCTCCCAGGAAGCTCCCTTCTCTCGAGCCGCGACACCTTAGCCCCTCCTCCATGGCGCCCCCCACTGCACCAAATTCACAGACGCCCTCCTCTCTAATCCCGGAGACGCTGCCCATTTGCCATCGTGCACTGGGTCGTGTGCCTCTTACTCCATGCTGCCGGAGTTTCCTCGACGACGGCCGCGTGAACCGTACCGGAGCCGATTCACCCCAGCCATTGTTCACGGCGCCGGAGCGGCTCCAACTTTGGACCTGTCCAAAGCCCTGGTGCTGCTTCCCCATAGCCATCAACCATCGCGACATCTCTGCTTCCCTGCCGCCGCTAGCCACCGCAACCGCGCTGGCCTCACCGACTAGGCAGCTGGAGCCGCCTACTTCACCGGGCCGCCAGATAGGTCGCACCCTCATCTCAAATCACTTTATTTAGGAGTCAGTTGTCTGAATTTTTATTCTAGGCCAATCGATTCCCTATGGGAAGCAGCACCCCTCGAGCCGGTGGAGCTCCTAGGTTGCCGATTCGCTGGTGTCTAACGTAAGGGTGCGGGGGCGAAAGTTCGTCACGGAAGCAGCGCTTAGATGGTACTCTTAGAGTTGCGTGGGTTGAAGGTACTGCCGCCGGCGGATCTAGATGACGGTGAGTCTTTGTGGATTGGCCCGGGGGCGGCGCAACCACGGCAGTGCGGTGGGGCGGGGAGCGGGGATTTGGTCGGGACCACGGACGGCGGAGGTAGGCTGCTTTGCCGGTGGTCGCTGGCTCTTCGGGGAAGATTCTGAATAGTGTCATCCGGGAGGCACAAGACGGCCATCAAGCCATCCAGCGTAGATCAGACAGTGCAAAAAAAAATCGTGTGACCCCAATTTAGTCTTCAGTCAACAGACGTGTGACCACTCTCGTACCTTGATGTTGATCTCTTAAGGTATTTCTTCATATCAGAGAGATGTGTCATTCTTAACATTATGTGTTTTCTGCATCTTCAACCACATCGTTTTCCGACTCACTGCAGCTGCTCCAACAAGGGAAGCATACACCAGAAGGGAGCTATAGTCCCCACTCAATAGTTCCCTGCATTGAATGCACGTTCCCGACATGGACAGCCACAACAACTGCAGGGCCATCGACAAGTCAGCACATGATGCTCACTCCTATTGATGGCAGCCAGATAGGGGTAATCAGTGGTGTTCTTATTCCAAAGGTTGAATCCCCAGGATTTTTTAGTATGCTAGCTGCTATTGTTTTCCCAAGAACATACTACATAATGGTATTATTATAGTTCTTATTGCCAATTTGTTACACAATGTCCTGTACAAGATCATTTCGAATATGCTAGCTGCTAGATTAACGGTTATTCTGGATGATGTTATTTTCCAAGTGCAAAGTGCTTTATGCTAGGCAGAATGATCACAAATAATATTCTTATTACATATGACAATATGCACATTATTAAAATAAGAAGAAAGGGAAGAAGGGATTTTGTGCGGTCAAACTTGGTATGCACAAAGCTTATGATCGTGAGCAGTGGGTTTTTTCTGGAAAGAATGATGAGTAGATTGGGCTTCCATGCAAATTTCATTGGAATGATTATGGCATGTGTAAACTCTGTTAAATACAAGGTTGGGTTTAATGATCAGGAAATAGATATGTTTGTGTGTAGTTGGGGACTCCGTCAAGGGGCGTCCATCTATCCCATATTTGTTCGTATTATGTGCAAGGGTTTATCGAGTGTTCTGGCTCATAAAGAGGAGGTTCGTGGCATTGAAGGTGTTCATGTGTATAGAAATGCACCATAAAATCTCATTTACTCCTTACTAAGGATTCCCTAATACTTATGAAAGAATATTTGACTAATGCAACCTCATTGAGAGAAGTGCTAGATGAATATTGTGCCAATTCAGGCTAGCTGGTAAGCGAAGCAAAATGTAATATTTTGTTTGGCAAAATGTCAATGTTCATGTCAAAGCTCAATTTGTGCAGAGGTAAATATAATGACTAAAGATATCTCTGACAAATACCTTGGTCTCCCAGTCATGGTGGGACTTGATAGGAGTCATCACTCCATCTGTATGGTATGACACGACCTCTTTTTGCTCCCCATTTCATTGGAACTGAGGCCTCTGTCTACCGTCCCGAAAGGTGGGTCTCATGCTTGTAAACTAGCATATATCTTGCACAAATGAACCTTTCTTCAGTCACAATGGGAAGAACTATCGAGAAAACACAATCAACACTTCATACCATAGTCAACCAACGTTTATCATATAGAGAAGAATCTTCATCCTAATTTGATTAGCCAACCCTCCCTCGAGTCGTGTGCTTTCTGATCACTCTCCTATGATTGTTACTTTTCTTTCAAATGTTACGTCATTGCAGGTCCTCGCCCTTCAGGTTGAAGGAGATGTGTACTCGACTTCCTTTAAGTAAGTGGTGGCCCATAATACTAGAGATGTATAGCAATAGCAGCTTAACCAAAGGGATAGACTTGAACTATTCCACACCCCCTTGCCAGAGGTTTTAAAAGAATAACCTTTTGGGGATACCAATTCCACCCATTCGCACCAAAGGAACTAGCACTTTCTTAAGCTTTCCACCATTCTTGCTTATTGCCCTTACTTACCCGTTGAAAGATGTAGATTGGAAATTGGAAGGTGGTTGTCCATAGTTATCTTGTTGGAAATACCCTCCCTTGTTCATCAAAACATTGGAAGCAACTTGAGATATCTTTTGGGAAGAGAGAATAACTATAGATGCTCGATATGCATATTGATCAATTGATCTCTGTGTCCTAGTTTGCGAACTAGACTCAATCTACCAAGGGGCCGAAGAAGATCAAGCCGATAAGGGGAAACGCTGAGAAAAATATCTCTCTTATATAAATATAAGAGCATGCTTAATCTCTATGCATAGATAAAAGGGGGTTATTGTGATGATGGAAATGGTACGTATGTGGACCACTTTGGCTCCACCCAAAATCCCATGAGCCGACTGTCTCCTAGCATAGTGAAAGCATTTCCCCGGCCGAGCTTTGCTCGAAGCTAACTTGAATCCAAACAGCTTGCTGCTTCTCTGAGAACTTGACCAGCTTGTGTATCCTTGTAAGGTCGCAGACCCGGCGTAATAGCGAGAAACGTGAGTCTAGCATGACATAAACCCAAACCCCGACACTTTTGATACTTCTCATCTCAGGACAATTCACAGAAGAGGTAAGGCGCTACAACCAGTGAAGGAACGGGAAAGAAGAATCAGTGGAATTGACCAATAATTTATACCATTACGACTTTGAATAATCGCTAATAGCTGGCACCAATGGAATACTTTTGGACCCTAAGCCTCATGTTGACTCCCCCTTTATTGAATAGCCAAGTCGTCATGAGTAAGTGTACGACCGATCACACAAACGTCCCTAAACCTCAGTATGCCTTTCTAGATGATGCATTTCCCTTCTTATTTATCGATGTATTCATCTGAGGCCACATGCAGGTATATATTTATGAGTGGTTCATATAAAGGAGGGGACTGATAAGAAGTTCGGAAATGGTGAAACAAGTTGTGTCGACTGAGGCTCGGAATATGTTCTTGCACTACTCCTTTCAAACACACATACCCTTTCTTATCACAAATGTGAAATTCCAGAACTCTCTGTGTAATTCTTCCAACAACAATAGGGACTCTATCGAGGGCTCCCTGGTAGGTTCTAGTCTCTCTTTATACTGCAACTGGAGCAATGCATAATGGGTGGTGTGGTATATTGATCAAGGACGTGTTGCGTTGGTTGTAGTTGCAAGAGGTCCTGAGATAGAAAGCCATTATTGCTTCTTTCATTTAAAAGCTTGAGTCGGTTCTATCTAGCTAAGTTGTTCAATAAAGTAGATCAAAGTGTGTGATGCTTGTGAGTTTGGCAACTACTATATACGATATTCATAGCACTACTTTATACGTGATTTATGACTTCCTCTACCTAGACCCACACCTACTTTGAATTTAACTTAATGAAGAAGCGGATCCAATAAAAAGGGACTACATTCCAATCCTACTCACCAGAACAAATAGTTGTATGGCATTCGAACCCCACCTTCATGGTTGTATTCTAATTAGCTAGAAATGTATGACCTAAACTTCTCAACAGGCATTCACTTAACAGAGCACTTAATGAGTGTTCTAATGTCTTGAAAGACTACTATGTTTCTTTTAAGCTTAGTTGCAAAAGAAAAGCAAAGGGGAATGTGGGTCCATTTCGTAACGCTTACGGTGATAAAGAAAAGTAACTCCCATCCGAGTGAGAGGCATCGCTACCGGGCTGGGTAAGGTAAAGCAAAATCAGAGTCCTTCCTAGCCCAACTCCGCTCTTTTTCTCGTGATACGTCTGATCGATTTTCTCACAAGGATGATACTAACTACAAAACCTAATCAGTTGTAGAAATTGCTAAGTTTTCCCTTATCTCGAGTACTTGGTTGGGATACGAGGATCCATGTGGGCTTGAAGCTCCATAGGATGAAATAACACCATTCCCTAATTGAGAATTGAATGACCACCGCGGGAGAGCCAGGTACAATTTTTTTCATTCAACCTTATATATCTGTTATTAATAAAAACACTCCATAGAGAAGTGATAACCTTAGCACAAGTGAAAGAAGCCCACTTGCCCACTCTTCTTTATCCCCACCAAAGCAAGAAAACCATGCCTACTTGGTGTAGAGGCCATGAATTCACTATTCTCAGAATGAATTCTAAAAGAAAAAAGGAAAAAAAAGTCTAACTTCTATTTTCTTTTCTTTTGATGCTATCAAAATAGGGTCTAACAATCGTATCCCTTACCACGGGGTTTCTAAATCTACTTCCAGATTGACCAGGTCCGAAAGATTGTTGCTTGATTTCCCATTATAGGTCAGGATCTTGTTCACACAATTATCAAAGCGGTCCCACACCCACTTATTAGCAATTTGATTAGCTAAGGGAGCATGTGAGTGCAAATAGTTTTTTAACTCCGAAAGGACCAACTTATTTTCGTTATATATCATCCTCTTGACGTGCTGAACAGTGTCACCTGAATTAGAAGGGTCAATGGGGTAAAGCTCTAGCGTATGCGCGAGCGCGTTCTCTTTTTTAATTTTTGTGTGTCGATCTAGCATTTGATTGACTGCGTTGATACGTCTCCAACGTATCTACTTTTTCTCAAGATTTTCCTCTTGTTTTGGACTCTATTGTGCATGGTTTGGATGAAACTAACCCCGGACTGACGCTGTTTTCAGCAGAACAACCATCACTACAAAAAAAGACACATCCGTGACATTTTGGGCCGAAAGAAAAAAATTTCGGTCATACATATGACACTTCTATGACAATAATTGTGACAAAACCCGGTATCATCATAGATGTGGTGGGCTCCTACTTCTATGACAAAAATTTATGACAGAAAATGGGCTTTTAAGTCACAGGCGGACGGAGACGCAGCTGCATGACATTCTTTGGGCCGTCCATGACGGAAAAACCGTGGTAGAAGCGAGGGAGGAAAATTTCGGGAGTTGCGGTTACGGTGGGAGGTAGAAGCGGAGTGATGCGCGTTTCCCAGATGTATGCTGTGGCAGTGTGCGGGCGTTGGCTCTAATCAAGCCGAAGCGAGGCGTTGAGCTCTAATCAACCCGGCGATTGCAATGCAGCTACATTCATCGAACCCGGCGATCGATCGATGGCTCGTTAATCAACCCGATGGAGCGATTCGCCGCTATCGCTGCTAGTGAGCGCTATGGGGGGTTGGATGAATAAGGAGCGGTGGCGTTGCCTCGGATGAACAGGAACCCGTGGTGTGGAGGGCTGGATGAACAGAGAGCGATGGAGGGTGGCCGTGGAGGGTGGTTGAATAGGACCCGTGGTGTGGAGGGCTGGATGAACAGATGAGCGGTGGAGGGGTGCCCGTGGAGGGTGTTGAACAAGAGCGGTGGAGTAGCGCGTGGTGGAGGCTAGATGAACAGAGCCCATGGAGGTGGAGGAGGTCGACGGTAGCCCGTGGAGGCCGGAGGAGGTCCACGGTGGAGATGGACAATATCCGTGGAGTCCTGCTTGGCGATACGCCACACCCCCCCCCGGTTTGTCAGAAGCGCCCAACACAAGTCCGCTTGCCTGCTTTTGCGGCACGCCACACCTCCCGATCAACATGACCCCATTTCACCGTAGGAGGTCTGCTTTCCTCCGTTTTGCGGTGCGCGCCACACCTCCCGATCAACAGGACCCCGCTTTCGACCGTAGGAGGTCCGTTTGTCCGCTTTCAGATCGCCACACCCTCCCGATCAACAGACCCCTGTTTGACCGTGGGAGGTCCGTTTCATCCGCTTTTGCGGCACGCCACACCACTCCCGATCAACAGGACCCCGCTTGACCGTGGAGGTCCGCTTCCTCGATTTTGCGATACGCCACACCCTCCCGATCAACAGGACCTCGTTTCGACCGTAGGAGGTCCGTTTCCTCCGTTTTTGTATCTGCGCGACTAGGCGTTCGAGACCCGCCCGTATGTACACATACGAGACCGTATTTTCTTTCTTGCACCGGCGCTGTAATGCGTGCGTGTACATGCTACGTGCGCGCCTCTACTACGACGCGCGCGGCGCCTCTACTACGACACGTCGGCGCCTTACTACGACACGTGCGCCGCCTCTACATCAACCAAGATGTACGCATATCGTTCGCGACCAGGATGACAACGCTTCGTGCGCTTCGACCAGGTGGGTCCCTCCGCCGTGCACTTCCTTGCTGCGAAGATGTAGCTGGTGGGTCCCAGCGGTCGTGGGGCGAATCGTTTTTTTTGTTGCCCAGAGCACTTCCTTGCGTGCGAAGGTGTAGCTGCTGGGTCCCAGCAGTCAGGGGGGCGAATCATTTTTTTCCCGAACGCACTTCCTCGCGTGCGAAGGTGTAGCTGCTGGGTCCTAGCAGTGAGGGGGCGAATCGTTTTTTTTTTGTTGCCCGGACGCACTTCCTTGCGTGCGAAGGAGTAGCTAGTGGGTCCCAGCAGTCGGGGGGTGAATCATTTTTTTCCGGACGACTTCCTTGCGTGCGAAGATGTAGCTAGTGGGTCCTAGCAGTAAGGGGGGTGAATCGTTTTTTCGGACGCACTTCCTTGCGTGCGAAGATGTAGCTCATGGGTCCCATCAGTCAGGGGGCGAATCATTTTTTGCACGAAATACGGTGGCCCGTCCGGTGGGTCCTCTTTGTCAGGTGGAGGAATAATTATTTTGCGCGTAATAAGGAGGCACTTCCTTGCGGCTGCCGTGGACCCAGCTGTCAGCCTTTCCACGTACAGTCCACGTCCGATGGAAGTTGTTCCTAGACCATGTTGACCACGCCGCGCCGAGAGCACCACGGCGGTGGACGACGGCGAGGCCTAGGAAGGGGACGACGCGGAGCCGGGGAAGACGCGGCAGTGGATGCACACTCGGAGAGGAGTACAAGGGTTCACTGGTTCGGCGGCGCCGCCGCCGCCAGTAATAATAGGGGTGTGGGTCGATGGGTGAGTGGAGGGATGGCCTGGCCAGCGGTGGGAGTAGTAGGGCGGTGAGGCCTCCGGCGGCAACCTGACGGGCCGCCACGGGAGGCAGGAGCAGCGGCACGACCGGCGCTGCTTTGGGCGGCCGGAGCAAGAAGACCAGAGGTTGAAGAAGCACGACGGCCGTTGGATGGACATCGTCATCACTGCAGCTAGAATCGTTTATATTGACTAAGTTGACAAAGCCCTTGGCACGTAAACTTAGTAGGCCTGAGTCAGCTTCGAAGCGGTGCGCCCGGATGTCGAGGGGATGAATCATTTTTTGGGCGCGTGAAGCTAGAATATCCGAGATTGAAGAAGAAGCACGGCATCCGTTGGATGGACATCCAACGACCACTGCTGCTAGAACTATGTGTTGACTATAAGTTGACAAAGCCTTGCATACCCGTCAACTCTGGTTTTTTAGGGGACGCCCCTTCCTTTCCTCTTTGAACCACGTCCGAGATTTATGCGATACAACCTTCCCCACTACTTTCCCCCATTCCTTTCCACTTTGAACCACGTCCTAGATTCATGCTATACAACTTTCCCCCTTCATTTCCTCTTTGAACCACGTCCTAGATTCATGCTATATACAACTTTTCCCACTACTTTCCCCCACTCCTTTCCTCTTTGAACCACGTCCTAGATTCATGGTATACATGCAGCTAGAGCAATGCATGTGGAGTAAGTAAAATATACCTTAAGGTTCTTGGGGCGTGGTTCGGTGGGCGACGGGACGGCGGCAAAGAAGAAGGGTCGGAGACCCTCCCGCGCCGCTGCTGGGTGGAAAGTGAACAGCAGCGCCAGTAGTGGATTCCCTCCCTCGCCGACGGCGACATCGTTAGGCCTCCTTCCCTTCCTGGCGGACGGATCCTGCCGGCTCTTTGAGCAGCAGTGAGGAGAGAGAGAGGCCAACGAAGTCTTGTTTAGATCTGGAGAGGGCGAGAGAGTGTGAAGAGAGCAACTACAAGCGCTGAGGATCCAGCTCCAGCGGGAGAGGGCGAGAGAGTGTGAAGAGAGCAACTACAAGCACTGAGGCTCCAGCGTGTATATATATACTGGAGAGAGAGTGTGAAGCGTGCAAACCCTAGAAAACATTTTGACCAGTCAAAGAATCCTCCTGGCAAAAATTATGCTCAAGTGTAGTTATCGAACCCGAGACCTCAAGTTTGATGAGCGAACAGGCTAACCAGCTACACAACCCTCCCGTTATGTTCAACGAGAGGAAAATAACCTTTTATACAATCCTGCATTAGTGTAACAAGCATGCCGTGTTTTGTGTGTGTGTGTGGGAGTCATTAGGATTTCAATCATAATCGTGTCATGTGGCTTTGGTGGTAAGACTATCCACAAGTGGTGCAGAAATGATGCAGCCTTAGTCACCTTACCTCTCTCCACGTAGTAATGTTGGGTCCCACCAAATGAGGGTGAAACAAACAAATTAATAAGAAAAATTAAAAGTGCCAGCGGTGTATCTTACTACCTCACACATCTCGCTACTGCTCGGGAACACTGTCCAATTGATCCCTCTGTTCGCTCACGTACTATTTTAAGTTAATCCTTATTATAACATGCACACAAATTTTGGGCACTTGTATTCGACTTAAGTCGGTGTGCCACAGTATCTCGTATACTTACTACTCCCTCCGTCTAGGTGTAATAAGTCACGTTAGAAGGTGCAACAGGACCAAGGTGCGTCGTGTGCGTGTGTGTGTTTAACAGCATGTGTGTGTTAGAGAGTGCGATAGATCGACCTACTCCTCTGAGAGATATGGTGTGTAGTGTACGATTTTAGCCGCAGAGTGGTGCATCCTCTCGCTTTCAGGCGTGTCCGTAGGGACATCACGGACAGCTGCCACGAACGCTCTGACCAGCCTGGCCCACCCAAAGCCCTCCATCCACTTGCCAAGGCTTCCCGCCCAAAGCGGTCAGCGCCGCTCCAAAGAATCGGTGCGCATTCATGCCTGTGCAGATCGGACGCGACCTCTCACCGGCGCAAGAGTGATGGTTGCTTCGTCCAGTCAACTTCTTGCTGGGTCTATGTGATTTGACGGCTCATTGGTCTTTATTCTTGAGGTGGTAGGACTGCTTGGATGTCCCACGCCGGCGAAAGGAGGTAGTAGATTACAATTTTCTCCATTCTTACAGCGAGAGGTGCAAGAGCAGGTGAAAACACTTACATGCATGCTACGGTGCATGCTTGCATGCGAACATGTTGATGTGATTTAAAACCCACTACCATGCATGTGCCACGGTATTTCGCATGCTTGCATGTGGCTTAGTCTTGAGCCTCTCAACATCTAGATCGACGGCTATTATGATGATTTACATCATCTAACTGCTACGTCAATTTTGATGATGTGGCTCAAGGAGAGGATAGAGAATTCCTAATAGTGGGGGCTAGCTATTACTAGTAGATAAGTCTTTGTAGAGATTCCACTAGGTGAACTACATACGGAACAAAATGAATGAATTTACACTTAAAATCCATCTATATACATCCGCATGTGGTTAATGGTGAAATCTCTACAAAGACTTATATTTAGGAACGGAGGAAGTACTAGTATAGTACTAGTACGTACTGTAATTTATCAGCGAGATAAATTTGTAAAATGCTATGAAGCTTCCAGCTCATGTTAGATGTATCTTGCGTCCAAGGTTGACCGTTGCAACATTTCATCAAATACAAAGGAGACTAACATGCATGCTATTGCATCTCAATGATTGACAGATCATAGCAAATATGTACTCCCTCCGTTCCAAAATAAGTATCTCAACTTTGTGCAAACTTTAGTACAAAGTTGTACTACTACTAAAGTTGACACTTATTTTGGAACAGAGGCAGCTAAAGAAAAAACGATCCATGCAGTCCCTAGCCCTTGAACCGTGAACCCCGACCAGGCTTCAATTTGTCTGGCAACATTCGAGCTTCCTAATAAATGAAGTTTGCAACCTTTTGACCATCGGATCATTTTGTGCGCTTTCACCAAAATCGAGATGAGCATCCCTGTGGCAAAGAAATTGAAGAAGTGTGATTAGAATAAGATTACTAGGACTAGTTGATGAGACATAAACTCATCACAAATACAATACGAGAAGCCATGAGAGTATCGGTATGTGTGGGGCAAAGAAGTAGAGAAATATCCACGAGGAGTGATGTGAGCAGCTGGAGCAATGGTGCAAGCCGGCAGTAAGGGAGTTGTACCAGGGACGAGCTCAACCTTGAGGAGGGCGGCGGGAGGCGGCAACTACCCACGTCGCGCTAGTGAGCAAGGGACGAAGGCAACCTCACCGGCTTTGTGAGAGAGAACGGCGGGGACCCCTATTCGGGACGTGCCGACAGTGGGTTTTCGCCGTCGGCGACGGACACCGCATCTACACTAAGCATCCACCCCTTCCCCAAGCGGACGTGATCCGCCGGGATGTTAGAGATGTGGCCATAGTTGTTTTGTGCGAGAGAGTGTGAAGAGAGCAACCCCAGCAAGTAACCGTGTAGGCTGGCCCGTCCTGACTATGTATATAGTGGAGCGGTTTCCTTTTCTCTCCATATGAACCTATCATATTGCGTACGTGCCACTGAAGAAAACAAAATTATTTATAAATGACACGGCACCTACTACTCGTTCTCCTATAACCTTGCGCTTGGCATCTCCAAAATATTAACCTTGCAATTGGCTCTTCGCCTCTTCGGGAAGTCGAGAAATAATGGTAGTGCAGTATATATCGTTCTGGCTACATGAGACCGAATGAATTGCTGCACGTCCACCACGTGGGCGAGGGTCGAGGGGCGAGGGAGAGTGCTACTACATACGGAGCAAAATGAGTGAATGTACACTCTAAAATACGTCTATATACATCAGTGTTTGGAGTATGTACTAGTAGTTCATATTGAAATCTACTAAGGACATATATATTCCAAACAATATGATATAATCTCTATAACCAAGGTAGTAGGGACGAGGAGTAAGCGGAGGGAGTAGTAAATTTTCTCCTCGTCCTGCGAGCCACCACACAAGATGGGCGGGGAGGAGCAAGCTTCACCTCATCCTGCGAGCCACCGCGCCCGTGGGCGAGGGAAACGGAGTACTAAGCAAGCTTCTCCTCGTTCTGCGTGTTGACGGGACACATCAAAAGTACTCCAATGTATAGGGCCTTGCCTCTAAGGTAGGCCCCACATGGTTTGCCTCTTTTTTTAATTTAACATAACGCGTCAAGTCGCAATTTGTTTGTTCACCCGTGGTAGACGATCCTCCCTCCACCAAGTGGACAACCAGTACACGTGCCAAATTACCATGTGGGCTGCCTTTTTCGTGAAACGAGCTCCACCGTGTACTGCTTGCGGGTGTGGTTGGGAAAGAGGCGGAGTATGCGTCGCCATGCATGCACCTCTTCTCTTCGTGCACATCCCCACCCTCGTGGGTGTGTGTGAGAGATACATACAGCGTTCGTGAGTGTTTTTGTTTTGTGGTGAGGGTGGGGGTGGGTGGGGGTTGATTTAATGAATTATTTGTGGGAATATGTGTCGATGACATCTCAAACAAATTTTGCATGCAATGTGTGTGAAATGGAGGCCTATCCATATCATACATAGAGGGCGGGCAATCCACGAGAAGAGAGGGAGGGTCATAGCTATCGATAGAGTCAAGAGAGGATCAAGTGCGGGTGGGTGCGAGATCGATGAAGAGAGCTATCGAAATTGAGTGTGTGTGTGCAAGTCAAAGATATAGGGCGACTGGCCTACGGAATGTTAGAGGGCACATGTCAAGTTTGTGTGTGGCGGGGAGACATGACTAGGCGCTTGATGTATCGGTGTGTGTGGGGGGGGGGGGTGGGGAGGGGGGTAGGTAGAGGCCTAACTATAGAGGTAGAACGACTCGTATATGTGTTGAGAAGAAGAGACCCAGCTATGTGATGGGGGAAATCGGTCGACATCCATACATAACTGAAGGAAGGGAAATATGATGGGACAGAGAGAGAGGAGAGAGAGAGGGAGGGAGGGGGAGGGAGAGGGGTAGAGTGCTGGATGGGTGATAGAGTTGCTTCTCGGAGATGTTGGGAGAGGCCTACTAGACAAACTGAGGGTGGAACTGCAATGTTATCAATAAGAGTGGGGATGTGTTTGTCGGCGTTTTGGGAACGGGGGTACCCAGACTTGCCTGCCTGCGGCTTGGAGCGTGGCTCAAGGGGTGGCCCAGCACGACCCATCTTCATCAGCAAAAGCTCAAGACCCTCGCGGGGCGGACGACAAGGAGCTTCCTTAGGCACGGCCTCGTTAGGTTGGCTCGCGAGGAGGCGGAGAGATCAAGGCGGGGTACCTCACGAGGTGCCCATGACGCAAGCCATGATGACCAAGGGTGCCAGGTGGGCGCCAGCCCGCGCAGTGTCCTCCTTTCCTCTTTGGTGCAAAGGGGGCAAGCACAGGCGATAGCATCAAGCAAAGGCATCCGTTTCAGTGCAACAAGACCAAGATCGTCGCAACGGCAGGAAGGAAGTCATCGTGGAGCCCAAGCCAACGTCACCACCAGAGCCTTTGACAGGCGAGGACCAACTTTAGTCAGATTAAGTGTACTAGATGTTCCCCTTCAAAATGGCCAACTATTGGCGCCCTTCCCGCTCAATATTTGGGAAGAGGCCCAGGGCCTTTGCCTATAAATAGGACTAGCCACCCACAGGGTAGAGGCATCTCAGAGACATCTTGGAGAGATCCAGACATCTCACCTCATCCTAGCTCGATCCACTCCGATCGAGAGCCTAGCCACAAGAACTCCTCACCCTCGTGAGGCTGTTCTTCCTTGTATTGTTCATCATCAGCCCAAGAGGCAATCCACCACACAACACACTAGAGTAGGGTGTTACACCACAATGGTGGCCTGAACCAGTATAAACCCTATGTCTCTTGTGTTGTTCCTTTCATAGTTTAGATCCTAGCGAGGCGGCGAGGTGCAGGTAGGTAGAGGGCGAGATCTCCGCGCGCACCCCAGTGTTCGAACCTAGAGGGTCTGCCGGAACCCGAAATCCGATATTTGGCGCGCCAGGTAGGGGTGCGCCGGACCTTTCCCTTCCGCCGACCCATTCTCCGCCGACACTACGACTCGCCCTGCGATGGGCAGCGCGCCGCCCACTCCGGTCGCTAGCGCCAGCGCGGGGGCCAGGGGGCTTCGAGCCTTGGCCCCGGCCTTGCGACAGGTGCGGTGGCCGGACAAGTTCAAGCCGGAGACGCCGCCGCGCTACAACGGCACATCTGATCCGCTCTCCTTCCTGCTGGCGTACGAGGAGGCCATCCTCGAAGCAGGAGGCGACGACAGGGTCATGGCTAACTGGCTTCCCATGGCCCACACCGACGCCCCGCGCATGTGGCTGCTCCACCTGCCAGCGGCTTCCGTGGCCTCTTGGGAAGAGCTGCGCAACCTCTTCCTCACCCAGCACGCTGCGCCGGCGCCCTCGGTCGTCGCGGCTCTCCTAGGCGGCTCGCAGGCGCCACCTTCAGGCCGCCATGTCAAGCCATTCGTCTGCCAGGTCGGCGCTGCCTCCACACAGCAGGGGGCTCCCCCAGGTCGGTCGGCGTCCAAGGCCGATCTGGCCTTCAGCTTGGAGGACCACCCCTCCAACTCGACCTGCTCGGGCACGCTCCCAATGCTGTGCACTCCCACCATTTGCCAGGTGGCTGTCACCAGGACCCTCATCGATGGCGGCACGGGCCTAAGTGTGCTCTCGGTCGAAGCCTTCAGCCTCCTCCACATACCGCCGGAGCAGCTTCGGCCTAGCGGGCCCTTCTTGGGCGTCGGGGGCGATTCAGCCCGGCTCCACGGGCAGATCCGTCTTCCGGTGACCTTGGCACCTCGACAACTTCAGCGGAGCTAATCGACCGACATCTCCCCCATCGGCCTCGCGATACAACGCCATCCTCAGCTACCCAGCACTGGCCCGATTCATGGCCGCGACTCACCCAGCGTACAACCTCATGAAGATGCCTGGGAGCAACGGCGTCCTCACGTGTCCGGAGACACCGGGGATGCGTTGCAGGTACTCAAGCACGTCTTCAAGGCTGCGGCGGCGACACAGCCCGCCGACTCAAACGCCCCTGAGCCCAAGGGGGCTGCGCCGGCCAAGAAGAAGCAGCTGTTCACCCAAGACAAGGCGGAAACCAAGAAGATACTGGTCGACGAGGATGGATCCACTAACGCCACCTTCACCATAGGCGCCAACCTCGAGCCCGAGCAGGAGGAGGCCCTGGTCAAGTTCCTGCGAGTGAACAAGAAGGTGTTCGCATGGGAACCAGATCAGTTGGCAGGGATCCCGAGAGGTGTAATCGAGCACCACCTCAATGTGTGCCCCAATGTACGCCCCGTGAAGCAGAAGGCAAGGCGGCAGTCAACTGAAAAGCAGGCTTTCATCGTCCAAGAGACCCGCAAGTTAGAAGCTACAGGGGTCATTCGCGAGGTCCGATACCCGGATTGGTTGGCCAACCCGGTCGTCGTGCCAAAGAAAGGGGGGAAGGAACGCATGTGCGTCGACTTCACCAACCTCAACAAAGCCTGCCCGCAAGATCCGTTTCCGCTCCCTCGCATCGATCGGATCATCGATTCCACCGCCGAGTGCGACCTGTTATGTTTGTTGGATGCCTTTTTTGGGTATCACCAGATCAAGATGGCGGTAGAAGATGTGGGAAAACGGCTTTCCTGACCCCGTGTGGGGTGTACTGCTACACATGCATGCCGTTCGGGCTGCGCAACGCAGGGGCGACCTTTCAGCGGCTGATGCACATCACCTTGGGCCCGCAGCTCGGGAAGAATGTTGAGGCTTACGTCGATGACATTGTGGTGAAGTCTCGTGAGGCCAAAACCCCGATACAAGACCTGAAGGAAACCTTGAGCCTCAGCAGTGAACCTGCAGCTCAACCCGGAGAAGTGTGTGTTTGGGGTCCCCTCAGGCAAGCTCTTGGGCTTCCTCGTGTCCCACCGAGGCATCGAAGCTAACCCAGAAAAGGTCAAGGCGGTCGAGGACATGAGCACGCCAAAGACCCTTAGAGAAATCCAGAAGCTCACTGGGCGCGTGACAGCACTAGGGCGCTTCATCTCCAAGTTGGGGAGCGCGGCTGCTGCCTTTCTTCGGTGATGAAGAAAAAGGGACCCTTTGAATGGTGAAGAGGCCGACAAGGCGTTCCAAGATCTCAAGAGGTACCTAACTAGCCCTCTGGTAATGGTGGCCCGCCCTCAGGAACCCTGGTGCTCTACCTTGCAGCCACTCCCTACTCCAACAAGCAGCCCTGGGGCAGTTAGGGAGGAGCGTCGGACCAAAGCATGGCAGCAGCTGCCTTGACAAGGCGGCAGGATCAAGGAAGACCCATAGAGACCACTACCACAGCCGAGAAGGATCAGCCGCCCTTGAAGGACTTTTCAGGACGAAGAGACCCCTCCCACAGTGACCAGCCACTGGAGGCTCCACTGCCTCGGGGCGCCACGGTCTCGAGGGCGCCATCGACACCAAAGACTCCCAACCTCATTGAACACCTTGTGTACCCGTCAAGACAAGTGTTGCGGGGCGCGAGGTAGCACCCCATGCCTCGAAACTCCTCCTCGCGCTATTGGTAGCCCCGCACAAGCTGCGGCATTATTTTCGTGGCCACCCCATCAAGGTAGTCTCAGCGCACCTTGGAAAGGTGCTCAGAGCCCTAACTCATCCGGAAGAGTCGATGAGTGGAACATTGAACTGCAAGCGTTTCAGCTCGAATTCAGCACAACCAGGGGTCATCAAGGGGCCAAGTTAAGCGATTTCGTGGCAGAATGGACGGAGGCGCCGGGCCTCAAGGCTGATGAGGATCGATCCCTCTCCCTGGGAAGCGAGGCGCCGGAAGGTTGGTCATGTACTTCGACGGGGCATTCTCCAGGCACGACGCAGGGGCTGGAGCAGTGCTCATATCTCCTACTCAGGACAAGCTCTACTACGCCGTGCAGCTCTGTTTCCAGCACGAAGAAAAGGTCTCCAACAACATAGCAGAATATGAAGGCCTAATAGCAGGCCTGAAGGCCGCAGCTGCCCTAGGAGTGAAGCGCCTTACCATCAAGGGTGATTCACAACTCCTCGTCAACTTCTACAACAAGGTATACGAGCCGAGGGATGAGCACATGGAATCCTACCTCGCGGAGGTCCGCAAGATGGAGAAGCAGCTCTGGGGGCTGGAGTTGCAGCATGTGCCCCGTGGCACCAATCAGGAGGCCGACGACATCGCCAAACGAGCATCCAGGCGGCTACCTCAGGAGCCTGGCGTCTTCGAGGAGCGGCTCTTCAAGCCCTCAACTGCACCATCACTGTCAAGTGCGGCGCAGCCTCGGGAGGAGCTCCCCTAGCCACCAGCCTCGGGAGCCCAGTGCGTCAGCCCGGCCTCGGGGCCGCCTGCTCTTGTGCTGGAGCCTCGGGAGGGTGCTGGATCATAGAGCTCCAGAGCTACTTGACGCAAGGGACCTTGCCGGAGAAGGAGTTGGAAGCGGAGCGTGTGGCGCGGCAAGCCCCAACATACTGCATCAGGGATGGAGAGCTCTACCGGAAGCGACCCAATGATGTGTCCCTACGCTGCATCTCCAGGGAGCAAGGGAAGGAACTGCTGGTAGACATACACGGTGGAGACTGTGGGCATCATTCATCATCGCGGACCCTCGTTGGCAAAGGCGTTCATGAGCGGGTTCTATTGGCCCATCGCTCCAATGATCTGATCGAACTGGTGAAGGATCGCAAGGCCTGCCAATTCCATGCCAAGCAGATCCATCAGCCGGCGGAAGGTGTGCAAACTATACCCCTCTCATGGCCATTCGCAGTCTGGGGGCTGGATATCCTGGGCCCATTTCCTTGGGCGCCAGGGGGCTATCGCTACCTCTACGTCGCCGTGGACAAGTTCACCAAGTGGGCTGAAGTGGAAGCCGTCCGCACCATCCCCGCAAGTTCTACGCTCAAGTTCATCAAGGGCATCGTGAGCCGGTTCGGGGTGCCGAACCGCATCATCACCGACAACGGTTCGCAGTTCACCAGTAACCTCTTCAAAACATATGTGGTAACCTTGGGACGCAGATATGCTACGCTTCAGTGGCGCACCCACGGAGCAACGGCCAGGCCGAGCGGGCCAACGTGGAGGTCTTGAGAGGCCTCAAGACCAGGACATTCAAGAAGAAGCTAGAGGCCTGCGGCAGAGGTTGGTACGACGAGCTTCAGTCCGTGTTGTGGTCCATCCGCACGACCGCGACCAAGCCAACTGGCGAGACCCCGTTCTTCCTGGTCTATGGAGCTGAAGCGGTCCTCCCTCACGAGTCGGGCGTCGTTCCGCACAGGTCTGGCATTGACGAGGCGCAGCGGGGCGCCATGCGAGGGCGGACCTCGTCTTTGGGAGAAGCATCGTCGAAGCAGCGTTCTGGCGAGGTACCAACAAGCACTGCGAAGATACCATCGCCACAACATCCGCCCCGAACTCTTGGTGGGGGACCTCGTGCTCAGGCGGGTTCTCTCGGGAGGGACTGCATAAGCTCTCTCCCATGTGGGGGCCCGTTCAAGGTTGTTCATGTTTCCAGGCCCGGCTCAGCGCTTGGAGACTCGGGAGAGGTGCCCGTCCGAGCAGCGTGGAACATCCGGCACCTCGGGAGGTTTACCCCTAAAAGGCCCGAGCTCATGAAGAAGGCGAGCACTGTGAAGCGCTGCGTTTTGGAAAAGGCCAGAGCACATGAAGAAGGCCAATGCAGTGAAGTTGTTGCGTTTGGAAAGGCCCGAGCACATGAAGAAAGCGAATGCTTGTGAAGCTGTTGCGTTTTGGAAAGGCCCAGAGCACATGAAGAAGGTGAATGCACAAGAAGCTGTTGCGTTTTGGAAAAGGCCCGAGCCTGTGAAGAAGGCAGCGCGCTGTGAAGTTCATCTTCGAGAAAGGCCGGAGCTGTGAAGAAGGCCAATGCCCGTGAAGCTCGCGCCGTGACACTCTCACGTAATAATGAGTTGGGGCCCTACGCCCGGAGTCTCGAGCGCCCGGCCTCGGGCCTGGGGCTCCCTCCACATAATGGCAGCACTTAGCTCCATGGTGGTGAGAATCGTCGAAGACTAGATTAGGTGCCGTCTGGCTTTTCTCATTGCTTTCTGCAGTTGGCTTGTTCATTCTCATTCGAGGTTTTATTGAAGTTGTTCTTTGTCTTTGGTTTGTGACTCTTTGCCTTTTCGCTCTCCGCCTCGATTTCTCTCGCGCAAGTCTCGCGAGGGAGCAATGAGGCACCCTCATAGTGTTTTCTGCCCTTATCGTTTGAGGCTTCCCTACCCGGGTCCACTACGGGAGCACCCCTCGATCCGTGCCCCACGGACACCGCGACAACGGGACCTGGGTGGTCGCCTCCACAGGTGAGGCCGGAGCTACCTCTCCAGACTAACCTTCGCAGGACATGAGGCGTTCGGCGAGGCCTCGGCTTGGGAAGCAAAGGCCACGACAGCCCCAGAGCTAAAGTAATTTCTACAGCGGCGTGTGGCACAAAGGCATAATACCGAAATAGCGAAAACAATACGATAATTAACAGCAATAGTGCAAGCACGCCCCCACGGGGCCCTACACTACTGTCTCTTTGCGCAGGAAAAGGAAAAAGAACAAAACAGGCGCGACTCGCCTGACACCAACTCGCGGGGGAGACCCGAACAGCCTCCGGAGCTCAGGCGGACTCCATCTCGCGCTTCATCGAGGAACGACAGTGGGCAGACCCGCTGCCTCCCTCCAGGCGGGCGCGGCGGCGCGGAGGCTGGTCGCGGCCACCGCTGGAGGAGCCGCTGCCCGAAGAAGAGTCGTCAAAGCTCGATGAACCCCGAGCGCCGCCCGACCACGCTGCTGTTGCCTTCATCATCGTTGGGGCTGGGCCCATGGCGCGATCGTCGTTCTCGGGGCAGCACCCAATGGCGGCAAATCTTCCCGAACACCCTCACGTGGGGTAGCATCGCGTCGAACTTGAAGTGCAGGGTGCCTTTGCGGCTCAGACCATCTTGTGGGCAAGCGTTTGCAGCACCAGCGGGTCAGGGCCATGCTCCGCTGCGAGACCTCGGTGAAGCCAGGAGGCCAGGCTGCAGCAACCATCCGCCTGCGGCCGAGGCCGCCCGGGCGCCGCAGAAGCTCACCTAGGAGGAAGCGAGGAAGGCTGGAGCAGCGTGCTGGTCGGCTCCGCCCGACCACACAACGACTCCGGCAGCACCTCTGCCGAGTGGAGCCTTGACCTAGGGGTCGCGGCCGTGGGCGTCCCCGGCCGACAGCCGCCCGTCACCGCGGGAGATCACCTCCGCGGCTGCGGAGCCACCGTGGAGCCCGCAGAGGTGTTTGCAGGCGGCCTCGACCGGCGCTTAGGCGGGGAGAGTCGGGCTCCACTGGCGAGCCTTTCCTTCTCCAGCCGAGAACCTCTTTGGCGGAGCCATGAAGAAGAAAAAGAAGAAGAAGAAGCAAGAGGGGATGGACTAGAAGGGCAGGCGTCGTCCCGTACTTGTAGCCGGGGAAGGCCAACCACCGGCCTCCACGATAGCAGGTAATCATGACCCGCTTTGCATGCAGGGACTTGTCAATTCGTGCGATTGCCGAGGGCGTCGTGGGGGCGGAGCCGCCCGTCAATCAATCACCACGCGGCGCCGAGGCGCGAGGCTGTTAGGGCCCGCCGCTTCTCACTTGCCCGCCGCTTCTGCTCGCCGCCAAGTCGAGGCGCGCCTTGGGCCGGGGCTCTTGTCGGCATTAGGGAATGGGGTACCCAGACTTGCACTGCGGCTGCTGGCGTGGCTCAAGGTGTGGCCCAGCATAGCCCATCTTCATCGGCACAAGCTCAAGACCCTCGCGAGGGGCCAAGCCTCATGAGGCGGATGACAAGGAGCTTCCTCGAGCCGCAGCCTCGTCGGGTTGGCTCATGGCGGGGAGAGATCAAGGCGGGGTACCTCATGAGGTGCCCATGGCGCAAGCCATGACGACCAAGGCGCCGCCAGGCGGGCGCCAGCCATGATGTCCTCCTTTCCTCTTTGGTGCAAAGGGGCAAGCGGAGGCGAGAGCATCAAGCAAAGGCATCTGTTTGGTGCAACAAGACCAAGACCGTGCATAGCGGCAGGAAGGAAGTCATCGTGGAGCCCAAGCCAGGCGTCACCACGAGCCTTTGACAAAGCGAGGACCAACTTTAGTCAGGATAAGTGTACTAGATGTTCCCCTTCAAAATGGCCAATTGTTGGCGCCCTTCTCGCTCAATATTTGGGAAGAGGCCCAGGGCCTTTGCCTATAAATAGGACTAGCCACCCACAGGGTAGAGGCATCTCAGAGACATCTTGGATAGATCCAGACATCTCACCTCATCCTAGCTCGATCCACTCCGATCGAGAGCCTAGCCACAAGAACTCCTCACCCTCGCGAGGCTGTTCTTCCTTGTATTGTTCATCATCAGCCCAAGAGGCAATCCACCACACCATACACTGGAGTAGGGTGTTACACCACAATGGTGGCCTGAACCAGTATAAACCCTATGTCTCTTGTGTTGTTCCTTTCATAGTTTAGATCCTAGCGAGGCGGCGAGGTGCAGGTAGGTAGAGGGCGAGATCTCCGCGCGCACCCCAGTGTTCGAACCTAGAGGGTCTGCCGGAACCCGAAATCCGACAGTGTTTCTGTGTGTGCCTGTGCGTGATTGATCTGTCAGGACGCATCCATGGATGATGAAGGGGAACCATGTGCTTGGTAAGCAAACCTAACTAGATCGGTAGATCAATTGTTGTTTGTCGGAGGAAGTGAGAGACACAACTAATGAGGTAGATCGATCGATGTGTGGGTAAAAAGGAGTTATAAGGACCTAGCTGGCTATATGTATAGCGAGAGATCGGTCGGTGTACGTCAATTTGTTAGAAGCAAATAAGGCCCAGCGAGACGGATAGGCAGAGAGAATGGAGCTAGGAGGTGGTGCGAGAGGCCCAACTACTAGCTGGATAGGGGGAGGAGTGTGCGGTTGTGAGATCGATTAAAAGAGGGGGTGAGAGTTTACATGTGTGTCTGACCATATGAGAGACACGAGGCAAGGACACATAAATGAGGAGATTGAAGCTGTGTGTGTATCTTTGTGGCGGGCATCGCTGGAGAGGTTTATCGATCGGTGTGTGTCGGAAAGGAGTTGTGGAGACTACGGGAGAGCGACCTAAAGGAAAAATGAATGTGCCGGTGGATAGAATGCCGTGGGAGGGAGGGCGAGGAGGGCATGTGCATGCACGAGAGAAAGTTAGTGGTAGCTACAAAGTTTAGAGGACTGTGTGGGTGTAAGAGACTAACAAAGATCATAATTTGATATGAAAGCGGATTCATATATTTGAATAGGAGATCATAGTGTTTTAAACATTGCATGCATGAATATAAGCGGTGATACATGTGCTGTGCACATGTTATACCATAATGTGATAATGCATGGCGTTTGCAACTCACACTAAATCTTGAACAATCTAAACCATACTATACATCAAACAATCTCACATTTTATTTGAATTTGAGATAATGTGCGGCGTTGCAGCTTACAACTAAATATCGAGCAATCTAAACAATAATATATATCAAACATTCTCACATTTTATTTGAATTTGTGGTAATGTGTGTGTTTGCAACTCACATCTAAATACTTGTAGGCGTAGGGGGCGGGGCACCATACATAATGTGATAAACACATTATACATATGAGACATGGTTTAGATTATGAAAATCTAGCTAGAGCTAGAAATGTAATGTGATTTGAAATCAAAATAAAGTGGATTCAAAAAATCTAATACGAGTTCATATAGTACACATAGTTCATATGTAACTTCGATCTTGATCATGTGGTGTGTTGTGAAGATAATACACAAGCGATGGTTTAACTTGACAATAATGATGATTGTAGATCTTATTAAAACAGAAGCGAATTCAAATGCTTTGACTTCACAACAATCATTCTTGTAGATCTTATTAAAATTTAGTTCATATTGAAGCGGTAGTATTTTGGAATGCACTAAAACATTCATTTGAGTAGTAGGTTGCATGCATTATACGTGGCGAAATATTTTAATTGAACATAACATGAATTCAAAGTTTTGAATGACATTTGTAGTGTGCATTGATTTGGTACAATACGTTAGGCTTGTCAGGAAATTTCAACCAGCGCCTTGTTAGCACGAAATATTTAAGATATATCTTTGTCTCGTTGTGCTCAAACAACTCCTTCATCTCAACCCGTGCCTTGCTATTCGAAATTACAGCAGCGCATGAAAACTCCCACCTCTGTGAAATACCGACCGCGAAATGCCGTGGTACCCACGAATCGAAGAACTGCCTCAAATCAGTGGGGGTACTTTACGTGTAACACCCACATTTCGGACAAAGCGGCGTCTCTAAGCCATGGTTCCCCACTGCCATCCCATCCGCCCACCCATTCGTACACCGAGGCCGCGAAAACCAGCGAAAAACCCCACACCTGCTCCGTCCGCCACCCAGCGGGCTTCTTCCCCGACGGCGTCGTCCACAGCAACACCTCGGCGTCCCTCATCCACCGTCGGATGAGGATCGTCGTCGATCTCATCGTCCCCGGTTCAGCCACCCCGTCCTCCACCTCCAAGGAGCTGCCCGACATTCCCTCGTCTTTCGCACCACCTCCATTCGCACACCGCCGTCTTCACCTGCACCACTAGAATAGCATCATCATCACTGTTTCCTCGGATGAAGCTGTGGCCTAATCGGCGCCACCAAAGAGGTTGTGCACTAATCGCCGCATTTTCTTCTTGATTGATCTCACGGTGCTGCGGCGCTCGGTCTGAGCCGACACGGCGCGGCTCCATCCACAGGCGGCGCCGCAGCCACTTCCTCCAGCGTCACTCCCTCGGCGGCGGCGTCCACATCGATAGGAGCTGCTGCTGCTTTAGCTCTCGCTCACGCTGCTGCTCTGCTCTTGCTCTCGGTCCCTGCACAGTCTGCTCTTGCTATTGCTCTTGCTCGCTGCTGCTCTCGCTCTTGCTCTTGCTTGCGATGCTGCTCGATTGGCTACACTTGATCGGTGAATCGACTTTTGGGTCAATCAATTTCAAAGGGTGGGCTCGCGGGGTGAAGGAAGAACCAGCCCTTGATGGGGAGGTGCTCGACGGAGGTACCCCACTATCTATCTTAGGGTTTAGGATGGGGCGGTGAGTGCCCGGCGGTGGCGGCGTTAGCGAAGGCGGTGGCATGGGATCACCGGCTCGGCAGAGGGGCTAGAGGATGGCAGGCGGCGGACGGCGGTGGGGAGTGTTTTCAGAGGCGAGCGGCGCCACCACCGGCAGCGGCGGGGGCTGCTGTTTGGCGGTGGTGGTGGCGGCTCGGGTGGTGGAGGTTGAAGATGAACTGCATGCCCTTGATTTCGTATCCAGCGGCTGCAAAATCGGTGACGAGAGATGAAAAAGTCGGTCGACCGGCGTGTAGCCTCACCTTGCTAGTCGTTCGTTTCGACAACAAAATTCAGTTTAAATGACAAAATTTAGTTTGGACGATTAGGTTCGGTTTACAGTTAAGTTCAGTTTAAACGGTGAAGTTCGAGAGATGGCGGCTGATGTATTTTACATCTAGCACTTTGTGGTTATGTATTTTACGTCATGTATTGGGGATGCTATTAGAATTCCACTCAGGTTAACGTTGTTCGTTGTCTCTCTTGTCCTGCTTCAGCCTCGGTGAGGGAGTCCCGGATTAGGGGGTGTCTGGATGGCCTGACTATAACCTTTGGCCGGACTCCTGGACTATGAAGTTACAAGATTGAAGACTTCATCCCGTGTCCGGATGGGACTTTCCTTGGCGTGGGAGGCAAGCTTGGCGATACGGATATGTAGATCTGCTCCCATTGTAACCGACTGTATGTAACCCTAACCCTCTCTGGTGTCTATATAAACCGGAGGGTTTTAGTCTGTAGGACGAACAACATTCATACCATAGGCTAGCTTCTAGGGTTTAACCTCTCTGATCTCGTGGTAGATCTACTCTTGTACTACCCATATAATCAATATTAATCAAGCAGGAGTAGGGCCCGAACCTGGGTAAAAACATCATGTCCCTTTTCTCCTGTTACCATCCGCCTAGATGAACAGTTCGGGACCCCCTACCCGAGATCCGCGGTTTGACACGACATTGGTGCTTTCATTGAGAGTTCCTCTGTGGCGTCATCTTTAGGCCCGATGGCTCCTCCGATCGTCCACAATAGCGGTCCGGCGAGACTTTTCTCCCGGACGGATCTTACGTGTTCGGCGGCTTTGCTGCTGCGGGCCAATTCGTTTAGCCATCTGGAGCGGATCGAAAGCTTCGCCCCACAGCCATCAGGTCAGATTTGGAAGTTTGAACTACGGCCGGCGTCCATGGAGACTTGATCTTGACGGGTTGAGCCACAGCCAAGCGCGCCCCTTTATCACGATGGGCATGATCTAGCTCTGCCGCGAGCGAGTGCCACAGAGCGCACCGTTTCGCTCGACCCTTAGCTCGGGCCATTGCATGTCGAGGCGGGTGGCTGGACACCGCCTCGGGGGCTGCAATCTCTCTGGCGTCGAGCCGACCACCATACCTGTCGCTGCGGCTTCGTGATTCAAGGTGCGGACTCCTCTCCGGACTCCGAACCTTCGCGCCCCTACCAATCCGATTTGGCGCCGATCATGGAGTTCACCGCCGCGGACATCTTTCGGCTTTTCGCCCTTGGCGACATTCTGAATTCACTAAAGTCTCTCTCTTTATCGGAGAGCCTGGCGGACTATGGTCAGCAAGGTTGGGATGTGACGACGAAGAAATTCAAAGCCCACCCACCACCCGCCGTAGCCGCATCGATGATTTAACCGACATGCTCGACCGACTCCGATGACATCGGCGGTATGGGCGCCCGATGCGGGAGATGACCAGAACCAGCTCCTACTGAGGCCTGGAAGGCCACCTCGTCGTATGACATATACATGGTGGACACCCCAAAAGAAGGGAGCAGCGATGGAACAACGAGGATGACCCCTCAAGAAGAAGCCTAAGCGCCCGGCGTCGTGGCGCCGCTCTAAATCCGCCAAAGCAAAAAGCAGCGAGTCGGCACGAGACAATAACACCCGGACGGTGCGAAGACAACCCCTCGGCAGGATTCAGCACGGGAGGATGGAGAAGCCAGCCCTCATGAGAAGCGGCGAGCAGAGAGGTGAGGGCGATAATTACATGCCTCCCTCCGAAGGCGAGGCAAGCCTCGGCGATGGCAATTTATGGTTCACGAGGATCCCGTCCGAACAAGGCGTTTCAAGCGCGGGCTTATGGCCACAGCGAGCAGCCTCAATAAAAAACAGCAACAGCTTAGAGCTGACCAAGACTTGCTAGCCGGCGGATGGACTGCTGTCCTTGCGGTGAAAATCTGAACTTCGAGCGCCCCTCAAGAGCTACCCAAAATGCAGGCTGCTACCCGATTAGAGGAGGAAGCACAAAGACCTACTTCACCAGCGCATGATGCGGCCGACCGGCCACCTCGTGGCCGCGATAGAAAGGCCTCTCGGCCCTCCACTCAAGCCGCACCCCAGCGTCGCTCAAAGAATACCAAGGCGCGCGAAATGTGCGGACCTGCGAGATATATTGGAGGACAGGGCAAGGCAAACAAGGTCGATCTATGGATCGCGTGGGCGCCCCACGACACGTGACGATAACCGTCATGCTGGATATGGTAAATCCGGCCGGGCCGAACACGATGAACAAAAGCTCATTTGAGCTACGTCGTGATATAATGTCTGAGGCGCACACCCACTATGCTTCACGAGATGAGTAATGGATCATCAAATCGAGGTTTCAAAACCGTAAACATCGAATCATCGATGGCACAACAGATCCGGCGGTATGGCTCGAGGATTATCTCCTTCATATCCACATGGCCCTTGGCGATGATCTACGCCATCAAATACCTCCCTGAAGCTTAAAGGACCAGCTCGGCATTGGCTTAACAGCTTGCCGGCAGAATCAATTTGTTGTTGGGAGGACACTGGAAGCTGCATTCCTCGAGCTTCCGGGCATCTATGTGCGACCACAGGCGCCGATGACCTAAGCCACATAATTCAGTAGCGGAGAATCGGCGAGACAATTACGGACACGGTTCCTAACCAAGAAAAATCAAATAGTCGATGTCGGACGCTTACGGCCCTTGCAGCCTTCAAGCATAACATCCGTGATGGTGGCTTGCCCGGCACCTAGGACGGGAAAAGCGGAATCCATGGCAGCCCTCACAACACTCATGACCGCTTTTGCGGGAGAAGACAGCTGGCTAGCTCATAGTAATAACATGACCAAGAGCCACAGTAATTGGGATACCAAGCACAACATTGGCGGTCGGCGTCGCAACAAGCAAAAGCGCCGCGTGCAGGCGACAATCTTTGAGGATCGGCAGTTAATGCGGATTGAGCTCTAAACCGGTCAGCGGAAAAAGCCATTCAAAAGAAATACTCGGGCCCGTCAATTTTGACCCGAATACTCGTTGGCTCGTGCGGATACACGGCACCCCGACAAACCAGCCAACCACACCAACAGGGATTGTTGGGTGTTCAAGCAGCAGGCAAGTTAAGCGCCGTAAACAATGACAAGGGCTGCATAGCGATGGCGAGGAGGGCCCGCCGCCAAACAATAGGGGACGAAGGGCTTCCCCCACAAGTGCGGACGGTGAACATGATATCATAACCCACATACCCAAAGGGAGCGAGCGTGCACTCGAGGGGCGTATATGCGTTGGAGCCAGTCGCCCCAAAGTTCAACCCATGGTCCTCCTGCCCGATCACTTTTGATCAAAGGACCACCCACAAGCATCCGCCATGGCGGATTCGCGCGATAGTTCTAGACCCAATCATTAGCAGTTTCACCTCACTAGAGTCCTTATGGGCCGGCGGCAGCAACCTGAACCTGCTTTATCGGGTAAAGTCGAAAAATGGGCATAGATCCTCAAGGTTTAAACCCACAAAGGCGACCTTTAAAGGCATCATACCAGGTTTAGAGGCCAATGCACAGGCTCGATTACACTTGAGGTGGTCGTCGGATCCCGGATAATTTCGAGCGAGGAGTTAATCTTGACATAGTCCCGTTTAGCGATGGCTATCACGCCTTTGCTTGGACGAACCGCATTTGCAAAGTTCAATGCGGTGCCGCCTCGCATACCTCAAGCTCAAGATGCGGGCCCTCGAGTCATTACGGTCAATGGAAACACGAGCGCTCTCTTGAAAGGAGGAGCTTCGGCGGACCCTCATGGCGAAGTACAAAGCAGCCTCTGAAGGCAATTCTCGATCCGGCCATTAAGCGTCCGGACACCATCAAGCGCCGGAGTAACCTACAACAAGACCGCTGGCATGTTCCGAACGCAGCGTGAAATGCGGCTAACCCAGCCCTCGCGAAATTGCGAAACCAGTACTACTGGCGTACATAACTATGCTCTGGAAATACCATGGGCATAGGGGAGAACACGACCACGGCAAGCCCAAAATGCGGCTCAACGCACCGGGGCTCCGATTTTGTCATTCTTTTTTCTTACTTTCAGGACTCCACTTTCGGAAGGCTGTCCGTGATCTGTCGCCGAGCGCCGCGATGCAACAGCCGGGGAAGCGAAAGCTTCGTCAGTGTCGGTGGTCTCTATAATGAGCGTATACTTGTTTCACATATCATCCGCAGCTCACCCACGGAGAAGGACATGTTAAATAGTCCCATCTCTTGCTTATCGCACTATTTGTATCGTTACGCTTTTACACAGACTTTTGAATAAACAATACATAGCTTTTGTCTATTATTGCATTCTTTTTTATAAAAATATGTTCATTTATGACATTATGCAACCGTACACTTTAGTGCGGCCAATACACCGAGGGCTTCGTACCCCAGAATATGGTGTGAAGTCGAACACTCTCATGAGTCGGCACCCGAACTTATAGCATTATATGCATCGGCTCGAATCATGTCTTGGGTCAATAGTTGGGTTTGCCGGCGCCCATGTTTTGGTACCTTACGTTCCGTTATATCGCCTAAGGTAGCCTTTGGGAGAACCACTGCGATTGTGCCTCGGTTGAGCTGGGCTAAGCACCTCGATGGAGAAAGCTAAAACTGACCGTCATGATAGGGCGAGAGCTGGTGCGTTGTTTGAGAGGTTTTCGAGTCCCTAAAGACTTATGCAGCTTAGAGTGAGCAGTCAGCTTTGTCGGCCTAGGCGTGGATAGCGCCCGAACTCGGTCTTCGAATACTAGGGGCTTCGCCGAAATTTAAAATTATAGAATTCTATGGCTAAGTGAGAGTTTTCAAGCATTATAGTCCGATTGCCTTGTTACGTTGTGTTGGCGCCTCCTCGAAGGACCCAATAATGGGAAAAAGTGCGCTCAAGTTTATCGAACACCCACACTTTCGTGGCATGGGGGCGAAGCCGACGACTCGCCATCTCTCAAATTTAATAAGCGATCATACGAAGGTAATGTTTTAAATTCAAAAGCGTTGCTTAGCGCATATGAACAAGTTTTCAGCGTCTGAGGATCACAAATGCGAGTTTACTCAAAAATTACATCTTTGGTGCACTCATCCACTACATGGCGGGCACCTTTCAGGACGCCCTCATAATACATCTCGGGCTTGCGATGCTCCTTGCCCGGCGGTGGTCCGTCCATCACAAGCTTCTTAGTGTCCATCTTGCCCCAGTGCACTTTAGCACGGGCAAGGGCTCAACGGGCACCTTCGATGCATACGGAGCGCTTGATGACTTCAACCCTTGGACAGGCATCCACCAGCCGCCTTACCAGCCCGAAGTAGCTCACAGGCATTGCTTCCTTCAGGGTCGCCACCTCGTTCGTGGCCTCTGCAATACCCACGTCGGTCCTGTCATTTTTTGCAACCACATATTTTTATATACTTACATAAGGTATTACTTACCTTCCTTGTCCTCGAGCTGCTTCTTGGCAAGGCCGAGCTTGTTCTTGGACGCTCGAGGCTCTGCTTCAATCAGATGACCTCCGCGATCGAGTCTGGCGGAGGTCAGCAACCAGCTGCATTCCCGTATTGACATACTTATGTTAGACTCCTGCGTATATCTTTTTGATCCTCAGTTCGGCTTTTCTTTCCGAACACCAAACTAAACATCGAGGCTCTCTTGTCTATGCGGTAATATTTTTACATATCTTAAATACATACCTCAAAGCACTGTTAGAAGGTTGGCACGGGCTTGGTCAGCCAGCTCTTGGCGGGTGAACCTTCCAGATCACCACACTCTTAATAGTGCGGTGCTCCTGCGTCGATGGGCGCCGTTAAGCACCTCCAGGCAAGTTATCTGGTGCCTCCGGTTGGGCCGGAGGTCACCGGCATCATAAACTTGCCCTTCCTCGTGGGGCACTTTGCGGACTCGGAACCACTGAAGGTTCGGTGCGGAGTCGGCCAGGGCGGACTTAGAGCCCTTTGGGGTTTTATCCCTTCTTTGGAGTCAGGGAGGTTGCCTTGGCGCCTCGAGACCACCTCCTCCTGGCCTGGCCCCTTTGGGGCGCCACCTCGGCATCATCCGTAGCACGAGGAGAGGAGGCGGCCGGAAGTGAAGTGCTGTTCACATCCGACGAACCCAGGGAACCGCTCGATGAAGCGTTGAGCCCGGCCTTGGGCGGACTGCATGATTATATTCGGTGTCAGAAGGTACTGTGCAATAAAGAAGCGCCATGAGTTACTCTAGTATCCGGATACTTACGATTTGCGCGAGGCTTGGCCTGGTGGCCCTCTTCCTCGGCTGTCGTCGGTGTTGGTGGAGTAGTCCGGAGGAGGTCCTTCCTTCTTGGACCCCCGGCCCCCCGATTAGGCGGCCTTCCTTTCTTCTCCCCCCGAGAGAGACCTTCTTTCCTCCTCCTGCGTCTTCACGGGAGGAGTCCGCCTCAGTCATCGGACGATGAGTCCGACACCACCTGGCGCGGGAACTCCTTTGAGTTCCGTGGCCTTCTTCTCGGCACCACGTAAGGTGCGGGCCAGCTAACCCGTCAGCGGGCGTCATTGGAGTCTTCGGCAAGGGCCGGGACAACCAATCTGCGGGACATCCTCTACCAATCTGTCAAAGGTAAGGGAGTTTAGATCCGCATAGAGTCAAACTATGAAAGCAAGTGTCCGTAAAGGGCAAAATAGCTTACGCGTTGGCTTGATGCTGCTGCGCTGAATCCGTGATCTTGGTGGCGGATCACGGAGCCTCGGCACCTTGAACAGCACCTTCCGGGCATCTTCGTGCGTAGTGTCGAAGAGCCTGCTCGAGATTGGTCTTGTGCTGGATCAAACTCCCACAAGCAGAAAGCCCATTGTTGGCACGGGAGGATCCGGTGGATGAGCATGACCTGGACTACGTTGACGAGCTTGAGCTTCTTGTTCACCAAGTTTTGGACACAGGTTTGGAGTCCGGTCAGCTCTTCCGAATTACCCCACGATAGGCCCGTCTCTTTCCAGGAGGTGAGCCGTGTAGGGTAGCCAGATCGGAATTCTGGGGCCACTGCCCATTTAGCGTCACGCGTCTCGGTGATGTAGAACCACCCCAATTGCCACCCCTTTATGGTCTCCATGAAGGAGCCCTCGAGCCATGTAACGTTGGGCATCTTGCCCACCATGGCGCCTCCGCACTCCGCTTGGCGGCCGCCCACTACCTTCGGCTTGACATTGAAGGTCTTCAGCCATAAGCCGAAGTGGGGCTGGATGCAAAGGAAGGCCTCGCACATGACGATGAGCGCCGAGATGTTGAGGATGAAGTTGGGGCGGATCATGGAAATCCGGGGCGTAGTAGAACATGAGCCCCGGACAAATGGGTGAAGTGGAAAACCTAGTCCATGGAGGAAGTGGGTGAGAACACCACACTCTCATGGGGCACAGGGGGTGGGGATGAGCTGCCCCTTGTCGTGGGGCCGGTGCGCGATGTCATTGGACAAGTATCCGGCCTTCCTTAGCTTTTGATGTGTCCCTCCGTGGACGGAGGAGACCATCCACTTGCCTCCGCTCCGGACATGGCTGGAGAAGGTAGAGGTGGCATGTGCGGAACTTGGTATTGGAGCTCGAGTGCGTGAAAATGGATAAGCAAAGGAGGAAGAAGGCGTAGATGGAAAATGTGGATCCTTATCCCTTATATGGTAGGACGAAACTATGTGCCCCCATCAGCTGATAAAACTCCCTTATCTCCCAAGCGCCATAGATTAATGGCACGGTTGGGTTACCACCCCGTATTGATGAGAATCCGGAATAAGGGGACACGATCTACTGCTTCAACAAGGCGTGCCAAGGAAACCGCCTCGCTAAGTGCACTAATGCAGGACGTAAAAGCGTCGAATAAAGGCTTGGCGTGGTGTGATGTCATCTTTGCGAAATACGTCGGCCAGATTGGATTTGTGTAAATATTATTCTCTCTCACGGTGGTATGTGGAAATTATTTTGCGAGCGGACACTATCCTTGTGTTCAAGATATTCTATGAAGTATTCGGAGGAGGAACCCGCCTTGCAATGCGAAGACAATCTGCGCGCGGACTCCTCGTCATTGAAGCTTTGGTTCGAGGGCTCTTGAGGAGTCCCGGATTAGGGGTGTCCGGATGGCGACTATAACCTTTGGCGGACTCTGGACTATGAAGATACAAGATTGAAGACTTCGTCCCGTGTCCGGATGGGACTTTCCACAGCATGGAAGGCAAGCTTGGCGATCGGATATGTAGATATCCTCCCATTGTAACCGATTGTATGTAACCCTAACCCTCTCGGTGTCTATATAAACCGGAGGGTTTTAGTCCGTGGGGCGAACAACATTCATACCATAGGCTAGCTTCTAGGGTTTAGCCTCTACGATCTCGTGGTAGATCTACTCTTGTACTACCCATATAATCAATATTAATCAAGCGGGAGTATGGTTTTTCCTCCATCGAGAGGGCGAACACTGGGTAAAAACATCATGTCTCTTGTCTCCTGTTACCATCCGCCTAGGCGCTTGATTCGGGACCCCCTACCCGAGATCCGCCGGTTTTGACACCGACACTCGGCGTCATACAACTCACCGGAGCTGCTCCAACAACGAAACCCTCCATCACAGCGGAGCAGTACCTCGGGCTCCATCTCCAGATGCCTAAGATCTTCTTCCCTCCTCCGACAAGCAAAGACAGCGGAGCATCCTCACCGACCATCCCAATCACGCTGAGATCGACATGGCCGCCAAAGAGGTTGTACACTTGTTGCATCTCTTTTTACTCTACATGTTATATATATTGTCCATTTGGGCACACGGAGTTTGTTCCTTTAGTGTCTCCTTGAAAGAAAAAACGTAGGAATTTTAATTTTCACTTGTCCTCCTTTTCAAATTCCTATTCATGAAGCACAAGATAAGAGATAGTAGCATAATAGCATTATAACGTACATTTTCTTGTGGTTTGACTTAATCTCACCATGCTTCTTTGCATCCTGTGATCTTCCAATTGTTGTGAATCAAACACCTAGATTGGCAGAAATCACTGTGTTTTAAATTCTCTGTTTTGCCGTGCATTCCTATCCTATTCCTGTCTATTTCCTATCCTGCATTGTTGAAATCCTCCAATTCAAACGAGCCCTTACAGAATTACTTCTCTTACAGATAGTTGTGAAAGAAAACCTTGCATGGTTTGTCCCGGTCCTGCTGCGTCGTCGTCCACCCCAGCTCAGCTGCTCCAACGACAGAAGGTCCAGCAAGCAGGATCCGGCCTCGGTGTCTTCGCTGCCTCGGATCTTCTTCCCTTGGGCACCATGAAAACTGCATTACCATCATCAACCGAGCAGATGACCTCGAGGACTACACGGGTCCGCAAGAGAGGTCGCACCCTTTCGTGTCTGCTTACGTTATGCATCGCTTAATATTACATGTTGCTTTATCATCCTGTTCACCGATTAGACTCTGAGTTAGCTCCAAACTAATGGTCAGACTTGAGTTTTTACATGGTTGTGGGGTACATATCGGGGCCGCTATCAATAGTATATATCTACTATCTGGTTAATCTCCGGTGTCTACTATGAGTTTCATGTTGGGTGGGAAACAAACAGTAAAGAAGCCATTATCTGTATTTACTAACTGAAGCCATTATCTTCCTGCTATTATTGGTTTTGGGTCTATCCACAGGTTGTACCATCACTCTGGATTTCTGCATGCACTCCTTACATAATCTCACTATGTTTTATTCCTATGCATGACAGTTATTGTAAACAATGGAACTGAACATGTAGAGCAAAAGAGACGAGCCTTGCGTGGCAATATAATTTCATGCAGAGCGTCACTCCATGGTAGGCGCAAAGGCAGCCCCCTCACGCATTTCGGATTGTGTCGAGAGGAAGATATACATTACGAGGGGATTGGAAGGAGAAGATAACTCCTATTTACCCCACGAGGTCTTCGCTCAACTTGGCATCTTGATGTTGGTTATATCATGCATATGGTGTCTTGCATTGCTTACTTTATACATCAAATATGTCATCCGCTTAGTTTAGACATCCTTTGTGTGAATGCCATCTGTTTAGTTTATTCATCGTTTATGTGAATTATACAACGCCACCTTGTTTAGCCAGGCATCATATATGTGAATTTTGCAATGCCATCCTGCTTAGCAGTCATCTTATATGTAAATTATATCAGGCCATCTTTTTTTGTTACATATTACATTTGTCAACAATGTTAGTACATTCAACTACTCTCGTGTGCATCAGCCATTTGACACGGTGATGGCAAGTTCGGAGTGAAAACAAGGTCTTAGGCGAGACTATGCTATCTGACGCATATCTCGCTGGTTATGGATAGCTCCTCGGAGGAGGATCTGAGACGGATGTGAGTCCTATCCCCCGGTGTATGCTCTAACTTGGCAGGGTTATGTTGCTCATATCGTGCGTATGGTGTCTCGCATTGCTATGCCATTTGATTAGTTTAGAGATGCTTTGTGTGAATACCACATTAGGTGTCTAATTACCATATATGTGAATTATGCATTGCCATCTTGTTGCAAGACATTATATATGTGAATTATAGAATGCTATCTTGTTGCAAAGGCATTATATATGAATTATGCAATGTCATGCTGTTTAGCCAATCATCATGTATGTGAATTATATCATGCTATCATTTTTTGTATTCGTGTTCCATTTGTCGACAACGTTTGTATATTCAACTACTCTTCACTGCATCAGCCATTTGAAGCGATGATGGAAGTATCTGGAGTGAAAACAAGGTATTGAGTAGACAATGCTACTGCTGAAGCAGACATCTTCTTGCTCTGAAGAGCTCCTCAAAGGAGGATTGAGAGGCGATGACCAGTCCTATTTCCCCCACGAGGTCTATGCTCAAACTTGGCGGGGTTATATTACCCATGTCATGCATGTTGTCTTGCATTGCTTAGTTTTTACATCATATATAGATTGCCATCTGCTTACTTGCTTACTATATAAATCATATATTTGAATTATATCATGCCATCATGTTTACATAGTACATACACATCATCTATCTGAATTATGGCATGGCAACCCATTTAATAAAGACATCATATAGTTATATCATCTCATCCTGTTTAGTGTTTACAGTCATCATATTTAGAATTATGGCATTCTATCCATGAATGTATGTGAATTATGGCATGCCAACCTATTTAATAATCACATTATATAGTTATGTCATGTCATCCTGTTTACATAGTCTCATATTTTGAACTATGTCTTTCCATCTTTTTTAGTTAGCCATCATAATGTGAAATTGTGTCATGCTATCCTGTTTAGTTAGCCATCATATATGTGAAATTGTGTTATGCTATCATGTTTGGTTAGACAACATAAATATGAATTATTTCATGCCCTCCTTTATTCCCCACTATCCATTGCACCTGTCTATCATACAATGTCTATACTTTCAATTACTTTTCTTGTTTATCAGCCATTTGAATTGGAGAGCGTGATGGCAGTATCTAAGGGAGTAACAACACGGTCTTGAGAAAAGATTGTACTACCAGTTGATGCAGATAGAACCACGGTTGTACTTGCCCAAGGACCAGATCCACCACACATAACCCAGACTCTACAGATTGTACCCCTACCCGGTTGGACGGAGAACCAGCTACACCCCTTTAACCCCAACCCGGCAGATAGTAACCTAGTTCCAGTTGACACAGCACCGTCTCCACCACGAGCACCCAAACACGGCGGTTAGTAAGGGAACTGCAGTGCCCAAAGCACGAGGACCACCACTCGAATCCCAACTCAATGCTTAAGGAGAATAAGATTTGTTCTCGGGTCGGGTTACGTAGCTATGGTTCATACTCCTTTGCTCTTGCATTCTTGTATTTACTCATACCAACTATTTTCAAATTTGAAGGATGGAATTGAAACTCCAATGGCGCAATAGGTATGTTTTAAACCTGTTTCTTTAAGCTGGTTTCTTGTTGTAACCTGCTCTATGTTGATTTCAGTTTCAATTGAATAAGCAGTTATGTTCTCGTCATGCACATTACAAGTGTTGTTATTGCTCTATAGTTACCCACACTTATATTCTGTCTATTCGCTTTGTCTTGAACAAATATTATTTGAACTGTGTTTCTATCTTGATTTGGCAACAAAACTAGAATGATATAGACCATAAAGTGACCATGGCACATAGATATATGTTTGTTTCATGTTGTTATCCTGTCCACTTTACTACTGAACTCATTTACCAAAATGAATTTCATATACAACATGGAAACATGTGATGTGTCTGCTTGTTTCTCTTTTAGAATGCGGACAAAATATTGGAGAACAGTACGCGTTATCAATGGTAAAGGAAGTAATGCAGATAAGGTTCAAGATAGTGAGACATCCTGTTGGTCTCTAAGAAAGCTGATAAAACTATCTTGACGACGGTGAGGAACCCAAAAGTCCTGTCTTGATGTAGTGTTCGATTCTTGGCCACTCTCTGCGGCATAAGCTCTTGAACTCGCTGCTGAATCAGTTCGTCTTCTTGAGTCTCAACTTCAAGTTGAAAGACATCGATCGAGATGTCTTTGACGAAGGAAAGGAAGGGAGGAAGTCCTGCGAGAATCCAGATGCATATTTTACGGTGCAACAACAATTACTGGAGGATTTAAGCGCCAAACAAGAGAAAGTTAATAAGCTTGCTAAGCATCTTGCCAGACATTATGGGTACCGGATATTGTTTTTGAGATCTTACGAAGTGGTTTCAGTTCGGATTTGTTTTGTGCGGCGTTTATTTGCGCTGGTCGCCAACTTTGACAACCAAAGTATATGATATGCTGCTTCGTTCCTATATTTGCCTTTGGTGGCGAACTTTGATGCCTAGTGGATGTAATATGTAACAGCCGTGATAGCCTAGCATAAGTTGCTTGCTTATTTATTTCCTTGTTGTCTTGTTTATTTGTTTGCTTGTAGTCAGTGCAGTTCTTTTTAAAAACTAGGCCATAATAACCATGGGCTAATATTTATTAGTGACCTTTGGGCCTCCTACGGGCCAGAAAAGCGATGGGCCTTCTACGGGCCATAGAAGCGATAGGCCTTCTACGGGTCGTAGAAACAATGGGCCTTCTACGGGCCGTAGAAACAATGGGCCTTCTACGGGCCGTATCATGAATGGGCCTTATACGGGCCGTATGACCATAACGGGCCATCGTTAATAGTCCGTATTTGATGACGCTATGAAAGCGGCCCAACGTATTAACGGACCATAAACGGGCCGATGTAACCACGGGCTGAATTTGGCCCTAAGCGAAAATAGCGATGTGGTCGTAAGTAAGCGAATCTTTGAAATGAGCCCAAGAATAAATGGGCTCGAGAAGGCCCAAAGATAACATTTCTTTGAAGCGGCCCAACTGAATAACGGGCCCTTAATGGGTATAAAGTGATATACTGTTCATTACGGGCCAGTTTCACCACGGGCCGTTAGTGGGTGTAAAGTGATACACTGCTCATTGCGGCCAGTTTCACCACGGGTCATTAATAGGCCAAGAGTTACATAGGGCCTCATATGGGCCGAAAGACGTCATGGGCCATACATGGGCGAAGTAAAACGGGTTGGAATCATATTGGATGGCCGGATGGCGCTCTTGGGCCTAGTTCGGATAGGGCGTAACGGGCCTTGGGTTAGCGGGCTGTAAATGGGCTATATGCGAACAGGCCGTTAACGAGGCTTTACATGGGCGGCCCGCCACCTTTGACCTAGTCAAGCGGGCGGCCTTTTCACGTGAATGGGCCTCATTGGGCGTGCCACGGTCGGCGTGTCATAGGCGCCTTATGCCCAATGAGTGGATGACATCTGTCCCAACGGTGAGCCGACACGTGTTTCCTCCAGCCAATGATGATTTTACACGCGGAAAATCCCATTGGTCGGGCCTGTTAACGGGTTATCGGATCCAAAACCCGACCCGATAGCTTAACAGCGTTCCGTTACGGTGGATGCCACGTGTCGGTCACCCTTGACGAAAGCAGTTCTGTGACATGCGATTTATCGTCATGGAAGTGGACACTTCCGTGATGATAATTTTGGTAATGTCATCGAACACTTCTATGACAGCACAGGTATGACTATCTTGATTCTGTCATAAATTTGTCATGGATGTACATGCATGGCAAAAAACGCGACCTACTGTGACAAACACGTATCATCACGGAAGTGTATTTTTTTGTAGTGCATGGTGTTGTTTTTCTACAGAAATGAAAGTTCTCGTAATGGAACGAAACTTTGCAAGGATTTTTTATATAAATAATAAGAATTTTTGGAGCCAAGACCCACCAGAGAGGGGCCCCTAGGTGGGCACAACCCACCAGGGCGCGCCCCCCTCTCCTGGCGTGCCCAGGTGGGTTGTACCCACCTGGTGGCCCCACTGACGACCCCCTGATACTATAAAATCACATATTTCGAGAAAAAAAATAGGGAGAAAGAATTATCGGGATCCACGAGATGGAGCCGCCGGCAAGCCCTATTCCTCCTCGAGAGGGTAGATCTGGAGTCCGTTTGGGGCTCCAGAGAGGGGGATCTTCATTCTTCGTCATCACCAACCCATCTCCATCGCCAATTCCATGATGCTCCCCACCGGGAGTGAGTAATTCCTTCATAGGCTTGCTGGTCGGTGAGGAGTTGGATGAGATTCGTCATGTAATCGAGTTAGTTTTGTTAGGGCCCGATCCCTAGTATCCACTATGTTCTTAGATTGATGTTGCTATGACTTTGCTATGCTTAATGCTTGTCACTTTGGTCCCAGGTGCCATGAACTCAGATCTGAACCATTTATGAATTCATCATTATATCCATGTTTTAGATCCGATCTTGCAAGTTATAGTCACCTAATACGGTTATGATCCGACAACCCCGGAGTGAAAACCACCGGGCCCACTCTCGGTGATGACCGTAGTTTGAGGAGTTCATTTATTCACTATGTGTTAATGCTTTGTTCCGGTTTTCTATTAAAAGGAGGCCTTAATATCCCTTAGTTTCCAATATGGACCCCACTGCCACGGGAGGGTAGGACAAAAGTTGTCATGCACGTTCTTTTAATAAAGTATGTACGACTACTTACGGAATACATGCCTACAGTATATCGATGAACTGGAGCTAGTGTCGAATTGCCCTAGGTTATAACTGTCACATGATGAATATCATCCAACAAGTCACCGATCCAATGCCTACGAATTTATCTTATATTGATATTGCTGCATTACTATTGCTATCATCACCATTACACTTGCTACAAATTACTGCTATCACAGTTACTGTTACCGTTGCTGCTGTCACTACTATCAAAACTATCAAACTACTTTCCTACCGATCACTTTGCTGCAGATAATTAATCTCCAGGTGTGGTTGAATTGACAACTCAGCTGCTAATACCTTCAAATATTTTTTGGCTCCCCTTGTGTCGAATCTATAAATTTGGGTTAAATACTTTACCCTCGAAAACGATTGCGATCCCCTATACTTGTGGGTTATCAAGACCTTTTTCTGGCACCGTTGACAGGGAGCATAGCTATATTTGTTGAGTCACTAGCTTGGGATTATTATCATATTATCACTATGAAGAATCTGAACGATCCAAAGACTAAGATATTTCCCTCAAGTACGAGGGGAGGTAAGAAATTGCCATCCACTTCTACTTTAGATTCACCTTCTGTTATGCGTAAACTTGCAACACCACCACATGCTATGAATTCTAATATGTCGCAAGTTATTGATGATGCTACTTCTACTATGAATGATGCTTATGATGATGCTAGTACCTTGCTTGATAATGATGATGTGCCACTTGGTGATTTTCTTGATAAACAAATTGCTAGAGTTATACAACATGATGTTGTTGAATCTGATGATGAGCTTGAAGCTGAAACTCCTGAAATACCTGCTAGAACTAGCCTTCCTAGATATGAATTGCCTAAGGTACTGGAAGGTTATGTTATGACTGAAGAAGCAACTAGAGATATTCTTGCTTGCAATGATAGAGATGATCTAGAGAAATTACTACAAAAGTATAAATAAAAATCTCTGAATGCTAGAATGAAATGTGATCCTAAGTTTGCTACTTCACCTATTTTTATTGATGACAAGGATTTTGAATTCTCTGTTGACCCAGAGTTAAGTACTTTGGTTGAATCTGATCCTTTCCATGGTTATGAAATTGAAACTATTGTGGCACATCTTACTAAGTTGAATGATATAGCCACCCTTTTTACTCATGATGAGAAAACTCGCTATTACTTTATTCTAAAATTATTTCCTTTCTCATTAAAGGGTGATGCTAAAGCTTGGTACAATACTCTTGCTCCTGGTTGTGTGCATAGTCCCCAGAATATGATTTATTACTTCTCTGCAAAATATTTTCCTGCTCATAAGAAACAAGCTGCCTTACAGGAAATATTTAACTTTGTGCAAACTAAATAAGAGAGTCTCCCATAAGCTTGGGGGAGGTTTTGCCAGTTACTTAATGCTTTGCCTGATCATCCACTTAAGAAAAATGAAATACTTGATATCTTCTATAATGGACTAGCCGATGCTTCTAGGGATTTCCTAGATAGTTGTGCTGGTTGTGTTTTCAGGGAACGAACTATTGCTCAAGCTGAAGAATTATTGAATAATATCTTGAAAAATTATGATGATTGGACTATTCCTGAACCACCGCCTAAACCACTCTGAAGAACATGGGTATATTATATCTCAGTCCTGAAGATATGCAAGAGGCAAATAAATCTATGAAGGAAAAAGGTATTCAAGATGAGGATGTTAAAAATTTACCTCCTATTTGTCGGATCTCGGGTTCCGGCAAAACCCTTAAGGTTTGAACACTGGGGTGTGCGCGAAGATTTCCTCCCTACTGATCTGCGCCCTAGCTCTCTAAGATCTCGCGGACGAACTCGACGAACTCGCTACATAGAAAGACAAAATATTTATACTAGTTCGGGCCACCGTCGTGGTGTTATACCCTACTCCAGTGTGGTGGCGGTGGATTGCTACTTGGGCTGATGAAGAACAGTACAAGGGGAAGAACATCCTCCTAAGGTTGAGGAGTTCTTGTGCTTGGCGAACTTGTGTGGGTGAGGATTTGATGCCTTCTACGGTGGTGGCTAGTTCTACTTATATAGGCCCTGGTCCTCTCCCCAAATATTGAGCGGGAAGGGAGCCAACAATGGCCAATTTGAAAGGGGACAACCAGTACAGCTTAAACTGACAAAAGTGGTCTTCGCCTACAAAAGGCTCTGGTGGTGACGCTGCCTTGGGCTCCATGGTGACCTCCGTCTTGCCGTCCTTCGGGTCCTGGTCTCATTGTACCGATATGGAAACCTCTGCTTGATGCCTCGGTACTCCGTGCCTGCGCCTGCCTCCTTAGCACCAAAGAGGAAACAAGGACGCTGCGCGCTGGCGCTAGCCTGGCGCTGATAACCCACAAGTATAGGGGATAGCAACAGTTTTCGAGGGTAGAGTATTCAACCCAAATTTATTGATTCGACACAAGGGGAGCCAAAGAATATTCTCAAGTACTAGCAACTGAGTTGTCAATTCAGCCACACCTGGATAACTTAATATCTGCAGCAAAGTATTTAATAGCAAACTAGTATGGAAGTAACGGTAACGGTAGCAAAAGTACTATTTTCGGGTTTTGTAGTGATTGTAACAATAGCAACGGAAAAGTAAATAAGCGAAGAAAAATATGTGAAAAGCTTGTAGGCATTGGATCGGTGATGGAGAATTATGCCGGATGCGGTTCATCATGTAATAATCATAACATAGGGTGACACAGAACTAGCTCCAATTCATCAATGTAATGTAGGCATGTATTCCGAATATAGTCATACGTGCTTATGGAAAAGAACTTGCATGACATCTTTTGTCCTACCCTCCGTGGCAGCGGGTCCTAGCGGAAACTAAGGGATATTAAGGCCTCCTTTTAATAGAGTACCGGACGAAAGCATTAACACATAGTGAATACATGAACTCCTCAAACTATGGTCATCACCGGAGTGGTCCCGATTATTGTCACTTCGGGGTTGCCGGATCATAAAACATTGTAGGTGACTATAGACTTGCAAGATAGGATCAAGAACTCACATATATTCATGAAAACAAAATAGGTTCAGATCAGAAATCATGGCACTCGGGCCCTAGTGACAAGCATTAAGCATAGCAAAGTCATAGCAACATCAATCTCAGAACATAGTGGATACTAGGGATCAAACCCTAACAAAACTAACTCAATTACATGATAAATCTGATCCAACCCATCACCGTCCAGCAAACCTACGTTGGAATTACTCACGCACGATGGTGAGCATCATGAAATTGGTGATGGAGGATGGTTGATGATGACGATGGCGACGGATTCCCCTCTCCGGAGCCCCGAACGGACTCCAGATCAGCCCTCCCGATAGGTTTTAGGGCTTGGCGGCGGCTCCGTATCGTAAAACGCGATGAATCCTTCTCCTTGATTTTTTTTCTCCCCGAACACGAATATATGGAGTTGGAGTTGAGGTCGGTGGAGCTCCAGGGGGCCCACGAGGAAGGGCGCGCGCACCCCACCCTCGTGGACAGGTGGTGGGCCCCCTGGCCTTGATTCTTTTGCCAATATTTTTAATATTTTCCAAAAATAAGTTCCGTGGAGTACAGGTCATTTTGAGAACTTTTTTTTCTGCACATAAATAACACCATGGAAAGTCTGCTGAAAACAGCATCAGTCCGGGTTAGTTCCATTCAAATCATGCAAGTTAGAGTCCAAAACAAGGGCAAAAGTGTTTGGAAAAGTAGATACGACGGAGACGTATCAACTCCCCCAAGCTTAAACCTTTGCTTGTCCTCAAGCAATTCAGTTGATAAACTGAAAGTGATAAAGATAAACTTCTACAAACTCTATTTGCTCCTGTTGTTGTAAATATGTAAAGCCAGCATTCAAGTTTTCAGCAAAGATTATGACTAATCATATTCACAATAACATTTAGGTCTCATGTTTACTCATGTCAATGGCATAATCAACTAGCGAGCAATAATAATAAATCTTGGATGACAACACTTTCTCAAAACAACCATGATATGATATAACAAGATGGTATCTTGCTACCCCTTTCTAAGACCGCAAAACATAAATGCAGAGCACCTTTAAAGATCAAGGACTGACTAAACATAGTAATTCATGGTAAAAGAGATCCAGTCATAGTCATACCCAATATAAATTAATAGTAATGCATGCAAATGACATCGGTGCTCTCTAGCTAGTGCTTTTTAATAAGAGGGTGATGACTCAACATAAAAGTAAATAGATAGGCCCTTCGCAGAGGGAAGAAGGGATTTTTAGAGGTGTCAGAGCTCGATTTTAAAGCAGAGATAAATAATATTTTGAGCGGCATACTTTCATTGTCAACATAACAACCAAGAGATGGCGATATCTTCCATGCTACACACATTATAGGCGGTTCCCAAACAGAATGGTAAAGTTTATACTCCCCCTCCACCAACAAGCATCAATCCATGGCTTGCTCGAAACAACGAGTGCCTCCAACTAGCAACAGCCCCGGGGGAGTTTTGTTTGCAATTATTTTGATTTGATTTGCATAAAGCATGGGACTAGGCATCCCGGTGACTAGCCATTTTCTCGTGACTGAGGAGCGGAGTCCACTCCTCTTGAGAATAACCCGCCTAGCATGGAAGATACGGACAGCCCTAGTTGATACATGAGCTATTCGAGCATACAAAACAGAATTTCATTTCAAGGTTTAGAGTTTGGCACATACAAATTTACTTGGAACGGCGGGTAGATACCGCATATAGGAAGGTATAGTGGACTCATATGGAATAACTTTGGGGTTTAAGGGATTGGATGCACAAGCATTATTCTTGCTTAGTACAAGTGAAGGCTAGAAAAAGACTAGGAAGCGACCAACTAGAGAGCGACAACAGTCATGAACATGCATTAAAATTAATAAACATTGAGTGCAACCATGAGTAGGATACAATCCACCATGAACATAAATATCGTGAAGGCTATGTTGATTTGTTTCAACTACATGCGTGAACATGTGCCAAGTGAAGTCACTTGAATCATTCAAAGGAGGATACCACCCCACTATACCACATGACAACCATTTTAATAGCATGTTGGCACGCAAGGTAAACCATTATAACTCATAGCTAATCAAGCATGGCACGAGCAACTATGATCTCTAATTGTCATTGCAAACATGTTTATTCATAATAGGCTGAATCAGGAACGATGAACTAACCATATTTACAAAAACAAGAGAGGTCGAGTTCATACCAGCTTCTCTCATCTCAATCAGTCCATCATATATCGTCATAATTTCCTTTCACTTGCAGGACCGAACGATGTGAATAATAATAATAGTGCACGTGCATTGGACTAAGCTGGAATCTGTGAGCATTCAATAAACAGGAGAAGACAAGGCAATATGGGCTCTTGGTTAAATCAACAATAATGCATATAAGAGCCACTTCAACAGTTTAATCATGGTCTTCTCCTATCGACCCCCAAAGAAAAGAAAAGAAATAAAACTATTTACACGGGAAAACTCCCAACAAGCAAAAGAAGAACGGGAAATCTTTTGGGGTTTCGTTTAGTTTATTACTACAGCAAGAAAAGTAAACTAACTAAAAGCTACTACTATTTTTTTGGTTTTTCTTAAGGTTTATTAAACACACAAGAAGAAAGCATAAAAATAAAATAAACTAGCGTGGATATTACAGTGAAAAAGTATGAGCACCGACATCTAGCGATGAGTGTGTAAACATGAATGTAATGTCGGTGAGAAATACGTACTCCCCCAAGCTTAGGCTTTTGGCCTAAGTTGGTTTATTGCCACGGATGGCCTGGCGGATATCCAAAGTTGTAGTTGGGGTCGTACTGAGATGCTGCGGTCATTGCATCATGTGCTGCAGCTTGAAGGCGAGCTATCTCAGCCCCCCTCTTATACTCCTCCGCCTCCTCTCTGGTTATGTAATATATCCCCTTTGCCTGAAAGTCAAAGAAAGTAGAAGCAGTGAGAGCGACGTGATAGGTGCGTCGTCTGTCAAAGATTAGTCGGTACTGGAGGAACTAATCTTTCCTCTCAACAAAACAATGATGCACCAGAGCCTCATAATCTAAATGAGCAGGAGGCAACTCAATATCATCCTCACGTATAGTTATACCAAGAAAATTGGATATGCGGGTTGCATAAATTCCACCAAAGAAATCTCCCTTAAATTTATTATGATGCAACCTACATGCAAAAATGGCTCCCAAATTATAAGATTTATCTCCTAACACAGCACTCCTAAGAATACTGAGGTCAGGGACACACATGTTACATGCTTCATCCTTACCATTTATGCACCTACCTATGAAGAGAGAAAAATAATGTATAGCAGGAAAATGAATGCTCCCTATGGTAGCTTGTGCTATGTCTCTAGATTCCCCCGCAGTTATACTAGCAAGAAAATCTCTAAATTTAAATTTGCGAGGTTCACTAGCACTACCCCATTGTGGAAGTTTGCAAGCAGTGGTAAAATCCTCTAAGTCCATAGTATAAGAATTTTCATAAAGATCAAACAGGACAGTTTGAGAGTTGCGTGAAGATAAAAATTCAAACCTCCTCACAAAGGAACTAGTGAGATAGTGGTACTGGTGGCACTTTTCTGCCTCGAAGCTCACAAGATCAGCGTTACGCAATTATGCGTTAAATTCGTCCGTAATTCCTGCTCAATCCATGAAGTTAATTGAAGGCCATTCACAAGGCCGCACTGGAGCGTTCCTTGGAGGCTCATCATCAGCATCACGCATTGCAGGCCTGGGTCCTTGTTTCCTTGAAGAACCACCTTGGTACATTTTCCTAAGCATATTTCTTCCTCAAGGAACAATCCCCCAAAGCAGTTTTGTGAGAGGTGCTTTGAGCAAGGAGATCGAAAATCGCAGCAAAATGAGCTAGAACTCGTGCTTGAGCTGGATGGTGATTTTTTTGGGAGGAAGAAGTGTGTGGTGGCTGGCATAAGTGGAGGGGGCCACCATGGGCCCACGAGGCAGGGGGGCGCGCCCTAGACCCTTGTGGCCAGGTGCCAGCTCCCCCTACTGCGTTCTCAGTGCCACATATTCTCAAATATTCCAGAAAAAATCATATTAAATTGGCAGGGCATTTGGAGAACTATTATTTTCGGGGTATTTTTATATTGCACGAATAAATCAGAAAACAGACATAAAAATACTATTTTTACTTTATTTCAACTAAATAACAGAAAGTAGAGAAAGGGTACAGAAGGTTGTGCTTTCTAACTTCATCCATCTCATGCTCATCAAAAGGAATCCACTAACAAGGTTGATCAGGTCTTGTTAACAAACTCATTCCGAATAACATGGAACCGAAGAAATTTCAAATAACACTATGTTACCTCAATGGGGATATGCACATCCCCAATAATATCATATTTCTTTTTGACAGTAGGAAGAGGAAATTCAAAACCTCCAATAATAATCGATGGAATTTTTCCAATAGAATTGATACTGTGGACTTGAGGTTGTTTCCTCGGAAAGTGTACCGTATGCTCATTACCATTAACATGAAAAGTGACATTGCCTTTGTTGCAATCAATAACAGCCCCTGCAGTATTCAAAAAAGGTCTTCCAAGAATAATAGACATACTATCGTCCTCGGGAATATCAACAATAACAAAGTTCGTTAAAATAGTAACGTTTGCAACCACAACAGGCACATCCTCACAAATACCGACAGGTATAGCAGTTGATTTATCAGCCATTAGCAAAGATACTTCAGTAGGTGTCAACTTATTCAAACCAAGTCTTTGATATAAAGAGAGAGGCATAACACTAACACTGGCTCCAAGATCATATAAAGCAGTTTTAACATAATTTCTTTTAATGGAGCATGGTATAGTGGGTACTCCTGGATCTCCTAACTTCTTAGGTATTCCACCCTTGAAAGTATAATTAGCAAGCATGGTGGAAATTTCAGCTTCCGGTATCTTTCTTCTATTTGTAACAATTTCTTTCATATATTTAGCATAAGGATTCATTTTGAGCATATCAGTTAATCGCATACACAAAAAGATAGGTCTAATCATTTTAGCAAAGCGCTCAAAATCCTCATCATCCTTTTTCTTGGATGGTTTGGGAGGAAAAGGCATGGGTTTCTGAACCCATGGTTCTCTTTCTTTACCGTGTTTCCTAGCAACAAAGTCTCTCTTATCATAACGTTGATTCTTTGATTGTGGGTTATCAGGATCAACAGCATGTTCAATTTCTACATCATTATCATTGCTAGGTTGAGCATCAACATGAACATCATCGTTAACATTATCACTAGGTTCATGTTCATTACCAGATTGTGTTTCAGCATCAGAAATAGAAATATCATTTGGATTCTCAGGTGGTTCAACATTAGGTTCACTAGCAGCATGCAAAGTCCTATCATTTTTCTTTTTCTTCTTTTTAAAAGGACTAGGTGCATCAATATTATTTCTCTCAGAATCTTGCTCAATTCTCTTAGGGTGGCCTTCAGGATACAAAGGTTCCTGAGTCATTTTATCAGTTCTAGTAGCCACTCTTATAGCATAATCATTATTCTTACTATTCAATTCATTGAGCAAATCATTCTGAGCCTTAAGTACCTGTTCTACTTGAGTGGTAACCATAGAAGCATGTTTACTAATGAGTTTAAGTTCACCTTTAACTCTAGACATATAATCACCCAAGTGTTCAATCATATAAGCATTTTGTTTTAATTGTCTACCAAAATAAGCATTGAAATTTTCTTGCTTAACCATAAAATTATCAAACTCATCCAAACATTGGCTAGCAAACTTAGTAGGAGGGATATCAGCTTTATCATATCTATAGAGAGAATTTACCTTTACTACCTGTGTCGGGTTATTAAGACCATGAGTTTCTTCAATAGGTGAGGGATTAAGATCTATATTTCTTCAACAGGCGGTAAATTAAGACCATGTATTTCTTCAATAGGAGGTAAATTCTTAACATCTTCAGCTTTTATACCTTTTTCTTTCATAGATTTCTTTGCCTCTTGCATATCTTCAGGACTGAGAAATAGAACACCCCTCTTCTTCGGAGTTGGTTTAGGAATAGGCTCAGGAATTGGCTCAAGAAGTGTCCAATTATTTTCATTGGTCAACATATTATTCAATAGAATTTCAGCTTCATTCGGTGTTCTTTCCCTGAAAACAGAACCAGCACAACTATCCAGGTAATCTCTGGAAGCATCGGTTAGTCCATTATAAAAGATATCAAGTAATTCATTTTTCTTAAGAGGATGATCAGGCAAAGCATTAAGTAATTGGAGAAGCCTCCCCCAAGCTTGTGGAAGACTTCAATTTGCACAAAATTATATATTTCCCTTAAAGCAGCTTGTTTCTTATGAGCGGGGAAATATTTAGCAGAGAAGTAATAAATTATATCCTGGGGAATACGCACACAATCAGGATCAAGAGAATTAAACCATATCTTAGCATCACCCTTTAATGAGAACGGAAATATTTTAAGGATATAAAAGTAGCGAGTGCTCTCATCATTAGTGAACAGGGTGGCTATATCATTTAATTTAGTAAGATGTGCCACAACAGTTTTAGATTCATAGCCATAAAAAGGATCAGATTCAACCAAAGTAATTATATTAGGATCAATAGAGAATTCATAATCCTTTTCCGTAACAAAGATAGGTGAAGTAGCATAAGCAGGTTCATATTTCATTCTAGCATTCAGAGCTTTCTGTTTAAGCTTAGCTAATAATTTCTTAAGACCACTTCTATCATTGCAAGCAAGAAAGTCTCTTTTAGTTTCTTCATCCATAACATAGCCCTCGGGCACAACAGGCAATTCATATTTATTGGGAGAGCCTTCGTCATCACTTTCATCAATATGATCAGTTTCAATAATTTCATTTTCTCTAGCCCTAGCAAGTTGTTCATCAAGAAATTCAACAAGTGGCACAGTAGTATCAAGCATAGAAGTAGTTTCATCATAAGTATCATGCATAGCAGAAGTGGCATCATCAATAACATGCGACATATCAGAATTAATAGCAGAAGCAGGTTTAGGTGTCGCAAGCTTACTCAAAACAGAAGGTGAATCAAGTTCATAGCTAGATGGCAGTTCCTTACCTCCCCTCATAGTTGAGGGATAAATTTTTGTTTTCTCGTCTTTCAAGTTCCTCATAGTGACCAGCAGATATAAATCCCAAGTGACTCAAAGAATAGAGCTATGCTCCCCGGCAACGGCGCCAGAAAATAGTCTTGATAACCCACAAGTATAGGGGATCGCAACAGTTTTCGAGGGTATAATATTCAACCCAAATTTATTGATTCGACACAAGGGGAGCCAAAGAATATTCTCAAGTATTAGCAACTGAGTTGTCAATTCAGCCACACCTGGATAACTTAATATCTGCATCAAAGTATTTAATAGCAAAGTAGTATGGAAGTAACGGTAACGGTAGCAAAAGTAATATTTTCGGGTTTTGTAGTGATTGTAACAGTAGCAACGGAGAAGTAAATAAGCGAAGAACAATATGTGAAAAGCTCGTACGAATTGGATCAGTGATGGAGAATTATGCCGGATGCGGTTCATCATGTAACAATCATAACATAGGGTGACACAGAACGAGCTCCAATTCATCAATGTAATGTAGGCATGTATTCCAAATATAGTCATACATGCTTATGGAAAAGAACTTGCATGACATCTTTTGTCCTACCCTCCCGTGGTAGCAGGGTCCTTATGCTAACTAAGGGATATTAAGGCCTCCTTTTAATAGAGTACCGGACCAAAGCATTAACACATAGTGAATACATGAACTCCTCAAACTATGGTCATCACCGGGAGTGGTCCTGATTATTACCACTTCGGGGTTGCTGGATCATAACACATAGTAGGTGACTATAGACTTGCAAGATAGGATCAAGAACTCACATATATTCATGAAAACATAATAGGTTCAGATCTGAAATCATGGCACTCGGGCCCTAGTGACAAGCATTAAGCATAGCAAAGTCATAGCAACATCAATCTCAGAACATAGTGGATACTAGGGATCAAACCCTAACAAAACTAACTCGACTACATGACAAATCTCATCCAACCCATCACCGTCCAGCAAGCCTACGATGGAATTACTCACACACGGCGGTGAGCATCATGAAATTGGTGATGGAGGATGGTTGATGATGACGATGGCGACGGATTCCCCTCTCCGGAGCCCCGAACAGACTCTAGATCAGCCCTCCCGAGAGGTTTTAGGGCTTGGCGGCGGCTCCATATCGTAAAACGCGATGAATCCTTCTCCTTGATTTTTTTCTCCCCGAACATGAATATATGGAGTTGGAGTTGAGGTCGGTGGAGCTCCAGGGGGCCAACGATGCAGGGGGCGCGCCCAGGTGGGGCAGGCGCCACCCCCACCCTCGTGGATAGGTGGTGGGCCCCCTGGCCTTGATTCTTTCGCCAATATTTTTAATATTTTCCAAAAATAATTACCATGGAGTTTCAGGTCATTCCGAGAACTTTTGTTTTTGCACATAAATAACACCATGGAAAGTCTGCTGAAAACAGCGTCAGTCCGTGTTAGTTCCATTCAAATCATGCAAGTTAGAGTCCAAACCAAGGGCAAAAGTATTTGGAAAAGTAGATACGACGGGGACGTATCAGGCGCCCGCCTAGTGCCGATCGTCATGGCTCACGCCACGAGAGCCTCGTGAGGTTTGCCTTGCCTTGATCTCTCCGCTCCTCGCGAGCCTGCCTGGCGAGGCCGCTCCTGAGGAGGTCTTGTGTCGTCCGCCTCGCAAGGCTTGACCCCTCGCGAGGGTCTTGAATGCCTTGTTGATGAAGATGGGCCGTACAGGCCTGCTAGCATAGCCACGCCGTAGGCCGCAAGTAGGCAAGTCTGGGGACCCCCGTTCCCAAAACGCCGACAGTAGCCCCCGGGCTCAAGGCGCGCTCGGGCTTGGCTTCGCGGCGAAGCCAAAGGTCAAGCACGGAGTGCCGCGGGCCCCAAAAGCCTGTGGCCTCGGTTGACGCGTGGCGGTTGATTGGACGTGGGCGTCTCCGCTTCCCCACACTGCCTTGGAATCCGCCTAGCTGTACGGCCCCCGCAACCTACACGGTTATTCTCCCATCGCCCATGCCTTGCTTCCCCAGTCTCTCTGCTTCCTCGAGACTCTTCTCCTCCTCTCCAATCTGACCTGCACCCCGCTTGCTCCCGCCATGGCATCGAAACAAGCAGACAAGGGGAAGAAGCCTCTGTCTTTGCCAAGTGCGCCTCCAGCCGCCGAGCTTGCAGTCGGCCGATCCTTGGTGCTCAACGACGAGGCCATGGACAAGGTGCGTCCCATGCTCGCCACTAGTTTCAACGAGTGGGGGAAGACGGTGGTCTGGCCTGCGTCCTGCGCTTGCATTGCTCGGGCGGCCACCGAGGTTCCAATCTTCATCGATGCCCTTTGGGCAGGCCTGATTCCCCCTTTCTCCGCCTTCTTCAATGCGGTGCTCAAACATTACCAAATCCATAGGCTGCATCTCGACCCCAAATCCATGACCCTCCTTGCCGTCTTCGCCTTTGTGTGTGAAGCCATGGTGGGCATCGCCCCTTCTGTGGCTCTTCTCCGCCATTTCTTCTCATTGCATCTGACTGATCCCCGGCAAAGCTCAAGGTGCGTGAGCTTCCGGGCCGTAGCCGCGACAGTGGGCGCGGGGATCGACTTTGAGCTTCCTCCATCCACGCGAGTTCCGGACACGGTGGGTGTTTGTCGATGCCGGCGTGCTCAGCCCTCTGCTCCACTCCCCGTCAGCGCCTGCCGTTTCCCACTCCGGCTGGGGCCACGAGAGGCTCGCGAGCCCCTGTCTTGTCCCCGTCTGGCTCAGGCTGAGGACGTTGAAGGACCGCGGCATGACCGCGCCGATGGTGTTGAAGGAGTTCATCTAGCGCCGGGTCGCTCCGCTTCAGCGCCATTCCCACCAGATGTGGACCTTGATCAGCAGCCAGGACCATATGAGGTTCCAGGAGTCCGGGCTCCCCCTTGGGACGCGGCAAACAGTGCTCGAGATCCTGAGAGGTGTCCCTTCGCCGGACGACTTGCCTGGGAAGAACTGTCTGCTATACCGCTGCAAGAACAAGGCTGAATTTGCAGAAAGTATGCCTCTCTTTGACGAGTGGGGGCTACGCCCGGACGGCCTGGTGGGGTCCCGCGAGAACCTTGTCAGCATGGTTTCCCTCTTTTCCGCCGGCGCCGAGCTCGTCCCGAACGTGGGTGCAGGGGGACGAGCACCGCCAGAGGCTGACGGCACAAGTGCTGATGTGCGGACGCTTCCTGGGGCTCCTGGGGCGTCATCCTCAGGATCCCCCGATTTTGGGACGTCGGTCACTGGGACGAGGCAGCACGCGGCTCCCGAGGCCGAAACTCCGGAGGCCTCGAGAAGTTGCGGTAAGACGGCGCCCGACTGTTCTCTGCAGCCAGGCACCCCTGAAGTTGTTCCCTCGAGCGCTTCTCCGGCTGCACCCCGTACCGGCCGCCACGTCCAGCGCTTCGGCCGGCTTTGCGTGAACTTCGAGGACCTCCGCAAGAGGAAGGGATCTCCAAGTGGCAATGGTATCTTCGGGCCGTTGAAGCGATGAAAGTACATCGCCGTCGACGGGTAAGTACTACACCTTGTGATTTCCTGGTTGCTGCTTTCTTCCCTGACGCTGGCTCCTCGGGACCCCCTCTGCCAGGGCTGCTGGGTCCCCCAAAAAGCAACCTCTGTCCTCCTCAACTCCCGTGTTGTCCTTGAGTGTCTCGGGCCTGCATGTCGCGCCTAGGGCAGGGCCGGCCAAGGAGGGGCGCTCGCCCTCATGGTGCTTTGACCCTGCGGCTCCATCGTCCTTCCCCCTCGGCCTAGCTTGGAGCTTAGCGAGTGTGCCCAGGACCCCTCCTCTGGTGATGGACAATAGCTGGCTGGGTTCAATCTTCAGTTCCTCTTCAAGCAGCGGGCCCTATCTGGCCGGGGCCTGTTGCGACGCAGGGTTGGCACCTGGGGAGGCACCAGCCTCCAGCCCCCTGCTGAGGGGGGTGCGCCGCTTCACGTCCCGCCCGCAGCCCCCATGGCGGAGGATGAGGCGGGCCGTGCGCTGGAGTTCGAGCGCGGACATAGCATTGTTCGTCATGAGCTCTTCCAGGAGGCGATGGGCACAATGAGTCGGCTTTGTGAAGAACTTGCGGGTGTCGACGCGCGCCTTGAGGCTGAGGGTCTACGGCTGGTGGAGGAATGGTTCAAGCTGAAGGTGGCCATCAACCTTGGCCGTTATCAGCATGACCTTGATAACGCGAAGGCCGAGGCTGCCCTCAAGGTTTCCCGCGAAGGTTGTTCCCGAGCCCTGGAGGAGGCTCGCGAGGCCGACCACCGTCGCAAGACTGCGGAGGAGTGCGCGCGGGAGATCAACGCCTGGAGCGCATCCCTTGAGCGGCAGGTGGAGGCGCGCAAACTTGCCCTTGCATCGTTGAGGGGGGCGCCTGCTGAGGAGGAAGAAATCTGGAGGCTTGAGGAGGCACTAACGTTGGAAGCTGTGGAACGCAGCCTCGAGCTGGAGCGGCTGGAGACGAGGGAGCACCAAGTCGCCCAGGCGGAGGATGCCGTCAATGCGCACGAAGCCAGGGCCCAAGAGGAGGTTGATCACTGGGTGGCCGAGGCTCGTGCGGACCTCGAGGGTACGCACAACCTGAAGTTGCAGCTTGCAGGGATGGAGGCTGCAGGTAGGGCTGTTGCCCTCAGGCCCAGGCTCGTTGATGCAGAGAGGCGCGAGGAGGCCACGGCCGTCGCCCTGGCTATGACGCAGGAAGAGCTGGCCTCTGCCCGCGCCGAGTTGCTCTCCCTCCAGAAGCGGGTTTATGACGCCGAGTCCGCCGCGCGGCGGAGTCAGGAGGAAGTGCTGGAGAGGCGGACGCTGGAGCGCGTTCACGCTCCCATTCTTCAGGATCTTCGGAACAGGGCCAACACTACCCTGGGCCATATCTGTGACGCGAACGCCCCCCGTCCTCAGATGAATGACTACGCCAGTCACCTCCGCTTCTCCACCGACGTGGTGACACGCCTGGAGGCCCGATCTGACGAAGCTCACAGGCTCGTGGAGGAGAGGAGCCGTGGCCTGCTCGAGCGCGCTTTCTCCCGTGTCTTCAGCCATCTCCTAAACGCCAACCCCAACTTCGACTTCGATGCCGCCATTGCCCCTGTACCTACGGTTGTCCGGGACGACCTGGCGCGGTGGGTAGAGGACAACGTGGATGCGCTGGTCAGGGCCTTCACTTCAGAGGACGACACAGTGGTGGTTGCCGCAGACGAAGGCGACGTGGTCGATGATGGTGACGCCGGCGCTGGTGATGGTGGCGGCGACGCCAACGACGGTGACAACAACGTGAGCAGTGCGTCCGAAGACGACGTGGAGGACGCGGCGAGTGACATATCTGGCTAATTCCTTGTCCCTTTACTGTTTCACCCTGTATGCAAATACTCGGGCGTGGCCCCTAAAGATTGTGAGAGCATTTTGGGAGGGGGAGCCCCTTAGGTAAACAAATCATGATTTTTACTCCTTTATGCCGAACCGAGAGTGCGTCTTGGTCGGTCATGAGTCTGGCGGCAAGTTTTGCTGCTGCGGGTTACCTCAGCAGGGGCGGGCACTGAATCGTATTGTAAGGTCGAGGGTCGCCACGGGCTCTGAAGGTCTCGCTGATCCGCCGAGAGGGCTCTCATGGGCGTCTCATACCGAACAGCTGCGTGGTGCGTGCGTTGTGCCCAGCCCTACTCGCGAGGGGCCCGCCAGGGGGAGGCAGCGAGCGTGACCTCCAGAGCATGGCAAGAACCAGATGGCAAGAAATCGCTCGAACAGGAAAAGGCACCCCCCGCACGCATCGATAAAAGCTCGACTTCAACTTAAATCCAAATCCAAGAGGCGAGGCTACAGAAAAGAGATTTAAAGCAAATGGCCGCATCCGGCACCTAGTCTAGTCTTCTTGTTTTGAAGTCTTCTCACCAACGCGGAGCTAAGTGTTGCCACTAGGCATGGGAGGGAGCCCCCGAGGCCCGAGGGCGGCTCTCCGGGGACTTCGGGGCGTGTATAGCCCAACTCATTATTACGTGAGAGTGTCACGGGCGGCGATCTTCACAGGCACTGGGCCTTCTTCACAGGTACCGGCCTTGCTTCATATCGCCAGGCGGGGGTCCCGCCTTGCGCCGCCCTCGACCACCTTTGAGCCGACCGGCAACCAGGATGACACAAAGGGGGGAAAGGGGACGCCAGCGGTGCCCTCGGCCACCACGGGTCCTCTGCCAGCGGTAGGCTTCTCAGCACCTTTCCAGCAGAGGGCCTACCTCCGGGGGGGCCTTGCTCCGTGCGGCGCGGTGAGGGATCTGGCTCCCGGCTTCTCTCCTGCTGCCCCCAGCGTGATCCTCCTAGTGGGAGGGAGGCTGCCGAGCTGGGGACGCCGGACGCTGTGGTGACCTGATTCTCCTGTGACCCATGGTTAGCGTAAGCTTGCTCCTGAGGGATTAGTGGTACCCTGTATCTGTTGTCGATGGCGCAGTTGGTGGGGCTCTCCGGCGGCTCCTGGAAGGCTTCAGCTCCTAGTTCCTCTTGTCGGCGTTCTGGGACTGGGGGTACCCTGACTTGCCTGCCTGCGGCCTGCGGCGTGGCCCAAGGGGTGGCCCAGCACGGCCCATCTTCATCAGCACAAGCTCAAGACCCTCGCGAGGGGCCAAGCCTCACGGGGCGGACGACTGGAAGCTTCCTTAGGCACGACCTCGTCAGGCTGGCTCGCGAGGAGGCGGAGAGATCAAGGCGGGGTACCTCGCGAGGTGCCCATGATGCAAGCCATGATTTACCAAGGGCGCCAGGTGAGGCGCCCCAGCCTGCAGTGTCCTCATTTCCTCTTTGGTGCAAAGGAGGCAAGCGCAGGCGAGAGCATCAAGCAAAGGCAACCATTTCGGTGCAACAAGACCAAGACCATCACAACGGCAGGAAGGAGATCATCGTGGAGCCCAAGCCGGCGTCACTGTCAGAGCCTTTGATAGGCGAGGACCAACTTTAGTCAGGATAAGTGTACTGGATGTTCCCCTTCAAAACGGCCAATTGTTGGCGCCCTTCCCGCTCAATATTTGGGAAGAGGCCCAGGGCCTCTGCCTATAAATAGGACTGGCCTCCCACAGGGTAGGGGGATCCGGCATGGAGAACAGAGCTAGAGATCAAGCAATCTAGAGAGAGAGAGAGAGAGTGAGTGACCGAACTCCCCTCAGCAGTTCGTCGCACCGGCCAAGAACAGACCCTCGCAAGGCTGTTCTCCCTTGTATTGTTCATCATCAGCCTCTGAGGCAATCCACCACACCACACACTGGAGTAGGGTATTACACCACAATGGTGGCCCGAACCAGTATAAACCTTGTGTCCCTTGTGTTGCTCTTTGTGTAGTTTAGATCCTTGCGAGGCGACGAGGTGCAGGTAGGTAGGGTGTGAGATCTTCGCGTGCACCCTAGAGTTCGAACCTAGAGGGTCTGCCGGAACCTAGAGGGTCTGTCGGCGCCAGGTAGGGGGTGAGATCTCGGCGTGCCCCGTCGCATCGTCATCATCATGTCTGGCGACCAGGCGGGCAACCCTGAACCCTGGGCGGCCTGGCCCGCCCACGCAAAGCCGCTCGCCCCGGGCGACCCCGTGCCCCAGGTAGCTCGCGGTCCGCAGTGCGCTGCAGGCCGCGGGCGACGCGGTCAGGCAACGACAGCTCTCACGCCGCGGCATTCGCGGTCGGCGGCGAGGGCCTCAAACCACGCCGCGGCCACGACGCTGTACACCCAACGGAAGCAGGCGAACTCAAGGGCCGCGCTCACGGTGGCCCGAGAGCTACTGCAATGCAGGTTGCTGGAGGGCGGCCGTGACGTGCTGCTGGAGCAGATGGCGGAGCTCCTGGGCTTCGCCGCATCGGGGGCTCACCCCTTCTGCACCCAACTGCCACCTCAGGTCCAGGGCGGCCCACGCGGAGGCCCCACGCACGCCCGCGCAGCTCCAAGCGGACTCCAAGGCCACTCCAACGCCAGCCAGACCGTCAGCACCGGGCCGGCAGCAGCACTGCCTCCGCCCCCGGCCAGCGAAGAAGGACTCGCCATGGCACACGGCCCTAGTGGGCCACCGTGCTACCACCCCCAGGTGGGCGCCTCAAGCAGGGCTGCATGGCACGCGGGGCACTACGGTGCAGCATTCAGGATGGCAGCCCCGGAAGAGTACGTGCCCCACATGATGGATCAAGGGCACGCGCAGCAGGACGAACACGGCTCGCTCCTTGGCCCAAGCTGGGGGGACGAGGCGCCCGAAGTTGAGCTCTTCCAGGAGCCCCGGGAAAGCCATGTCGACCGCGCCGGAATCAACGATTATCGGGTACCGCTAATTCCTCAGGAGCAGGCATACGCTAACCATGGATCGCAGGAGGTAGAGGTCGTCGCAGCGGACGGCTGCCCCAATCCCGCAGTTTCTTAACCCTCAGGAGGAGGGCGCCAGGGGCTGCAGGAGAGGGGCCGAGATCCGGCATCACCACCGTGGCGTTCGGAGCAAGGCGTCCTCAGGAGATAGGCCCTCTGCCGGGGAGGCGCCTCAGGGCCTACCCCCGGCAGAGGACCCGTGGTCGTCGGGGGAACCGCTGGCGACCGCTCTACCCCATCGGTTGCGTCCTCAGTCTTCGGCCGTCGTCGATGGCTCTAGAGTGTGGCGCAAAGCGGGCCTCTCGTCAGGCGATCCAAGCAAGGCGGTACACATGAAGAAGGCCCAAGGCTCGTGAAGCTCGCCACCCCGTGACACTCTCACGTAATAATGAGTGGGGTTGTACACGCCCCGGAGTCTCAGGAGCGAGGCCTCAGGCCCTGGGGCTCCCTCCCACGCCCAGTGGCAGCACTTAGCTCCGCGCTAGTGAGAAGACGTCCAAGACTAGACTAGGTGCCGGACGCGGCTTTTTCTGCCTTTCTTGCCTTTCCCCTTGGCTGTCGCTTTTTCCCACGTTTGGATTTAAGTTGGATTTGAGCTTGCGATTTGCGTGTGTTCGGGGAAGGGGTGTTTAGTCTCGTTCGAGCAATCTCTCGCATCTTGGTTACCACTCTGCCTCAGCTGCCTCCCCTCGTGAGCCCCTCGCGAGCCGGGCCAGGCCTAGCATGCGTACGGACCGGACCGCCATCACCGCACCCTCTCAGGGGGTTCTCATCACAGGTTCAATGGGCTCGTTCAGGGAGCACACGGAGCGCCACAGCCCTCCGTAGGCTATCTCGGGGCCCACGCGGGTCGAAGGTAAACAAGCCAGCCAGCTCGTCGCAAGGCCAGCCACTTGGCGCAGCGCACGGGTGATATCGCATCTACTAATCGCTTAACGCAAGTTTTTACACGAGGCTCCCCTCCCAAAATGCTCTTACAACCTTCGTACCAAGCCCAACTCTACCTGCGCAGGATAAGAAAGCAGGAGAAGCACGCAGTCAATCGGATAAATCCCCTAATGCATCCTCGAGATCACCTCCTGAATCGTCGCTGGCGTCACTGGCCTCGCCATCGCCCTCCGCGTCGCCGTCAGCGGCGTCAGGACCGTTCACCACGCCGCCTTCATCAGCGGCCACAACCACGCCGTCATCGTCAGTAGCGAAGGCCCTAACGAGGGCATCCACGTTGTCTTCCACCCAATGCGCCAGGTCGTCCCGGACGGCCTGGGGTACTGGGGCAATGGCAGCATCAAAGTCGAAGTTGGGGTCCATGTCCCGAAGATGGCTGAAGACGCGAGAAAAGGCACGTCCGAGTAAGGCGCGACTCCTCTCCTCCAACAACCTGTTGGCTCTGCCCGACCGCACCTCCACCTGCGTCACCACATCAGTGAAGAACTGAAGGTTACCAACATAGTTAACTGCATGAGGCTCGCCAACGGCCGCCTCGCAGATGTTGCCCAAGGCCATGTTAGCTCTTTCCCGGAGCGTGCGGAGCATAGGGCCATGCTCGTGCTCCAGGATCTGCTGCCGGCGATCTCGTCCTCGCTCCGCCACAAGAACGGCCTCACCAAGGCCCACCACGACGAGAAGAAGCGCCTCGGCGGAGGAGAAATCAGCTCCTCCTGCGCCATGCCAAGGGCGGCCCGGAAGCATCGGCCGCGCGTCACTTCATCCAGCTTGGCCTCGTGGCGGCGGTCCTGCCTTCCGCTTCGCCCCGATCAACCCCAGCCTCTCTCGAACTTCGCTTCGAGGTTCAAGCGGGCCGTCGCCACGCGGCGATCAACCTCTTCCAGGACTCGGGCCTCCCGTGCGGCGACATCGTCCTCCGCCTGCGTCACCAAGTGCTCCCTCGTCTCCAGCTGCTCAAGATCGCGGGCGCGCTCGGCAGCTTCCAGCGTCAGTGCCACCTCGCGTCTCTGGAGCTCCGCCTGGTCGACCGAAGCCCCCTTCATCGACGCAAGGTTCGTCTCACGCAGCTCCACCTGCTGCTCCAGGGAATTGCTCCAGGCCTAGAGCTTCCGCGCCCGCTCCTCCGCCACCTCACGTCGCCGGTCAGCCTCCCGGGCCTCCTCGACGGCCCGGGAACGGGCCTCCCGTGAGGCTGCCAGCGACACCTCGGCTTTCTCATTGTCGAGGTCACGCTGGTGGCGCGCAAGGGCAATGGCCACCTTCAGCTTGCGCACCTCTTCAGCTAGGCGCAGGCCCTCAGCTTCAAGGCGCGTGTCTTCGTCAGCGAGCTCTGCACCAAGCTGGCTCACTGCTTCAGCCGCCCTCTGGAGAAACCCTTGGCAAAGGTCACGGCGCTCCCGGGCGGGCTCGAGCACGTCTTCCGCGTCGTCATCTGGCCTAGGTGTGCGCGGGGGGCCACGAATCAGCACTCCCCCTCTGGGCAGGGGGCTGGGGGCTGGCGCCCTCGCAATGGCCGGGCACGCCTCGCCAGAAGCCCGGCCTAGAGCCGGCCCGTCCCTGAACGAAGAACGAAGGGCCGACCTCAGCCAATCGTCGTCCACAACCAGTCAAGGAGCCCAAGGCAGGCTGGCTATACCCCGGGAAGGCTCGTGAAGGAGGGTCGCGAGGTGCGCAGAACCATGATGCGCCACAGGATGGCTCACCTCTCCGACCGGCCTCACCACGAGGGCAGTGCTTGAGCTCGGAGCGCTTGGAGACGGTGAAGAGGGCGAGGCCTGGTGGGATGGCTCCTCAGCCATCTCCGCAAGCTCGGCAGGAAGGGCCCTGCGGAGCGAGGATCAGCCGGAGCAATGGGAAATAAGGAACTAGGAAAGTAGAAGGCTTACTCATCAATGGCGAAATACTTCCTGCGGTTCAGCAGGCGGCAAGGGTAATCATCACCCAAGGCCTCCCTTCTCTTCTGGAGAGCCTCGAAGTCCACGCGGAAGCGGCCCAGGGGCTCAGCGCATGGGTCAGCCTGCGGCAAGGAAGAAGCACCAAGGTGACCAGCGTCAGGGGCGTCATCCTGGCGCACGCCACCGGTCGCCCCACCAAGAAGGGTGGCCGGGGCCTCAGGGGCCTCGGCCACGGGAGCTGCGGGCCGCGGCTCAGCGCCTTCGAGCCGCAGCAGTGCGGGCCTCAGGAGCTGCCACCTCAGGAGTGCCGTCTGGCGTCGTCATCCCGGCGGAGGCCCCCTCAGCCTCCGGTGGCCCTTGCCTCCCTGCTCCACCACTCGAGGAAGGACCGCCAGGCAAGCTGGAAGGGCAGTCAGACAACTGGGTTCTCGCGAGGTCCCATGAGGGCCTGCATGGGCGCAGCCCCATTCGTCAAGCTGGGCATCTGCTTCACGGTCACCCTTTTCGAGCAAAGGTACAACAGCACCCTTGCCGGATGCTGCCAGGAAGGGTCCCCGCCAGATCCCGAGAACCTTCCTCAAGACTTCAGCGCCAGTCCTCCTCTTGAGCCTCATGCGGTCCTCACGCCCGCCAAGGCCCACATCCGGCGGGAATGGCGCTGGAGAGGGGCAATGCGGCATAGGAGGAACTCATTCACCACCTTGGGTGCCGTCATGCCGAGCGCTCTCAAGTACGCGAAGCGATGCCAGACGAAGACGAGCCGGGGGCTCGTGAGTGCCTCCTGGCCCCAGCCCGAATTAGGGACAGCGGGCAATGTTGGCTTGGAAAGCAGGGGGCTGGGCACCCCGACATCAACATATAGCCACCGCTCGTGGAACCCAGACGCGGGCAGAGGAAGGTTGAAATCAATCCCTGAAGCCGCTATTTCTGGTGCGGCAATGAAGCTCACGCACCCCGAGCATTGGGTGGGGTCGATGAGGCGCAAAGAGAAGAAGTGGCGCAGCAAGGCAACTGAAGGAGGGATGCCCATCATCGCCTCATAGACAAAGGCGAAAACGGCAAGAAGAGTAATGGATTCAGGACCCAAATGCATCATATGGATATGGTAATGGGAAAGCACAACATTGAAGAAATTGGAAAAGGGGGGAACCAGTCCCACCCACAGGGCGTCGGCGAAGTACCGGACCTCGGTGACTATTCTGTCAATGGAGAAGTGAGACGCGGGCCAGACCGTCGTCCTCCCGCACTCGTTGAAGATAGTGGCGAGGGCAGAGCTGACCTTGTCCAAGCCTTCTTGGTTGAGTATGATCGACCGATCGACAAAGAGGAGCTGCCGGCGACGGCGAAGCGGGCGAGGCACAGGCTTTTTCCCTTTCCCCTTCTTCGTCGGAGCCATGGCGACAGGAAGGGGGGATTCGAGATTGGATTGGAAGCGGAGACTGGATGTAACGCCCCGGATACAACTTTCCATATTCGTAACTCCAACTCTTGCCATTTCCGGCTATGTGTTATGTTTTTTCGTTCGTGGTTGGGTTTTTGTCTTTTGTTTTGCATTTTGTTCATGTCATGCATCTCATCTAATAGCATCATGCGCATTTCATCTGCATGTTTTCATAAAACTTGCACCCGTTCGTAGTTGCCGCATCCCCTTGCCTTCGTTGACCATTCCGAGACCAATCGGGTTTTCGCTTCCCTCTTTACCGTGACCACCTAACCTCTCTTGCCAGTGCATCGACCCCTTGCGCGCGTTCGAAAGTTGTCCCGAACCCGACCCGCTCAGTCATCACCATTGGGTCCGGATCATCCCCAAATATCTTCAAAACATCTCCGTTTTCTTATTCGGGCTACCTAACCTATTTATTTTGACCGCCCGGTTGCGATCGGACGGACCGGATTAGCCCCTACCCAATCCCCTACCTATATAACCAGATCAAACCCTAGTCCAATCCATCCATCCCATCCGCCGCCACCCCACCTTCTTCCTCGGGATCTTGCCCGAGCTCCCGATCCAACCACCACCCACAAACGCCGCCACCTGGTCTCCCTGGGGTTCAACGCCAGCTAATCCCTCGAGCCGGCCGCAAGCAGCGCCGCCAGCAGGACCTCGCGCCCCTGCCTTCTCCCTTTCTTCTTTCCTCCGTCTCCCTCGTTGCTCTCTGTCTCACCCGATTCTCTCTCTTTGTTCTTCAGAATAGCGTAAATGCCGGAGAAGCCTCGTCTGCGTCTAGGAGGACGGGCCCGAGGCCGAACGGATCCGCGCCCAGCCTTCGTTCCCCGCAGTTCCTCGTGCTGCCTCCCGAACCTCGACGGACCCCGTCGGCTGGCGAACCAGCAACGAGCGTACCGCCCCTCCCGGTCGACCTTTGCGCCCTTCCATCTCCTTCTTCGTCTCGTGCTCTCTCTCCCTTCATCTGGTTTCTCTCTCTTACCTTCTCCCTCTCCAGGACCTCCAAGGTTCCATGGACAAGCTCCCCGCCACCCGTCGTCTTCGTTCACGGCAAGCACCGCTGCTGCCTCGCTCGCCCGCGCGAGGACCTCGCCTCTGCCCAGATCCTACCTGGCGCCGCCGCCTTCGCTTGCCTCACCGTCGCCAAGTCCCTCCTACCGTCGCCCGGTTCCAGCGCCCTTTCGCCCGTCCTCGCCGGATTGAGCAGTGCCGCTGCTCTGCTTCTGCGCCCTGTCGAGTAGAGGACCGCGCCTTGCTTCCCCGCATCGGGCGTTGACCGCAGCATCGATCCAAGCCGGCCTCATCCTGATCTCAAAGCCCTTCAGCAGCAAGGCCGAGCCGCGGCAGATCTAGCCTGCCTGGCCTCTTCCTCCCAGCCGGCCTGCTTCAGCCAAGTCCCGATGTGGGCAGCTCCCCCAGCCCAGTCCGTCTCAGATTCAGCCCATGCCATGTTTTTTTTTCCTGCTGCGAATTTGTCAAATTATCCAGAAACTGCATAGTTACAGATTGCACCCTCATGTTCATGCATGTAATAACTCCACAACCGTGCATCGGATTAAAATGTTTTATATATGTAAAATGCTTAGAATTTTGTCTAGTTTCAAAATAAGCCACTTTCATCCATGTTTGAAATGTTTAAAATGTTGTTTGATTAAATTTGCTTAAATGCCATGCTAAAAAGTTTTATTTCATAACTAAATAACCGTAGCTCGGTTCTAAATAAACTTTATATGTAAATGGGGTGGAAAGATGCCTAATTTAACATGGTATACTTTATTTTTCTGTTTAATCACACTAAAATATGTTTTAGGGCAGAACAGTACCAAATCCAAACATATGCACATGAGGATTTTCCGGAATTGTTGTTTGTTGTTTCCGGCCTCATTTAAAATTGCCTAGATAGGTAGTTTTGTTGTGTTTCACCTCTTGCCATGTTAACAACATTTAATCTTGTCATGCATCATACTTGATTGTGCAACATGCCTTGTTCATGTGTTGTGTGTTTACCATGTTATTTGTTTCCTTCTGGTTGTGCTCCTTCTCGTTAGTTCCTGTTTTGTTGCGATCGTGAGGATTCGTTCGCCTACGCTTGGTTCGTCTTCGTGGCTTCATCTTCTTCATGGATTCGTTCTTCTTCCTAGCGGGATTTCAGGCAAGATGACCGTCACCTTGGATCTCATTACTATCATTGCTATGCTAGTTGATTCGCTCTACCGCTATGCTGCGTTACCTATTACCTGTTTATCAAGCCTCCCAAATTGCCATGTCAGCCTCTAACCTTTTCACCCTTCCTAGCAAACTGTTGTTTGGCTATGTTACCGCTTTTGCTCAGCCCCTCTTATAGCGTTGCTAGCTGCAGGTGAAGATGAAGATTGCTCCATGTTGGATTATGTTTATGTTGGGATATCACAATATCTCTTATATTATTAACGCATCTATATACTTGGTAAAGGGTGGAAGGCTCGGCCTTATGTCAGGTGTTTTATTCCACTCTTGCCGCCCTACTTTCCGTCATACCGGTATTATGTTCCCGGATTTTGCGTCCCTAACGCGGTTGGGTGATTTATGGGACCCCCTTGACAGTTCGCTTTGAATAAAACTCCTCCAGCAAAGCCCAACCTTGGTTTTACATTTGCCTCACCTAGCCTTTTTCCCTTGGGAGTCGCGCTCCCGAGGGTCATCTTTATTTTACCCCCCCCCCCCGGGCCAGTGCTTCTCCAAGTGCTGGCCCAAACCAAGCGATGTCCGGCGCCCCCTAGGCAATCAGGGTCTATGCCAACCCGACGTCTGGCTCATCCGGTGTGCCCTGAGAACGAGATATGTGCAGCTCCTATCGGGATTTGTCGGCACATCCGGGTGGTCTTGCTGGTCTTGTTTTTACCATTGTCGAAATGTCTTGTAAACTGGGATTCCGAGACTGATTGGGTCTTCCCAGGAGAAGGAATATCCTTCGTTGATCGCGAGAGCTTATCATGGGCTAAGTTGGGACACCCCTGCAGGGTTTGAACTTTCAAAAGCCGTGTCCGCGGTTATGTGGCAGAAGGGAATTTCTTGATATCCGGTTGTAGTAAACTTGAAGTAAACTCCTCTAAAATACACCAATCGTGTGCGTAATCGTGAGTGTCTCTTTTCGGGGTTGATCGAGAGGAGAACACGGTTTCTGGGTTATGTCTGACGTAAGTAGGAGTTCAGGATCACTTCTTGATCATTACTAGTTGACGACCGTTCCATTGCTTCTCTTCTCGCTCTTTTTTTCGTAAGTTAGCCACCATACATGCTTAGTCGCTGCTGCAACCTCACCACTTTACCCCTTCCTTACCCATTAAGCTTTGCTAGTCTTGATACCCATGGTAATGGGATTGCTGAGTCCTTGTGGCTCACAGATCACTACACCACTAGTTGCAGGTACAGGTTTGCGATGATCATGACGCGAGAACGATGTTACTTGTTTTGGAGTTCTTCTTCTTCGTCGTCGATCAGGGGATAGGTTCCAGGTCAGCAGCTTGGGTTACCAGGGTGGATATTGTTTGAGTTTCTGTTTATGTTTCATCCGTAGTCGGATGTTGATCTCTTGTATGATGTTGATGTATTCGTGTGGCATTGTATGCCTTTTGTATGTATCCCCATCTATTATGTAATGTTGGTGTAATGATATCCACCTTGCAAAAGTGTATCAATATGCGGTTCTATCCTTGGTGGGACCTTTGAGTCTCTTTAGGATAGTATCGCATATTGGGCATGACAAGTTGGTATCAGAGCCTCGACCGACCATAGGAGCCCCCTTGATTGTTGGCCGTTGTTGAGTCTAGAAGAAACTATTTTGTGTCTTAGGATTATATATATCGGAGAGTAGGATTTTTTTTACTCCTCAGTCCCTTCGTTGCTCTCGTGAGGCCTCCTGACATAGATGTTTTGTCTTTCCTCTCCTCAAATTTCATGAATTTTTTTTTAGGATCACGCAGGTATCTTGGGATCGTTCCGATAGTCTTGTGACAAGAACATTGTTCTTGGTGCCTCCTGACATTTAGGGGTTGTGGCAGTGTCCTGGGGAGTTGAGCTCCGAGGTGTTGTCGTCACAATTTTATCGTTGCAGTTCTGGAATACCTGAGCTTTGCCGACATCGAAAATCTCTTTTATGCAGTTGTTGGTGAGAACACCTCGACGCCACCCAGTACTGGGCGGGAGTTCGGGATTATTGCCATAGCTTGTATAACGGATGCTTTTCGAAGGTTGAGGTACACGATTTCCGGAGTTTTCTGGGTTATGTGTTGAAGGATGGATACAGCTGGATCTAGGTATTGTTAGCTTGGGTGATATATTTTGTGTCCCCTGTATCCCCAACACCAGATTGCATAACCAGAAAGTTTCGGGAGTTTATAGGTGGGCATTCAAGTAGCTCCTAGAATATCTTTCCGACAGATGCATGATATGGGATTGGGTAAATCTCTATCATATGTATTTGTTCCGACTTATTCTGCAAGCCAAATCCTTTGTTTTTGTTTTGTTTTGTGGTATTTGAGTTGCTTCAATGCCAAGCGTTGATCCCATACCTTTCCTAAACGGTGTTCTCATATTTCTATGTGAATACTAATCCTTCTTGGTCATCAAGGTTGCCATGTTAATTCCTTTCAACCGGTGTGCTTCTCTTCAAGTGGATCCGATCATTGCAACATTCGCAAGATCATTACTCAGTTTTTTCCCAACGGTGTTTGTTTCATCTGTCCCAAGTTGTCTTTGTTTTCCCGCCCTCCCACCCTTCTCTGCAAGGACTCAGATTTCTTAATCAAGTATCCTTTTTATTGATGTGAAGTCTCTTCATTCTTTTCCTCCTTGTTCTTATCCGGTATTCTCAGGAAGATACTAACGGAGCTTCAAGTTCATCATCCTTCATTGTTGTTTCTTTTTCCGGTGGATCCAATTCAAGTTTTCGGTGTGGTTCGTATTCTTTTCCTTGACCGAAGTGTTTTACCCTCGGATCGTTCGCCTCTCGCCATTTAATCCTTTTGGAGTGCTGAAGATTCGTGTGTGCATTCAATTATTTCGAGGTCGTCACCTCATCCAAATCTTTCAATCGTTCCGGTGCATCAGTTCTCATTCGACAATCCATTCTACCGGTGCAATCTTTATTTCAAGAAATCCTTCAACGATGTTTTCTTTTGAGTGGGCCCTAACCCACTGGTCTTTTCCCAGGATCTTACCTGACTCTTCTAATTATCCCGAAGTTATTCTCAAATTCTTTTGAAGTGTGACGTAAGAATGGATTCCATCAGTCACATGCCTTCTCCAAGATCGCTTTCAAATTATTTTTCATTGTTGACTCAACCTCTTTGTTTTTTTTCATTCTTCGGAGTATCTCAACAATTCATGGTGGTTTTTCTCATCGTCATTCTCGGATTATGAAGACTGGAGAAGAGTTCCTTTTAAATCCTTACCCGTTCTTCCAAAGATGCGTGGTTCTAGCTTGATGCCATCCTCTCATAATTGTTTTAGATTGTGAGAATTCTTTTCAACCATCTGGAGCATTTCAGGAGTCTTTTCAGTTTGATTCTCCAGATTCCATCATCTCAGAATTATTCATTCAAGCTTTTAGCTCTCGTTCTCCAAATCATACCGGTGCATCATTCAAGTATTATCTAATCAGCTCGGGATCTCTGCGTTCACTTTTATCTAAATTCTCTCAAGTATCTTGGTTCATTTTCAAATTCTTCCCGGTGTTTCTTTATCTTTTCTTCGTTCATTTTCAATTCTTACGGTGGTTCGTTCAAGATTTCACTTCCTTTGTTATCATATCAATTCATTCGTTGTTTCCAAATCCCACCGGTGGTTCTATCAATACCTTCTCAAGTTTGCGCTATCTCTATCCTTAATCCCTCAAGAAGAACAAGTAGTATGCCAAATCCATTGCTTGTCATCAATTTAATTTGATGAAGGATAAGCATACAATAAATCTTATTCTTATTTCCTCGAGGTGATTCAATTCTTTTCTTCCGGAGTTTGTTCAGGATGAAGTAATTCTCGGTTCGAGTTGATTCACCTTTCTTTTCTGGAGTTCCAAGTTTTCAACATTATCTCATCGCGAAGCTCCTTCTAAATCATCGCAAGGCTTCACCCTGTGTTTTCAATTTCTCTTTCTTTTTATCATCCTTTTATTACCGGAGTCCTTCATGGAGGCTCTACATGATGGTTCGTCAAGGATTCTTTTCATTATTCAATTGTTCTTCAAGATTTCTCTCGAAGTTATGATCCGTCAAGCCATACTTCAAAATAAACATGGTGCTCAACACATGTTTTGTTTTGAGGAGTTCAAGCATTCTTCGTCATGCATTTCGAAGTGCAATTCTTTCTACCTTATCTTTTGAGATGGTGTTATGTCATCCTTGGCAAATCTCCTCGTCCTTGATGATTCACATGTTGTCAAGAATGAGGTATTTAAATCCATCAATCTCTTCTTTGGAGTTATCTTGGTATAGATTTCACCTACAGCCTTTCCTAAGGAATGTAGCTATTTGTGGTGCTTATCAATGATCCAATTTTCTCCTTCTCATCTCGGTGAAGAAGTTTTTCATCTCTTTGGTGCTCTCAATCAAATCAATGGTTTCCATTAGTGGTCGGTTGTCACCTCATAGTCTCGAGATGTTTTCCATAAGCCCACTACAAGCTTGTTCGATTCGTTGTGGGTTTTCCAACAACCCCATTGTAACCTTCTTGGAAGGGTGCTTTCCAAGCTCATTTGTGGCAGAAGTTGGCATTTTCTTCTCCATTCTTTTATTTAAATGATCTATCTTTTATTCTTTCTTCCGGAGGCATGGTGATGTTGCTCTCTTCACTCATCATCTCGAATTGTGAGGACCGTGTTATTTTCATGCTTATCCATTTAACCGGAGTGTTGTGTCATCTCTTCAAGTTTTTTTCATCTTATCAAGTTTTCCTTCTTCTTTCAGTCGGAGTGCTGCCCAAATTATATCAATCTTATTCCTTCTCTATCTAGTTTTAACCGGAGTGGTTTCAATATCTATCTTATCACTAAACCTCTTGGTTCTCGTCGTATCCCTTGTTCCTCTTTTCTAACGGAGTGTTTTCAACTTTGCTCATCTTCGTTGTTTTCTTTCTTTCATTTAGCTCAACATCTCAAGGTTCATGGTTTCACTCGTTTGTCGAAGAAGCAACTTAGTTCTACCTCTTCTCTTCCTCTTCCGTTTTCTCTCCGGCGCCATCTTAGATCTCGGGACGAGATCCTCTCGTAGTGGTGGAGTGTTGTAACGCCCCGGATACAACTTTGTATATTCCTAACTCCAACGCTTGCCATTTCCGACTATGTGTTATGTTTTTTCCTTCATGGTTGGGTTTTTGTCTTTTTTTTTTTGCATTTTGTTCATGTAATGCATCTCATATCATAGCATCATGCGCATTGCATCTGCATGTTTTCATAAAACTTAGACCCGTTCGTAGTTGCCGCGTCCCCCTTGCCTTCGTTGACCATTCCGAGACCAATCGGTTTTTCACTTCCCTCTTTACCGTGACCACCTAACCTCTCTTGCCAGTGCATCGACGCCTTGCGCGCGTTCGAAAGTTGTCCCGAACCCGACCCGCTCAGTCATCACCATTGGGTCCGGATCATCCCCAAATATCTTCAAAACATCTCCATTTTCTTATTCGAGCTACCTAACCTATTTATTTTGACCGCCCGATTGCGATCGGACGGACCGGATTAGCCCCTACCCAATCCCCCACCTATATAACCAAATCAAACCCTAGTCCAATCCATCCATCCCATCCGCCACCACCCCACCTTCTTCCTCGGGATCCTGCACGAGCTCCCGATCCAACCACCACCCGCAAACGCCGCCACCTGGTCTCCCTGGGGTTCAACGCCAGCTAATCCCTCGAGCCGGCCGCAAGCAGCGCCGCCAGCAGGACCTCGCGCCCCTGCCTTCTCCCTTTCTTATTTCCTCCGTCTCCCTCGTTGCTCTCTGTCACACCCAATTCTCTCTCTCTGTTCTCTGTAACAGCGCCGTCGCCAGAGAAGCTCCTCGTCCGCGTCTAGGAGGACGACGCCCGAGGCCAAACGGATCCGTGCCCAGCCTTCGTTCACCACAGTTCCTCGTGCTGCCTCCCGAACCTCGACGGACCCCGTCGGCTGGTGAACCAACAACAAGCGCGCCGCCCCTCCCGGTCGACCTTCGCGCCCTGCCATCTCCTTCTTCCTCTCGTGCTCTCTCTCCCTTCATCTGGTTTCTCTCTCTTACCTTCTCCCTCTCCGGGACCTCCAAGGTGCCATGGACGACCTCCCCGCCACCCGTCGTCTTCGTTCGCGGCAAGCACCGCTGCTGCCTCGCTCGCCCACGCGAAGACCTCGCCTCTGCCCAGATCCTACCTGGCGCCGCCGCCTTCGGTTGCCTCGTCGTCGCCAAGTCCCTCCTGTCGTCGCCCGGTTCCAGCGCCCCTTCGCCCGTCCTCGCCGGATTGAGCTGCGCCACTACTCTGCTTCAGCGCCCTATCGAGTAGAGGACCGCGCCCTGCTTCCCTCCATCGGGCGTTGACCGCAGCATCGATCCAAGCCGGCCTCATCCCGATCTCCAAGCCCTTCAGCAGCAAGGCCCAGCCGCGCCAGATCCGGCCTGCCTGGCCTCCTCCTCCCAGCCGGCCTGCTTCAGCCAAGGCCCGGTGTGAGCAGCTCCCCCAGCCCAGTCCGCCTCAGATTCAGCCCATGCCATGTTTTTTTCCCTGCTGCGAATTTTTCCAATTATCCAGAAACTGCATAGTTACAGATTACACCCTCATGTTCATGCATGTAATAACTCCACAACCGTGCATCGGATTAAAATGTTTTATATACGTAAAATTCTTAGAATTTTGTCTAGTTTCATAATTTGCCACTTTCATCCATGTTTGAAATGTTTAAAATGCTGTTTGATTAAATCTGCTCAAATGCCATGCTAAAAAGTTTTATTTCATAACTAAATAACCGTAGCTCGGTTTTAAATAAACTTTATATGTAAATGGGGTGGAAAATGCCTAGTTTAACATGGTATACTTTATTTTGCTGTTTAACAACACTAAAATATGTTTTAGGGCAGAACAGTACAAAATCCAAACATATGCACATGAGGATTTTCCGGAATTGTTGCTTGTTGTTTCCGGCCTCATTTAAAATTGCCTAGATAGGTAGTTTTGTTATGTTTCACCTCTTGCCATGTTAACAACATTTAATCTTGTCATGCATCATACTTCATTGTGCAACATGCCTTGTTCATGTGTTGTGTGTTTACCATGTTGTTTATTTCTTTCCGGTTGTGCTCCTTCTCGTTAGTTCCTATTTCGTTGCGATCATGAGGATTCGTTCGCCTACGCTTGGTTCGTCTTCGTGGCTTCATCTTCTTCATGGATTCGTTCTTCTTCCTAGCGGGATTTCAGGCAAGATGACCGTCACCTTGGATCTCATTACTATCATTGCTATGCTAGTTGCTTTCCTCTACCGCTAAGCTGCGTTACCTATCACCTATTTATCAGGCCTCCCAAATTGCCATGTCAGCCTCTAACCTTTTCACCCTTCCTAGAAAACCGTTGTTTGGCTATGTTACCGCTTTTGCTCAGCCCCTCTTATAGTGTTGCTAGCTGCAGGTGAAGATGAAGATTGCTCCATGTTGGATTATGTTTATGTTGGGATATCACAATATCACTTATATTATTAATGCATCTATATACTTGGTAAAGGGTGGAAGGCTCAGCCTTATGTCTGGTGTTTTGTTCCACTCTTGCCGCCCTAGTTTCCGTCATATCGGTATTATGTTCCCGGATTTTGCGTCCCTAACGCGGTTGGGTGATTTATGGGACCCCTTGATAGTTCGCTTTGAATAAAAATCCTCCAGCAAGGCCCAACCTTGGTTTTACATTTGCCTCACCTAGCCTTTTTCCCTTGGGAGTCGCGCTCCCAAGGGTCGCCTTTATTTTACCCCGGGCGGTGCTTCTCAAGTCTGGCCCAAACCGAGCGATGTCCGGTGCCCCCAGGCAATCAGGGTCTATGCCAACCCGACGTCTGCCTCATCTGGTGTGCCCTGAGAACGAGATATGTGCAGCTCCTGTCGGGATTTGTCGGCACATCCGGGTGGTCTTGCTGGTCTTGTTTTACCATTGTCGAAATGTCTTGTAAACCGGGATTCCGAGACTGATCGGGTCTTCTCGGGAGAAGGAATATCCTTCGTTGATCGCGAGAGCTTATCATGGGCTAAGTTGGGACACCCCTGCAGGGTTTGAACTTTCGAAAGCCGTGCCCGCGGTTATGTGGCAAATGGGAATTTGTTGATATCCGGTTGTAGTAAACTTGAAGTAAACTCCTCTAAAATACACCAACCGTGTGCGTAACTGGGAGTGTCTCTTTTCGGGGTTGATCGAGAGTAGAACACGGTTTCTGGGTTATGTCTGACGTAAGTAGGAGTTCAGGATAACTTCTTAATCATTACTAGTTGACGATCGTTCCATTGCTTCTCTTCTTGCTCTTGTTTTCGTAAGTTAGCCACCATACATGCTTAGTCGCTGCTGCAACCTCACCACTTTACCCCTTCCTTACCCATTAAGTTTTGCTAGTCTTGATACCCATGGTAATGGGATTGTTGAGTCCTCGTGGCTCACAGATTACTACACCACCAGTTGCAGGTACAGGTTTGCGATGATCATGACGCGAGAGCGATGTTACTTGTTTTGGAGTTCTTCTTCTTCGTCGATCAGGGGATAGGTTCCAGGTCGGCAGCCTGGGCTAGCAGGGTGGATATTGTTTGAGTTTCTGTTTATGTTTCATCCATAGTCGGATGTTGATCTCTTGTATGATGTTGATGTATTCGTGTGGCATTGTATACCTTTTGTATGTATCCCCATCTATTATGTAATGTTGATGTAATGATATCCACCTTGCAAAAGCGTATCAATATGCGGTTCTATCCTTGGTGGGACCTTCGAGTCTCTTTAGGATAGTATCGCATATTGGGCGTGACACTGGAGCTCGAGAGGAGGAAGAGCAGGAGACGGTCGAGTGGCGAAAAGAGGGATGACTGTGTGTAACCACGGGTCCGCCTAGCTAGGCGCAAAATAAGGAGGCGTGGGGGAACAGGGACGCCCACGTCCAATCAACCGCCACGCGGCGCCCGAGGTCATGGGCTGTTAGGGGCCATGGGCGCCGCTTGCCCCTTCGCTTCTCGCTAAGCCAAGTCCAGCGCGCTTGGGCCGGGCTCTTGTCGGCGATGCAGGAACGGGGTACCAGACTTGCTCTGCCTCGCGCCTGCGGCGTGGCTCAAGGGTGGCCCAAAGACGCCCATCTACATCGGCACAAGCTCAAGACCCTCGCGAGGGGCCAAGCCTCGTGGGGGACGACGAAGCTTCCTCGAGCACGACCTCGTCAGCTGGCTCATGAGAGGCGGAGAGATCAAGGCGGGGTACCTCGCGAGGTGCCCATGACGCAAGCCATGACGACCAAGGGCGCCAGGTGGGCGCCAGCCCGCGCAGTGTCCTCATTTCCTCTTTGGTGCAAAGGAGGCAAGCGCAGGCGAGAGCACCAAGCAAAGGCAACCATTTCGGTGCAACAAGACCAAGCCATCACAATGGCAAGAAGGAGGTCGTCGTGGAGCCCAAGCCGGCGTCACCGTCAGAGCCTTTGACAGGCGAGGACCAACTTTAGTCAGGATAAGTGTACTAGATGTTCCCCTTCAAAATGGCCAATTGTTGGCGCCCTTCCTGCTCAATATTTGGGAAGAGGCCCAGGGCCTCTGCCTATAAATAGGACTAGCCTCCCACGGGGTAGGGGGATCCGGCATGGAGAACAGAGCTAGAGATCAAGCAATCTAGAGAGAGAGAGCGACCGAACTATCCTCAGCAGTTCGTCGCACCGGCCAAGAACAGACCCTCGCGAGGCTGTTCTCCCTTGTATTGTTCATCATCAGCATCTGAGGCAATCCACCACACCACACACTGGAGTAGGGTATTACACCACAATGGTGGCCCGAACCAGTATAAACCTTGTGTCCCTTGTGTTGCTCTTTGTGTAGTTTAGATCCTTGCGAGGCGACGAGGTGCAGGTAGGTAGGGGGTGAGATCTCCGCGTGCACCCCAGAGTTTGAACCTAGAGGGTCTGCCAAAACCCGAAATCCGACACCTCCTCCTCCCAACCTGGACCGAAGAACGAGTGAGGGTCGTCCTCCGGCGTGTACTCCTGGTCCATCATGTGGGGCACGTAGGCTTCCGGGGCTGCCACCCCAAACACCTCGTCGTAGTGCCCCACACTCCATGTTGCACGGCCCAGCGCGGCGTCCTGAGGATGATAGCGCGAGCCTCGCTGGGGCCGTGGGGGGGGGGGGGCGACGCTCGTGCCCGTGCTCATCGGAGGCGGTGTGGGGGCAACGGGGGCCCCGGCGCCACCGGCCGTCCTGGTGTCGATCAAGCCCCCAGGCGCACCCGAGGGTGCGTGGTTGCGGCGAGGTCCGTCGTGAGATCCAGTGGTGGCCCGGGAAGGGAGCAGATAGCAGAAAGATGGTGCTCCTGACGCCGTCGCATCCAGCAGCTCGGCGACACATTCCAGTAGTTCGTCTCGGCCGCTCTCCATCAGTCGGCACCGCAGCAACTCCCGCGCCACCATCAGCGCGGCCCACATGTTCGCCTGCTCCCGCCAGGTGTGTGGCGCTGTTGCCGTGGCGTGGCTCGCAGCACTTGCAGCGGCTCGCGCTTGTCGTGGAGTGAGAGTGGACGACGCCTGGCCGTGCCGCCCGTGCCCCGTAGAGTTCGACGGCCCTCGTGCCGCTTGGAGCGCGGGGTTGAGGTCTTCATGGGCAGGTGACACCGCCCGGGCTGGCCAGGCTGCCCAGCGGTTGGAGTCGGCCCTTGGATCACTGGACATCGGGGCCGTGGAGCATCGGTGGGTCGATTGGCGGGGAAGAGGCTCCGGCGCACCCCTACCTGGCGCGCCAAATGTCAGATCTCGGGTTCCGGCAAAACCCTTAAGGTTTGAACACTAGGGTGCGCGCGAAGATTTCCTCCCTATCGATCTGCGCCCTAGCTCTCTAAGATGGGATCGGGGGCAAGCTTCCGCCGCCCCGCTCGTCATCATCCTCGTCGTCGTCGTCGCTCGGTGAGAGGCGGAGAACGCGGGACTTGCACCGAGGGAGGGGAGCCCTCGACTCTCCGTCGGTCGCCTCGGAGTCGAGCCCTCCTTCCCGCTCCCCTTCTCCCTTCTCTTCGCTGGAGTCGCCGGAGGACATGTCCACCGGGTCCTCGGGAGCCTCCATGGCACAGGCCCGTCCCGTTGAAGACGGGCATGGACTCCACTACCTGCTCCCAGTCGTCGCGGAGGAACAGGGGCGTAGGAGCGCCCTCCAACCTCGCCACGTCGCCCCCGACCAAAGATTGGAGAACCGCAGCCAGGTCTTCGTCGGCCAAGACTGCAGGGCTCGGGTGGGGCCTCCACATCGGAAGTGGGTAATGACGAAGCGGAGCTAGCTGGTGCTCCAGGAATTCCCTCAGCAACGACGCGCCGGTCAGCTTCGCCGCCGCCATGCTGGCCGGCCTCAGATCCATGTCCATCCTCTCCAACACCAGCCTCGCGTGGGGATCCACGAGCCCCACTCGAGACCAGTCGTCGGAGTGTATGGGGTGCTCCGTGGGCAAGATTAGCCGAGGTGGATCGTAACATCTACAAGACCCACATGCTCTGAAGCCCTCAATCCTCTTCCGGGGTTGAAATGGCGATGGAGCTACCGTGCGCTGACAAGCTTCGCGCCTTGAAGAAGGAACCACGAGAGGTCGAAGGGAGAAATAGTGGCGCAGCAGGGCCACCGAGGGCTGCACTGCGATGTGAGCCTCACAATAGTAGGCGAAGGTGCCGGAGGAGAACAGAGTTGGGGTGGAGATCTGAGCTTGTAGCTTGTAATGGCGGAGGACGAGAGAAGAAGAACTTCGGAAAAGGAGGCATCGGACCGACAATAATGGCACTTACAAAGAGCGGATAGAAGGTGCTCCCTTGGCCCTCGGGGAGGCGGAGCCAATATTGAACACCTTTGCCCGTCGATGCCTGCGCCGCCGCCATCTGGCGCGCACTGGCAAGGCTCGCCTCCGACACGTTCAGCGAGTCCGGGGCAAGTGCGTACCATGCTCCGGCTGAGTGCAGCGAGGCGCCATGCCTTGCTAGGCGTGCGGTCAAGTGGATCTGAAGATTTTGGAGGCAGGAAGGAGAGGCGCAAGAAAGGGATCGGCGGTAACGGAGAAAGCAAGGGAAGCAAAGCCCAGGCAGACGCCGCTCCTTTATCGACTCTCGCGATTCTTTGGCGCCCACGTACAATCAACACGCCACCTTGGCGCCCAAAACGCAGGCTGTTAGGGCCCGCGCGCTTCGCACTTGCCCTGGCGTCCTTTGCTCGGCCAAGTCCGGGCGCCTTGGGCCGGGGCTCTTGTCGGCGTTAGGGAACAGGGGTCCCAGACTTGCCTGCTGCGGCCTGCGGTGTGGCTCAAGGGGGCCCAACACGGCCCATCTTCATCAACACGAGCTCAAGACCTCGTGAGGGCCAAGCCTCATGGGGCGGACTGACGAGGAGCTTCCTCGAGCATGACCTCGTCGGTGGCCTTGAGAGGCGGAGAGATCAAGGAGGGTACCTCACAAGGTGCCCATGACGCAAGCCATGATGACCAAGGGCGCCAGGCAGGCGCCAGCCCGCGCAGTGTCCTCCTTTCCTATTTGGTGCAAAGGGAGCAAGCGCAGGCGAGAGCATCAAGCAAAGGTGTCCATTTCGTTGCAACAAGACCAAGACCAGTCAACGGCGGGAAGGAAGTCATTGTGGAGCCCAAGCCGTCACCACGAGCCTTTGACGAGCAAGGACCAACTTTAGTCGGGATAAGTGTACCAGGTGTTGCCCTTCAAAATGGCCAATTGTTGGCGCCCTTCCCGCTCAATATTTGGGAAGAGGCCCAGGGCCTTTGCCTATAAATAGGACTAGCCACACACAAGGTAGGAGGGTCTGGAATGGGTAGCTAGAGGCAAGCTGGAATCAGAGAGAGAGAGCGACTGAACTCCCCCTAGCAGTTCATCGCCCCGGCCAAGAGCAGACTCTCGAGAGGCTGTTCTTCCTTGTATTGTTCATCACCATCAGCCCAAGAGGCAATCCGCCACGCCACAAACTAGAGTAGGGTATTACACCACAATGGTGGCCCGAACTAGTATAAACCTTGTGTCTCTTGTGCTGTTCCTTCCGTAGTTTAGATCCTAGCAAGGCGGCGGGGTGCAGCTAGGTAGAGGGCGAGATTCCGCGCGCACCCAAGTGTTCGAACCTCAAGGGTCTGCAGGAACCCGAAATCCGACAGCCTCTCAGCTCAAGAGATGTTTCTACGTGTTATTCCGGGAGTTGATCTTGAGTGATCGATCTTCGAGGAGAACGTTTTCTATAGAGTTTCCTTCTGTCATCATTGTGTTGGATAACGATCTCGAAAGCAAAGACGTCAAGATCAATTTGAAGCAATGAATCAATATCTTCGAGAACGGCAAATGGATCATGAAGATTGTGATAGTTTTGTGACCCCCTTTCCTCTTACCTCATGTCTTGAATCTCGGGACAAGATTCTTGTTTAGTGGGGGTGAGTTGTCACAACCCCAGAATTTGTTGATAGCTAGATGCACCAGTGAGTTCCATGCATCATGTTTAAATTTTTGAAACTTGAAGTGGGGATGTCCAAACCCTAGCAGCAAATGAAATTCAACTAGGGTCAAAGTTAAATCTTTTCAATGAACCCAAAATGCCCCTCATAAATGTTCATCATTTTTCTTTTGGTCCAGAACCTCTGCCAAAAATGGTGCACCCTTCTCTAGGACATTCTAGGTTATTGAATTAAATCATACATTATTTGTTCTTGGACATTTAAATGCTATAAATAATTTTCAATGTCCAAATGTTCTTGAAAGTAAAAGAGGGCTGTTGGAAATATTCCAAACAGAGCCCACAAACATTTTCAGGATTTTTGAAAATGCTCTAGCATTTTTATTAAAGCAAAAACAATTATAGAAAATAGAAAAACAGAAACTAAATAGAAAACCGGAGAGAGAGGGCACTGTACCTAGCAGCACACTTACCTGGCCCAGCTAGCGGCCCAGCCCACGCGGCCATCTCCCAGTCATCGTCCTCCTCCAGCCAGAAGGACGAGAGCGCGTGGCCACCGCGAGCAAGCACACGCCCCGGCCACCTCCTGCTTCTGCTGACGCCCTAGACGACTCCAAATGGCGCCACACACCTCCCTGCCTCTCTCTCTCACTCTCCCTTGCTCTCACCCCCTTCCCTGGATCCCTCTCTTTCGCGCCCGAGCACACCGCAGCACGCCGCCGAGCACCACCACGGCCGTCGCCTCTCCCTCGTCTCCTCAAGCAGTCCAGAGGCCCTGCCTCGTCGCCCTCGTCCTCTGTGCCGAGCCATGCGGCACCGGACGCCCCCGAACGTCATCACCGCAGTCGTCTTCTACCTCGGGCAACCGAGATCGCCGGCGACCATCCGTCGTCCACGGTGCCTCCCCGAGCCTGCTGAGCCCTCCATTGGAATCCATGTGAGCTCCATCACCTTTCCCCCTTCTCCCCGTGCTCTATTTCCCTCTCCAGCCGCCGTTCCCATCGAGCCCGAGAGCTCGGCTCCGCTGGCGATGTCGCCACTGTGGCCTGAGGTCGACCCAGCCGTGCCCTTGCACCGCATCGTGCTCCTGGTGCCTCCAGGAGACCGCCCAGCCCCTTTGCTCGCTCGCCTGCTTGCTCTAGCACCGCGCCCGTGCAGGCAGTAGCTCCGGCCGCCACCCTGCTCACCGCCGTCAGCGATTCCGGCCACCCTAGCACCACCCACCACCACTGGTCGACACGCCTTGTCGTGGTGCATCTGCAGGACCCAGGCGCGCGAGCTCCCGTCGCCGGATTTGGCCGGACGGGCAACCCCGCCGTCTCCCGTTTAGCACCGGCGGCTAACCGCCATTCTGGATGACATGGACACATCATTAGGGGCTAATGCGCCACTAATTAAACCCCACAGCCACTGACAGTGGGCCCCGCAGCGAGTCAAAGCATGAGTCAACGCGGGATTAACCCCTCTCTCACTAACCACTGGGACCCACAAGTTAGGTCTGACCCTGGGCGGCTCAGTTGACTGGTGACGTCAGCATGATGTCATGCTGATGCAGTAAACTGTTTTTTGTATTATAAATAAATCAAAATGATTTATTTATTTTCAGAAATTTTCCTAAACTTCTAAAAATCATAGAAAAATAACCATAACTCAGAATGAAATAATGTATACATGAAAATGATCAGAAAAATCCAATCTTTCCATTTGTACTAGTTTCATGCATGTTAGAACACTTCAACCTTGCTGTTTAGGTGAAACAAGTTAATGCATTAATATGACTTCATATCATGGGCTTTCGTTTGAATCGTTGATTCAAATGGACTCAAACCAACCTGTTTTAGAATGCATTAGCCAAAACACACCCATATTTCCATGTCATAGCATGCATCATATTGTTGCATATTGCCAAGTGATGATTGTGTTCCGATGTGTCTTTCGTGGTAGGTTCTGCCTCCGAGGATACCCACGAATATCCGACTGAAGCGCAGTATCCTACTACCACTCCATCAGGCAAGCAAAACCCCCTTGTTCATTCTGATACAACCACACTCTCTCGCTCCTGCTCTCTTTTACTGCATTAGGACAACAACGATTCAACTGTTACATGCTGCGGTAGTTGAACCCCTTTCCTCTGCATGACCTGTCATTGCCACAGTAAATAGATGAAACCCACTAGCATGAGTAGGAGTTCTTTGAGCCATGATGTGCCTACTCATTCATGCTTGTTTGTCATGCCTGCTACGGTTTAGAGTTGAGTCAGTCGATTCATCAGCGATGAATTGGAGGTGTGTGAACATGTCCCACGTGTGTGAGCTAAGTGTGTGAACACGATTTGGTAAAGGTAGCGGTGAGAGGCCATGTAGGAGTACATGGTGGGTTGTCTCATTGAAACCGTCCTCAGGAACTGAGTTCTGTGTTTGTGATCCATGAACATCTACTACCACACATTGGATCCTTAATTGACTCTCTCGGCTTCTTAACCACCCTTGTCTTCTGTCCTGGAGTTGCAAGTAGTTTATGGTGTTTGTAGTATCTTTGGAGGCCGTGCGCAGACGTTGACCAGCGGGGTGGGCTGTGATGCGGTAGGCACGTGGCATAGTGTACCGGGCGCCCGTTTGGTGTCTCGAGAACCCTGCTCACATCGTTCGGGGCTGTATGTGGAAACTTCGGCCGGACTCCCTGCGGATGGAACCAGAATAGGCGATAAACTTGGACTAGAGACTTGAGTGTTTAGGTAGGCCATGGCCGACACCCTTGCCAGGCTTCCGCTTGAAGATTGCCGAGAGACATGACGTGTACATGGCGGTAAGTGCGAGAGCGTGTGTGAAGAAGTACACCCCTGCAGGGTTATAAATGACCTATTCGAATAGCCGTGTCCGCGGTAAAGGACTTTTGGGTTGCCTGTAGAGTTCATAGACAAGTGAAAGTGGATACTCTAAAACTCGCAAGATAAGCGTGAGTGCTATGGATGGGCTTCTCGTAGGGAGACGGGAGCAGATCCATAGTGGTGTATTGATATGGTGAATATGTGGACTCGTGTGCGCCACCTCAAAATAGTTACTTGCAGTCATAGTTTAGGATAGCCACTGTGTCAAAGTTGTCTTGCTGCAGTTAAACTCCACCAGCCCCTTTGTTGATACTGATGCATATGTAGATAGTTCTGATGTAAGTCTTGCTGGGTACATTTGTACTCACGTTTGCTTAATTTATGTTTTTGCAGAGAGACTTCAGTCTCGCTATTAGTTCCGCGTGGGCTTCGAAGTTTAGCTTGTTACCTCAGCTACAATCTTGTGCCCTCGACAGGGTCTTGTAGATAGTCAGGCTTCTCAGCCTTTTTCATTTGTAGTTGTCTGTACTCAGACAAGTTGAGGTTCCGCATCTGCTTATTGCTTGTATGACTTGAATGTTAGGTCATCAGAACCATGTTTGTAATATCTGGCTCTTCGGAGCCTAATGAATAAATACTTTGAGTCGTAGAGTTATGTTGTGATGCCATGTTGTATTTACACATATTGAGCATATTGTGTGTATGACTGAAATGCTTGGTATGTGTGGGATCCGACAACCTAGTTGTTTATCCTTGGTAGCCTCTCTTATGGGGAAATGTAGTCTGGTGCTTCCATGAGCCATAGTAGTCCGCTACATCCCGGTTCACCGGAGTCCTGCTAGCCCAGCACTGCTGCTCCGGAACACTTGATTGGCCAGCATGTGATTCACTTTGTTCCTGTGTCTGTCCCTTTGGGGAAATGTCACGTGGTGACATCCGGAGTCCTGTTAGCCCAGTTCTACAGCCCGGATTCGCACGCTGCTGACCGACATGCTCGATGTTGATTCATGTATGCCTGTCCCAGTAAGTTAGTGCTACTTTTGGTTCATGACTAGTCATGTCGGCCCGGGTTCTTTGTCATATGGATGCTAGCGACACTATCATATACATGAGCCAAAAGGTGAAAATGGTCCCGGGACATGGTAAGGCGACACCCGTGGGAATACCGTGCGTGAAGCCGCAAAGTGATATAAGGTGTTACCGGCTAGATCGATGTGACTTGGAATCTGGGTCCTGACAGTTCTGGACCATTGATGGTTCGACGGATGGTTGAGTTAACCGGAGAAAAAAGGTACCTGGTTCCACAGGTAGCTTGAATGCAGCGCGCTTCGATAGGTAATTAGCGATGTCGTTCTCCGCTCTGGGAACGTGTTCCGCTTGTATACCATCGAAATGCTCCTCCAGCTTCCTCACCTCATCTACGTAGGCCTCCATCAATGGACTCTGATAATCCTTGTTGACTTGTCTGACGACAAGCTGCGAGTCACCCCTGACGATGAGCTTCTTCACCCCGAGGTCTGCTGCGATCCTGAGACCGGCAAGCAGCCCTCGTACTTAGTAGTGTTGTTTGTGGACATCTCCCTGGGAAAGTGCATCTGGATCAGATACTTGAGGTGCTCTCCGGTGGGTGCGACAAGCAGCACACCGGCACCGGTGCCCTACAGCGAGAAAGCCCCATCAAAGTACATGATCTAGTCGCGACTTGCTTCCTTGCCGGGGAGAGCGGTCTCCTGGATTTCTTCGTCCGGCGTTGAGGTCCATTCTGCAATGAACTCTGCCAAGACTCTGCTCTGGATCGTCGAGGTACTTTCAAACTTCAACCCAAAGCTTGACAACTGCAAGGCCCATTCCACAATCCTTCCGGTTGCGTCTGGGTTGTGCAGTATCCGTTGCAACGGGAGGCGGGTGACGACAGTGATCTCATGGGCTTGGAAGTAATGACACAGCTTCCTCGAGGCCATAAGGAGGCCGAAGATCAATTTCTGCACACCGGAGTACCTCGACCTAGCCCCCTGCAGGAGGGAGCTGACGAAGTAAACCGGGTGTTGCATCATCTTCCTCTTCTGCACCACTTCACTTGACTGCACGGGTACTGCACCGACGGTGCCGGACTCTGCCGAGGGCCCTGCCAGGGGAATCTCTGGCTTGCTATCCGCCGGTCCTGTCTTCGCCACTGCCTCCTCGTCGACCTCCCTTTACGCTACCAGTGCGACGCTGACCAGTTGATTCGTTACCGCCGGATACAGCAGCAATGACTCTTGTGGTTTAGGCGCAACCAGTATTGGCGTGGAGGAAAGGTATTTCTTCAGATCCTGCAATGCCGCCTCGGCTTCTGGGGTCCACTCCATTGGGCCTGCCTTCTTCAAGATTTTGAAAAAGGGAAGGGCGCGCTCGGCGGACTTGGAGATGAATCGACTCATGGCGGCAACACAGCCAGTGAGTCGACGCACATCCTTGATCCGCTTGGGCGCCTCAATCTGTTTGATAGCCTTGATTTTGTCTGGGTTTGCCTCGATCCCGCACTGCGACACAAAGAACTCGAGAAGCTTGCCGGACGGAACACCGAAGACACACTTCTCAGGGTTCAGCTTGAGGTTGATCTTGCGTAGGTTGGCAAACGTCTCTTCCAGGTCTTGTACAAGAGTTGCCATGTCTTTGGTCTTGACCACTATGTCATCCATGTATGCTTCCATATTTCTACGGAGCTGGGGTTCAAAACCAATTTGGACCGCTCTTGCAAACATTGAGCCAACACTCTTCAACCCGAAAGGCATCCATAAAAAGCAATACGTACCACATGGGGTGATGAATGCTGTCTTCTCTTCATCTTCTCTTGTCATGAAGATCTGGTGGTAGCCCGAGTAGGCGTCGAGGAATGACAACAGATCACACCCGGCCGTGGAGTCAACAATCTGGTCGATGCGCGACAACGGGAAGGGGTCCTTGGGACAAGCCTTATTGATATCTATGTAATCAATACACAACCTCCACTTCCCATTTGCCTTGCGCACCACAACTGGATTGGCCAACCACGTCGGATGGAGCACTCCTCTCACCAAACCTGCCACTTCCAATTTCGTGATCTCCTCTGTGATGAACTCTTGACTTTCCAGAGCCTTCTTCCTGACCTTCTGCTTGACGAGCCGCGCATGAGGACAAACAGCTAGGTGGTGCTCAATCACCTCCCTGGGAACACCGGGGATGTCGGATGCTTGCCATGCAAACACATCGACATTCGCCCGTAGGAGGGTGATGAGCGCGCCTTTCTATTTGCTGTCGAGGGTGGAGCTTATGGTGAAAGCCCTTCCCGTGCCATCCTCCCTAGCGGACACCTTCTTGGTCTGCGGTGGCTCAGCTCTGGATTTCTTGCTCTTGCCGGTGGAGCTGTCTGGCACGTCCTTGACGGGAGCACAACACTCCGAAGAGGTGCGCTTGCCGGAGTGGGTGCGAGAGGTCTTGCCAGGATTCCTCTTCCCTCCCGGGGCTTCAACTGCAGGAGCAAGTGCCTTGGCGGCAGCTGCTGCAACTGCTTCCCGGTAGAGTTGGTCGGCGCAAATCAGCGCGTCCTTCTTGTCGGAGGGGACGGAGATGATTGTCAACGGCCCGGGCATCTTCAGCATGTTGTAGGCGTAATGCGACACCGCAATGAACTTGGCTAGTGCCGGGCGGCCAAGGATCCCGTTGTATGGCAAGGGGATCTCGGCCACATCGAAGACGATCCTCTCCGTCCTGTAGTTCAACTCTCCTCCAAACGTCACAGACAGCATGACCTTCCCCTTCAGCTGGCTCCTCCCCGGATTGACCCCTTGAAACGTGCCCGTTTCCTCGAGGTCTCCATCAGGAATTTGCAGCCTTTTGATCACGACGGGCGAGATCAAGTTCAGGCCGGCCCCGCCGTCAACCAACATCTTATTCACCTTGAGGTTGCATACCGTTGGTGAGACCAACAACGGCAAGCACCCGACCGCGGTTGTGTGGTCAGGGTGGTCCTCAGCGTCAAAGATGAGGGGCGTGCTAGACCACTTCAGCGGCTTCTGAGCGTCGAACGACGGCTCCGCTACTGTAATCTCACGTGCCCACTACTTGAGCTGGCGGTGAGAAGTATGCAGCGAGGCGCCACCATCGACGCTCGGGGTGACCGAGGTGGAAATCTGTGGAGGGGGCACCGCACACGGCTAAGAAATTAACTTGTGTGTCTATGGGGTGCCCCCTGGCCAAGTATATAAAGGAGGGAGGGAAGAGGTGGCCGGCCCTAGGGGGCGCGCCAGGTGTGGGGAATCCTACTAGGACTCCCCAGTCCAAGTAGGATTCCCCTCCTCTTTCCTATTCCTAGTAGGAGAAGGAAGGAAGGAGGAGGAGGGGAGAAGGAAGGAGGGGGGATCGCCCCCTCCTAGTCCAATTCGAACCCGCCCATGGGGGGGGACGCGACCGCCCCTTGAGGCCCTTCTCTCCTTTCCCGTATGGCCCATTTTGGCCCACTACTCCCCCCCCCACCCCGCAAATTCCCGTAACTCTTCGGTACCCTGAAAAATACCTGAATCGCTCAGAACCTTTCTGATGTCCGAATATAGCCTTCCAATATATCAATCTTGACATCTTGACCATTTCGAGACTCCTCGTCATGTCCATGATCTCATCCGGGATGTTGAACAACCTTCGGTACATCAAATCACATAACTCATAATACAAATCGTTATCGAACGTTAAGCGTGTGGACCCTACGGGTTCGAGAACTATGTAGACATGACCGAGACACATCTCGGGTCAATAACCAATAGCGGAACCTGGATGCTCATATTGGCTCCTACATATTATACAAAGATCTTTATCGGTCAAACCGCATAACAACATACTTTGTTCCCTTTGTCACCGGTATGTTACTTGCCCGAGATTCGATCGTCTGTATCATCATACCTAGTTCAATCTCGTTACCGGCAAGTCTCTTTTCTCGATTCCGTAATGCATCATCCCACAACTAACTCATTAGTCACGTTGCTTGCAAGGCTTATAGTGATGTGCATTACCGAGAGGGCCCAGAGATACCTCTCCGACAATCGGAGTGACAAATCCTAATCTCGATCTATGCCCACTCAACAAACACCATCAGAGACACCTGTAGAGCATCTTTATAATCACCCAGTTACTTGTGACGTTTGATAGCACATTAAGTGTTCCTCCGATATTCAGGAGTTGCATAATCTCATCGTCATAAGAACATGTATAAGTCATGAAGAAAGCAATAGCAATAAACTAAACGATCATAGTGCTGAGCTAACGGATGGCTCTTGTCCATCACGTCATTCTCTAATGATGTGATCCCATTCATCAAATGACAACACATGTCTATGGCTAGGAAACTTAACCATCTTTGATTAACGAGCTAGTCAAGTAGAGGCATACTAGGGACACTATGTTTGTCTATGTATTCACACATGTACTAAGTTTCCGGTTAATACAATTCTAGCATGAATAATAAACATACATCATGATATAAGGAAATATAAATAATAACTTTATTATTGGCTCTAGGGCATATTTCCTTCAATCTCCCACTTACACTAGAGTCAATAATCTAGTTCACATCATCATGTGATTTCACACCAATAGTTCACATCTTTATGTGATTAGTTCACATCTCCATGTGACTAATACCCAAAAGGTTTTACTAGAGTCAGTAATCTAGTTCACATCGCTATGTGATTAACGCCCAAAGAATGATCATGTTTTGCTTGTGAGAGAAGTTTTGTCAATGGGTCTGCCACATTCAGAGCCGTATGTATTTTGCAAATTTTCTATGTCTACAATGCTTTGCAAGGAGCTACTCTAGCTAATCGCTCCCACTTTCAATATGTATCTAGATCAAGACTCAGAGTCATCCAGATCGGTGTCAAAGCTTGCATCGACGTAACTCTTTACGACGAACTCTTTGTCACCTCCATAACCGAGAAACATTTCCTTATTCCACTAATGATAATTTTGACCGCTGTTCAGTGATCCACTCCTTGATAAATGTTGTACCCCCTTGCCAAACTCACGGCAAGGTACACAATAGGTTTGGTACACAACATAGCATACTTTATAGAAGCTATGGCTGAGGCATAGGGAATGACTTTCATTCTCTTTCTATTTTCTGCCGTGGTCATGTTTTGAGTCTTACTCAACTTTAGACCTTGCAACACAGGCAAGAACTCCTTCTTTGACTGTTCCATTTTGAACTAATTCAAAAAACTTGTAAAGGTATGTACTCATTGAAAAAAATTATCAAGTGTCTTGATCCATTTCTATAGATCTTCATGCTTAATATATAAGCAGCTTCACCGAGGTCTTTCTTTGAAAAACTCCTTTCAAACACTCCTTTATGCTTTTCAGAAAATTTTACATTATTTCTGATCAACAATATGTCATTCACATATACTTATCAGAAATGATGTAGTGCTCCCCACTCGGTTTCTTGTAAATCGGGCTTCGCCATGAAGTCTGTAAAAACTATATGCTTTGATCAACTCATCAAAGCGTATATTCTAACTCGAGATGCTTGCACCGGTACATAGATGGATCACTTTGGAGCTTGCACTTTGTTAGCACCTTTAGGATTGACAAAACCTTCTTGTTGTATCATATACAACTCTTCTTTAAGAAATCCATTAACGAATGCAGTTTTTACATCCATTTGCCAGATTTCATAAAATGTGGCAATTGCTAACATGGTTCGGGCCGCAAGTGATGCGTAATACCCTACTCCTGCTGGTTTGCGTTTGCTGGTGTTCTTGGACTAGCTACAAAGTGTGCAGGGTCCAAAAAGTCTGAATCCTCCTCCAGTATGCCTCGGGCCTCCTTTTATAGCCAAAGGGTTCGCCACAGTGGCACATAGGAGGCGGAAAGTTTGTACTATATACAAGTTTATCCCTGGCACCGTAGGAAAAACACATATAATGCGCTACCGACGTGCCCTCTCACTTTATCGGGGACGGCAAGGAAGCTCGTCCCATCTATCGTCGCTTCGCCTTGCTCCGACGCACGTCTAGGCTGACTAGGCGTGCAGCGCCATGCTGGCTGGCTGGCTGCTGAATTGGTGCGGTGGAAGAGTCTTCACGAAGATCTTCATGCCACCACGCAGGTGCTTGCTGAATTTTCCTGGAAGCTGCACGTCGCATGCAGGTGCCTGCCTTGTTGGCGGCCTGACAAGGGCCTTATCGGGGTCTTGCAGGAGTCCCCCGCAAGGGTCTTGCCGGGGGTCTTGTGAGCGTCCCCGGCAAGGATCTTGCCGGGGGTTTCCGTCTTATGATTCTCATCTAGTCTTGTATGTTCTTGGTTTTGACAAAGATCTGCATGCCACCATGCAGGCGCCTCCCGAGCCTTGGTTCCAATATTATCGATGGTGTCGGAACTCTTAGGCTCAAGGGTGGTGGCTCTACTGGTGTTGGGCAAGTTGCCCCGACAATTCCCTTGCCAAGGCTACGTAAGCTGCCCCCGGCAAGGCTCCTGCCTGGGAGAGCCTGCCTTGTCCCTTTTCTCCTTGCGCCTCTGCCTTGGCGTTGCTCTGGTAGCCTTGTTTCTTTGCTTCCTCTTCTGTCCGCCAAGCGCGGCCGCGGGCGTGTGGCTGCGACTGCCCACGCACAAGTAAAGGGGTACAAAAAGGACCCCTACTTTTGTACACCGACAGGATCCCCCGGGCCTGGGCCACATATAAGCGCGGAGCATTATTGGGCCAGGCCGAATGTCTTGTGGCGGCGTGCGTGGTGGAGTTTACGCATGATAACTCCCTCGCCGATTCGCTTCCCCGACCCGCATTGAATGCGTGATGTGGGGGTCGTGCATGGGGCGGTTGACGCATGCTTGCGTCACATTGTGGCGGATAGTAAAGAGGCGGGTCGCGCCTTCCCCATAAAAAGAGGAAAACGCAGGGGCGTGGCTCATTTACTAGGTGGACTCGGGTCACGGCCTTCAAGGCGCCCGCGCCCCATGATCACGGGGTGGAAAACAGTCGCTTCACTTGTAGGTTCTGGCCTGCTCGCCACTAGTCCTTCATGCCCCAAGGATGGTAGGTGGTGGACGCGGAGGGCACGGGTCTTAATGGTGAGGTGGGAAACCGGGACGTCGCTGATTGGAGCAGCGGGTCTGTCCCGATTCCTGCGCCTGGCGGCGGATTAGTTAAGCGGGCGGCCGGCGCGCCCAGCCGTCGGCGTCACAGGGCGGGGGTCCCAGACTTGCACTGCGGCCTGGCGTGGCTGAGCAGCGGGCGTGCAACCATCTTCATCAACAAGGCATCAAGACCTTGGGGCGTCCAAGCCTCGCGAGCGAAGGTGCAAAGACTTCCTCTGGCGTTAGCCTAGCCGAGGCGGCTCACGAGTAGAGATATCAAGCGGGGCAAACCTCATGAGGCACTCTTGGCGTGAGCCATGACGAGCGGCGTAAGCGAGCGCTCTTTGCCATAGCGTCCCCATTTCCTCTTTGGTGCTAAGGAGGCAAGCGCTTGAGACAGAAGAGTACCGAGCATCGGGCAAAGGTTGCCATATTGGTGCAACAAGACCAAGACGGGGAGGGCGGACAAGGCGGAGGTCATCATGGAGCCCAAGGCGGCGTCATCCCAGGGCTTTTAGCTGGCGAACCGCTTTTGTCGAGGATAGCTTGTACTAGCTATCCCCTTCAAATTGCCCGCCGTTGTTGGCTCCTTCCGCTCAACATTTGGGGAAGAGGACCAGGGCCTCTATAAATAGGTCTAGCCACCACAGTGAGTCGAGGCAGAGGCAGATCAAAAAGCCAACACTCCCACAAGAACACCACGACCTCGGGGCTGTTCTTCCTTGTCTTGCTCATCATCAGCCCAAGAGGCAATCCACCACCACCACCTTTGGGTAGGGTATTACACCACAGCGGTGGCTGAACGATATAAACCCGTGTCTCTTTACGTGTTGTGAGTTAAATGGAGTTCGTCCATAAGATCTTAGCGAGCTAGGCGTGATCGATAGGAGGAAAGACAGCGCGCACCCTAGTGTTTGAACCTTAAGGGTTTGCGAAACCCCACATCGACATTGTACGCCCGGGTAGGGGTGCAGACTTCTTCTCCGCCAACCAGCTCTTCGGCGTTCACCGACTCGATGTCAGTGACCCAGGACCAGCTCCGACCGCTGGGCAGCTTTGGCCGGCTGGACAACGCCGCTGCCCATGGAGATCTCGACCCCCACACCTCAAGCGGCAGGCGCCACCAAGCTCCGGCCCAGCGCGGACAGCCAGCGGTCGGCGTCATCCACCCTCACCCCACGACAAATGCAGGGCGCGGCGAGGCGTGAGCCACGCTGCAGCAATGGCGCCCGTACTCGCGGCGGGAACAGCGAACATCGCAGGCGGCACTTGCAGGTGGCAAGAGAGCTGCTATGATCACGGAGCTGATGGAAGCGGCGGGACCGCGCTACTCGGCGAGTTCTTTGAGGTGCTGTCTGCTGCGGCGGCAGAGCACCACCCATGCTGCTCGACTTCCCCCAGGCCACTCTGAGGCGCGCGGTGAACCTCACCATGTATGCTCACTGCTAACTATGCACGGGGGCTTCGTCAACATCAGCACGGCCGGCGGCGCAGGACGCTCCAGTCCCCCCATGCTGCCCTCGACGAGCACAAGCGCAAGCATCATCCCCCACGGTTCCGGCCGGGTGCCATATCGTCATCCCCAGGACGCCGTCATGGGCGGAGCAACATGGAGCATGGGGAACCATGGCAAGGTGTTCGGGGTGATAGCCGGAGCGTCGTGCCCCATGATGGACCAAATGCGCGCGAGGGCGACGCCGGCTCGTTCGTTGGAAAGATTGGGAGAAGAGGCGCTAGGGCGGAAGCTTTCTAAGAGCCAACGAGAGAACCGCCAGCGATCGGCGCCAACAGCGACAATTACATGGTACCACTAGTCACTCAGGAACAAGTTCGCTAACCATGGGCTCTGAGATGAACCAGGTTGCAGCGTCGTCGGCGACCCAGGACTGGCGACACCCGCTCCGGCAAAGGGAGATCTTGGCTGGGGGCCACCCGAGAGGAGCAGGGAGCAAGGCCCCTCCCTGCGGTGTTGTGACGCTGACGACACCGGGAGGTAGGCCCTCTGCGGGGAGGCCTCTCAACCCCTTCCCCGGAGGAGAGGGACACTGTGCGCCCGGGGAACGCTGTGTCCTCTTTCCCTCTTCTGTTCGTCCTGGTCTCGGTTTGCTCGGAGGAGGTCGAGGCGGCGCAAAGGCGGGGCCCTCGTCTGCTGCGATATAAAGCAAGGCGGTACACTGTGAAGAAGGCCGGGTGCTGTGAAGCTCGCGCCGTGACACACTCACGTAATAATGAGTTGGGGCTGTACCGCCCGGAGTCTTAAAGTGCCGGCCTCGAGGCCTGGGGCTCCCTCCCGCCTAGTAGCAACACTTAGCTCATGGTGAAGACTTGAAGACGAAGACTAGACTAGGTGCGGGCCTGCCTTTTTGCTGGATCTTTCATACAGTAGCTTTGCTTTACGGATCTGGATTTTAGTTGAAGCTGAGTTTTTGTTTGATGCTTGTGGAGGAGCCTTTTCTCGTTTGAGCAATTTCTTGCCTTCTGGATCTCACTTTGTTTCGGACTCATGTCCGTCGCCTTTCCCTCAGGAGCTCCTCGCGAGTGGGACTGCCTGGCTGCAGCAGCCCGGCCTTGTGGCTGCAGTGCCCAATCCACGTGGGGCCCCCTTTTGGCAGGGCGGCGAGCTCCGCAAGGTTCTCAGAAACTCGGCACGTCACAGCCTAGCTCAAGGCTGGAGCTGACTAAGATAAACCATGGCAGAAAACCCGCATCATGATTCACAACTTCGCGAGGACACAAACTCACACCGCATGGAAAAACAAAAACTGTGATTTGTTTACATGAGGGGCTCCCCCTCTCAAAATGCTCTTACAAGTTCCCAAGGGCCACGCCCGAGTTTGTGCGCAGGAAGAAATGACAATAGAACAAGGGATCAGCCGGAGATGTCGCTCGCTGCGTCACTTGCAGACGCGTCACTCGCGTCGTCGTTGTCTTCATCCGCCTCATCGCCGTCATCGGCGACGCCCCCGTCGCCATCATTGACCATGCCGCCTTCGTCTGCGACGGCCACCACCGCATCGTCCTCCGAAGCGAAGGCCCTGACCAACGCGTCCACACGGTCCTCGACCCAGTGTGCTAGGTCACCCCGGACAGCCACGTGTACGAGGGCGATGGCGGCGTCAAAGTTAAAGTTGGGGTCGACATTCAGGAGGTGGCTGAAGGCAGCGGCGCGCTCAAATAAACCGCCCCTTTCCTCCATAAGCTGGCGGCAGGGCGAATCGTGCCTCGGGTAGCGTCACCACCTCGATGAAGAAGGTCGGTGGCTAAGCGTGTCGTTTGAGTGAGGTCGGCGCCTCCACGCCATAAATATGGCCCAGGGCGATATTGGCCCTGTTCCGAAGCTCCTGAAGCATAGGGGCGTGCTCGCACTCCAGCGTTCAGCGTCGGAGCACCTCCTCTGTGTTCTGCCTCATGATGGCCTCTGCGTCATCAACCTGTCACCGGAGGGAGCGCAGCTCGGCGCGTGCGGAGGCCAAGTCCGCCTGCGCCGTAACCAGGGCTGCGGCCGTGCCTTCCGCGCACCACTCAGCCTCGTCCAACCTGGGCCTGAGGGTAGCGGCCCTGCCCTCATCCTCCACGCCCGCGAGCTTCAGCTTCAGGTCGTACCTGCCCTCCAGGTCCGCGCCAACCTCGGCCACCCGGCGGTTCACCTCCTCCTCGACTCCAGCCTCACGAGCCCCTACAGCATCTTCTGCTTGGGCAACTTGACGCTCCCTCGTCTCTAGTTGCTCGAGCTCGTGGCTACGCTCCATGGCATCCAGGGCCAACACCTCCTCACGCTTCCGAACCTCCTCTTCCTCGTTGGTCCCCCCTTAGCGGCCTTAAGGCGGCCCTATGCACCTCCACCTCTTGCTGAAAGCCGCCCGGGCTGGGCTCCCAAGCACGCTTCTCCAGCGGCCTCATGGCCATGGGTCGGCCTCGCGGGCCTCTTCCAAGGCTCGTGAGCGGGCTTAGTAGGAAGCCTTGAGAGACGCCTCGGCCTTTGCGTTCTCAAGGTCACGTTGATAGCGGCCGAGGTTGATGGCCACCTTCATCTTGCGCCGCTCCTCCAATAGCCGAAGACCTTCAGCCTCAAGACGTGAATCAACACTCGCGAGCTCTCAACCGAGCCGGATCATCGCGCTCATCGCCTCCTGGAAGAGCTCATGGCGAACCACGCTCCGCCCGCGCTCAAGCTCGAATGCCCGGCCTTCTTCGTCCTCCACCTCGGGGGCTGCGGGCGGGGCAGCCCTCGGCAGGAGGCTAGGGCCTGGCGCTGCACCCGACACCGGCCCGTCTTCACGAGAAACTCGAGCCTGCTGGAGCTTGCCGCTTGAGGAGGAGCCGAGGATCGAAGCCAACAAGTTACCACCGAAGATCAGCGGAGGAGTGTCGGGCATGCCTGTAAGCTCCATGCTAGGCCAGAGGGAAGGAGCGACGGGGCCGCACGATCATAACGCCAGGAAGGCATGAGTGCCACTTCAACCAATTCTGCCCCAGGGGCTGGGCTCGGGGCGCCCGCGGCTTGCGGTGTAGTTGACGAAGAAGGAGGCCGTTTCTCAGGAGATCCGGCAGCCTCAGTTGATGGACCCCTGAAAGACTGGCGTCAGAAGAAGAAAGCAGCACATGGAAGGCCCCAACCACATGATACTTACACGTCGATGGTGATGTACTTCCTCCACTTCAGCAGTCCGAAGATGTTGCTGCCGCTGGGGGATCCTTTCCTCTTGCGTAGCTCCTCGAAGTCCACACAAAGGCGGTCGTAACGCTGAACGTGGCGGCCAGAGCGCAGCGGGACCGAAGAAGAGCTCGGGAGAATGTCTTCAGGGGTGCTCGGTTGCGGCGAACAACCGGGAACCATTGCACAACGATCTCTCGAGGCTCCTGGAGCCTTGGCCTCGGGAGTCGCACGCAGCATCTCCTCAGCAACCGACGCCTCGGGAGGGGTGTGGCAGGCTCCTGAAGATGATGCCCCAGGATCACCGCCCGACGCGTGCTCATCAGCACACGGGCCGCCAGTCTCTGCCCGGACTCGCCCACCAGCACCGTCACTTAGGCGAGCCATCATCGGGCGAAAGGAACCTGCAGACGAGGGTTCTCCGGCGCCCTCAAACCGGCGATCGCAGCCCCATTCATCGAAGAGAGGCATGGCCTTCACAAATTCGTCCTTATTCTCAGAGTGGTACAATAGGCAACTATTCCTGGGCAGGTCGGCCGGCAGAGAGACACCCGCCAGGACCTTGAGCACTGTCCCCCGCGTCCCAAGGAGGAGCCCGGACTCTTGGAACCTCATGTGGTCCTGGCTTCTGAGTAAGGACCACGTTGGGCGAGAATGGCGTTGGAGCGGAGCGACCCGGCGTTGGACGAATTCCTTCACCACCATCGGAGCAATTACGCTGCGATCCTTCAGCAACTTCAACCTGATCTAGACACGGGCAAGGCCGGGGCTCGCGAGCTGTTGATGGCCCCAGCCGGGGTTACGAACAGCAGGCCCCAATGGAGCCTGAAGCAGAGGACTAAGCACCCCGGCGTCAACAAACACCCATCGTATCCGGAAGTCACTCGTGGTTGGAGGAAGATCGAAATTGATCCCCTCGCCTGATGTCGCAGCCACAGCCTGTAAGCTCGTGCACCTAGAACACTGCTGAGGGTCGGCCAGATGCAACGAGAAGAAGTGGCAGAAGAGAGCCACTGAAGGAGCAATATCCACCATGGCTTCGCAGACGAAGGCGAAGACGGCAAGAAGTGTCACGGACTGAGGGTCGAGATGCAGCATGTGGATCTGATAGTGCTCAAGCACAGCGTTAAAGAAGCGGGAGAAGAGAGGAATCAGGCCCTCCCAAAGGGAGTCAATGAAGATTGGGATCTCAGTGGCCGTCTGAACCGAGCGAGTGCGGGACACGAGCCAAGCCACCGTCTCACCCCACTCATTGAAGCTGGAGGCAAGCATCGGGTGCACCTTGTCCATGGCCTCTCCGTTGAGCACGTGAGACCGGCCGAGCACCGATGCGAAGGGCGTAGGCTGAAAGAGGCAAAGGGCTCTTCCCCTTCTCAGCTTGCTTAGGCGCCATGGCTATGGAGCAGGCGAAGCACGGGTTGGATTGGGGAAAAGAAGCAGAGTCGCAAGGAAGCAGAGGAATTCGGGAAGCAAGGCGCAAGAGGCAGAGGAATAATTGTGTAGGCGCGGGGCCGCGTGGCGGCCATTCAAAGGCAGCGTGTGGAAGCTGGGGCGTCCACGTCAATCAACCGCCACCACGTCGACCGAGGCGCGAGGCCTTTAGGGGCCCGCGATGCTCGAACTTGACCCTTGGCCGCGCGAAGCCAAGCTGAGGGCACCTTGGGCCGGAGGCTCTTGTCGGCGATACGGGAATGGGGCCACCAGACTTGCTGCTGCTGCCCACTGGCGTGGCTGAGCAGCGGGCGTCACGCCATCTTCATCAACAAGGCATCCAAGACCTTCGCGAGGGTCCAAACCTCGCGAGGCGGATGGCGCAAGACTTCCTCTGGAAGTGGCCTAGCCAGGCCGGCTCACGAGGAGTGGAGATATCAAGGCGGGGCAAACCTCACGAGGCCAGTGTGCGTTTGCCTTCGTCTCCCCACTCCATTCGCTCGGGAGATGGTGCTCGACCCGCCACAGGCTTTGAGACTCTGCATATGAGGGGCTGCGGGAATGGGAGCATGCGGGTCGATGTCGACTTCCCCGCCCCCCATGTTATGTGTCTCTGCCATGGATGGAAAACCTTCGCTCGTGCCCATAGCCTGTCGGAGGGGCTCGTCATCCATTTCAAATTGATGGAGAATGACCTGCTCTCCGTCAAGGTTTTTGGGCACTTGGGAACTCGCCTAAGGTGTTGCGTGGAGAGCTCCTCCTTCGACGAAACCTCCTCCTCGAGGAGAGTGACGAGGAGGATAGCGACATCGATGACGAGGGCGTCAAGCAGGAGGATGCCGACTCCGACTAACAGCGCTGTCCTCCTCCCCCGGCCTCGCGCCCTGCCGAGGGTCTTCCTCGTCAAGATCTCCATCGGTGCATTCCTCGCCGCTACCTTTTTGCCTTCACCTGCCGCACCTGGGAGGAAAGGGGCAAGAACGGAAATCACGGGGCACCCATCTTTCTTTTAAATTCTAGGCACTTACCAAATCTTAATTTTTAGATAATGAAAGCTCTAGAGCCCATGCTTGTGTCTTGTAACCTCTATTCTTGTATGAGCATGTTAATGAAAAAGTCTAGTTTTGCCGGGAACTCATGCACGCGTATGTTCGTGCAGAGGCGAAACGCCTCCTTAATGTAAATAGACGAGTCCTACCGGCAAGCTGGCCTGCCAGCGCCCTTTGCGCTACCGGAGAATCATATCTGTCGGGTTATAGATAGAGGGTCTAGCCCCCCGCCCACCTTCTTTTAGCAAGGGCTACTATGACCACTCCGACCAAAGCAGCGTTCGGGCCAGAAATGGGAGCATCTGTGTTTTCAAAGGAGAGTGGTGAGGCTTTCTAATGCACAAGTCATAGGTTACCGCTGTTTAGTTTGCCGGGGATCGTCGTGCCGGGCGGTCTTCTCAACTTCTTGCCGGAGCCGGGTCCTTGGCGGGATCACGCGTCCTTGTCATGGCTGGAAAGAAGAGAGGGCAAGAGCATGGAACCTTGGTGGTCCACTAACATTTATTGGAATCAAAAAGCAGAACAGTACCCTGGACAAGCATGCATATACTATACACATACACATGGAAATCGACAGGAAACTATACATACTAAGGGATTCCTTTCCCTTACTGCGCACAGGGTCTGCGCCTGGCTTCGTACATAGGGTTACATGCCTTGTCGGCAAGGCTAGTACAAAATGGGGGTTGTCGTGGCTCCCGGCAAACGCGTCTTAGGGGTAAAACTTGCGAAGGTGTTTGATGTTCCAGGAATTGCTCACCGGAATGCCTGCTTTGGTCTCCAGGCGGACTGCACCGGGCCTTGTGACTCACATTACCTGATAAGGGCCTTCCCACTTTGGCGTCAACTTGTTTGAATTCTTGGCGAATTGGATCCGCCGAAGAACAAGGTCGCCTTCCTCAAGGCTTTGGGCGTGAACCTTGTGGCTATGGTAGCAGCGCAGGTCTTGCTGGTAACGAGCGGCTCGCACAGTAGCCCGAAGACGATCTTCCTCAAGGAGCGTCGCATCATCTTGGTGCAACTGCTCTTGCTCATGCTCATCATAAGGGAGCACTCGAGGTGACCCGTATATGAGTTCCATGGGGAGAACTGCTTATGCCCCGTATACGAGGGCAAAGGGTGTGTGGCCAGTGGCTCGATTTGGTGTCATCCTGATTGACCAAAGAACCATTGGCAATTCATCAATCCAGCACCTTCCGCATTTGTGCAGCTTGTCAAAAGTTCTGGTCTTGAGGCCTCGCAATACTTCTGCATTCACCCTCTCAGCCTGTCTGTTACTTCTGGGGTGAGCCACAGAAGCAAAACAGACCTTGCTGCCAAGGTCTTGAATGTACTGCATGAAGGTGCGGCTTGTGAACTACGTGCCGATGTTGGTGATGACTCTGTTAGGCACACCAAAACGGTAGACTAGTCCCTTGAAGAACTTGACGGCTGACTATGCTATCACCTTTCTCACCGGTTCCACTTCTGGCCACTTTGTGAACTTGTCGATCGCGATGTACAAGTACTCAAAGCCCCCAACAACACGGGGAAAGGGGCCTAGTATGTCGAGCCCCCAGACTGAAAATGGCCAGGAGAGAGGGATTTTCTGAAGAGCTTTGGCTGGTTGATGAAGCTTCCTTGAATGGAACTGGCACGCTTCACACTTGGTTACTAGGGCAGTTGCATCCTAGAGGGCGGTGGGCCAGAAGAAGCCTTGCCGGAACGCTTTGCCGGCAAGGGCTCTCAACCCTATGTGGGAGCCACACATGCCTCCATGTATCTCTGCCAACAGCCTCAGTCCATCCTCCCGAGGGATGCACTTCATTTTCACACCATTCGGTCTCCTTCTGTATAGGGCATCATCCACAAACTGGTACATGCTGGACCGATGGGCTACTTTCTCTACTTCTTCTTCCTCAGGAAGCTCCCTTGTTTGGAGGAAACGGATGGTGTGTTGTGCCCAAGCCGAAGCCTGAGGTTCGAAGGCAAGGACTAAAGGCATATCTTCGGCCATGAGGGTAGCTGCCTCTACGGTCAGAGCTCAAGTCTCCACCGGGGGTTGCTGCTCTCCGGCAAGCTTGGGGCACCCGGCAACGTCTTTGTCGGCGGCTCCTGGGAGCTTAGGGGGAAAGTACTTGCCAGGGCCTGCCTTCCTTTGCTTGTTCTGTCCCGCTGATGGCTCAACCGATGGCTGAGTTAAGTGAAGCACAAAGGTACCTTGTTCCACAGGCAACTTTAGGGCAGCGCACTTCGACAAGTCGTCAGCAATGCCGTTGTCCACTCGGGGAACATGTTCTGCTTGCAACCCGTCAAAGCACTCTTCCAACTTCCTCACTTCATACATGTATGCCTCCATCAACGGGCTCTCGTAATCCTTGTTGACTTGCTTAACGACGAGCTGCGAATCACCTCTAATGATGAGCTTCTTGATTCTGAGGTCTGACGCGATCCTGAGACCGGCTAGCAATCCCTCGTACTCCGCCATGTTGTTCGTTGATTTTTCCTGGGGAAAGTGCATCTGTATTACGTAATTGAGGCGCTCTCTGGTGGGTGCGACGAGTAGTACGCCAGCACCAGCACCTTGGAGTGAGAAAGCTCTGTCAAAGTATGTAACCCACTCACGGCTCGTCTCCTTGCCGGGAAGGGTGGTCTCTTGAATCTCTTCTTCCGGTGTTGCGGTCCATTCTGCTATGAACTCTACCAAGGCTCGACTCTTGATTGTCGAAGTACTTTCAAACTTGAGGCCAAAGCTTGATAATTCCTCAGCCCACTCCACAATCCTCCCGGTTGCATCCGGGTTGTGCAAGACTCGTTGCAACGGGAGGCGGGTGACAACGGTGATCTCATGTGCTTGAAAATAGTGGCGCAGCTTTCTCGAGGCCATGAGGAGGCCGAAAAGTAGTTTCTGGACACCAGAATATCTCGATCTAGCCCCTTGTAAGAGAGAACTGATGAAATAAACCGGGTGCTGCACCACCTTCTTCTTCTGTTCCACTTTGCCCATCTGCGCAGACTCTGTCTTGCCGGGACCGGGCCTTGCCGGGGGTTCTACCTTGCCGGCGTCAGGCCCTGCCAGGGAGGACTCCTGGCCACCATCCGATGGCTCCGCTGCTACTGCTACTTCTGCTTCAAGTTCTCCCTGCGCCACCAGCGCATCACTAACCACTTGATTTGTTGCCGCCAAGTATAGTAGCAACGTCTCTTGTGGTTTAGGCGCGACTAGTATTGGCGTGGAGGAGAGGTACCTCTTCAAATCTTGCAGCGCTGCCTCTGCCTCCGGAGTCCATTTTACTGGACCCGCCTTTTTCAAAACTTTGAAAAAGGGGAGGGCGCGCTCAGCAGATTTGGAGATGAACCTACTCAGGGCAGCAATGTAGCCGGCGAGCCTACAGACGTCTTTGAACCATTTTGGCGCCTCAATCTGCTCAATTGCCTTGATCTTGTTGGGATTTGCTTCGATTTCGCGTTGAGACACAAAGAACCCAAGAAGTTTGCCGGAGGGGACACCGAACACGCACTTCTCTGGGTTGAGCTTGAGGTTGATCTTGCGCAGATTTGCAAATGTTTCTTTTAAATCTTGCACAAGCGTGGCCCTGTCCTTTGTTTTGACCACTAGGTCATCCATATAAGCTTCCATATTTCTATGTAGCTGGGGCTCAAAACCAATTTGGACCGCTCGGGCAAATGCTGAACCAACGCTCTTCAACCCGAAAGGCATTCGTACAAAACAGTACGTACCACATGGGGTGATGAATGCGGTCTTTTCTTCATCTTCCTTCATCATGAAGATCTGGTGGTATCCTGAATAAGCGTCTAGGAATGACAGCAGGTCACACCCGGCAGTGGAGTCCACAATCTGGTCGATGCATGGCAGACGGAAAGGATCCTTTGGACAGGCTTTACGGATATCTGTGTAGTCAATACACAGCCTCCATTTCCCATTTGCCTTACGCACCACCACTGGATTGGCCAACCATGTGGGGTGGAGCACTCCTCTAACCAGGCCTACCGCCTCCAACTTCCTGATCTCCTCGATGATGAACTCTTGTCGCTCCAAAGCATGCTTCCTGACCTTCTGCTTGACGGGCCGCGCATGAGGATAGATAGAAACATGGTGCTCAATCACCTCCCTGGGAACGGAGGGGATGTCGGATGTTTGCCATGCAAACACATCGACATTCGCCCGTAGGAAGGCGACGAGCGCGCTTTCCTATTTGCTGTCGAGGGTGGAGCTTATAGTGAAAGCCCCGTCCGTGCCATCCTCTTTGACGGACACCTTCTTGGTTTTTGGTGGTGCGGCCTTGGACTTCTTGCTCTTGCCGGTGGAGCTCTTTGGCACGTCCACAACAGGAGCACAGCACTCCGAAGAGGCGCGCTTGCCGGAGTGGGTGCAAGAGGTCTTGTTAGAAGAGGTCCCGCCGGAAGGGGTCTTACCGGCAGAGGTGTTGTCGGCCTTCTTCCTCCACGAAGCTTCAGCGGCAGGAGCAAGTACCTTAGCGGCAGTTGCTGCAACTGCCTCTCGGTAGAGTTGGTCGGCGCAGATGAGCGCGTATTTCTTGTTAGAGGGGACGGTGATGATGGTCAGCGGCCCTGGCATCTTCAATGTGTTTTACGCGTAGTGTGACGCCGCCATGAACTTGGCCAGCGCTGGGCGGCCAAGGATCCCGTTGTACGACAAGGGGATCTCGACGACATCAAAAACAATCTTCTCCGTCCTATAGTTCAGCTCGCCCCCAAACGTAACCGGCAGCGGGATTTTACCTTTCGGCTGACTCCTTCCCAGGTTTACCCCTTGAAATGTGCCCGTCTCCTCGAGATCTCCATCAGGAATCTGCACCTTCTTGATCACAGCGGGCGAGATCAAATTCAGACCGGCCCCACCGTCAGCCAGCACTTTCGTCACCTTGAGGTTGCGTATCGTTGGTGAAGCCAACAACAACAAACACCCAACCGCAGTTGTGCGATCAGGGTGATCCTCGGTGTCAAAAATGATGGGCGTGCGGGACCACTTCAGTGGCTTCTGGGCATCGAACGATGGCTCTGCCGCAGTGACCTCACGCGCCCACTGCTTTAATTGGCGGTGAGAGGTGTGCAGCGAGGTGCTACCATCAACGCACATGGCCTCTGTAGCTTTCTGGAATTCATGCTTGCCGGACTCGTCGTGCTCGTCATGGTCATCATCTTCCTCCTTCTTATCGCGACCCCGAGCGGGCCTCTCTTGTTGATTATCTTTGCCGCGGCGGCCTCCTTGGCTGCCACGCTTCTTTCAGGACCCCTCAGCACCATCCTGACCCTTCTCCTTGTCCTTCCTTTCATATTCATCTTTCTTCTTTTCTGCAAGCAGCTCAGCCTGTCGGTAGTTCTGGAGATCATGGCCCTTGGTGCGGTGGATCTTGCAGTACTGTTTATCGGAGCCTCCTGGCTTGTCGGTGGCCGTCAAGTACCGGCAGGTGGTGCACCAGGCAACCTCCTTGCTGGGGTCGTCAGCCTTGGCATTCTTGGCAGCGCCAGGGTCGCCAGATCCCTCAATGGCAAGCATAGTCTTGCCCTTACGCTTCCTGTTGCGGCGCCAACCCTTCTTCGTCGGGGCGGCGACATCTTTGTTCGTGGAGTCAGTTTACGCGCCGGCGTCCTCGCTGGGGTACTTCCTTCCTTCCTCAGCCCGAGCACATCTATCTGCCAGAACATAAAGTTCGGCTACATCCTTGACCTTTTTCATCGCCAGCTCTTCAGGCATCTTGCGTATGTTCTGATGGAACGCACTGATGACAGCGGCGGGATGAACATCCGGGATGGTGTACTACACACGGCTAAATCTTTGTATGTACTTACGCAGGGACTCGCCATCCTTCTGGGGGATGACATGCAAGTCACTTGCCTGGCCAGGAGCTTGGTGGCCTCCGGTAAAGGCGCCGACAAACTCGTGGCACAAATCTGACCAGGAAGAGATGGAATCCACTGGCAGGTGCATCAACCACGACATGACATTGGGCTTAAGCGCCAACGAGAAGTAGTTGGTGAGCACCTTGTCGTCGCGAGCCCCGGCGGCTTGCATCGTGATGGTGTAGATGCTGAGGAACTCCGACGGGTGAGTCTTGCCGTTGTACTTTTCCCCAACACCAGGCTTGAACGTGCGGTGGGAGGGACACTGGAACTGCCGCAGGTCCCGAGTAAAGGCCGGGCAACCCACCTCATAGGGCAGGTCGCCAGAGCCCCCCGGCGCTGGGTGGTCCATAGCAAGCCCTTCACGCCGATCTGACTAAAGGCGCGCCTCCTGCCGTCGCTTGATGGTAGTTAGAGCGTCTTCCTGAACCCGCTCTCGAAGATCTCGACGTTGGTCGCAGCGGGTTCACGGGTTGGACGATGATGTGGAAACATTATCACAGGCGTCGGCCCGACGAGCTGGTGGCTGCTGTCGCGGCCGCGGAGGAGGAGAGTGCACTGTGGTCGCGGCGTCTCCGGTCCTTCACCATCGACATGAGGGCCCCGCTGGGGGTGGCTCATCTTTATTGGCGAAGCTAATGAGGCTTCATGTGGTGGCCCTCCACTCGTCAGCTTCTCCACAGTAGGGGGGAAGTCGAGGAGCAGTTGCACGCACGCCAATGCTTCTGCTGGCGTGGGCTGTGGCGAAAGCTGCGTGGACCGTGACGCGCTCCGGCTTCTAACCAAGTTAGAAGGAGCTCTATCACGATCTCGCGGCACGCCGCTTCATTGGCAGCGTCGTGTGCGCCGCCGCCGGCTTTGGTGCGTCTTGAGAGTGGCACACGGGGCTCTTCCCCCGGTGGTGCCCGGGGACTCCGGCGTTGCTCATCACGCGCAGCCTGGCAAGGCCACGGTGCGGGTGCCAGCTAGGCGCTGTAGAGGTTGTCGCGCCGCCCGTGGGCAGCATGGCCCTGCCCCCGGACCCAGCAGCACGTGGCTCGTCATCTCGAACTCGAACGATGCCGCTCGCCTGGCTCCTATTGCCAGAGTGTCGTGGATGCTCACGGGCTACGTCTTCGGCACCATCCGCGGCCACCCGGTCACCTGCTCTCGCTGGCGCGTACTGGCCGGCTCCGGACGACCCGACCGCTGTGATCCCCTTTTTCTTGGGGGCCATGGTGATGATGAAGTCAATGCGCTAACCTCCAAACCGGATTTTCACAGCTTGCACCCCCTACCTGGCGCGTCAAAGATGTCGGTGGAAAGGACACCTATGGGATCACGGGGAATCACTTCTATGGTTGGCGGGTGCGGGGCTGTGAGAAGAGCGGATTGAGAAGATCAACACGGGGAGTTTATTTAGGTGCGGGCCGCAAGTGATGCGTAATACCCTACTCCTGCTGGTTTGCGTTTGCTGGTGTTTTTGGACTAGCTAAAATGCATGCAGGGTCCAAAAAGTCCGAATCCTCCTCCAGTATGCCTCGGGCCTCCTTTTATAGCCAAAGGGGTCACCACAATGGCACACAGGAGGTGGAAAGTTCGTACTGTGTACAAGTTTATCCCTGGCACCGTAGGAAAAAACGCATTTAATGCGCTGCCGACGTGCCCTCTCACTTTATCGGGGACGGCAAGGAAGCTCGTCTCGTCTGTCGCCGCTTCGCCTTGCTCCGACACGCGTCCGTTTTGACTAGGTGTGCAGCGCCATGCTGGCTGGCTGGCTGCGGAGTTGGTGCGGTGGCAGAGTCTTCACGAAGATCTGCATGCCACCACGCACGTGCTTGCTGAGTTGGCCTGGAAGCTGCACATCACCACGCAGATGCCTGCCTTGTTGGCGGCCTGATTGCGGTGTTGGAATGGCGATGGAGCTTTGGCAGGTGGGGGTCTTGCTGCGGCCCCGCAGATGTTCCCAGCAAGGGCCTTGTCGGGGTCTTGCGGGCGTCCCCGGCAAGGGTCTTGCCGGGGTCTTGTGAGCGTCCCCGACAAGGATCTTGTAGGGGGTTTCCATCTTCTGATTCTCGTCTAGTCTTCTATGTTCTTGGTCTTGACAAAGATCTGCATGCCACCATGCAGGCGCCTCCCGAGCCTTGGTTCCAATGTTGTCGATGGTGTCGGAACTCATAGGCTCAAGGGTGGTGGCTCTGCTGGTGTTGGGCAAGTTGCCCCGGCAAGGCCCTTGCCGGGGATACGTAAGCTGCCCCCTGGCAAGGCTCCTGCTGGGGAGAGCCTGCCTTGTCCCTTTGCTCCTTGTGCCTCTGCCTTGGCGTTGCTTTGGTAGCCTTGTGTCTTTGCTTCCTCTTCTGTCCCGCCAAGCACGGCCATAGGCATGTGGCTGCGACTGCCCGCACACAAGTAAAGGGGTACAAAAAGGAACCCTACTTTTGTACACCGACAGCGACAATTCGAGCTTTGTAGATAGCAACACTACTATTAGCGACCGTCTTCCTCATGAAGATCCATTTATTCTCAATGGCTTGCCGATCATCGGGCTAGTCCACCAAAGTCCACACTTTGTTCTCATACATGGATTCTATCTCAGATTTCATGGCCTCAAGCCATTTCGCGGAATCTGGGCTCATCATCGCTTCCTCATAGTTCGTAGGTTTGTCATGGTCAAGTAACATGACCTCCAGAACAAGATTACCATAGCACTCTGGTGTGGATCTTACTCTTCTTGACCTACGAGGTTTGGTAGTAACTTGATCAGAAGTTTTCATGATCATCATCATTAGCTTCCTCACTAATTGGTGTAGGAATCACTGGAACTGATTTCTGTGATGAACTACTTTCCAATAAGGGAGCATGTACAATTACCTCATCAAGTTCTACTTTCCTCCCACTTACTTCTTTTGAGAGAAACTCCTTCTCTTAAAAGGATCCACTCTTAGTAACAAAAGATCTTGCCTTCGGATCTGTGATAGGAGTACCCAACAGTTTCTTTTTGGGTATCCTATGAAGACTCACTTCTCCGATTTGGGTTTGAGCTTATCAGGTTGAATCTTTTTCACATAAGCATCACAACCCCAAATTTTAAGAAACGACAGCTTAGGTTTCTTGCTAAACCACAGTTCATATGGTGTCGTCTCAAAGGATTTTTAGACGGTGCCCTATTTAACGTGAATGCAGCTGTCTCTGATGCATAACCCCAAAACGATAGTGGTAATTAGGTAAGAGACATCATAGATTGCACCATATCTAATAAAGTACGGTTATGACATTCAGACACACCATTATGCTGTGATGTTCCAGGTGGCATGAGTTGTGAAACCATTCCACATTGTTTCAAATGAAGACCAAACTCGTAACTCAAATATTCGTCTCTGCGATCAGATCATAGAAACTTTATTTTTTGTTACGATGATTTTCCACTTCACTCTGAAATTGTTTTTACTTTTCAAATGTTTCAGACATATGTTTCATCAAGAAGATATACCCATATCTACTCAAATCATCTATGAAGGTCAGAAAATAACGATACCCGCCGCGAGCCTCAACACTCATTGGACCACACACATCAGTATGTATTATATCCAACAAGTCTGTTGCTCGCTCCATTGTTCCGGAGAACGGAGTCTTAGTCATCTTGCCCATGAGGCATGGTTCGCAAGCATCAAGTGATTCATAATCAAGTGATTCCAAAAGCCCATGAGCATGGAGTTTCTTCATGCGCTTTACACCAATATGACCTGATAGAGGCAAAGGTGTCCCGATGTTTCGATGAGATGGTGGCTATCGTTTCTGTGGGAGTCGACCTTGACGATCCGACTACTGACGTCTTGAGGCGTCGCGCCTTAGCAATCGCTAAACCAACTTCCGAGGGTTATTGACCACGCCGAACGATCAACGACCACGAGGGCTGTTTCTTGCAGCAAGCGAAGAACAAGCAAGAAACTGAGATTGCAATCTGGATATTGCGAATATAAGATGAAAGCTTTATTGATCAAGGTGGGGTTACTGGCGCTTTGTGCGGTCATTGAACACAAGCGAAATCACGCGAAGTTGCAGCTATGGCGAACTTTTAATCTAAACAAAACCCAAGGTCTAAGCGGTGCCCTAAGGGCTGTATATATGGAGGAAGACGGGGAATTTCGTGGCCCTTGGTGGAGGGGTCCAAATCAACCCTAACTCTTGTTTCCCCACACATACGGACTCTAAAACAGCCTATACTTAAGTATTTCGAAATTACATGGGCCTGGCCCAATAATAAGGTGACGCAGCACCTAGAATAGCCTATAAACGAATATTATGAAGTGGCATCTTGTATATTTCGTCCAAGGCCTCATGCACTCATTAGGGTGGCTTCAAAGTCCTGGAATCATCACTTGTAACTCCGTTCTTGTTCCCCTTGCATGCCAACATCTCCATGCTTGAACTTGCTCCAAGGTTCATCTTTCTTGTCCATGGTAGGCCCTTCATTTGTAAGCAAAACAAATGTATCCAATTTAGGCAGCATCATATTCTCATGAACATTGGAATCGTTACCAAGAAACGAAAGTACACGATAATTCAATTGGCGTCTTGAGCTCTAGTCATTGGTCCAAGATGTATAGCAGCAGGGGCTGTGGGTGTAACAATGGTATTGATGTCCTCATCATCCTCCCTTCTTGAAATGAAGTCGTCCTCGACGGAGCTCATCTTCCTCACCCAAATAAGGCTTCAAATCTGCAATGTTAAAAGTGGGACTAACCCCAAAATCTGCAGGCAGCTCAAGTTTATATGCATTATCATTTATTTTCTCTAACACCTTAAATGGACCATCAGCACGTGGCATTAGCTTTGATTTAGCAAATTAGGAAACCTATCCTTACATAAATGTAACCAAACAAGATCTCCAGTGCAAAGACAACATGTTTTCTACCCTTATCTCCAAAGAAGTTTATATTTAGCATTCATACGCTCAATGTTTTCCTTAGTTAACTCATGCATTTTTAAAATCAATTCAGCACGTTCTTTAGCATCAAAATTAACCTTCTCCAAGATGGAAGAGGCAACAAATCAATACGTGCGAGGTAGGAAGCCATACACAATTTCAAAAGGGCACATCTTAGTAGTAGAATGCAATGAGCGATTATAAGCAAATTCAATATGAGGCAAGCATTCTTCCCACATTTTCTTATTATTCTTCAAAACAGCCCTAAGCATAGTAGACAATGTTCTATTGACTACTTCAGTTTGTCCATCAGTTTGGGGGTGACAAGTAGTACTAAAAAGCAGTTTAGTCCCCAACTTAGCCCATAAACATCTCCAAAAGTGGCTAAGAAATTTAGTATCACGATCTGAAACAATAGTATTTGGTACACCATGCAAGCGAATAATTTCACGAAAGAACAAATCAGCAACATTAACAGCATCATCGCTTTTATGACATGGTATAAAGTGTGCCATTTTCGATAATCTATCCACGACAACAAATATGCTATCCCTCCCCTTCTTTGTTCGAGGTAAACCTAAAACAAAGTCCATAGATATATCCTCCCAAGGAACACTAGGCACAGTGCAAAGGCATATATAAACCATGAGGATTGAGTCGTGACTTAGTTTTTTGACATGTAGTGCAGCGAGCAACAAAGCGCTCAACATCCGTCTCATCTTTGGCCAAAAGAAATGTGTAGCAAGTATATCCTCCGTCTTCTTGACGCCAAAGTGTCCCATTAAGCCTCCTCCGTGCGCCTCCTGCAACAACAAAAGACGAACAGAGCTAGCACGAATGCATAGCTTGTTAGCACGGAACACAAAACCAGCATTAATAACGAACTTGTTCCATGTTCTTCCTTCTTTACAATTCTGCATTACATCTTTAAAATCAGCATCATGCACATATTGATCTTTGATGGTCTCCAAACCAAATATTTTGAAGTCAAGTTGTGAAAGCATAGTATAGCGACGAGACAAAGCATCAGCAATAACATTTTCTTTACCCTTCTAGTGTTTAATGACATAAGGGAAAGTCTCAATGAATTCAACCCATTTAGCATGTCTACGATTTAGTTTAGCTTGACTTTTAATATGTTTCAAAGATTCATGATCGAATGTATAACAAATTCTTTGGGCCATAAATAATGTTGCCATGTCTCTAAAGTCCTAACAAGAGCATATAATTCTTTGTCATAAGTAGAATAGTTCAGACTAGGCCCTCAATTTTTCAAAAAGTATGCAACAGGTTTGCCATCTTGTAATAACACACCTCCTAATCCAATTCCACTAGCATCACATTCAAGCTCAAAAGTCTTATTAAAGTCAGGAAGTTGGAGTAAAGGAGCATGTGTCAACTTATCTTTCAATACCGTGAAGGCTTCTTCCATGCGTTACCCCAAATAAAAGGCACATCCTTCTTTGTAAGCTCATTGAGAGGTGCAGCAATGGTGCTAAAGTCTCTCACAAAACGCCTATAGAAACCAGCGAGTCAAGAAAACTCCTCACTTGTGTGACCGTTTTGGGCTGCGGCCAACTCTCAATAGCTTCAATCTTGGCTTTATCAACTTCAATTCCTGTGGAGTAACAACATAGCCAAGAAAAGATACTCGGTCGGTGCAAAAGGTGCACTTCCCAAGGTTACCAAACAAGCGTGCATCACGTAGAGCATTAAAAACAGCACGTAAATGTTCCAAATGTTCTTCCAAAGATTTGCTATAAATCAGTATATCATCAAAGTAAACTACCACAAATCGTCCAATGAAAGCACGTAAAACTTCGTTCATTAATCTCATGAAAGTACTAGGTGCATTAGTTAACCCAAAAGGCATGACTAACCACTCATATAATCCAAACTTAGTTTTAAATGCTGTTTTCCATTCATCTCCCAATTTCATACGAATTTGATGGTATCCACTACGCAAATCAACTTTGGAGAATATTGTAGAGCCACTCAATTCATCAAGCATATCATCTAGCCTAGGAATAGGATGGCGATAACGAATAGTAATATTATTAATGCCTCTACAATCAACACACATACGCGACGTACCATCCTTTTTAGGCACTAATATAATAGGAACAGCACAAGGACTAAGAGATTCGCGTATATAACCTTTGTCGAGCAGCTCCTGTACTTGACGCATAATCTCCTTCGTCTCCTCCGGATTGGTGCGGTATGGTGCGCGGTTGGTAGCGATGCACCGAATTAAGTCAATTTGATGCTCAATCCCTCGAATAGGTGGTAATCCGGTGGCACGTCTTGTGGGAAGACGTCGTGAACTCTGCAAAATGTTAGTGACAGCGAGGGGCAAAGAGGAAAACACGTCCTCGAATGAAAATAATGCCTCTTTGCACACAAAAGCATAGCAAACAGATTTGCTAGAATCTAGCTCATCAATATCAGATTTGGTGGCAAATAAACATGCACTTTTCAGTTTAATTTCAGAAGCAACATTAGATGGTTTACTATTAGGCTTCATTTGTTGCTCAAATTCTTTTGCCACAATCTGATTTTCACTCTTATTTTTCTCCTGTTTTGCTTTATTAGCTCTATTAATATCATCTTTCAAAATGGAATCAGAGTCATAGGAAGCAAAGTAATATTTTTATCCTTGTGAACAAGAGTATACTGATTGTTTCTACCATGGTGTACAGAATTTTTATCAAATTGCCATGGTCTACCAAGTAATAAGGAACATGCTTGCATAGGTACCACATCACAATCAACATAATCAGCATATGTAGAGATACTAAAATACACACGAACAGTCGTGTTACCTTAACCTTGCCGCTGTTGTTGAACCATTGGATGTAGTAAGGATGTGGATGTGGTCTTGTGGTGAGAGAAAGCTTCTCCACCATATCCATGCTAGCCAAGTTGTTGCAGCTCCCTCCATCTATGATGGCGCTGAATAGAACGTTCCTTCACAACTCCTTTGTATGGAACAAGTTATGCCTCTGATTTTGCTCAGCTTGTGTAACCTGCACACTCAAAACACGTTGAGCAACTAAACATTCATACCTGTCGGCATCTTCAGCAGCCATGTATTGCGTCTCATGATCGTAATCATCTCCACCGTGTTCTTCATGTGTAATAAGAGCCAAAGTCTCTTCATCATAGTCACTAGCGGACTCATACCCACCATCCTCGGTAGCAATCATCACACGCTGAGATTGGCATTCTCTCGCAAAATGTCCTCTTCCCTTACAACGACGACAAATAATATCACTTGTGTGCCCTGTTGACGCCATGGAAGAAGAAGAGCTCTGTGTAGGCCCAGCAGGTGTGCTCTTGGCAGATAGTGGTGGTATATGGCAGCGGTGGTGGTAGCGGTGGTACTATATGGATATGGATCGGTGGTGGTATGTGGACACGGATTGGTGGTGGTATATGGATACGGATTCGGAGCGGTGATGGTAGGTGGCAGGGGCGATGATGATGGTGCGGTGGCGGCGTGACAACTGATGACCAGAACTCGAAACTCTAAAAGACTAGACGCTAAGACCAGCAACTAGACACGACGATGCAACCGCAAATTCAACAAAGCAAAACCCTAAAAAGATTATGCAAAGGCTCAGATTGGTTCGGATATGATGAACTAACCCTAATTTTTTTGTGTGGCTTTTTCGTGGACTATAGGTATGAAGAACAGACTCGATCTAAACTACGGAAAACTGTAAAATCTCACCGAGCAACCTGAAAATCTGATACCACTTGATAGAGGCAAAGGTGTCCCGATGTTTCGATGAGATGGTGGCTATCGTTTCTGTGGGAGTCGACCTTGACGATCCGACTACGAACGTGCGAGACGTCGCGCCTTAGCAATCGCTAAACCAACTTCCGAGGGTTATTGACCACGCCGAGCACGATCAACTCCGACCACGAGGGCCTGTTTCCTGCGAGCAAGCGAAGAACAAGCAAGAAACTGAGATTGCAATCTGGATATTGCGAATATAAGATGAAAGCTTTATTGATCAAGGTGGGGTTACTGTGGACGCCTTTGTCCGGTCATTGAACACAAACGCGAACTGTGAAGTTGCAGCTATGGCGAACTTTTAATCTAAACAAAACCCAAGGTCTAAACGGTGCCATAAGGGCTGTATATATGGAGGAAGAGGGGGGGAATTTCGTGGCCCTTGGTGGAGGGGTCCGAAATCAACCCTAACTCTTGTTTCCCCACACATACGGACTCTAAAAACAGCCTATACTTAAGTATTTCGAAATTACATGGGCCTGGCCCAATAATAAGGTGACGCACCACCTAGAATAGCCTATAAACGAATATTATGAAGTGGCATCTTGTATATTTCGTCCAAGGCCTCATGCACTCATTAGGATGGCTTCAAAGTCCTGGAATCATCACTTATAACTCCGTCTTGTTCCCTTTGCATGCCAACATCTCCATGCTTGAACTTGCTCCAAGGTTCATCTTTCTTGTCCATGGTAGGCCCTTCATTTGTAAGCAAAACAAATGTATCCAATTTAGGCAGCATCATATTCTCATGAACATTGGAATCGTTACCAAGAAACGAAAGTACCTGATAATTCAATTGGCGTGCGCGAGCTCTAGTAATTGGTCCAGTATGTATAGCAGCAGGGGCTGTGGGTGTAACAATGGTATTGATTTCCTCATCATGACCGAAACGGCAGTGCCACAAATAAGTTGCACTATCATTATCAACTTTGCATCTTTTGGCATCAATATTACGCGTATCGTTGTGATCGAGATTCAGTAAACCATTTACATTGGATGTAAGAACATATAAGGTTTTATTCATTTAAATCAGAGAACTAATTCATGTAATAGAACAACAATTATTCTCTGATTTAAATGAATAACCGTATCGCAATAAAAATGATCCAATCATATTTATGCTTAACTCAAACACCAAATAAAATTTATTTAGTTCCAATACTAAACCCAAAGGAAAAGGGAGTGTGCGATGGTGATCTTATCAACCTTGGAATCACTTCCAACACATATCATCACCTCGCCCTTAACTAGTCTCTGTTCATTTTGTAACTCTCGTTTTGAGTTACCACTCTTAGCAACTGAACCAGTATCAAATATTGAGGGTTGCTATAAACACTAGTAAAGTACACATCAAAAACATGTATATCAAATATACCTTTGTTCACTTTTCCATCCTTCTTATCCGCCAAGTATCTAGGGCAGTTCCACTTCAAGTGACCATTTCCTTTGCAGTAGAAGCACTCAATTTCAGGCTTGGGTCTAGCTTTGGGCTTCTTCATGGCAGTGGCAACTTGCTTGCCATTCTTTTTGAAGTTCCCTTTCTTTCCCTTGCCCTTTTAGTTGAAACTAGTGGTCTTGTCAACCATCAACATTTGATGCTTTTCTTGATTTCTACCTTCGTCGATTTAAGCATCACGAAGAGCTCGGGTATCGTTTTCGTCATCCCTTGCATATTATAGTTCATCACGAAGTTCCAGTAACTTGGTGATAGTGACTAGAGAACTCTGTCAATCACTATTTTATCTGGAAGATTAACTCCCACTTGATTCAAGCGATTGTAGGACTCAGACAAACTGAGCACATGCTCACTGGTTGAGCTATTCTCCTCCATCTTGTAGGCAAAGTACATGTCAGAGGTCTCATACCTCTCGACTCAGGCATGAGTCTGAAATACCAATTTCATCTCTTGGAACATCTTATATGATCCATGGCGTTCAAAACATTTTTGAAGTCCTGGTTCTAAGCCGTAAAGCATGATGCACTAAACTATCAAGTAGTTATCATACCGAGCTTGCCAAGACATTCATAACGTCTGTATCTGCTCCTGCAACAGGTTTGTCACCTAGCGGTGCATCAAGGACATAATTCTTCTGTGTAGCAATGAGTATAATCCTCAGCTCGCGGACCCAGTCCGCATCATTGCTACTATCATCTTTCAACTTATTTCTCTCTAGGAACATATCAAAAATAAAACAGGGGATCTATACGCGAGCTATTGATCTACAACATAGATATGGAAACACTATCAGGACTAATTTCATGATAAATTAAAGTTCAATTAATCATATTACTTAAGAACTCCCACTTAAATAGACATCCCTCTAATCATCTAAGTGATCACGTGATCCATATCAACTAAACCATGTCCGATCATCACGTGCGATGGAGTAGTTTTCAATGGTGAACATCACTATGTTGATCATATCTACTATATGATTCACGCTCGACCTTTCGGTATCAGTGTTCCAAGGCCATATCTGCATATGCTAGGCTCGTCAAGTTTAACCCGAGTATTGTGCGTGTGCAAAACTGGCTTGCACCCGTTGTATGTGAATGTAGAGCTTATCACACCCGATGATCAGTGGTGTCTCGGCACGACGAACTGTAGCAACGGTGCATACTCAGGGAGAACACTTGTACCTGGAAATTTAGTGAGAGATCATCTTATAATTCTACCGTCGTACTAAGCAAAATAAGATGCATAAAGGATAAACATCACATGCAATCAATATAAGTGATATGATATGACCATCATCATCTTGTGCCTTTCATCTCCGTCTCCAAAGCACCGTCATGATCACCATCGTGACAGGCTTGACACCTTGATCTCCATCGAAGCATCGTTGTCGTCTCGCGAACTATTGCTTCTACGACTATCGCTACCGCTTAGTGATAAAGTAAAGCAATTACATGGCGATTGCATTTCATACAATAAGCGACAACCATATGGCTCTTGCCAGTTGTCGATAACCGTGTTTACAAAACATGATCATCTCATACAACAATTTATATAATCACGTCTTGACCATATCACATCACAACATGCCCTGCAAAAACAAGTTAGACGTCCTCTACTTTGTTGTTGCAAGTTCTACGTGGCTGCTACGGGCTTAGCAAGAAACGTTCTTACCTACGCATCAAAACCACAACGATTTTTTTGTCAAGTTTGTTGTTTTAACCTTCAACAAGTACCGGGCATAGTCACACTCGATCCAGCTGAAGTTGGAGAAACAGACACCCACTAGCCACCTGTGTGCGAAGCATGGCAGTAGAACCAGTCTCATGAACGCGGTCATGTAATGTCGGTCTGGGCCGCTTCATCCAACAATACCGTTGAATCAAAGTATGACATGCTGGTAAGCGGTATGACTATTATCGCCCACAACTCTTTGTGTTCTACTCGTGCATATAACATCTACGCATAGACATGGCTCCGATGCCACTGTTGGAGAAAGTAGTATTAAAAAAAATCCTACGATCACGCGAGATCTATCTAGGAGAAGCATAGCAACAAGCGGGGAGAGTGTGTCCACGTACCCTCGTAGAACGAAAGCGGAAGCGTTAAGTAACGCGGTTGATGTAGTCGAACATCTTCACTATCCCATCAAGTACCGAACGCACGGCACCTCCGCGATCTGCACACGTTCAGCTCGGTGATGTCCCTCGAACTCTAGATCCAGCTGAGGCCGGGGGAGAGTTTCGTCAGCATGAGGCGTGGTGATGGTGATGATGAAGTTACCGATGCAGGGCTTTGCCTAAGCACTATGACAATATGACCGAGGTGGAAATCTGTGGAGGGGGCACCACACACGGCTAAGAAATCAACTTGTGTGTCTATGGGGTGCCCCTTGGCCAAGTATATAAAGGAGGGGAGGGAAGAGGTGGCCAGCCCTAGGGGGCGCGCCAGGTGTGGGGAATCCTTCTAGGACTCCCCAGTCCAAGTAGGATTCCCCTCCTCTTTCCTATTCCTAGTAGGAGAAGGTGGGAAGGAGGAGGAGGGGAGAAGGAAGGAGTGGGGCGCCGCCCCCTTCTAGTCTAATTCGGACCAGCCCAAGGGGGGGTGTGCTGTCGTGGTTCTAAGTCTGACAGTAATGTAGGGGGGTAGGAATGGAGAGGCAAGATCCTAGCTAGGGAGTAGTTGTATACGCACGAGTTTTATGAGTTCAGGCCCTTCTCGGAGGAAGTAATAGCCCTCGTCTCGGAGCCGGAGGTGGTCGATGGATTATCGTGTATGAATTAGAGGGTGCGAACCCTTTACCTTGAGGAGGGGGTGGCTTATATAGAGTTCGCTGCACCCTCTCAAATTATAGTTATGCAGGGTTTAAGGTACATTAAGATCGGGCGTTCTTGGTAGCATACAAATAAAGTGCTATGATGACCATAAAAGCTACTCAATGACCGACCGTTTGCGTGCGGAGCGACTTTAGATCTCCTGGCTGTCGAGTGGTTAGCTTCATGGTCGAGTGTCTTCGAGTCCGTCGAGTGGAACACTTCTGAGTCGATTGAAAGGTGGTTTCTTCTAGAGATGTCCTTGGGGAGGGTAGTTTGGACAGGTCCATGACCCTACCCTAGGTACATAGCTTCATCATTAGCCCCCGAATGGATCGAGGTTTGAGTGGGGAAGGAGTTGAGAACTCTTCCGACCCATTTTCGTGCTATGAGTATATCTTGTTCTGGATCAACGAACCTAGGTGACGATACCAACTTCTTTTTCAGTCGCCTTGATCCATTCTTTGTTTCCGTCGAGTGAGTTTCTTTACTTGAAAAGCTCCGAGTGACGGTGTGGAGGAGATCCTCTGTCTGACAAGTTGTTCTGTTGCTCGCGGATTTCGCGGGATTCGAATTTTGGGAAGCGCGCGGGGCGGAGGAGGCCGCAGTAATCGGACGGGATAGGGCGGAGCCGCCTCGATCTTTGCGCCACCTTTTTCGCCACGTATCGCGCGCGCAACTGTTGCGGGATTTGACAGGATCGTCTGGGCCTACAGGTCAGTCACTCGGGAGCAACTCCATATAAGCTGCTGGCCCAGGGCTTTTGAATAGGGCACCTTCATTTTTTTCCTTTCTTCTTGAATTCCTCCGCTACCTCTGCTCTCGTCCCGGTGCCGCAGGGTGTTCGAGCTTCGTCTGCGGCGATGGTGAAGGAGAAGACGGCGGCCCTGGAGCGCGCGAAAAAAGCGACGGCGCAGGCGAAGGCGAAGAAGTCCGGTCAGGGCGGATCTTCCTCGAGGTCTGCCTTGCCGCCGGGCTGGATCCAGGGCGATTGGATGCCCTCGGCGATTTGACAGGACGACATTGATGACCTGATGGAGGGGGATTCATTCCTCACAAATCTGCGCGCCTCCCGGGGAACGAGATCGAGCCGCAACCTCGCGAGGGTGAGTGTGTCCTTATCGCCACTCACGTCGACCGCGGATTCTTCCTGCCCCTCATCCTTTTTTCCGGAGTTTCTTGAACTTTTTCGGAGCGCAACTCCATCACTTTACTCCAAATTCCAACGTGTATCTTGTTGCCTTCGTATCTTTGTGCGAGAATTTCTTCGGTTGTCGTCCTCATTGGGGCCTCTTCAAGCACATTTTCACTTGTCGTTCTCAGTCGGTTAAGAAAGCCAAGTCGAGTGACGATAAGACACAAGTGATTCAGATGTGCGAGGGTCTTGGGATCCAGATGAGAAGAAAAAGTTCTTTTCCAGCTATGATTCTTCCTGATTCATTCCGCGGGTGGTAGTCGACCTGGTTCTACTGCAGAGACCAGCCGACTCCAGGACAGGCGAGGGGCCTTCCTCCTTTCTCCCTGAACCGAGCAGAAAAACCTTCTTATCTGAAAGTGACACCAGAAGAGAGGGCACAAGTCAAAGTGTTGGTTGGTTGAGTGGTTCAACTTGTCCGCGACGGGGTGACTGGTATGGATTTGCTAGAGGTCTTCCTCCGGAGACGTATCCAACTGCTCCAAGCTCGTGACCATCCGTTGTGGATGTATTCGGGTCTCGATGACACCACTCGGATTCACCCGGAGGAGGTCGACGAGGCTACGATGGAGGGGTGGTTGTCAAGTATCACGGGGAACAAAGACAACCCCCGAGGAGCCAGGAGGATTCCTCCAGTCGACCAATCATACGAAGTAGACCAGGTCCAATTCTGCATCTCTGACCGTGACCTTGTTTCCTTCATTCTGTTTGCTTAAAATCAGTCGACTGACCTTTTTCTTGTTTGTTGTCTTCTAGACCATCACTGAGATGTACTCGATGCCCAACGGGGCGCAAGAACAGGCCGAGGAGGGGGAGGCGAGCGGAGGCGAAAGTGAGGAGGAGTGGCAATGTGATGGTGAGGGGGAAGAGGATGACGACGGCTCTAGTGGAGAGGAGGAGGAGGAAGTCGATCCTCCTCACACGGAAAGGCGATCCAAGCTCACCCACGACCCATGAAAGGCGTGGCAAGCGATCTGCGCTTTGTTAAGGCGATCGTCAAAGCGCCCTCGGACGGCTTATCCGGCACCGACTGAAAAAGTGCCGAAGCATCCACGAGCGGCGTCATCAAAGCCGCTGAAGGCTTTGCTCAAGATGAAAATGACCATTCCCACCATTTCCGGGTAATAGCAGAAATTGTGTTTTCTCGTTTAGCACAGAAAGACTCTTGGTCGACTCATTGACTAACCGACTGGTTTCTGAAATCTGCAGTGCTGCTACCTCCGAGACCTCTGCCAGGAACGAAGACCAGGAAATGGAAGACGATGTCACCTCCAACCTTGGTATGATCTCTGTGGCTTCACTTTTGGTCGATTGGATTTTCATTTTTAACTTTGGAATTTTCCTGTAGCTCCTCCTCATGTCATTGATCTTCCTGATGATGACGACGAGGTGCCGCTGAGGCCGAGGAGGAATAGAAAGGCGCCGGCTGGCAAGACAACTCAGATTGCATCAGTGCCTGAGACACCGGTTCAGGAGGGTGGCAATACCACTCGGACTTCCGTGTCCTTTGCTGTGCCGCTGACGAGTGTTCAGCCTTCATCATCGACTGTTGACCCGTCCTCCCTTTTCGCCACACACCACGTCCCAGAGGACCAAGTGGGTGCTGCTAAGGAGGCTATACGCCAGGCGGGGATCATGATGGAGCAGGTGAAGGTGGTCCAGGAAGCCAGCCAGGCGGCCTATGATGCTAGCTCAGCTCTTTAGAGCAACGTCCAGATTAGTTGTTCACCGCTTGTTCTGTTAGGATATGTTATTTGAAGACTCTCTTTCCGAAGATCTCTATATCTGTACACCCACTGGGTGTGTCGATTGAATTTTTGGATTGGTGGGGGCACGCTGAGTGCACCCACTGGGTGTATTCCTCGAGACTATGGTGGACTGCTGGCAGTCGACTGCAGTCTTTGTATTTTGAGTTTCTTCACTCTAAATTCTTCACTCGGTCTGGTCGGACCATGCCGAATGGAATCTTGTAACCAGTGGGGGCACGCTGAGTGCACCCACTTGGTGTGGTCCCCGAGACCATGGTCGACTGCTGGCAGTCGACTAAGGTCTGAAGAACCTGTGTTTTTTTTGGTAGATCATGATGAGACCGTGGCTGACTGCTGGCAGTTAGCTATGGTTTAGGATCATAACCTCTTTGTCTCTTTTGGTCGACTGATCGGACCAAGTCGGTAGAACCAGTGGGGGCACGCTGAGTGCACCCACTGGGCGTAGTCCCCGAGACTACTGTTGAATATTTTGATTCGGCTATAGTCTTAGAAATGTTACGATTTTTCTCTTAGTCACTCGGAAGCAACCTATCTTTGATGTCTGTCGACTGACCCTTTGTAGAAATCCTGTGAGCTTATGGCTCACTATAGTGAATTGGAAAACAAACAGATCCAGCTCAACCTTGACCTAAAGCTTGCTCAGGAGAACTTGCAGAAGGCGAGAGACGAAGCAAAAGGAATGGCTGGTGAGAACTTGGTGACTGTCTTTATCTTTCTGCCCATTCCTGATTCTGATCTGATTGTCTTTTTGCAGATAAAATGGAGGAGGCTCTGAAGAAGAAGGACCATGACCATGCCGAGGAGCAGAAGGCGGCTTTGGACAAAACAAAGCTTGCGGAAGAAAAACTGGCTTCAGCCGGTAAACTTGAAGAGGAGAACGCCAATCTGAAAGCTGCTCTCGACATGTCCAACAAGGAGGTCAGCCGTCTGAAGAATGATAAGATAGCTCTGAATGACAAGGCCAGTGAACTGGTGGGGAAGAGGAACGATCTGGAGGCTTATCTGGGAGGGCTCGCCAAGAAGTTATTCATCATGCTTGAGGGTAATCTCTCCTACCCGACAGACTTGTTATCATCGACTCATCGTACAACTACTGGTTTATCTTTGAATTGTGTTTACAGAATTCTGCCAAAACTTCAAGGAGGAGACCAGTCGAGTGGAGACAAGCTTGGACCCCATTAATTCTCCTGTGAAGGATAAAGCTGCTATGAACGTGCTCCGACTGGAGTCTCGTGTCGCTGGTGTGGTCAACTACTTTGCTTGACTGAAGGTTGCGGCGTCGCGAATCGACACGGCACTCTGGCCAGGAGCGACGCTTCAAAATGACCTCGAGTCTCTAATGACTCGACTTAATGAAGTTCCAGGTCGAGTGCAGGAATGGAAGAAGTCTTCTGCCAGGTGCGGTGTTGACGTTGCTCTGTCCCTGGTCCGTGTTCACTGCAAGGAGGCGCGAGAGGAAAAGCTGGCGTCCATCAAAGTTGCCAATACCAAGAAGCACGACTTCCAATCTTTCATGGAGACCTTCATTGCTGCTGCCACTCGGTCGCTGACGGAATTGACTTGAACCAGTTTGTCGCGCCCTCCAGTCCTCCACCTGAGGAGTAGGAAAAACTTCTATGCTTCGCCTTAAATTTGCCTCAGAATGTCGAGTGGTTTTGTAACCGATAATCTTTTACAGGCTTGACGCCTGAGCACTTCTGAATCCGTAGGATGTTATCTGAACTTCGCTTATCGTTGAATATGCTTGCATTTGCCTTGAGTGGACTTTGCTCTTCACTCGGAATAGTCTTTGTGTTTGAGATGCAGCTCTGAGGTGGAAGATTCTGTCGACTTGCGCATCATTACCCTTGCATGAAGGGATGGAGCACACGTTGTACTTGTGGCGCAGCTCCGAAGGAGAAGGTAGCAGTCGACCTACACCTCGTCATCCTTGCGGATCGGAATGGAGTGCACGTTGTACTTGTGGCGCAGCTCCAAAGGAGAAGGTAGCAGTTGACCTGCACCTCGTCGTCCTTGCGGATCGGGATGGAGCACACGTTGTACTTGTGGCGCGGCTCCGAAGGAGAAGGTAGCAGTTGACCTGCACCTCGTCGTCCTTGCGGATCGTGATGGAGCACACGCTGTACTTGTGGCGCAGCTTCGAAGGAGAAGGTAGCAGTCGACCTGCACCTCGTCGTCCTTGCGGATCGGGATGGAGCACACGTTGTACTTGTGGCGCAGCTCCGAAGGAGAAGGTAGCAGTCGACCTGCACCTCATCGTCCTTGCAGATCGAGATGGAGCACACGTTGTACTTGTGGCGCAGCTACAAAGGAGAAGGTAGCAGTCGACCTGCACCTCGTCGTCCTTGCGGATCGGTATGTTTTCGAACTTAGGCGAGTACTGGACTACATCTAGGCCTCCGAGTGAAAGGATTGCTCGTCACTCGGCAGGATTTCTCAAACTTAGGCGAGTACTGGACTGCAGCTAAGCCCCCGAGTGAGAGGATTACTCTTCACTCGGTAGGATTTCTTAAACTTAGGCGAGTACTGGACTGCAGCTAAGCCCTCGAGTGAGAGGATCGCTCTTCACTCGGTAGGATTTCTCAAACTTAGGTGAGTACTGGACTGCAGCTAAGCCCCCGAGTGAGAGGATTGCTCTTCACTCGGTAGGATTTCTCAAACTTAGGCGAGTACTTGGACTGCAGCTAAGCCTCCGAGTGAGAGGATTGCTCTTCACTCGGTAGGATTTTTTAAACTTAGGCGAGTACTGGACTTCAGCTAAGCCTCCGAGTGGGAGGCTGGCTCACAACTCGGTAGGATTTTTTAAACTTAGGCGAGTACTTGGGCTGCAGCTAAGCCTCCGAGTGAGAGGATTGCTCTTCACTCGGTAGGATTTTTTAAAATTAGGCGAGTACCGGACTGCAGCTAAGTGTAACGCCCCGGATTCGATGCGCCAGGTGTCTGCCAGTTATTCGCCGTCGTTGCCATGTCATTTTCTTGCGTGTTGCATTTTGCCATGTCATCATGTGCATTTCATTTTGCATACGTGTTCGTTTCATGCATCCGAGTATTTTCCCCGTTGTCCGTTTTGCAATCCGGCACTCCTATGTCCCCCGGCGCCCCCTTTTGCCTCTTTTCATGTGCGGTTGTTGAACATTCTCGGAATGGACCGAGGTTTGTCAAGCGGCCTTGGTATAGCACCGTGAACCGCTTTGTCAAGTTTTGTGCCATTTGGAGGTCGTTTGGTACTCAGCAGTTAACCGGTAACATAAAAAGCCCCTTCTCTTTGCAGCCCAACACCCTTCCAAAGTGGCCCAAAACCCACCAAACTCCCCTCCATGCTCTCGATCGTTCGATCACGATCGCGTGGCAGCCGCTCCTCATTTGGAGTCTCCTAGCTCCCTCTACCTATAAAACTAGCCCCTCCCGAAATTCGCGGTCAAAGCCCCTAACCTAGTTTTTCTCCTCTGCGCCCACCCGGACATGTCCGTCCCGGCGGACATGTCCGCCACCACCTCCTCCGCCAATCGCGGCTTGCCACCTCAGCGTCGCCGCCCGCTTAATCCCGCTTCGCACGTAGCCACCCGGCCACCAGCGCACCGCCCGCCCTGCTGCAGGTCCTCGCCGCCGCCGCCCCCCGGCTTCCGCCGTCGCCGATTCGTGCGCCGCCTGCGCCGGCGCCGGATCCGCCGCCGTCGCGCCGGACCGCCCGCTCCTCGCCGCGGGTCCCATCCCGCCTCGGCGGCCCGCCCGCCATGGCGCGCCGCCCAGCGTTCCTCAGCGCCCGGCTCCCTTGCGCCCGGCGGCTGGCGCCTCGCCGCCGCCTGCGCGGTGCGCCTCTCCGCCGCCGCCGCCCCAGCTCCGGTCAGATCCGGGCATGGCGCCCCCGGATCCGGCCCCGTGCCCCATCTCCCTCCGCTCCGGTGCCTTCTCCGGCGAGAACTCCGGCCGCCTCGGTTCACGTGCCCGCAGTTGACTTCCCCCCTCCGAAAATCCACTAAGTCCCGAGCGTTTTCATCATAATCATGCCATGTTTGACCTGTTGTATCTCTGCATCCGTAGCTCCGTTTCGTGCGTGTAATATGTCAAATTGTTCGCCTCGACGAGTACATCATTTCATATCATTGAATCATTTACATTTGAGCTCATCTTGATGCCCAAAATGCTGTTAGAAGAGGGCTATGTGATGTTAGTTTCAGATTCTTATCAGAACATGCATTTTTGTCATTTTTGCCATGATTGATGTGTGCATCCTATGAACTGGAGTCCTACATGTGTTTTGTAATATGCCATGACATCTTTATAGGGGTGTATGCCATGTATTTTTGTGATCTCTGTGGTGACTAGCACAAGCATGCAAACTAGGCTTCATGATGTTGCTGATTTCAGCCCCTGTTCTGCTGATATTTTTATGCCATGTAAACTTGATGCTACCGAGAGATCCATGCTTATTTTGATACTTCAGTAAGGATGTTTTGAACATATGGTTATTCTCTATCCATCCATGCCTTTGTTTGCAATTATGGAGTGCCATAGCTTGAGTCAATCGAGCTCTACTTTTGCTATAAATGTTGTTCTTCCCATGTATAGCTTCTATACCATGTCTTATTACTGTGAGTTGCCTTTCCATGCCACATATTGCTCTGTGGTGAGTGGTTCAAGCTCACCAACATGCCTACTTATTGTTGTTCCTGCCATGTATGAATCTGTAATATAACTTGCCATGTTTACATGGGTGCCATCATTTCTTCTGATCCTTTTTGGCTCATGGTCAGTAAAGGACTTTTGTTCTATGCAATTAGTAGTATCATGCCATGCCTTTGTTTGCCATGATAAGTTCCTGTAACATGTTGTTTGATAACTCTTAACATTGCAACCTGATGTTATTTCTGATAAGTCTGAAACTGTTATTATTTGCAATCTTGCCATGTGTTTTGAGCATGTTCTAGTGATTTCTGGAGATAGCTCAGTGTTCATCTTTTGTCATGCTTTACCTGTACATCATGCCCATGCCTTTTGTTATCATGTTGAGATTCTGTAGCATGTTGTTTTGATGCTTGCAATATGCCTACTTGCTGTCTTGGACAGATTGTTGCTATAACTTGTATTGTGTGTATGTGTTGAACCGTTGCTCCGTTTTGAGTGTGCTCTATATGAAACTTGCTTGATTTTGCATGTAGCTTCATATTATCATGTTGCATCCATGTTTTGAGGTGTTTGCTTGATGTTGGTATGCATTTTGCATCAATGCCATGTTTAACTTGTTTTGCTCATATCTTCTAGGCCGTAGCTCCGAATTAAATGAACTTTATATGTAACTTGACTAGAATTTCGTGTAGATCATCTTGGTGCATCTTAACTTGCTGTTTAAAAACTTGAATATAAGGTTTATTCAGATCTGGACCAATTTCGAAATTTGCATATGAGGACTTACCGGAATTGTTCTATGTTGTTTCCGGCCTCATTTAAACTTGCTTTGATGTGTTGCTCTTGTATGCATCATCTCTTGCCATGAGTAGCTTCATGTAGCTTTGTCATGCATCATGCTTGTTTGTGCATCATGCCTTGTTCATGTGTGGTGTGTTTACCATGTTGTGTGCTTCTTCTTGTTAGTTCCTGTTCCGTTGCGATCGTGAGGATTCGTTCGTCTACGCTTGGTTCGGCTTCATCCGTTCGTCTTCTTCATGGACTCGTTCTTGTTCCTAGCGGGATTCCAGGAAAGATGACCGCTACCCTGGATCTCACTACTATCATTGCTATGCTAGTTGCTTCGTTCTATCGCTATGCTGTGCTACCTATTACCTGTTTATCAAGCCATCCCAAATTGCCATGTCAGCCTCTAACCTTTTGCACCCTTCCTAGCAAACCGTTGTTTGGCTATGTTACCGCTTTGCTCAGCCCCTCTTATAGCGTTGTTAGTTGAAGGTGAAGATGAAGTTTGTTCCTTGTTGGAACATGGAGATGTTGTTCCTTGTTGGAACACGTTTACTTGTTGGGATATCACAATATATCTTATATTGTTAATGCATCTATACACTTGGTAAAGGGTGGAAGGCTCGGCCTTATGCCTGGTGTTTTGTTCCACTCTTGCCGCCCTAGTTTCCATCATATCGGTATTATGTTCCCGGATTTTGTGTCCCTAACGCGGTCGGGTGATTTATGGGACCCCCTTGACAGTTCGCTTTGAATAAGACTCCTCCAGCAAGGCCCAACCTTGGTTTTACCATTTGCCTCACCACCACCTACTTTTTCCCTTGGGAGTCGCTCTCTCGAGGGTCATCTTTATTTAGCCCCCGGGCGGTGCTTCTCTAAGTGCTGGTCCGAACCGAGCTGATCTGGGGGCCACCTTGAGGCAACTTTGAGGGCTGGTTTTACACGTAGCTAGTCTCATCCGGTGTTGCCCTGAGAACGAGATATGTGCAGCTCCTATCGGGATTGTCGGCGATCGGGCGGTCTTGCTGGTCTTGTTTTATTGCTGTCGAAATGTCTTGTAGTCGGATTCGAGACTGATCGGGTCTTCCGGGAGAAGGAATATCCTTCGTTGATCGCGAGAGCTTATCATGGGCTAAGTTGGGACACCCTGCGGGTATAAACTTTCGAGAGCCGTGCCCGCGGTTATGTGGCAGATGGGAATTTGTTAATATCCGGTTGTAGTAAACTTGAAGTAAACTCTTCTAAAATACACCAACCGTAATGCGTAACCGTGAGTGTCTCTTTTCGGGATCGATCGAGAGGAGAACACGGTTTCGGGTTATGTCGGCGTAAGTAGGAGTTCAGGATCACTTCTTGATCATTACTAGTTGACGACCGTTCCTTTGTTTCTCTTCTCGCTCTCATTTGCGTATGTTAGCCACCATATATGCTTAGCCGCTGCTACAACCTCACCACTTTACCCCTTCGTTTCCCTTTAAGCTTTGCTAGTCTTGATACCCATGGTAATGGGATTGCTGAGTCCTCGTGGCTCACAGATTACTACACCACCAGTTGCAGGTACAGGTTTGCGATGCTCATGACGCGAGAGCGATGTTTGTCTGTCTTGGAGTTCTTCTTCTGCTTCTTCTTCGATCAGGGGTTAGGTTCCAGGTCGGCAGCCTGGGCTAGCAGGGTGGATGTCGTTTGAGTTTCTGTTTATGTTTCATCCGTAGTCGGATGTTGATCTTGTATATGATGTTGATGTATTCTTGTGGCATTTGTGCCTTATGTATGTATCCCCATCTATTATGTAATGTTGATGTAATGATATCCACCTTGCAAAAGCGTTTCAATATGCGGGTCTATCCTTGGTGGGACCGTCGAGTTCCTTTTGGATAGGGTCGCATATTGGGCGTGACACTAAGCCTCCGAGTGGGAGGCTGGCTCACCACTCGGTAGGATTTTTTAAACATAAGCGAGTACTGGACTGCAGCTAAGCCCCCGAGTGTGAGGCTGGCTCACCACTCGGTAGGATTTTTTAAACTTAGGCGAGTACTTGGACTGCAGCTAAGCCCCTGACTGGGAGGCTGGCTCACCACTCGGTAGGATTTTTTAAACTTAGGCGAGTACTGGACTACAGCTAAGCCCCCGAGTGGGAGGCTGGCTCACCACTCGGTAGGATTTTTTTTAACTTAGGCGAGTACTTGGACTGTAGCTAAGCCCCCGAGTGGGAGGCTGGCTCACCACTCGGTAGGGATTTTTTAAACTTAGGCGAGTACCTGGACTGCAGCTAAGCCCCCGAGTGGGAGGCTGGCTCACCACTTGGTAGGATTTTTTAAACTTAGGCGAGTACTGGACTGTAGCTAAGCCTCCGAGTGGGAGGCTGGCTCACCACTCGGTAGGATTTTCAAGTACTTAGGCGAAACGGGTTCGCAGCTAAGCCTCCGAGCGAGAGGCTTGCTCGTCACTCGGTAGGAATATTTTTTACGAACTTAGGCGAAACGGATTCGCAGCTAAGCTACCCACTGGGGGGTTTCTTCCAAAAACAAAAGCAACAACAATCACTGGGAAAATTATAACACTCTTGTCTTTGATAAAAAGACTGCTGAGGTATTTATTATTACATCTCATCCGAGTGAGTACTTAAGTATAAAAGGGGCGGAGCAGCTCCACATTCCAAGCTCGTGGCTCATCAATCTGGCGATCGACATTGTAAAGATGGTACGCTCCATTGTGAAGAACTCTGGTGACGATGAAGGGGCCTTCCCAAGTAGGAGCGAGCTTGTGTGGTTTCTGTTGATCCACTCGGAGGACCAAGTCTCCTTCTTGGAAGGCTCGACTCTTCACATTTCTGGCATGGAATCGACGCAAGTCTTGCTGATAGAAAGTCGAGCGGATCAGGCCATCTCTCTTTCCTCTTCTAGGAGGTCGACTACATCCTGCCAGGCTTGTTTTGCTTCATCTTCAGAGTAGAGCTCGACTCGGGTTGCATCGTGAAGCAAGTCACTCGGCAGAACTGCTGCAACTCCATGGACCAGAAAGAATGGAGTTCGTCCAATTGACCGATTAGGGGTAGTCCTCAATCCCCAAAGAACTGATGGAAGTTCGTCGGCCCATGCGCCTGCTGTGTGCTTGAGATCGCGCATCAGTTGGGGTTTCAGTCCTTTGAGAATTAGACCGTTTGCTCTTTCCGCTTGTCCATTCGACCGGGGTGGCGATCAAGTGTAGTCGACTTCGTGTGCCTTGAGAGGCGCAAAAGGCTTTGAACTTGTCGGAATCGAAGTTTGACCCATTGTCAGTGATGATGCTATGCGGAACTCCATATCTGAATATCAACTCTCTGATGAAACTGATAGCAGTGCAAGCATTGAGATTCTTGATAGGCTTAGCTTCAATCCATTTAGTAAACTTGTCGACTGCCACTAGCACGTGAGTGAAGCCGCTCCTGCCAGTTCTCAATGGTCCAACCATATCCAATCCCCAAACAGCGAAGGGCCAGACGGGTGGAATGGTCTTCAAGGCTGAGGCGGGTTTGTGTGACATATTGGAATAGAACTGACATCCTTCACACTTGTCGACTATCTCTTTCGCCATTTCATTTGCTCTTGGCCAGTAAAACCCCGCTCGGTATGCTTTAGCCACAATGGTCCAAGAGGACGCATGGTGACCACAGGTCCCCGAGTGGATATCGTCAAGAATTATCTGACCTTCTTCTGGTGTTATACATTTCTGACTGACTCCAGTCGCGCTTTCCATGAACAACTGTCCCTTTATCACAGTAAAGGCCTTGGATCGACTGACGATCTGTCGAGCCTCTTCTTCATTCTCTGGGAGCTCTTTTGTAACGCCCCGGATTCGATGCGCCAGGTGTCCGCCAGTTATTCGTCGTCTTTGCCATGTCATGTATTTGCGTGTCTCTCTTTGCCATGTCATCATCTGCATTTTTATCATGTCATTATGTGCATTTCATTTTGCATGCATGTTCATCTCATGCATCCGAGCATTTTCCCCCTTGTCCGTTTTGCAATCCGGCACTCCTATGTCTCCCAGCGCCCCCTTTTGCCTCTTTTCGTGTGCGGGTGTTAAACGGTCTCGGAATGGCCCGAGGTTTGTCAAGCGGCCTTGGTATAGCACCGGTAGACCGCCTGTCAAGTTTCGTGCCATTTGGAGGTCGTTTGGTACTCCAACGGTTAACCGGGTAACCACAAAAGCCCCTTTCTCCTTGCAGCCCAACACCCTTTCAAAGTGGCCCAAAACCCACCAAACTCCCCTCCATGCTCTCGGTCGTTCGATCACGATCGCGTGGCCGAAAACCGCACCTCATTTGGAGTCTCCTAGCTCCCTCTACCTATAAATACACCTCCCCTCCCAAATTCGCGGTCTAACTCCCCCGAAACCCTAGATCTCGCCTCCCTCCGCGCGCCGGACATGTCCACTCGCCGGCGGACGCGTCCATCCCACCGGCCACGTCCTTCCGTCCAATGGCATCGCGCCACGTCGCCTTCCCCGCCGCCGCAGCCAACCGGGCGCCGCCACCTCATCGCGCCTCCTCTCTCTATCTCCTCCCACGCCTGGCCGCCCGCGGCGGAGCCAGGCGCCCGCCCGCCAGTTCGGCCGCCGCCGCCGCCGCCCGCCCTGGCACCGTCCGCTTCGCCGGCCGGGCCGCTCCTCCGCCAGCGACCGCCAAGGCTGCCACCTCCCGCCGCGCCGGCGCCGGAGCCGCCATTCGTCCGCCGGCCGCCCGCTGAAGCGCCCGCGCCTGCCTCCGCGCCCTCGCCCGCCGCCCGACCGGCTTAGCCGCGCCACCCGCCGCTCCTCCCGGCCGGCCCAGCCGGCGGCTTCCGCCACACCACACGCGCCGCCCGGGAGCCCATGGCCGCCTCCGCGCCCTCGTCGCGGCCTCTCCTCACCGGACTCCGGCGCCGTCGCCGGCCTTCGCCGCCTCCTCCCCTCACCGGCGTGCCCTGGCCTCCTCCCTCACCTCCGGCGAACAGGAACTCCGACCAACCTCGAAGACCGAGCCCGAACCCTAGATCCAAAACGAGGTTGACCCCGATTCCTCTAAGTCCCGAATCTGTGATTATTTTCATGCATTTTCATCATGCCATAACTCTGCATCCGTAGCTCCGTTTCGTGCGTGTAATATGTCAAAATGTTCGCCTCGAAGAGTAGATCATTTCATCTCATTGCGCCATTTTCATTTGAGCTCTTCTTAATGCCCGAAATGCTGTTTGAAGAGTGCTATGTGATGTTAGTTTCTGATTCTTATCAGAACATGCACTTTTGTCATTTTTGCCATGATTGATGTGTGCACCCTATGGACTTGAGTACTACATGTGTTTTGTAATATGCCATGCCATCTTTCCAGGGGTATATGCCATGTATTTTTGTGATCTATGTGGTGACTAGCAAAAGCATGCAAACTAGGCTTCATGATGTTGCTGATTTCAGCCCCTTTTTGCTGATATTTTCATGCCATGTTAACTTGATGCTACAGAGAGATCCATGCTTATTTTGAGATACTTCAGTAAGGATGTTTTGTTATACATGTCTTGATCTATCCATCCATGCCCTTGTTTGCAATTATGGAGTGTCATAGCTTGAGTCAATCGAGCTCTACTTTTGCTATAAAATGTTTCCTGGCAGATTGTTTACATGTTATTCAATTTTGCCAAGGTTGTTGTAGTTGATCCTTTTATGCTATGATGTTGTTCTTGCCTTGTATAGCTTCTATGCCATGTCTTCTTACTGTTGGTTGCCTTGCCATGCCATGTATTGCTCTGTGGTGAGTGGTTCAAGCTCACCAACATGCCTACTTATCGTTATTCCTGCCATGTATGAATCTGTAATATAACTTGCCATGTTTACATGGGTGCCATCATATTTTCTGATCATTTTTGGCTTATGGTCAGTAAGGGACATTTGTTCTATGAAATTAGTAGATTCATGCCATGCCTTTTTGTTTGCCATGATAAGTTCCTGTAGCATGTTGTTTGATAGCTCTAAACATTGCAACCTGATGTTATTTCCTGATAAGTCTGAAACTGTTATTATTTGCAATCTTGCCATGTGTTTTTGAGCATGTTCTAGTTGTTTCTGGAGATAGCTCAGTGTTCATGTTTTGTCATGCTTTACCTGTACATCATGCCCATGCCTTTTGTTTTCATATTGAGGTCCTGTAGCATGTTGTTTGATGCTTGCAATATGTCAACTTGCTGTTTTGGACAGATTGTTGCTATAACTTGTATTGTGTGTATGTGTTGAACCATTGCTCCGTTTTGAGTGTGCTCTATATGAAACTTACTTGATTTTGCATGTAGTTTCATATTATCATGTTGCATCATTGTTTTGAGGTGTTTGCTTGATGTTTGTATGCATTTAGCATCAATGCCATGCTTAACTTGTTTTGCTCATATCTTCTAGGCCGTAGCTCCGAATCTAATGAACTTTATATGTAACTTGACTAGAATTTCGTGTAGATCATCGTGGTGCATCTTAACTTGCTGTTTAACAACTTGAACATAAAGTTATTCAGATCTGGACCAATTTCGAAATTTGCATATGAGGACTTACCGAATTGTTATATGTTGTTTCGGCCTCATTTAAACTTGCTTTGATGTGTTGGTCTTGTATGCATCATCTTTTTCCATGAGTAGCCTCATCCTAGCTTTGTCATGCATCATGCTTGTTGTGCATCATGTCTTGTTCATGTGTGGTGTGTTTACTATGTTGTGTGCTTCTTCTTGTTAGTTCCTGTTTCGTTGCGATCGTGAGGATTCGTTCGTCTACGCTTGGTTCGGCTTCATCCGTTCGTCTTCTTCATGGACTCGTTCTTCTTCCTTGCGGGATTTCAGGCAAGATGACCGCTACCCTGGATCTCATTGCTATCATTGCTATGCTAGTTGCTTCGTTCTATCGCTATGCTGCGCTACCTATTATCCTGTTCATCAAGCCATCCCAAATTGCCATGTCAGCCTCTAACCTTTTGCACCCTTCCTAGCAAACCGTTGTTTGGCTATGTTACCGCTTTGCTCAGCCCCTCTTATAGCGTTGTTAGTTGCAGGTGAAGTTGAAGTTGTTCCTTGTTGGAACATGGAGATGTTGTTCCTTGTTGGAACATGTTTACTTGTTGGGATATCACAATATACCTTATATTATAAATGCATCTATATACTTGGTAAAGGGTGGAAGGCTCGGCCTTATGCCTGGTATTTTGTTCCACTCTTGCCGCCCTAGTTTCCGTCATATCGGTATTATGTTCCCGGATTTTGCGTCCCTAACGCGTCGGGTGATTTATGGGACCCCTCGACGGTTCGCTTTGAATAAGACTTTTCCAAAGAAGGCCCAACATTGGTTTTACATTTGCCTCACCTAGCCTTTTTTCCCTTGGGAGTCGCGCATCCCAAGGGTCATCTTTATTTACCCCCGGCCAATGCTTGTCTAAGTGTTGGTCCAAACTAGAGCCACTTGCGGTGCCGCCCGAGGCAACTTGGTGTATCGTCGGTTGTCGACGTAGTGTCCATCCGGTCGTGGCTCGAGACGAGATACGTGCTGCTACTATCGGGTGTTGGCACGCCGGAGGTCTTGCTGGACTTGTTTTATTGCTGTCGAATGTCTTGTAGCCGGATTCCGAGATTGATCGGGTCTTCCGGGAGAAGGAATATCCTTCGTTGATCGCGAGAGCTTATCATGGGCTAAGTTGGGACACCCCGCAGGTATAAACTTTCGAGAGTCGTGCCCATGTTATGTGGCAGATGGGAATTTGTTAATATCCGTTGTAGTGAACTTGAAGCAAACTCTCCTAAAATACACCAACCGTAGCGTAACCGTGAGTGTCTCTTTTCGGGTTGATCGAGAGGAGAACACGGTTTCGCGTTATGTCGGACGTAAGTAGGAGTTCAGGATCACTTCTTGATCATTACTAGTTGACGACCGCCCTTTGTTTCTCTTCTCGCTCTCATTTGCGTATGTTAGCCACCATATATGCTTAGCCGCTGCTGCAACCTCACCACTTTACCCCTTCCTTCCCTTTAAGCTTTGCTAGTCTTGATACCCATGGTAATGGGATTGCTGAGTCCTCGTGGCTCACAGATTACTACACCACCAGTTGCAGGTACAGGTTTGCGATGATCATGACGCGAGAGCGATGCTTGCTTGCGTTGAGTTCTTCTTCTGGTTCTTCTTCGATCAGGGGATAGGTTCCAGGTCGGCAGCCTGGGCTAGCAGGGTGGATGTCGTTTGAGTTTCTGTTTATGTTACATCCGTAGTCGGACGTTGATCTTGTATATGATGTTTATGTATTCTTGTGGCGTTTGTGCCTTATGTATGTATCCCTACTTTTATGTAATGTTGATGTAATGATATCCACCTTGCAAAAGCGTTTCAATATGCGGGTCTATCCTTGGTGGGACCGTCGAGTTCCTTTTGGATAGGGTCGCATATTGGGCGTGACAAGTTGGTATCAGAGCCTCGACCGACCCTAGGAGCCCCCTTGATTGATCGTGTAGTTTGGTCGTTGTTGAGTCTAGAAGAAAACTGTTTTTCGGAGTCTAGTTATATCGGAGAGTAGGAATTCTTTTTACTCCTCAGCCCCTTCGTCGCTCTGGTAAGGAATCTTGACGTAGGTGTTTTGAATTACTTCTCTTCCCCTTCAAATTTTTTTTTTCTTTAGGATCACGCAGTTGGTTTTTCGGTAGTTGTTCCTCAGCTCTTTTTGTCCGGTGCATTTCTCGTCAAGTTGACGTCTCTTCATCGTTGTCAAGTTCAATCCTCAGTTGTTTTCTTTTCCCACCCGCCCTTCCCTTTTTCATCTCGTAACCGGAGTCCGTAATCGAGTATCCATCCTACTCGTGCGAATTCTTTCCTTTCTTTCCTCAATGATTTCAACCGGTGTTTTCTCTTCAAGATATTCGTCATTTTCCCCTTCCATGTTGTCTTTGTTTTCCCGCCCTCCCACCCTATTATTCCCGGAGTTCGAGTTTCTTCCGACCATCAATTTCATTTGTGCGGAGCCTCTTCAGTCTTCCCTCATTTATCTCAACCGGTGAATTCTCGTCATGTTCGTCATTCTTCATCCCTTTTCTTTTTCCGGTGCACTCAGTTCAAGTTTTTCGAGTTGATCACATTCTTTTCCTTGTATCAAGTGTTTTTTCCCCTGCTCGTTCGCCTCTCGCCAATTTATCATTCCGGAGTTCTGAAGACATCTCAGAAGATTCGTGTTTGCTTTTAATTAATTTGAGGTTGTCACCTCATTCAAATATTTCAATTGTTCCGGTGCATCATCTAACTGTTCATCATCCCATTTCCAACGGTGCTTTCCTTCAGTGGGCCCTAACCCACAGGTCTTTTCCCGGGATCTTACCTGACTCTTTTAATTCCCCCGGAGTTTTTCTCAATTCTTTTCAAAGTGTGACGTAAGAATGGATTCCATCAGTCACATGCCTTTTCCAAGATCTCTTTCAAATTCTTTTCATTATTGGCTCAACCTCTATGCTTTTCGTTCTTCCGGAGTATCTCAGCAATTTTGGTGGTGTTTATCGTCGTCCTTGAAGTCCGAAGAAGAGTTCCTCTTAAATCTTTTCCAATCTCTCGAAGATTCGTGGTTCTAGCTTCATGCTAACCTCTCGAATTATTCCGTTTGTCAGATATTCTTTCTTACCCATCCGGAGTATGTCAGGAGTTGTTTTTCCATTTCTTTTCACCGGAGGCCATCATTCCAGTTATCGTTCTCTATTTATCCCGGTGCCTCGTTCAAGTGTTCTTTAATCAGTCCATGATCTCTGTGTTCTTTTGCATCTAAATCCCCTCTAGCATATTTGTTCTTCTAATTCTTCTTGGTGATTATTTCTTTTTCATCATTCATTTCGAATTCTTACGGTGGTTCGTTCAAGATTCTTTTCCTTGATTATCATTTTAATTCATTCGTTCTTTCCAATCCTACCGGTGGTTCCTGAAGACTTTCTCAAGTTTTGTGCGATGTTTCCCCTTAATCCTTTTTCAACGAGAATAAGTATTATGCCAAATCCATTTCATGTCATCAATTTAATTTGATGAAGGATAAGCATACAATAAATCTTATTCTTATTTCCTCGAAGTGATTAATCTTTTCTTCGGAGTTTATTCTTGATGAATAAATTCTAGTTCCAAGTCTTTTCATCTTTTCTTATCCGGAGTTCAATTTCCTCGGCCATCTCGTCGGAACCTCCATCTAAATCATCGCAAAGCTCATCTTATTCTTTCATCCTTCGTTGTATCTCATCATCTTTTGTTACCGGAGTTCTTCACGGTGACTCATCATAATTTAATTCATCCTTCAAGTGTTCATCAAGATTCTCTTGGAGGAGCTCAAGAATCTTTCTTTCTTTCTTGAATCTCAAAGTGCATTTAATTCTCCGTATTCGTCTGAAGTGGAGTTTTGCATTTCTTTGTTCTTCTCAGCTATTCAATCTTTTCCGCTTGTGGTCGGTTATCACCTCGAAAATTTTGGGATGTTATCCATAAGTCCACGACAAGCTTATTCTTTCGTTGTTGATTTTCTCAACAATTTCAGTTCAAACCTTCCTTCTAAATTCTTTTCATTCCATTCTTCAATTCTTCCGGAGGCATTGTGTTGTTCATCTCGTCAAGTTTCATCCCATCTTGTGAAGTTCAGTTCTATTCCTCCATGTTTTAGCCGGAGTGCTGCCTAAATCCTTTCAGTCTTATCCGTTTCTTTTCTCATTCTAACCACTCCGGTTAGAACGAGTGGTTTCATGGTCTATCTGATTCCGTGAGCTTTCGATTCTCGTCATTCTCGTCATTTCTCTCTTCTTCTCGAGTGCTCTCGATTCCTTGCTTCTTCTTTGAGTTCTTGTTTCACCTCATCCCTTTTCTCTCCCGTCTCGGACCTAAGATCTCGGGACGAGATCTCTTGTTAGTGGAGGAGTGTTGTAACGCCCCGGATTCGATGCGCCAGGTGTCCGCCAGTTATTCGTCGTCTTTGCCATGTCATGTGCTTGCGTGTCTCTCTTTTCCATGTCATCATCTGCATTTTTATCATGTCATTATGTGCATTTCATTTTGCATGCATGTTCATCTCATGCATCCGAGCATTTTCCCCGTTGTCCGTTTTGCAATCCGGCACTCCTATGTCTCCCGGCGCCCCCTTTTGCCTCTTTTCGTGTGCGGGTGTTAAACGGTCTCGGAATGGCCCGAGGTTTGTCAAGCGGCCTTGGTATAGCACCGGTAGACCGCCTGTCAAGTTCCGTGCCATTTGGAGGTCGTTTGGTACTCCAACGGTTAATCGGGTAACCACAAAAGCCCATTTCTCCTTGCAGCCCAACACCCTTTCAAAGTGGCCCAAAACCCACCAAACTCCCATCCATGCTATCGGTCGTTCGATCACGATCGCGTGGCCGAAAACCGCACCTCATTTGGAGTCTCCTAGCTCCCTCTACCTATAAATACACCTCCCCTCCGAAATTCGCGGTCTAACTCCCCCGAAACCCTATATCTCGCCTCCCTCCACGCGCCGGACATGTCCGCTCGCCGGCGGACGCGTCCATCCCACCGGCCACGTCCTTCCGTCCAATGGCATCGCGCCACGTCGCCTTCCCCGCCGCCGCAGCCAACCGGGCGCCGCCACCTCATCGCGCCTCCTCTCTCTCTCTCCTCACGCCGCCGCCGGCCGCGGAGCCAGTGGGGCCCCGCCTGCCAGTTCGCCGCCGCCGCTGCTGCTGCTGGCCGCCGCCGCCGCCGCCGCCCGCCCTTCGCCGCTGCCTGCCGGGCCGCCCCGCCAGCGCGACTGCCAAGCCACCTTCTCGACGCCGGCGCCCGGGCCGCGCCGCCCGCCGCCCCGCCCCGCCGAAGCGCCCGCCCGCCTCCAGCGCCACGCCGGCCGCCCGACCGGCTTAGCTGCGCCGCCCCACCGCCTCCTCCGGCCCGCCAGCCAACCGCCCTGCTCCGCCACGCGCCGCCTCGAGCCCCATGGCCGCCTCCGCGCGCGTCGCCGGCCTCTCCTCGCCGGACTCCGGCGCCATCGCCGGCCTTCGCCGCCTCCTCCCCTCACCGGCGTGCCCCGGCCTCCTCCCTCACCTCCGGCAAACAGGAACTCCGGCCAACCTCGAAGACCGAGCCCGAACCCTAGATCCAAAACGAGGTTGACCCCGATTCCACTAAGTCCCGAATCTGTGATTATTTTCATGCATTTTCATCATGCCATAACTCTGCATCCGTAGCTCCGTTTCGTGCGTGTAATATGTCAAAATATTCGTCTCGAAGAGTAGATCATTTCATCTCATTGCGTCATTTTCATTTGAGCTCTTCTTGATGCCCGAAATGCTGTTTGAAGAGTGCTATGTGATGTTAGTTTCTGATTCTTATCAGAACATGCACTTTTGTCATTTTTGCCATGATTGATGTGTGCACCCTATGGAATTGAGTCCTACATGTGTTTTGTAATATGCCATGCCATCTTTCCAGGGGTATATGCCATATATTTTTGTGATCTCTGTGGTGACTAGCACAAGCATGCAAACTAGGCTTCATGATGTTGCTGATTTCAGCCCCTGTTTGCTGATATTTTCATGCCATGTTAACTTGATGCTACAGAGAGATCCATGCTTATTTTGAGATACTTCAGTAAGGATGTTTTGTTATACATGTCTTGCTCTATCCATCCATGCCCTTGTTTGCAATTATGGAGTGCCATAGCTTGAGTCAATCGAGCTCTACTTTTCCTATAAAATGTTTCCTGGCAGATTGTTTACATGTTCAATTTTGCCAAGGTTGTTGTAGTTGATCCTTGTATGCTATGATGTTCTTCTTGCCTTGTATAGCTTCTATGCCATGTATTCTTACTGTTGGTTACCTTGCCATGCCATGTATTGAACTGTGGTGAGTGGTTCAAGCTCACCAACATGCCTACTTATCGTTATTCCTGCCATGTATGAATCTGTAATATAACTTGCCATGTTTACATGGGTGCCATCATATTGTCTGGTCCTTTTTGGCTTATGGTCAGTTAGGGACTTTTGTTCTATGCAATTAGTAGATTCATGCCATGCCTTTGTTTTCCATGATAAGTTCCTGTAGCATGTTGTTTGATAGCTCTAAACATTGCAACCTGATGTTATTTCATGATAAGTCTGAAACTGTTATTATTTGCAATCTTGCCATGTGTTTTTGAGCATGTTCTAGTTGTTTCTGGAGATAGCTCAGTGTTCATGTTTTGTCATGCTTTACCTTTACATCATGCCCATGCCTTTTGTTTTCATATTGAGGTCCTGTAGCATGTTGTTTTGATGCTTGCAATATGTCAACTTGCTGTTTTGGACAGATTGTTGCTATAACTTGTATTGTGTGTATGTGTTGAACCGTTGCTCCGTTTTGAGTGTGCTCTATATGAAACTTGCTTGATTTTGCATGTAGTTTCATATTATCATGTTGCATCATTGTTTTGAGGTGTTTGCTTGATGTTTGTATGCATTTAGCATCAATGCCATGCTTAACTTGTTTTGCTCATATCTTCTAGGCCGTAGCTCCGAATCTAATGAACTTTGTATGTAACTTGACTAGAATTTCGTGTAGATCATCGTGGTGCATCTTAACTTGCTGTTTAACAACTTGAACATAAAGTTATTCAGATCTGGACCAATTTCGAAATTTGCATATGAGGACTTACCGGAATTGTTATATGTTGTTTCCGGCCTCATTTAAACTTGCTGTGATGTGTTGGTCTTGTATGCATCATCTTTTTCCATGAGTAGCCTCATCCTAGCTTTGTCATGCATCATGCTTGTTGTGCATCAGGTCTTGTTCATGTGTGGTGTGTTTACTATGTTGTGTGCTTCTTCTTGTTAGTTCCTGTTTCGTTGCGATCGTGAGGATTCGTTCGTCTACGCTTGGTTCGGCTTCATCCGTTCGTCTTCTTCATGGACTCGTTCTTCTTCCTTGCGGGATTTCAGGCAAGATGACCGCTACCCTGGATCTCATTACTATCATTGCTATGCTAGTTGCTTCGTTCTATCGCTATGCTGCGCTACCTATTATGCTGTTCATCAAGCCATCCCAAATTGCCATGTCAGCCTCTAACCTTTTGCACCCTTCCTAGAAAACCGTTGTTTGGCTATGTTACCGCTTTGCTCAGCCCCTCTTATAGCGTTGTTAGTTGCAGGTGAAGTTGAAGTTGTTCCTTGTTGGAACGTGGAGATGTTGTTCCTTGTTGGAACATGTTTACTTGTTGGGATATCACAATATACCTTATATTATTAATGCATCTATATACTTGGTAAAGGGTGGAAGGCTCGACCTTATGCCTGGTGTTTTGTTCCACTCTTGCCGCCCTAGTTTCCGTCATATCGGTATTATGTTCCCGGATTTTGCGTCCCTAACGCGGTCGGGTGATTTATGGGACCCCCTCGACAGTTCGCTTTGAATAAGACTTTTCCAAAGAAGGCCCAACATTGGTTTTACATTTGCCTCACCTAGCCTTTTTTCCCTTGGGAGTCGCGATCCCAAGGGTCATCTTTATTTACCCCCGGGCCAATGCTTGTCTAAGTGTTGGTCCAAACTAGAGCCACTTGCGTGCCGCCTCGAGGCAACTTGGGGTATCGTCGGTTGTCAGACGTAGTGTTCATCCGGTCGTGGCGAGAGACGAGATACGCTGCTACTATCGAGGTGTCGACACGCCGGAGGTCTTGCTGGATTTGTTTTATTGCTGTCGAAATGTCTTGTAGCCGGGATTTCGAGACTGATCGGGTCTTCCCGGGGAGAAGGAATATCCTTCGTTGGTCGCGAGAGCTTATCATGGGCTAAGTTGGGACACCCTGCAGGTATAAACTTTCGAGAGCCGTGCCCGTTATGTGGCAGATGGGAATTTGTTAATATCCGGTTGTAGTGAACTTGAAGCAAACTCTCCTAAAATACACCAACCGTGCGTAATCGTGAGTGTCTCTTTTCGGGTTGATCGAGAGGAGAACACAGTTTCGGGTTATGTCCGACGTAAGTAGGAGTTCAGGATCACTTCTTGATCATTACTAGTTGACGACCGTTCCTTTGTTTCTCTTCTCGCTCTCATTTGCGTATGTTAGCCACCATATATGCTTAGCCGCTGCTGCAACCTCACCACTTTACCCCTTTCTTTCCCTTTAAGCTTTGCTAGTCTTGATACCCATGGTAATGGGATTGCTGAGTCCTCGTGGCTCACAGATTACTACACCACCAGTTGCAGGTACAGGTTTGCGATGATCATGACGCGAGAGCGATGCTTGCTTGCGTTGAGTTCTTCTTCTGGTTCTTCTTCGATCAGGGGATAGGTTCCAGGTCGGCAGCCTGGGCTAGCAGGGTGGATGTCGTTTGAGTTTCTGTTTATGTTACATCCGTAGTCGGACGTTGATCTTGTATATGATGTTGATGTATTCTTGTGGTGTTTGTGCCTTATGTATGTATCCCTACTTTTATGTAATGTTGATGTAATGATATCCACCTTGCAAAAGCGTTTCAATATGCGGGTCTATCCTTGGTGGGACCGTCGAGTTCCTTTTGGATAGGGTCGCATATTGGGCGTGACATCTTTCCTTAGGATATACGCGATGTACGGCACTGTCCAGTCGGGAGTGATGACCAAAACTTCCATGATTAGTTCGACCACCGCTAGAACCTCAACTTCAGTCGGATTTGTGGCACTTTTTGGTTGCGGAGCTTCTTCGGTGAAAGGATCCTCTTGAACTGATGGTGTGTGAATGTGTTCCAAAAACACATTGCTGGGAATGGCTTCTCTCTTGGAACCTATTTTTGCCAAATCATCAGCTGCTTGATTTTTCAGTCAGGGTATATGATGAAGCTCTAACCCCTCGAATTTCTTCTCTAGCGTTCTCACTGCATTGCAGTAACCAGTCATGGCCGGACTTCTGACGTCCCACTCCTTCATCACTTGATTAACCACCAAATCTGAGTCGCCATAGACCATGAGGCGACGGACGCCGAGTGAAATGGCCATGCGCAACCCATACAAAAGTGCTTCATATTCTGCTTCGTTGTTGGAGGAATCAAAGTGAATTTGAAGAACATATTTGAGCTTATCTCCTCGGGGGGAAACTAACACTACCCCAGCACCGGAACCATTTAGCATCTTGGAACCATCAAAGAACATGGTCCAGTGCTCCGAGTGAACTTGAGTCGGCAGTTGTTGTTCAATCCACTCGGCGACGAAATCTGCTATTGCTTGGGACTTGATGGCTTTCTTTGCCTCAAACTTCTGATAATGAGGGTATCTTTGCTTTGATGGGGTCAAAACTTCAGAAACACAATATACTGGGCGCTGAACTTTAAAGGCTTTTCCCTCTTCTTCCCGCTCGACCGTAAGTACTGTACTGACAACTTGTCCCGTGGCTGCAATGTAAAGCAGCAAAGGCTCTTTGCTGATTGGGGCAGCAAGCACCGGGTAGGTGGAGAGCAGAGTTTTTAGCTCTGCAAATGCTGCATCAGCTTCAGGAGTCCACTCGAACTTGTCTAACTTCTTCATCAGTCGGTAAAGAGGCAATGCCTTTGACCAAGTCGAGAGATGAATCAACTTAAAGCGGCCAAGCAACCAGTAAGCTTCTGGACATCGTGCACACGCACAGGACGTTTCATTCGGAGTATAGTACCAACTTTTTCTAGATTGGCGTCGATTCCTCGTTCGGAAACGAGAAAATCGAGTAACTTTCCGCCAGGAACTCCGAATGTACACTTTGATGGATTAAGCTTGATATCATACCTCCTGAGGTTGGCAAATCTCTCAGCAAGGTCAGTCAGCAGGACGGAACCCTTCCGTGACTTGACCACAATATCATCCATGTATGCCTCCACATTCCGACTGATTTGAGTGAGCAAACACTTGAATCATCCTCATGAACGTGGCTCCGGCATTCTTGAGGCCGAATGGCATGGTGACCTAACAGAAGCACCCGAATGGACTGATGAAAGCTGTTTTGATCTCGTCGGGTCCATATAGACGGATCTGATGGTAACCGGAATAGGCATCTAAAAAATACAGGCGCTCACATCCCGTAGTCGAGTCGACTATTTGGTCGATGTGGGGGAGAGGAAAATGATCTTTCGGGCAGGCCCGATTGATATGTTTGAAGTCAATGCACATGCGGAGTGACTTGTCCTTCTTGGGGACCATGACGACATTGGCGAGCCACTCGGAGTGGTAAATCTCGCGGATAAACTCCGCTGCTAAGAGCCGAGCCACCTCCTCGCCAATGGCCTTTCTCTTCTGGACGGCGGACCGTCGAAGATGTTCTTTGACAGGTTTCACTTTTGGGTCGACTCGTAGACGGTGCTCAGCCAGGCCCCTGGGCACACCCGGCATGTCAGAAGGCTTCCATGCGAAGATGTCCCAGTTCTCACGGAGGAACTGGATGAGCGCTTCTTCCTATTTGGAGTCGAGTGTTGTAGAGATATGAGTTGGAGCAGCATTGGGGTCGGTCGGGTGAATGTGAATCGGCTTTGTCTCACCGGACGACTGAAACGCTGATTTCGTAGCAGGCTTCTTGGCTCGCAACAAATCACTCGGGTCTGCAGTTTTCTGGTATTCCTGCAGCTCTACCACTGCCATCTGAGCATCGGCGATCTTTGACCCTTTCTGGAAACACTCTCCGCCTTCTTCCTATTGCTGGTGACAGTGATCACACCTTTGTGGCCTGGCATCTTCAGCTTAAGGTATACATAACATGGTCGAGCCATGAAACGTGCATACGCTGGCCTTCCCAGAATAGCGTGATAAGCACTCTGGAAATCCACAACTTCAAACGTCAACTTTTCTTTACGAAAATTCTTGGAATCACCGAAAACCACATCGAGAGCAATTTGGCCGAGTGACTCAGCCTTCTTTCCAGGAATGACTCCATGGAAACTCATGTTGCTGGTAATCGAGTCCGACATCGGAATGCCCATCCCTTTCAACGTCTCTGCATATAGTATATTCAGGCCACTGCCACCATCCATCAAAACTTTAGTCAGTCGAGTGCCTTCGACGACTGGGTCGACCACCAAAGCTTGCCTCCCAGGGGTGGCTATGTGCGTGAGGTGGTCAGACTGGTCGAATGTGATGGCAGTCTGAGACCATTTCAAATAATTGGGTGTCGCCGGAGCGACCATATTCACCTCTCGGTTGATAACTTTCAATCGACTTTTGCTTTCAACGTCAGCAAAAATCATCAGGGTGGGATTGACCTGGGGGTATCCATCATCACTATCTTCCTTTCCCTCAACTTTGTCCGACTCCTTTTCCTTATCTTTGGGCTGTTTTCCCTGGAATTGTTGGATCAAGAGCCGACACTGTCGAGTGGTATGTTTCGGGTAAATGAGTTTACCCTCTTCATCTTTCTTTGTGTGAATGTGGCATGGCAAATCCAACACATCATTTCCGTCTTGGTCTTTCACCTTCTTAGGGTTCCAAGGTCCTTTGGGCTTCCCTTTAAACTTTCCTGGAGTCACGGCCAAGGCTTCTCCAGGACCAGCTGGCTCGGCTTTCTGCTTCTGCTTCCGACTAGAGTTCCCTCCTCCGGTTTCGTGGGAAACTGGCTTGTGCTTGCCACTCCGGAGCCGATCCTCTTCTTCACCATTGGCATACTTGGTGGCAATCTCCATCATTCGACTCAGAGACATGTCTCCGGTTCGACAGAATTTCAGGTTTAGCTCTCTGTACTTAACGCCTTCCTTGAAGGCACAGACTGCCTGGTGATCAGATACATTCTCTATTGTGTGATGCAATGTGATCCATCTCTGGATGTAATCCCTCAAAGTTTCATTTGTCTTCTGCACACAAGACTGCAATTCTGTCAACCCTGCTGGTCGCTTGTAGGTCCCTTCAAATGTTCTGACAAACACTCGGGAAAGATGTTCCCAAGTGTAAATGCTGCTGGGTGCTAACTGGTTCAGCCACGCTCTGGCCGAGCCCTCCAACATAAGAGGCAGGTGTTTCATGGCCACTTCATCATTGCCGCCGCCAATCTGAACAGCCACTCGGTAGTCCTCAAGCCAAGTATCAGGTTTGGACTCACCAGTGAAATTACTGACTCCAGTCGCCAACCTGAAGTTGGGAGGAATCACTGCGGCCCTGATGGCCCTGCTAAAGCACTCTGGTCCTGAGACGTGCACTCTGCTGCTGGTGGGTACATCCCTGTCATGACCTCCTCGGTGAGCCCTGTTTCTGTCGACCAAACCACGAACGAGAATGGATCTCGCATCAAAGCCTGGTTCTCTGGGTCGACCGAATCCTTCGCCCAAGACTGTGAGGGCGCTCATCATCCTCATTGCCGAGGCACGTGTGACCCACTCCTTGGGGGAGGGGTGGGCACTGGACGTCGATCATCGCGATCAAATCAGCGATCATACTGCTCACGGTTCCTATACTGATATCGCCGGTCTTCACGCCCCTCACGCCCCGGGGGCGATCTTGGGCTATGAGCCGACTGAACTGTATCCGCAACAACGGATTTGCTGTGGATCCTGTTCCACGACTATGATACAGCTGAATTCTGGTCTCCTGCTGCCCGGAGTAATGCTCTTATCTGCAACGAGCCTCTGCCAGCCTCGGACTGGGAAGGCTGAATCGACTCTGCTATACGAGCCGCAACTGCTAAATTTTGAATCGGAGTTCGATATACCTGAGTCGGTGATGGAAAGAGTTGACGTCGACTGGATTCTGGAACCCTTTGTCATGCATGCTCGTCAAGTACTCGCTGGAGGTTCTCCAGTCGAGTGCGCTCAGCCATGTTAGCCAAGCACGCATCCTCTAAAGCACGAGCCTCGGGGGTTTCTCCAACGATAAGAGTGTGCAGCGCATCCATGTTCCGGCAGCGAAGTTCTTCCTCTGCAGCGAAGTGAGGGGCTCGGGGAGATACTCTTCATGGGCATGCGACGGATCGCCTCCGCCGTCGCCTCTGTCGGTACGGGGAAGCCGGGAGGACTGCATGGTCCATCGACCATCAGAACCTCCGCCGCTGGATCACTGTTGTCGCACTCGGATGCAGTCTCTGCGGAGCCAGTCGACAGGTCGAACAGGCCATAGAGAGATTCGTCGGGCTCGATCGCCGCGACTTGGGGGGTGGCCGACTGGCGAGCCACCGCGTGCCTCAGCCACCGCTGAAGTCTCGACCGACCGGAGCGCTTGCGCCGGCGGGAAGCAGGGAGGGAGGACGGTAAAGGGGCCAACCGATACTGGGTCGACGGTTGCCGCAGAAGGACACCGCGGACGCACGCGCGAAAGTGCGTCGCCCCACGGACACGGAGTGCGTCGATGTCGAGCGGAGCCTCCTGAAGCCAAGCGGAGTCGTCGGCGATGAACGTGAGCGCGCCGAGATGGATCTCGCGGCCCTCAACCCAAACTCCGCCTGAAACCATGATGAAGGAGATCGGAAAAATCGCAACTTCTCCAATAAGTCGCTAAGACACCTGCCCCACGGTGGGCACCAACTGTCGTGGTTCTAAGTCTGACAGTTATGAAGGGGTGTAGGAATGGAGAGGCAAGATCCTAGCTATGGATTAGTTGTATACACACGAGTTTTACGTGTTCAGGCCCTTCTCGGAGGAAGTAATAGCCTTACGTCTCGGAGCCCGGAGGCGGTCGACTGGATTATGCGTGTATGAATTACAGGGGTGCGAACCCTTTACACTGAGGAGGGGGTGGCTTATATAGAGTTCGCCAGACCCCTCCAGCCCTCAGTTATGCAGGGTTTAAGGTACATTAAGATTGGGCGTTACTGGTAACGCCACAAATAAAGTGCTATGATGACCATAAAAGCTACTCAATGACTGACCATTTGCGTGCAGAGCGACTTTAGATCTCCTGGTTGTCGAGTGGTTAGCTTCATGGTCAAGTGTCTTCGAGTCCATCGAGTGGAACACTTCTGAGTCGATTGAAAGGTGGTTTCTTCTAGAGATGTCCTTGGGAAGGGTAGTTTGGACAGGTCCATGACCCTACCCTAGGTACATAGCTTCATCACGCGCGATCACCCCTTGAGGCCCTTCTCTCCTTTCCCGTATAACCCATTAAGGCCCAATACTTCCCCCGGCGAATTCCCGTAACTCTCCGGTACTCCAAAAAATACCCGAATCACTCGGAACCTTTCTGATGTCCGAATATTGCCTTCCAATATATTGATCTTTACATCTCGACCATTTCGAGACTGCTCGTCATGTCCGTGATCTCATCCGGGACTCTGAACAACCTTCGGTACATCAGATCACGTAACTCATAATACAAATCGTCATTGAACGTTAAGCGTGCGGACCCTACGGGTTCGAGAACTATGTAGACATGACCGAGACACATCTTCGGTCAATAACCAATAGCGGAACCTGGATGCTCATATTGGTCCTACATATTCTACGAAGATCTTTATCGGTCAAACCGCATAACGACATACGTTGTTCCCTTTATCATTGGTATGTTACTTTCCCGAGATTCGATCATCGGTATCATCATACCTAGTTCAATCTCGTTACCGTCAAGTCTCTTTACTCGTTCCATAATGCATCATCCCGCAACTAACTCATTAGTCACATTGCTTGCAAGGCTTATAGTGATGTGCATTACCTAGAGGGCCGAGAGATACCTCTCTAACAATCGGAGTGACAAATCCTAATCTCGATCTATGCCAAATCAACAAACACCATCGGAGACACCTGTAGAGCATCTTTATAATCACCCAGTTACGTTGTGACGTTTGATAGCACACTAAGTGTTTCTCCGGTATTCAGGAGTTGCATAATCTCATAGTCATAGGAACATGTATTAGTCATGAAGAAAGCAACAGCAATAAACTAAACGATCATAGTGCTAAGCTAACGGATGGGTCTTGTCCATCACATCATTCTCTAATGATGTGATCCCGTTCATCAAATGACAGCACATGTCTATGGCTAGGAAAGTTAACCATCTTTGATTAACGAGCTAGTCACGTAGATGCATACTAGGGACACTCTGTTTGTCTATGTATTAACACATGTACTAAGTTTCCGGTTAATACAATTCTAGCATGAATAATTAAAATTTATCATGATATAAGGAAATATAAATAATAATTTTATTATTGCCTCTAGGGCATATTTCCTTCAATGTATGTTGTGGTTCCCTTAGTGGTGTCATGTGAACGTCGACTACATGACGCTACACCATATTTGGGCCTAAGGGAATGCATTGTGGAGTAGCAATTAGATGATGGGTTGTGAGAGTGATAGAAGCTTAAACCCCAGTTTATGCGCTATTCCGTAAGGGACCGATTGGATCCAAAAGTTTAATGCTATGTTTAGAATTTATTCTTATTACTTTTCTCGTAGTTGCGGATGCTTGCGGGAGGGTTAATCATAAGTAGGAGGTTTGTTCAAGTAAGAACATCACCTAAGCACCGGTCGAACCAACATGATGAAAGTGACTAGATGAAATTCCCGTGTACCCTGAAGAACGCTTTGCTTATCATAAGAGACTGTTTCCTTTGCCTCAAAAGGATTGGGCTACCTTGCTGCACTTTTGCTACTACTACCGTTACTTGCTTGTTACAAATTATCCTGCTATCAAACTACTCCGCTACTTACGATTTTAGCACTTGCAGACATGACCTTACTGAAAACCACTTGTCATTTCCTTCTCCTCCTCATTGGGTTCAACACTCTTACTTATCGAAAAGAGCTACAATTGATCACCTATATTTGTGGGTCATCATGTACCCCCTGACTAGATCTAGCCTTGTCAAGAAGAGCTTTGTCCACTTTTGATCTCCCTAACTACATCATCATCTCACCGTGCTAAATCTCGAGATAGGTGATTAAAAATTTATGCTTTTGCAAGAATGGAAATATGTGTATGTGTGTGTGATATGACATAATCGGCCGATATGATGGAAATTGTGTGTGTGGCATGAGTTGACGCCAAATTGTGCTTGTGAGTTGCCTATGTTTTGCCGAAATGTCGATTTATTTCCTTTTCAGCGAATTCCGGGAAAACTCTGTATGTACTATTTTTAGGGAAGGTCATGCGAATTTTTGTATGACTTTGATGCATGCATGCATGCATTTTTATAATCAATTTGTTTATTATTACCATGCAGGCGTTCATGATGGTCAGTGTAACGATGGTGGACAAGTGGTTGCGGTCAGCGGTGCGAGACATGAAAGAAAATAACCTGACAGAGGTTTTATGTCAGTGTCGAAGATGCAAGGGAAGAGTTTGGCTTGACCCCTACGACGATGGTCGTGTTGAAGCGCACCTGCTCATGACTGGTTTAATGGATGGCTATACTCGGTGGATAATTGAAGATGAGGATGATGATATTGAGGAAGCCGACGGGGCAGGCAATGACGACACGGGGCAAGATGAAGAGATGATCGATAATGGCGACGCAGAAGGGGCGGGACATGGTGGCGGGGAAGAGGCCGGACATGGCGGTGGAGAAGGGGCCAGACATGGCGGCAGAGAGAACATGGACTCCATGCTGCAGAATTCGTCGGTACTAAGTTCAATCGTGCAGGACCCTCATGTTCAAGCACTGCTTTGCAAGGAGACTAGTACTGAGAGAGCTGCTTCTAGAGAGGAGGCCAAGCTGCAGCAACTGGTGGTAGACTCGAACACTCCATTGTATCATGGTTGCAATCCTGAGGTGACCAGCTTGAGTTTCACGCTCGAACTCCTGAAGACGAAGGCTAAAAACAAATGGACCGACACTAGCCTCGATGAGCATCTCAAGTACCTAAAGGATGTTCTTCCCGCGGGGAATCTATGTCCTACTAGTGTGGATGAGGCCAAGAATATCGTGTGCCCTCTTGATATGCTGCATGTTAGATATCATGCATGCATCAATGATTGCATAATTTATCGGAAGGAGCACGTGGAAAAAACAAGCTGTCCGGTGTGCAATGCTTCTCGATACAAGAATGCCACGAAGAAATATCCCTAGAAAATTGTATGGTACTTACCGATCACTCCCTGTCTCCAGCAGTATAGATCCCAAGGAAGCAAAGCTCATGCGCGGGCACGTGGAGAGAAAGAAGCCCGACGATGGAGATGATCCAAAGCTGAGACACGTCATGGATGGAAGCCAGTGGAGAGTGTTCAACGGCGAATATCAGTATTTCGCATGTGATGTGCTAACTCTTGAGCTTGCGTTGGTTTTTCCTTCATGAGGAAAGGATGATGCAGCAAAATAGAGTAAGTATTTCCCTCAACTTTTGAGAACCAAGGTATCAATCTAGTAGGAGACAACGCGCAAGCCACCAAATACCTCCAAAAACAAACACCAACTTGCACCCAACGTGATAAACGGGGTTTGTCAATCCCTTCCGATTATTTGCAAAGTGAGATCTGATAGAGATGGATAAACGGTAAAGTAATATTTTTGGTACTTTTGATTTATGGAACGGAAAGTAAAATATTACAAAGAAAGTAAATAGGAAACTGAAATTGTAGATCGGAAACTTATATGATGGAAAATAGACCCCGGGGCTATAGGTTTCACTAGAGGCTTTTCTCAAGATAGAAATTATTACGGTGGGTGAACAAATTACTGCCGAGCAATTCATAGAAAAGCGCAAAGTTATGACGATATCTAAGGCAATGATCATGAATATAGGCATCACGTCTGTATCAAGTAGACCGAAACGATTCTGCATCTACTACTATTACTCCACACATCGACCGACTCCTGCCTGCATCTAGAGTATTAAGTTCATAAGAACAGAGTATCGCATTAAGTAAGATGACATGATGTAGCGGGACAAACTCAAGCAATATGATGAAAACCCCATCTTGTTATCCTCGATGGCAACAATACAATACGTGTTGGTTCTCCATCTGTCACTATGATCGAGCACCGCAAGATTAAACCCAAAGCTAAGCACTTCTCCCATTGCAAGAAAACCAATCTAGTTGGCCAAACCAAATCGATAGTTCGAAGAGACTTGCAAAGATATCAACTCATGCATATAAGAATTTAGAGAAGATTCAAATAGTATTCATATATAAGCTGGTCATAAATCCACAATTCATTGGATCTCGGCAAACACACCGCAAAAGAGTATTACATCGAATTGATCTCCAAGAACATCGAGGAGAACATGGTATTGAGAATCAAAGAGAGAGAAGAAGCAATCTAGCTACTAGCTATGGACCCGTAGGTCTGTGGTAAACTACTCACGCTTCATTGGAGAGGCAATGGTGTTGATGTAGAAGCCCTCCGTGATCGAATCCCCCCGCAGGCAGGACGCCGGAAAGGGCCCCTAGATGGGATCTCACGGGTACAGAAGGTTGTGGCGGTCGAAAACTGGTTTCGTGGCCCCCTGGAAGTTTTTGGGATATTTGAGAATATATAGGAGGAAGATCTAGGTCAGGGGATCACCGAGGGGCCCACAAGGTTGGCGGCGCGCCCTACCCCCTGGGCGGGCCCTCCACCCTTGTGGCTGCCTCGTGGCTCTTATGACTTCACTTCAAGTCTCCTGGGTGGCTTCTGGTCCAAGAAAAATCATCGCGAAAGTTTTATTCCGTTTGGTATTCATTTTCTGTGAAACTCTAAAACAAGGAAAAAACAGGAACCGACACTGGGCTCTAGGTTAATAGGTCAGTCCCAAAAATCATATAAAATAGCATAGTAATGCATATAAAACATCCCAAACAGATAATATAATAGCATGGAACAATAAATAATTATAGATACGTTGGAGACGTATCAAGCATCCCCAAGCTTAATTCCTGCTCGTCCTCGAGTAGGTAAATGATAAAAACATAATTTTTGATGTGGAGTGCTACCTAACATATTTATCCATGTAATTATCTTTATTGTGGCATGAATGTTTAGATCCGTATGATTCAAAACAAAAGTTTAATATCGACATAAAAAAACAATAATACTTCAAGCATACTAACAAAATAATTATGTCTTCTCAAAATAACATGGCCAAAGAAAGCTTATCCCTGCAAAATTATATAGTCTGGCTATGCTCCATCTTCATAACACAAAATATTTAAATCATGCACAACTGAGATAACAAGCCAAGCAATTGTTTCATACTTTTGACGTTCTCAAACTTTTTCAACTTTCACGCAATACATGAGCGTGAGCCATGGATATAGCACTATAGGTGGAATAGACGATGGTTGTGGAGAAGACAAAAAGAAGGAGATAGTCTCACATCAACTAGGCGTACCAACGGGCTATGGAGATGCCCATCAATAGATATCAATGTTAGTGAGTAGGGATTGCCATGCAACGGATGCACTAGAGCTATAAGTTTATGAAAACTCAAAAGGAAACTAAGTGGGTGTGCATCCAACTCCCTTGCTCACGAAGACCTAGGGCAATTTGAGGAAGCCCATCATTGGAATATACAAGACAAGTTTTATAATGAAAAATTCCCACTAGTATATGAAAGTGATATCATATGAGACTCTCTATCATGAAGATCATGGTGCTACTTTGAAGCACAAGTGTGGTAAAAGGATAGTAGCATTGCCCCTTCTCTCTTTTCTCTCATTTTTTTCTTGGGCCTTCTTTTTTTTTTGCCTCTTTTTTTCGTCCAAAGTCTCATCCCGACTTGTGGGGGAATCATGGTCTCCATCATCCTTTCCTACATGGGACAGTGCTCTAATAATGAAGATCATCACACTTTTATTTACTTACAACTCAAAAATTACTACTCGATACTTAGAACAAAATATGAATCTATGTGAATGCCTCTCGCGGTGTACCGGGATGTGCAATGAATCAAGAGTGACATGTATAAAAAACAATGAATGGTAGCTTTGCCACAAATACGATGTCAACTGCATGATCATGCGAAGCAATATGACAATGATGACGCGTGTCATAATAAACGGAATGGTGGAAAGTTGCATGGCAATATATATCTTGGAATGGCTATGGAAATGCCATAATAGGTAGGTATGGTGGCTGTTTTGAGGAAGGTATGTGGTGGGTTTATGGTACCGGCGAAAGTTGCGGGGTACAAGAGAGGCTAGCAATGGCAAAAAGGTGAGAGTGAGTATAATCCATGGACTCAATATTATTCATAAAGAACTCACATACTTATTGCAAAAATCTATTAGTCATCGAAACAAAGTACTACATGCATGATCCTAGGGGGATAGATTGGTAGGAAAATACCATCGCTCTTCCCCGACCGCCACTCATAAGGAAGACAATCAAAAAATAAATCATGCTCCGACTTCATCACATAACGGTTCACCATACGTGCATGCTACGGGGCTCACAAACTTTAACACAAGTATTTCTCAAATTCCCAATTACTTACTAGCATGAATCTAATATCACCATCTTCATATCTCAAAACAATCATAAGGAATCAAACTTCTCATAGTATTCAATGCACTTTATATGAAAGTTTTTATTACTCTTGGATGCCTATCATATTAGGACTAATTTTATAACCAAAGAAAATTACCATGCTGTTTAGAGACTCTCAAAATAATATAAATGAAGTGCGAGAGTTCATCAATTTCTATAAAATAAAACCACCGTCGTGCTCTAAAAAGATATAAGTGAAGCACTAGAGCAAATTTGCCTAGCTCAAAAGATATAAGTGAAGCACATAGAGTATTCTAATAAATCACGATTCATGTGTGTCTCTCTCAAAAGGTGTGTACAACAAGGATGATTGTGGCAAACTAAAAAGCAAAGACTCATATCATACAAGACGCTCCAAGCAAAACACATATCATGTGGTGAATAAAAATATAGCCTCAAGTAAAGTTACCGATAGACGAAGACGAAAGAGGGGATGCCTTCCTGGGCATCCCCAAGCTTAGGCTCTTGGTTGTCCTTGAATATTACCTTGGGGTGCCTTGGGCATCCCCAAGCTTAGGCTCTTGACACTCCTTATTCCATAGTCCATCAAATCCTTACACAAAATTTGAAAACTTCACAACACAAAACTCAACAGAAAATATCATAAGCTCCGTTAGTATATGAAAATAAATCCCACTTTTGGTACTGTTGTGAACTCATTCTTTATTTATAATGGTGTAATATCTAATTTATTCCATGGTTCATACCCCCCCGATACTAGCCATAGATGCATCAAAATAAGCAAACAACACGCAAAAACAGAATCTGTCAAAAACAGAACAGTCTGTAGTAATATGGATATTTCGAATACTTATGTAACTCCAAAATTCTGAAAAAATTAGGATGACGTGAGAAATTTGTTTATTAATCTTATGCAAACAGAATCAATATTTTATCACACTCCCGTGATTTTTAACAATTCTGGGACTGAGCGCAAAAGTTTCTGTTTTTCAGCAAGATCAAATCAACTATTACCGTAAGCTATCCCAAAGGTCTTACTTGGCACAAACACTAATTAAAACAGAAAACCGCATCTAACCAGAGGCTACATGATTTATTCAAATCAAAACAGAACCGAAAAAGCAAAAACAAAAATAAAGTTGGGTTGCCTCCCAACAAGCGCTATTGTTTAACGCCCTTCGCTAGGCATAAAGCACGAATAGATCTAGGTATTATCATATTTGGTATGCAATCCATAAGTGGCTCTCATAATATATTCATAAGGTGATTTTATTTTATTTTTTGGAAAGTGTTCCATGGCTTGTCTTAACGGAAATTGAAATCTAACGTTTCCTTCTTTCATATCAATAATTGAACCAATCGTTCGAAGGAAAGGTCTACCAAGAATAATAGGACATGTAGGATTGCAATCTATATCAAGAACAATGAAATCTACAGGCACATAATTCCTATTTGCAACAATAAGAACATCACTAATCCTTCCCATAGGTTTCTGAATAGTGGAATCTGCAAGATGCAAATTTAAGGAACAATCATCAAATTCACGGAAACCTAACACATCACACAAAGTTTTCGGAATCATGGAAACACTAGCACCCAAATCACACAAAGCATGGCATTCATAATCTTTAATCTTCATCTTAATAGTAGGTTCCCACTCATCATGAAGTTTCTCTACGAATAGAAACTTCTAATTCAAGCTTTCCTTTGAAAGATTGGATCATAGCATCAACAATATGTTTAGTAAAAGCTTTATTTGGATTATAAGCATGAGGAGAATTCTACATGGACTGCAACAAGGAAGTACAATCTATTATAGAACAATTATCACAATTAAATTCCTTGAAATCCAAAAGAGTGGGTTCGTTGCTACTTAAAATTTTGACCTCTCCAATCCCACTTGTATCAATTTTTGCGTCAAGATCTAAAAACTCTGAATCATTGGGACGCATTCCAACTAAAGTTGACACATCTCTAGTCCCATCTTTATCAACATTTACATTGGAAAACAATTATTCAATAGGAGTCACATCAATCACTTTAATATCTTCATCATTATTTAAAGCCTCTGGTTTGGTGGCCATTTTATTTACTAAAGTAGCTTGTTTATCATAAATTTGACTTACTAAATTTTCAAGATGCGCAAACTGAGATCTCAAGCAATAGAATTCTTTGGACATATCATCGAGCTCTCTATTCATGTATTCCATAAAACTTTCTGCTCCTTGAGTTCGTTTCTAAAGAAATTGTTATGCTCAAATTGCAAGGACATAAAGCTTCTAACATTATTTTCAATTTCGTCTAACCTCCTAAGGTGAGGGTCAACGTTTTTTGGAGGGGACATTGCGCCAAAGCAAGAAATCAAACACACGAGCACACAAAAAGCAAGCGAAGAAGACGAACGAAAGAGGGGTGAAGAAAAGGCGTATCTTTTGGAAAATCGTTTTGGAAGTGGGGGAGAGGAAAACGAGAGGCGAATGGCGAATAATGTAATGCGAGGGATGAGAGTTTATGATGGGTACTTGGTATGTCTTGACTTGGCGTAGATCTCCCCGGCAAGGGCGCCATAAATTCTTACTGCTACCTCTGGAGCTTGCGTTGGTTTTTCCCTTAAAGAGGAAAGGGTGATGCAACAAAGTAGAGTAAGTATTTCCCTCAACTTTTTAGAACCAAGGTATCAATCCAGTAGGAGACAACGCACAAGCCACTGAATACATGCACAAACAAACACCAACTTGCACCCAACGTGATAAAGGGGTTGTCAATCCCTTCACGGTTATTTGCAAAGTGAGATCTAATAGAGATGGATAAATGGTAAAGTAATATTTTTGGTTTATGGAACGGAAAGTAAAAGATTGTAAAGAAATTAAATAGGAAACTAAAATTGTAGATCAGAAACTTATATGATGGAAAATAGACCCGGTGGCCATAGGTTTCACTAGAGGCTTCTCTCAAGATATGAATTATTACGGTGGGTGAACAAATTAGTGCCGAGCAATTGATACAAAAGCGCAAAGTTATGATGATATCTAAGGCAATGATCATGAATATAGGCATCACGTCCGTATCAAGTAGACCGAAATGATTCTGCATCTACTACTATTACTCCACACATCGACCGACTCCTGCCTACATCTAGAGTATTAAGTTCATAAGAACAGAGTAACGCATTAAGTAAGATGACATGATGTAGTGGGATAAACTCAACCAATATGATGAAAATCCCATCTTGTTATCCTTGATGGCAACAATACAATATGTGTCGGTTCCCCTTCTGTCACTATGATCGAGCACCGCAAGATTGAACCCAAAGCTAAGCACTTCTCTCATTGCAAGAAGAACCAATCTAGTTGGCCAAACCAAACCAATAGTTCGAAGAGACTTGCAAAGATATCAAATCATGCATATAAGAATTCAGAGAAGATTCAAATAGTATTCATAGATAAGCTGATCATAAACCCACAATTCATCGGATCTCGGAAAACACACCGTAAGAGAGTATTACATCGAATTGATCTCCAAGAACATCGAGGAGAACATGGTATTGAGAATCAAAGAGAGAGAAGAAGCCATCTAGCTACTAGGTCTGTGTTGTTGAGAATCAAAGAGAGAGAAGAATCAAACACACCGTAGGTCTGTGGTAAACTACTCATGCTTCATCGGAGAGGCAATGGTGTTGATGTAGAAGCCCTCCATGATCGAATCCCCCTCCGGCAGGACGCCGAAAAATTCCCCTAGATTGGATCTCATGGGAACAGAAGGTTGCGGCAGTGGAAAAGTGGTATCGTGGCTCCCCTGGAAGTTTTTGGGATATTTCAGAATATATAGGAGCAAGATCTAGGTGAGGGGGTCACCCAGGGGCCCACAAGGTTGGGGGGAGGGGGCGCCCTACCCCCTGGGCGTGCCCTCCACCCTTGTGGCCGCCTCGTGGCTCTTCTGACTTGCACTCCAAGTCTCCCGGGTGTCTTCTGGTCCAAGAAAAATCATCATGAAAGTTTTAGTCCGTTTGGACTCCGTTTGGTATTCCTTTTCTGCGAAACTCTAAAAAAAGGTAAAGAACAGGAACCGACACTCGGCTCTAGGTTAATAGGTTAGTCCCAAAAATCATATAAAATAGCATACTAATGCATATAAAGCATCCAAAGTAGATAATATAATAGCCTGGAACAATTAAAAAATTATAGATACGTTGAAGACGTTTCATGATGCAAGGAACATCATGCTTGGCGCGTGTACCGATGGCATGCATCCGTTTGGCAACCAGAAAACCAACCATAGCACATGGCCCGTGTTTGTATGGATGTACAACCTCCCCCTGGTTGTGAATGAAGTCGAAGTACATACACATGAGCATGCTAATTCAAGGGCCAAAACAATCGGGAAATAATATTAATCTGTATCTGGGGCTACTTCAAGAGGAGTTATACACGTTATGGAAAACACCGGGCAAGACATGGGACGCCAGCAAAGGCGAGTATTTCTATATGAGAGCCGCGTTGATCACGATGGTGCACGACTATCTCGGTTATGGATATGTCGCAGGCCAGGTGTGCCATTGATATTGTGGATGCATGCGGTGCATGGATGATACGACGTCTCAGCAGCTAATGTCAAGGAAAGATGGTGGGTCTGGGAAAATCATGTATATGGGGCATCAAAGATGGCTTGAGAAGGACGACCCATGGAGAAATCATGGAGATCTATTCAATGGTGAGGCTGAGCATCGAGGACCTCCACGTAAGCGGAGCGGCGCCGAAATTGATGAGCTGTTGAAAAACTGGGAACAATGCCCCGCACCGGGATAGGCGATGATAAAGGCGCCGGAGCCGCTGCTGAAGGTATGGAAGACAAGGTCTGTTTTCTAGGACTTGGAGTACTAGCACAAACTCGACACGCCTCATTGCCTTGATCAAATGCATATCTGTAAGAATGTCCTTGAGAGCTTGCTTGTGACACTGATGAACATGCCAGATAAGACCAAGGATGGGCCGAAGGCAAGAAAAGACTTGCAAGATTTGAAAATCAGGGAAGATCTGCACATGCCGCCCCGTAAAAAGCCAGAGGAGACAGAGACGGAGACAGAGGCGCGGGAGAAGAAGGGAAACAAAGTAAAGAAAGAGGATTATTGCCCCCCTTCTTGCTTCACCTTAAAGTCCGGCTGAGATCGATCAATTCTTCAAGTGCCTTACCGGAATCAAAGTTAGTTCTGTTACTGTGGCAAGAGAAGTAGATATCTTGACACGAATAAGAAAAGGTTCAGCAAGATGAAGTACCATGACTGTCATGTGATGATGATGCAGATAGTACCTGTTTCCCTTAGAGGGATAATGGACGAGCACGTCCGTGACACGCTTATTGGTCTCTGCAACTTTTTCGACGTCATCTCCCGAAAATTGATCAGTGTGAAGAAGCTCTGAAGGCTACAGGAAGAGATCGTTGTGATACTAAATGAGCTTGAGATGTACTTCCCGCCCGCGTTCTCTGACGTCATGGTGCATCTGTGTGTCCATATTGTGGATGACATAATAGACCTGGGGTCGTCATTCCTGCACAACATGATGTCGTTTGAGAGGATGAATGGGATCATCAAAGGATTCGTTCATAACATGTCCCGTCCGGATGGAAGCATCGTCCAGGGCTATCTGACACAAGAGTTCATCTCTTTCTACGAGAATTTTCTATATGGCGTAGACAAACCGTCTGGTGTTGGTTTACCCGTTAACAAGCACGATGGGAGGCTCGAAGGAGAAGGTCACTCCTACGGTCGCAAGGAACTGCACGTGGCCTACTCAGATCAATGCAACGACTTTGATAGCAAACTTGGTAGTGCTACAACACCTAGACTAGGTAGATCCTATCGTGGCAATGCACAAAGAAACTATTGCAAAGAAGTATTGTGACTGGGGGGGTATGCAGGACGAACACCAAAGTTACTAGAGAGCACAACTCCACTTTCATGCATTGGTTCAAAGAGCATATTATTGCTAATCCCTCGGAAGAGGGCTCTAAGGACGGAATGCTCATATACGCCTTAGCACATGGCCCCTTGGCCAACCTCATCACCTATCAGGCATACGATATCAACGGATACACATTGTACACGGAGGCCAAAGATATGGACAGCGATGATCAGAACTCAGGGGTGAAAATCGAATGCATGACCGGCAGCGACAACGACGCAACTGAGAGATTTTATGGAAGGGTCGAGGAGATATGAGCTTGACTACTCTGGACTACACAACGCGATGATGTTCCGTGTCAGATGGGCTAAGAATGTCGAAAGAGAAAACCGGTATTTCACTACCATGACTATACCCGACGCCAAGAGTTCCACCATGAACGCTATCGCAAAAAACAAGCCATGGGTACACGCTAAGGACGTGACACAATGCTTCTTCATAACCGACCCATGCAATCCCAGCCGTGTTGTCGTGAGGAGAGCCAAAATGAACATCATTGGAATGGATGGAGTCGCCAACGAGGAAGACTACGACCAGTACGGCAACCGAGTGAGGGAATATGACGATGACGATGAAGTATATGTCAAATAAAGAATCAATACTACATTACCTAAGAAATATCGTACTCCATGGAAAAGGAAAAGTCACAATGAGGGGCTCAATTATTCTTCAACGAACAAGAAGGGAAAGAAGCTCACTAAAAAATGTAAACTTCAACGCTGAGTAACCGTTGTCGGTCAAATGATGTAATACATATGTTCCTATTTTGTGTACACACTTAACCGTTATGCATGGGTCAAATGATGTAATATATATGTTCCTATTTTCTATACATACATAACCGTCAAATGATACAATATATATTGCCTTAGTTATATACATTGTCTCACCTTCCCTACGTTCCTTCTCTCGGGAAAAAAGGAAAAGAAAAGAAAAATAAGAAAAGAAAAGGGAGAGAAAGTAAAGGAAAAGAAAATAGAAGAAACAAACAGGAAAACTGCTATAGGTACTGGTTATAGTAGTAGTGCTTTTCTGAAAAAGAGGTATAGCTAGTCAAACTAGCAGTAGCGCCTTCTTGAGAAACAAGCTATAGCTACCTGTGATGGCAGTAGCGAATTTTGGCTAAACACGCTATAGCTAATTTAGCTATAGCGTGTTTTGCCGAAATGCGCTACTGCTATGTTGACTTAACCCCCCAAATCCCCACTCTCTGCTCCTTCCCGCCACTTCTTCTTCCCCCAAATCCCAACTCTCCGCTTCTTCCCCCAAATCCCCAATCTCTCTTCCTCCTCGTCGCTGGAGCCTGCCCCTCGCCAGCCCCTGCCCTCGACCCCGACCCCGCGACATTGCCCTCTCCCCCGACCCCGATGCTCGGCCCCGACCCCCCGACCCCGGCGACCTCGCCCTCGCCCCCGACCTCCCAACCTCGGCCGTCGTCGAGCCTGCCTCCTCGCCCCTGCACCCTCTATAAGCCCCCCATCGCTCCTCCTATCTCTGCTAGCTAGGGTTCTTTGGTTAATTTAGTTAGGTCAGTAGGTTAATTAGGTTATCTGTTTAGTTACGAATTTAGCTAGGTATCAAACTAGTAGGTTAATTTAGCTATATTATGAACCCTAGGTGAAGTTTGAACCCTAGTTAGTATGAACCCTAGTTAGTATGAACCTTAGTTAGGATTAACCCTAGTTAGTATGAACCCTAGGTTTCAAATTAGGACATAAATTTAGGGTTAGGTGTTTTAGGTGTAGTTAAAAGAAAAAATAGAATTGATTATATAGGTTTCTTGCATTTTTTAGTTTAAGCAATTGTTGCTATTTTAATTTTATCGTGCTAGTTAGTTAATTAGAATAAGTATGAAACCTAGGACAGATTAGTTAAAACAATCATTGCTATTTAAATTTTCTAGTTTAAGCAATTGTTTTATTAAAAAAATAGAATTAGTATGAACCCTAGTTAAAGCAAAAAAAAATAGTTTCAAATTTAGGTAGGCTGAATTTTATTTCAAATATTGTGAAGAAAAATGGCTTGTGCTATGTGGAGATATTTGGAACTTTTTTAGTTTCAAATTTGGGTAGGCTGAATTTTTTAGTTGCAAATCACTCTTTCTTCCTTTTATATGCAAATTTGAAGTGGACATGTGATATGTGGACATGTGATTTGGACATGTCATATTTGGAATTTGGACATGTCATATTTAGACATGTGATGTTTTGGACATGTCATATTTGGAAAATGATGATTATGTGTAGGGTAAATGATCCGAGTGGCCTATTGTCGGATTTCGGGTTCCGGCAAAACCCTCAAGGTTCGAACACTGGGGTGCGCACAAAGATCTCTCCCTCCCCCTAGCTCGCTCACTCACCACGATCTCAAAGCTCAACACGTCGAACTCGAAGAACAAGGGATGCAATAGTTTATACTGGTTCGTGCCACCAATGTGGTGTAATACCCTACTCCAGTGTGGTGTGGTGGATTGCCTTGTAGGAGGGGAAAGAACAAGTACAAGGGAAGAACAATCTCCTGAGGAGAGGTGTTCTTGTGCTCGGTGAGCTTATGTGGTTGAGGATCAACTCAGTCCCCCCCACTAAGGTGGTGGCTAGTCCTATTTATAGAGGCCCGGGTCCTCTCCCCATATGTTAGGCGGGAAGGGATCCCACAATGGCCAATTTGAAGGGGGACAGCTAGTACAAGCTATCCTGACAAAAGGTGGTCTTCGTCTGCCAAAGGCTCTGGTGGTGACATCATCGTGGGCTCCACGATGACTTCCGTCCTGCCATCCAGCTGGTCTTGGTCTCGTTGCACCAATATGGCAACCTTTGCCTGATTCCTCGGGACTCCTCGCCTGCGCTTGCCCCTTTAGCACCAAAGAGGCAACGGGTACTCTGCACCCGCTGGCGCCCGCCTAGCGCCTGCCTGACCTTGGTCATCATAGCTAACGTCACGGGAACCTCACGAGGTGCCCCTCGCATTGATCTCTCCGCTCCTCGCGAGCCAGCCTAGTGGGGCCGCCCCCGAGGAGGCCTTGTGTCGTCCGCCTCATGAGGCTTGGTGTAACGCCCACGATGCGGCTATATCTCCCACGTGTCGAAGCACGACTTAGAGGCATAACCGCATTGTGGTTTGTCGCAAGAAGGGTCATCTTCACACAATCCCATGTAATGAACAAGACTGGGATAAAGAGTTGGCTTACAATCGCCACTTCACACAAGTACTTAAATAAATCATACATCATTCAGAGTACACACATAGTCCGACTACGGACGAAGCCAAAAGAAAAGAAGATAACCCAACTGCTAGATCCCCGATCGTCCCAACTGGGCTCCACTACTGATCAACATGAAACGAAAACATAGCAACGACCAAGATTTTCGTTGAGCTCCCATCTCAGCTCAGTTGCATCACCTACATTGGTATCATCGGCACCTGCAACTGTTTGGAAGTATCTGTGAGTCATGAGGACTCAGCAATCTCACACCCGTGAGATCAAGACTATTTAAGCTTATAGGAAGGATGGGGTAATGAGGTGGAGCTGCAGCAAGCACTAAGCATATATGGTGGCTAACATATGCAAATGAGAGCGAGAAGAGAGGCAAAGCATGATCGTGAAGCTAGAAGTGATCAAGAAGTGATCCTGAAACGACTTACGCAGAATCATAACACAAAGACCGTGTTCACTTCCCGGACTCCGCCGAAAAGAGACCATCACGGCTACACACGCGGTTGATGTATTTTAATTAAGTCAAGTGTCAAGTTCTCTACAACCGGACATTAACAAATTCCCATCTGCCACATAACCGCGGGCACGGCTTTCGAAAGATAATACCCTGCAGGGGTGTCCCAACTTAGCCCATTATAAGCTCTCACGGTCAATGAAGGATATTCCTTCTCCCGGGAAGACCCGGTCAGTCTCGGAATCCCAGTTTACAAGACATTTCGACAATGGTAAAACAAGACCAGCAAAGCCGCCCGAATGTGCCGACAAGTCCCGATAGGAGCTGCACATATCTTGTTCTCAGGGAACACCGGATGGGCAAGACGTCGGGTTGACATAGACCCTGGATTGCCCAGGGGGCGCTGGACATCGCTCAGGTTGGGCCAGCACTCGAAGGAGCACTGGTCCGGGGGTTAAAATAAAGATGACCCTTGAGTCTGCAGAACCCAAGGGAAAAAGGCTTAGGTGGCAAATGGTAAAACCAAGGTTGGGCCTTGCTGGAGGAGTTTTATTCAAAGCGAACTGTCAAGGGGGTCCCATAAATCACCCAACCGTGTAAGGAACGCAAAATCAAGGAACATAACACAAGTATGACGGAAACTAGGGCGAAAAGAGTGGAGCAAAACACCAGGCATAAGGTCGAGCCTTCCACCCTTTACCAAGTATATAGATGCATTAATTAAGATAAGAGATATTGTGATATCCCAACATAAACATGTTCCAACGTGAAGCAATCTTCAACTTCACCTGCAACTAGCAACGCTATAAGAGGGGCTGAGCAAAGCGGCAACATAGCCAAACAACGGTTTGCTAGGAAAGGTGGGTTAGAGGCTTGACATGGCAACATAGGAGGCATGATATAGCTAGTGGTAGGTATCGTAGCATAGGCATAGCAAAAGAGCGAGCAACTAGCAAGCAAAGATTGAAGTGATTTCGAGGGTATGGTCATCTTGCCTGAGATCCCGCAAGGAAGAAGAACGAGTCCATGAAGAAGACAAATGGATGAAGTCGAACGAATCCTCACAACTCTGGAACGAAACCGAAGCTAACGAGAGAAGCAACCCGGAAAGAAGCGAACAACATAGTAAACAACCATCCCATACACATGGCATGATGCACAACCAAGTATGATGCATGTCCGGTTTAAATAGCATGGCATGGCAATATGCACAAACAAAACTACAAGTTAAATGGAGCCCAATATGCAACGAGTTGCATATTGATGGCACCACATCAATTATTTAGTTCTCTCTCGGTTATGTACCCAACAATATTAAATATTGGTTAACATGGCAAGTGGTGAAGCATAATAAAACTATACCATCTAAACAATTTAAATGGGGCCGGATATAAAAACAACAAATCCGGTAAATCCCCATATGCATTTAGCAATTTAATGCAACAACAATTTTAAGCATTTAAATGTTGTTATCATGATGCAGATGACATATACAAGTTATATGCAATTTTTATTAAAATGTTGACATAAGCATGTTATGAAGCATTTGGTCACCATGGCGGAACAAACAGGGTGCCACGGCGGCGAATCCAAAAATGATGCCACGGCAACATATCGGTTCCGGTGGCTCATGGAGGTACCGGTGCAAAAGGATGCGTGCGGATGTGCGCAACATGCTAGAGATGGTGGGGTGCTCCCGACTACCGGGTTCCCACGGGTTAGGGGCATGGAAACGAGTAACAATTCGGACATGGTGAAAACGGTGCATCTCATTCAACACATGCATTCGGTCCACGGCGGTCGTTCTCGGCGGTTATACCTTCGAAGCGTGCATATTCGTAACGGATCGAGTCGGTGCGAAGTAGAGGAAGTAGTGGTACACGGCGACGGTAGTGGAAGTAGTGGTTCACATTTCGTAGTGGAAGTAGTTGTACACATTCGTTTCGGAGGGGTACTTGAGGAATCCAACGTCTTCGGGGCGACGGTAGTGGTACACGTTATCTTGTTGAACTTCACGGTTCGTTGTGTAGTCGTACACGGGTCCTTGCCAAAGATGGTCGCGCACGCACGTAGATGAACCATTCATCAACCTCCTGGGACTTGGCGAAAATCTCGAAGATGGCCTTGGTGTCCCTGGTTCGGTGGTTGTGGAGGCAGTGCGGAGCCCCGAGGGAGGCGGAGCAGTGGCGCGAAGGGGCTAGTGGCCGCCAAGGCGCTGGCAGTGGCGTCCGTGAGCAGATGCGGGTGGCGGAGGCCATGGAAGGCGCTCGAGCGCGAGGAACGCAGGGGTCAGGCGAAGCTTCGCTCATGAGCTCCTCGGGCGCATCTGGTCGGAGTAGAAGCCGACGAGGCGAGGGCGACACGGAGCATGGTGGCACGGCGGACGGACTTGGCGCAGGGGGAAAGGATAGCGCGGAGCGGGGTCGTGGGAAACCGAGGCGAGGCAGGGGCGGCGTGGGAGGAAGCAGGGGCGACATGGGAGGATGCAGGGGCGACGCTTGGGGCTCGGGGTGGCGCTCGGCAAAAGGAGCGGCTCCGGTGATGGCGCTCGCCAGCACGGCGCCGAAGACGGCAGGGGGCGAGGAGGAGGGAGCGGCGTCCTAGGGCAGCGTGACGAGGCTAAGGCCGGCGGCGGCATTTGGGCGAGGAGCTCCTGGTTCATGGCGGCAGAGGAGCTCCAGCAGGGCCAAGGCGGCGGCAGGGGAGGACCCCGGCGAAGCACAGCCTGATCCGGTAGCGGCGGCGGGCTCCGGTGGCTGGCTGGTGGCGCGGAGGCGACATGGTCTATGGGGAGGCGCGGGGCCGTGTGGGTGTGAAGGGGATCGGGCGAGAGATGTTGTTGCGATGGGGATCGAGACGAAGGGGGTGGCGGCGCTGTGAGGGAACGAGGGAGCGATCGAGAGGAGGGTTCGATCGGGCTAGGGTTATAGAGGCGGCTGGGCCTAGGCGCAGATGGGTCTGCCTGGCTAGGCTGCTGGGCTCTCTTCTCCCTCTCTCTTATACTCTAGAAACAGAAAATAACAAAGAAGAAAAGGAGAAGAAAGGAGGTGTTGGGGAAGAAATTGGACACGCGGATAATTTTCCCGGACTCACAAAAATGTGCTTGTTCCAAGAAAATAGAAAAAGCCATGATTGAAAGATTTAAATTCAAACTCATTTGATTTAAATTCAAATGATTTGAATAGGAAGTGAGGGTTGGGAAGGTCCAAAATGTTCGGATTTTTGGTGGAGCTCCGGAATATGATGAAAGAAATTATGGGCAAGGTTGGAGACCAAGAATTAAGATAACAAAGGCATTGGGATAATTTGCAAGTGTGTTATGGTGATTTCCAAATTAAAGAAATATTTAATATAGCTCCCTAATATTGGGACGATATGTTATAAAGAGAAGTCACCCTTCCCTCGATTTAAGTAGATCAACCATCCATGCAATTTATTAGTTGAGGTTTTTAAAAATTAAATGACATGCTGGCATGATGACATGATGCAATGCAAAAATTAAAAGAGCAAGCACAAACGAAACACACGGAGGTCACAAAAATATGGAAGTCTTCTGGATCGTCGGTCTTGGGGCGTTACAACACTCCACCACTACAAGAGGATCTCGTCCCGAGATCGAAGGATGGCACCGGAGAGAAACGGAAAGGGAAGAGGTAAAACAAAGTTGCTTCTTCGACAAATGAGTGAAACCACGAACCTTGAGAGGTCGCAACGCTTGAAGAAATGACACGACGGAGGTGAACATTGCAAAAACCTTGTAGGTTGAAAGACATGGAAATAAGAGCTTAACGGATCAAAAGGAATATGAAAGCACACCAGTAGAAAAGAGAAACAAGGAACACCATGTGAACCTTCGAGTTTGCAAAGCTATGAATGCGAGAACAATGGACGAGAAGTACATGCAACCACTCCGGTTGAAACGAGATGTACAAGTAACGATAAAGATCAATTACGACAACACTCCGGTTGGAAATGAAAGGGATAGGCTATGAGCTTGGCAAAATGAAAGCACTTGGATGATACTCTGATTAAAAGAGGAATGATAGACCCAACACTCAGGTTAAATGGATAAGCACGAAAAGAACTTGATCTTGGCAAAACGAGATGATGGGTGAAAATAACAACATCACAATGCCTCCGGTAGAAATGAAAGAATGCAATGAAAAGAACGGATAAGAAAAAAACATGTTCTACATCAAGTGAATTTGAGAGAGCATCCTTGCAAGAAGGTTAGAACGGAGTTGTTGGAAGGTCAAAACGAAAGGATATGATCCTCGTGGGCTTATGGAGACATCCCAAAATTATGAGGTGACAACCTGCCACTCACGGAATTTTTTTTGATTGATAGCTAGAAAAGATAGAAAACTTCTTCCACCAAGATTATAGAGAGATAACTTGGATCATAGCTAATCATCGGAAAGAGCAACATTCCCAATGGAAGGCTTTAGGTGAAATCTATACCAAGATAACTCCAAGGAAGAAGATGATGGGTTTAAATATCTCATTCCAGAACTTGTGTATCATGAAACATGAAGGAAACTGTCAAAATGACATAACATCATCTCAAAAGATAAGGTAGAAAGAATTGCACTTTGGAATGCAATATGAATAATGCTTGAACTCCTCCAAACAAAACATGTGTTCAACACCATGCTTATTTTAGAGTATAGCTTGGCGGATCTCAACTCCGAGAGAAACTTGAAGGACAAATTGAGAAAAAATGAATCCTTGAAGAACCACCATGTAGAGCCTCCATGAAGAACTTCGGTAAACAAAAGGATGATAGAAAGAAAGAGAAGTTGACAACACAAGGTGAAGCCTTGCAGTGACAAGATGAAGCTTTGAAATGATATAACCGAGAAAACTTGGAACTCCGGAAAGAAAGATGAACAAATGAAATCAAGAATTTTGATGATCCTCCAGAATAAGGAATTGAATTTACTCGATGAAACAAGAATAAGAATTACATTATGTTGATCCTTCACCAATTAAATTGATGTCAAGCAATGGATTCGGCATATTACTTATTCTCGTGGAGAGGATTAAGATAGATATGGCGCAAACATGGGAAGGTCTTCAACGAACCACCTGGAAAGAACGAATGAATCTATATGATAACGAAGGAAGAGAACTCTTGAACGAACCACCGTAAGAATTGAAAATGAACGAAGAAAAAGAACGAATCGCCGCAAGGAATTAGAAATGAACGAAGATACTTGAGAGAATTTAGATACATGAGAACGGAGAGATCATGAACTGATTAGTGAATACTTGAATGATGCACTGGTAAGATTTGGGGAACAAGAGCTGAAAGCTGGAATGAATAATTCTGAGATGATTGGCTCAGAAGAATCAAACTGAAAAGACTCCTGAATTGCTCCGGATGGGCGAAAAGAATTCTCACAATCGAAAACAACTATGAGAGGGCGACATCAAGCTAGAACCATGAATCTTGAAGAGAATGGAGCAAGATTTAGGAGAAACTCTTCTTCGGTCTTCAAATGTTGAGAATGACGATGAGAAACACCACCATAAATTGTTGAGGAACTCCATAATGAAAATTAGAAAGGTTGAACCAACAATGAAAATAATTTGAAAGATCTTGGAGAAAGCCATGACTGATGAAAACCCATTCTTACGTCAAACTTAGAAAAGAATTTTTAGAAGCTCCGAAAAAATTAGAAGAGTCAGGTAAGATCCTGGGAAAAGACCTGTGGGTTATGGCCCACTCAAAAGAACCACCGTTGAACGATTGCTTGAAAGGGAGGTTGCACCGGTTGATTTAAATGGCTTGAATGATATAACAATCTCGAAATAACTTGAATGGATTAAGAATGGAAACACGAATCTTCTGAGATATCTTCGGCACTCCGAAACAATTGAATAGCGAGAAGTGGATGATTAAGAGAAGCACCGACATGAGAAAGCATTTGAAACGATGAAAAGAATACGATCAACACTGAAAGCTTGACTTGAGTCCACCGGAGAAGAAAAAAAAACGAAGAATGATGAACTTGAAGCTCCGTTAGTATCTCCACGGGAAATCACCGGATAAAAACATTGAAAGAAAAGAATGAAGAGACTTCGCATCAATAAAAAAAGATACTTGATTAAGAAATCTGAGTCCTTGAATAAAGGGTGGGAGGGTGGGAAAACAAAACAACTTGGGTCGGGTGAAACGAACACCGTTGAGAAAAAAGCTTAGAAATTGATCTTGTGAATGTTGCAATGATCGGATTTACTTGAAGAGAAGCACACCTGTTGAAAAGGATTGACATGAAAATCTCGATTATCATGAAGGATTATCATCCACATAGAAATATGAGAACACCGCTTAGAATAAGGTATGGAATCAACACTTGACTTCGAAGCAACTCGAATACCACAACTCAAAACAAAAACACAGGATTTGGCTTGCGGAATAAGCTGGAAACAAACATATGATAGATCCCATATCGTATCTTGTGTCTGTTGGAAAGATAATCTAGGAGCTACTTGAATTCCCACTTATAAACTCCCGAAACTTTCTGGTTATGCAATCTGGTGTTGGGGATACAGGGGACACAATATATCTCACCCAAACTAACAATACCTAGATCCAGCTGTATACATCCGTCAACACATAACCAAGAAAACTCCGGAAATCGTTTACCTCAACCTTCGAAAAGCATCCGTTATACGAGTTATGGCAATACTCTCGAGCTCGCCACAGTACTAGGTTATCGAGGTTATGTCATCAACAACTGCATAAAAGAGATTTTCGATGTCGGCGAAACTCAGGTATTCCGGAACTGCAACGATAAAATTGTGACGACAACACCTCGGAGCTCAACTCCCCGGGACACTGCCACAACCCCTAAATGTCAGGAGGCACCAAGCACAATGTTCTCGTCACAAAACCATCGGAACGATTCCAAGATACCCGTGTGATCCTAAATTTTTTTTAGTGAAATTTGAGGAGAGGAAACTCAAAACTTCTACGTCACGGGGCCTCACCAGAGCGACGAAGGGACTGAGGAGTAAAAAGAATCCTACTCTCTGATATATATAATCCTTAGACTCAAAACTTTTTTTTCTAGACTCAACAACGCCAGCGATTCGATCAAGCAGGGGGCTCCTAAGTCGGGGATGGCTCTGATTACCAACTTGTAACGCCCACGATGCGGCTATATCTCCCACGTGTCGAAGCACGACTTAGAGGCATAACCGCATTGTGGTTTGTCGCAAGAAGGGTCATCTTCACACAATCCCATGTAATGAACAAGACTGGGATAAAGAGTTGGCTTACAATCGCCACTTCACACAAGTACTTAAATAAATCATACATCATTCAGAGTACACACATAGTCCGACTACGGACGAAGCCAAAAGAAAAGAAGATAACCCAACTGCTAGATCCCCGATCGTCCCAACTGGGCTCCACTACTGATCAACATGAAACGAAAACATAGCAACGACCAAGATTTTCGTTGAGCTCCCATCTCAGCTCAGTTGCATCACCTGCACTGGTATCATCGGCACCTGCAACTGTTTGGAAGTATCTGTGAGTCACGAGGACTCAGCAATCTCACACCCGCGAGATAAAGACTATTTAAGCTTATAGGAAGGATTGGGTAATGAGGTGGAGCTGCAGCAAGCACTAAGCATATATGGTGGCTAACATACGCAAATGAGAGCGAGAAGAGAGGCAAAGCACGATCGTGAAGCTAGAAGTGATCAAGAAGTGATCCTGAATCGACTTACGCACAATCATAACACAAAGACCGTGTTCACTTCCCGGACTCCGCCGAAAAGAGACCATCACGGCTACACACGTGGTTGTTGTATTAGTTAAGTCAAGTGTCAAGTTCTCTACAACCGGACATTAACAAATTCCCATCTGCCACATAACCGCGGGCACGGCTTTCGAAAGATAATACCCTGCAGGGGTGTCCCAACTTAGCCCATTATAAGCTCTCACAGTCAACGAAGGATATTCCTTCTCCCGGGAAGACCCGATCAGTCTCGGAATCCCGGTTTACAAGACATTTCGACAATGGTAAAACAAGAGCAGCAAAGCCGCCCGAATGTGCCGACAAATCCTGATAGGAGCTGCACATATCTCGTTCTCAGGGCACACTGGATGGGCAAGACGTCGGGTTGGCATAGACCCTGGATTGCCAAGGGGGCGCCGGACATCGCTCAGGTTGGGCCAGCACCCGAAGGAGCACTGGTCCGGGGGTTAAAATGAAGATGACCCTTGAGTCTGCAGAACCCAAGGGAAAAAGGCTTAGGTGGCAAATGGTAAAACCAAGGTTGGGCCTTGCTGGAGGAGTTTTATTCAAAGCGAACTGTCAAGGGGGTCCCATAAATCACCCAACCATGTAAGGAACGCAAAATCAAGGAACATAACACCGGTATGACGGAAACTAGGGCGGCAAGAGTGGAACAAAACACCAGGCATAACGTCGAGCCTTCCACCCTTTACCAAGTATATAGATGCATTAATTAAGATAAGAGATATTGTGATATCCCAACATAAACATGTTATAATGTGAAGCAATCTTCAACTTCACCTGCAACTAGCAACGCTATAAGAGGGGCTGAGCAAAGCGGCAACATAGCCAAACAAAAGTTTGCTAGGAAAGGTGGGTTAGAGGCTTGACATGGCAACATAGGAGGCATGATATAGCAAGTGGTAGGCATCATAGCATAGGCATAGCAAAAGAGCGAGCAACTAGCAAGCAAAGATAGAAGTGATTTCGAGGGTATGGTCATCTTGCCTGAGATCCCGCAAGGAAGAAGAACGAGTCCATGAAGAAGACAAACAGACGAAGTCGAATGAATCCTCACAACTCCGGAACGAAACCGAAGATAACGAGAGAAACAACCCGGAAAGAAGCAAACAACATAGTAAACAACCATCCCATACACATGGCATGATGCACAACCAAGTATGATGCATGTCCGGTTTAAATAGCATGGCATGACAATATGCACAAACAAAACTACAAGTTAAATGGAGCCCAATATGCAACGAGTTGCATATTGATGGCTACACCACATCAATTATTTAGTTCTCTCTCGGTTATGTACCCAACAATATTAAATATTGGTTAACATGGCAAGTGGTGAAGCATAACAAAACTATACCATCTAAACAATTTAAATGGGGCCGGATATAAAAACAACAAATCTGGTAAATCCCCATATGCATTTAGCAATTTAATGCAACAACAATTTTAAACATTTAAATGTTGTTATCATGAAGCGGATGACATATACAAGTTATATGCAATTTTTATGAAAATGTTGACGTAAGCATGTTATGAAGCATTTGGTCACCATGGCGGAACAAAAAGGGTGCCACGGCGGCGAATCCGAAAATGATGTCACGGCAACATATCGGTTCCGGTAGCTCATGGAAATACCGGTGCAAAAGGAGGTGTGCAGATGTGCTCAACATGCTAGAGATGGTGGGGTGCTCCCGACTACCGGGTTCCCACTGGTTAGGGGTATGGAAACGAGTGACAATTCGGACATGGTGAAAACGGTGCATCTCATTCAACACATGCATTCGGTCCACGGCGGTCGTTCTCGGCGGTTATACCTTCGAAGCGTGCATATTCGTAACGGATCGAGTCGGTGCGAAGTAGAGGAAGTAGTGGTACACGGCGAAGGTAGTGGAAGTAGTGGTTCACATTTCGTAGTGGAAGTATTTGTACACATTCGTTTCGGAGGGGTACTTGACGAATCCAACGTCTTCGGGGCGACGGTAGTGGTACACGTTATCTTGTGGAACTTCACGGTTCGTTGTGTAGTCGTACGGGTCCTTGCGAAGATGGTCGCGCACGCACGTAGATGAACCATTCATCGACCTCCTGGGACTTGGCGAAAATCTCGAAGATGGCCTTGGCGTCCCTGGTTCGGTGGCTGTGGAGGCAGTGCGGAGCCCCGGGGAAGGCGGAGCATTGGCGCGAAGGGGCTAGTGGCCGCCAAGGCGCTAGAAGTGGCGTCCGCGAGCAGATGTGGGTGACGGAGGCCATGGAAAGCGCTCGAGCGCGAGGAACGCAGGGGCCGCGGGCGAGCTCGCTCGAGGAGCTCCTCGGGCGCATCTGGTCGGAGTAGAAGCCGACGAGGCGAGGGCGACACGGAGCATGGTGGCACGGCGGACGGACTTGGCGCAGGGGGAAAGGATGGCGCGGAGCGGGGTCACGGGAAACCGAGGCGAGGCAGGAGCGGCGTGGGCGGAAGCAGGGGCGACGTGGGAGGAAGCAGGGGCGACGCTTGGGGCTTGGGGTGGCGCTCGGCAAAAGGAGCGGCTCCGGCGATGGCGCTCGCCAGCATGGTGCCGAAGACGGCAGGGGGCGAGGAGGAGGGAGTGGCGTCCTAGGGCAGTGTGATGAGGCGAAGGCCGGAGGCGGCGTTTGGGCGAGGAGCTCCTGGTTCATGGCGGCAGAGGAGCTCCAGCACGGCCGAGGCGGCGGCAGGGGAGGACCCCGGCGAAGCGCAGCCTCATCCGGCAGCGGCGGCGGGCTCCGGTGGCTGGCTGGTGGCGCGGAGGCGACATGGTCTACGGGGAGGCGCGGGGCCATGTGGGTGTGAAGGGGATCGGGCGAGAGATGGTGTTGCGATGGGGATCGAGACGAAGGGGGTGGTGGCGCTGTGAGGGAACGAGGGAGCGATCGAGAGGAGGGTTCGATCGGGCTAGGGTTATAGAGGCGGCTGGGCCTAGGCGCAGATGGGTCTGCCTGGCTAGGCTGCTGGGCTCTCTTTTCCCTCTCTCTTATACTCTAGAAACAGAAAATAACAAAGAAGAAAAGGAGAAGAAAGGAGGTGTTGGGGAAGAAATTGGACATGCGGATAATTTTCCCGGACTCACAAAAATGTGCTTGTTCCAAGAAAATAGAAAAAGCCATGATTGAAAGATTTAAATTCAAACTCATTTGATTTAAATTCAAATGATTTGAATAGGAAGTGAGGGTTGGGCAGGTCCAAAATGTTCGGATTTTTGGTGGAGCTCCGGAATATGATGAAAGAATTAAGATAACAAAGGCATTGGGATAATTTGCAAGTGTGTTATGGTGATTTCCAAATTAAAGAAATATTTAATATAGCTCCCTAATATTGGGACGATATGTTATAAAGAGAAGTCACCCTTCCCTCGATTTAAGTAGATCAACCATCCATGCAATTTATTAGTTGAGGTTTTTAAAAATTAAATGACATGCTGGCATGATGACATGATGCAATGCAAAAATTAAAAGAGCAAGCACAAACGAAACACATGGAGGTCACAAAAATATGGAAGTCTTCTGGATCGTCGGTCTTGGGGCGTTACACTTGGCCCCTTGCGAGGGTCTTGAGTGTTTGCTGGTGAAGATGGGCCGTACCAGGCCGCTGCTAGAGCAACGCAGTGGGCCGCAGGCAGGCAAGTCTGGGGACCCCCGTTCCCAGAATGCCGACAGTAGCCCCCGGGACCAGCACTCGAACTTGGCTTGGAGGCGAAGCCAAAGGGCAAGTACGGAGCGCCGCATGCCCCAACCACCTGCGGCCTTGATTGACGCATGGCGCTTGACGGGACGTGGGTGTATCCGCTTCCCCATGCAGCCTTGGTATTCGCCTGGCTAGGCGGCCACCGCGACAACCACAGTTATTCCTTCGTCGTTGGCGGCGCGCTCCCTCAACTCTTCCGCCTCCTCAAAACAACAGCCCCCTTCTTCCAATCTGACCTGAGCTTTGTCCTCTCCGTTGCCATGGCGCCGAGCCACCGAAGAAGCGGAAGAATAAGCTCCAGTCCTCAGCCGAACTGCCCTCGGCCTTCGAGCCGGCTGTCGGGGGGTCGGTGGTGCTCAACCAGGAAGCCATGGGCAAGGTCCGCCCAGCTCTCACCGCCGACTTCAACGAATCGAGGAAGATGGTGGCCTGGCCCGCATCTCGCGCCTACATTGACAGGACAGCCACTAAGGTCCACATTCTCCTTGACGCCCTATGGGCCGACTTGATTCCCCCTTTCTCCTCCTTCTTCAACGTCGTGCTTTCCCATTATCAGATCCATATGCTGTGCTTAGATCCCCAATCCATCGCCCTCCTCACTGTCTTCGCCTTTGTCTGCGAGGCCATGGTGGGCATTGCTCCCTCGATGGCCTTACTTCGTCATTTCTTCTCGCTGCACCTGGCTGACCCTCGGCAATTCTCGGGGTGTCTGAGCTTCCAGGCCGTGGCCGCGACGGCCGACTCGGAGATTGACTTCGAGCTCCCGCCGTCTACGAGCAAGTTCCGGTAGCGGTGGGTATTTGTGGATGTCGGTGTGCTCAGCCCTCTGCTCTCGCTCTCGTCAGCACCCGCCATTCCCAGTTCCGGCTAGGGCCACGAGAGGCTTGTCGACTCGCATCTTGCCTACGTCTGGCTCCGGTTGAAGAGGCTGAAGGATCTTGGCATGATCGCGCCCATGGTGGTGAAGGAGTTCATTCGGCGCCATGTTGCCCCGCTCCAGTGCCATTCTCGACCAATGTGGACTTTGTCCAGCAGCAAGGGCCGCATGAGGCTTCACGAGTCTGGGCTTCCTCTTGAGGCACAACAAACCGTTCTCGAGATCTTGACGGGCGTCCCGTCGCCAGCCGACATGCCGGAGGAAGGTTGCCTCTTGTACTTCTGTTTGAACAAGGTAGATTTCATGAGGCAGATGCTCCCTTTCGACGAATGGGAACTACGCCCGTCCGGTCTTGAAGGGCCTCGCGAGAACCTGGTCTCTGTGGCTCCCTCGCTCGCCACCGACGCGGCGACATCCCTGGAAGTGGTCGCAGGGGGCAACCATCACCGGCGGCTGGTGACGCGGCTGCCGAAGGATCGGCGACGCTCGGGGCTCCCGGAGGGCCAACCCATGGCTACCCGGAGAGTCGTCCTGATGAAGCGGCCGGAGGGGCGTTGCAGCCTGATGCTCTAAGGCCACAACCCCCAAAGCCCCGGCGGGTAGCCGCGAGGCGGAGGCCGAGGTCATGCAGTATGGCACCCCTGAGGTCACCTCCTTAGGAGCTTCCCTAGCTGAGCCCGGGGCTAGCAACCGTACCCCAGGCTTCGGCCGGCTCCGGCAGAAGTTCGACGCGCCCCGGAAGAGGAAAGGGCCTCCAAGCTGTAGTGGTGTTGCCTTCCGGCCATTAAAACAGAGAAAATACATCACCGTAGACAAGTGAGTACCTTATCTTTGTAGTTTCTAGAGTGCTGCTTCCCCCTCCTGACTGTGGCTCCCCAGGGTCCCTCTTGCTGAGGCGGTGAAATCTCGCGAGAAGCAACCTCCTCCTGCCTCAAGTCCCCTGCTGGCTTTGAGCGCCTCAAGCCAGCATGCCGCGCATGGCGCGAGGTCGGCCGGAGAGGCAGGCGCGCTAGCCTGGTGCCTTGAGCCCGCGTTCTTGCCATCTCTCCTTTGTGGCCTTGCTTGGGGCGCGGCAGGCGTGCCAAGGGCTCCTCCTCTGGTTGTCGACTGTGGCTGGGTGGCCTCAGCCCTGGCCTCTCCTTCAGGTGATGAGCCGCTCCTCCCCGGGGCTCTCGCCAGGGCGACAGCCCCCAGCCCCCTACTGGGAGGAGGCGAGCCCCCTCGAACATCTTCAACGACTCCCGACACGAGGGATAGTCCTGGTAATGCATTCGAGCTCGAGCGCAAGCGGGGTGCTGTCCGCCACGAGCTCTTCCGGGAGGCGATGGGTGCACTGAGCTGGCTTGGGGAAGAACTCATGGACGTCGACAACCACTTTGAAGCTGAGGTTTTCCGGCTGATGGACGAATTGCATCAACTGAAGGTGGCCATCAACCTCGGGTGCCTCCAGCGCGAGCACGCCAATGCGAAGGCCAAGGCCTCCCTTGCAAACTCGTGCAAGGCCAGCACCCGGGATTTGGAGTAGGCCAGGGAGGCTGACCTCCGTTGCCAGGCCACTGAGAAGCACAGGAAGGAGCTCCTGGCCCTGAATGCCTCCCTGGAGTAGCAAGTGGAGGCGCGCAGGGCTGCCTTGGCGTCGATGAAGGGGGCGCCATCTGATGTGGAGGAGATCTTGAGGCGCGAGGAAGCGCTGATGCTGGAGGCTCTGGAGCACAGCCTCGAGCTTGAGCGGTTGGAGACGAGGGAGCGTCAGGTCGCCGAAGCAGAAGATGCTGCCAGCGCGTGCGGTGCCAGGACCCAGGAGGAAGTTGATCACAGAGTGGCTGAGGCTCGTGCTGATCTTGCTAACAGGTACGATCTGAAGCTGAAGCTCGTGGAGGCCGAATCTGAGGGTAGGACTGCCGCCCTCAGGTCAGGGTTGGCCGAGGCGGAGCAGCACGAGAAGGCCGTAGCAACTGCCTTGATCTCCGTGCAAGCCAAGCTGGCCTCCGCCTGTGTTGAGATGCCCCCGCTTTAGCAGCGGGTCACCAGCACCGAGTCCTTCGTGCAGCAAAGCAGGGAAGAGGCGCTTCGCCGGCAGACGCTACTGCGCGAGCATGTTCCCATGCTTCGGGACCTCAGGGCGAGGGCCAATCAGGCGCTAGGTACCATCTGTGATGAGCACGCCCCTCACCCCCACGCCGAGGACTATGCAGCCACCTTCTCTTCTTCACCGACGTCGTGACGCGCCTGGAGAACCGGGCTGAGAGGGCTCGCGAGCTTGTGGATGAAAAGAAGCGAGGTGTCAGGACCCCGATCCCAAGTCACATCGACCTAGCCGGTAACACCTCATATCACTTTGCGGCCTCACGCACGGTATTCCCACGGGTGTCGCCTTACCATGGCCCGGGACCGTTTGCGTCTTTTGGCTCACGTATATGATAGTGTCGCTAGCATCCACATGACAAAGAACCCGGGCCGACATGGCTAGTCGTGAACCCAAAGCGGCGCTAACCCATGGGAACAGGCATACATGAATCACATCGAGCATGTCGGTCATCAACGTATATATTCGGGCTGTAGCACTGGGCTAACAGGACTCCGGTATCCCGGGCTGTAGCAGGCTAGGCAGGACTCCGAATAACACCACGTGACATTTCCCCGAAGGGACAGACATAGGGACGAAGTGAAACACATGCCGGCCAGTCAAGTGTCCAAGCAGTAGTGCTGGGCTAGCAGGACTCCGGTGAACCGGGCTGTAGCGGACTACTATCGCTCAGAAGCACGAGACTACATTTCCCCATATGAGAGGCTGCCAAGGATAAACAACTAGTTTGTCGGATCCCACTCATACCAAGCATTTCAATCATACAGGCAATATGCCCGATATGAGTAAATACAACAAGGCACCACAACAAAACTCTACAACTCAAAGTACTTTATTTAAGAGGCTCCGAGGAGCCATACATAACATATTCATACAGGTAGGGGTCACATGACCCAACACTCAAGTCATACAATCATACAAGCACATGCGGAAGCAAACTAGTCTGAGTACAGACTCTAGAAAGAAAGAAAGCTTGTTGGAGCCTTCCTATATACAATGGCCCTTCACAAGTCTTAGATCGCCACCTGGGTGGCTAGTTCACTCGTCGAAGTCGATATCTACATAGAATCCATCGGATGGGGTAGTGTTGTCCTCTGAAAAACATTAATTAAGCAAACATGAATACGGAGGTACTCAGCAAGTCTTACCACAGAACCCTATCATACATGCACATTCTCAAGAAGGTGGTGGAGTTATTTGCAGCAAGCCAGCTTTGACTCTTGGCTAAGCTATCCTACGTGACACCACTTTGTAAAGCATTTGTCGCTTTGAGTCCACTAAACACCATCACAATACTCCACCGTGGATCCTCTCTCGTCATCCCACGAGAGGGCCATCCACGATACTCACACTTATCTTGAGGCTTTTAGTAGTATCCATTTACTTGTCTATGAACTGATATAGGTAACCCGAAGTCCTTCTCCGTGGACACGGCTATTCAATAGATCATATCAAAACCACGGAGGGGTGTACTTCTTCACACACGCTCTCACCACTTACCGCCATTTACACGACATGTACTCGGCAACCTTCAGCGGAAGCCCAGCGTGGGTGTCGGCCACACCTACCTAAACACCCAAGTCCCTAGTCCAGGTTTATCGCCTATTCGGGTTCCATCCGCAGGAGTCCGCCGAGGTTTCCCATACAGCCCGAACGATGTGTGCGGGGTTCCCGAGATACCAAGCGGGCACTTTCGGTACACAGACCACGTGCCTACCGCAACACAACCCACCCCTAAGGTCAGCGTTGTGTGCGGCCCCCAGCATGCTATAAACACCAGAAACTACTTGCAACTCCCGGACTAAGAACAAGGGTGGTTAAGAAGCTGAGAGGGTCCATTGGTTTCGGGCCCAATGCGTGGTAGCAACTATTTCATGGATCACAAACACAGATCTCAGTTCTTAGGATCGGCTTCAATGAAACAACCCACCATGTACTCCTACATGGCCTCTCATCGATACCTTTACCAAAACGTGTTCAACACTTTCACTCTCGAACCAACACAACCTTTCACTCCAGTTCATCATCCCGATGAGCCGACGACACAACTCTAAGCATAGCAAGCATAGCATGGTAGGAATCACAAACATGGCTCAATCAACTCCTACACATACTAGTGGGTTTCATCTAATTCTTGTGGCAATGATAGGTCATGCAAAGGAAGTGGGTTCAACTACCGCAGCACACAACAGTTTGAATCGCGTTGTCTTAATGCGATAAACGAGGCGAAGCGAGAACATGGGTTTGTATCGAAATGATCAATGAGTTGCTTGCCTGATGGAACGGGGGTAGAGTACTGCCCTTCGGATGGATAGTCGAAGTTATCCTCGGGGGCAGAACCTATCACGAAAAGCATACCGAAAGTAAACACACATGACAATATGCAACAATATGATGCATGCTATGACATGGCAATATGGATGTGTGTTGGCCTAATGCAAGCTGAATTAATAGAGGATGAACTCATTTGAACCAAGGATTCAAATGATAGCTCATTTGAAATAACCCTAAAGGTGCATTATCTTATTCTGGTTAAACAGCAAGGTTAACTTGATTTAACATGCATGAAACCTGTACCAATGGATAGAATGGATTTTTCTGATCATTTTCCATATATAAATCTTTGCATTTGGAGTTCTGATTAAAAGTTATAAGCATTTGAAATTTGAATTATATTCGAATTTCTTGTATTAGAATAAATCCAGAAATTAGATTAATCGTCGACCATCGTCGACATGACGTCGAGTCAACAGAGACGTTCAGGTCAAACCTGACAGTGGGTCCCGCGTGTCGTGGTAATTAACCTAACTAATGTTTAATTAAAACTAACCTATTTAGTTAGCGAGGCTGGGCCCCATCATCGATGACTTCGTCGGGTCAACGAGGGCCCACGTGGTCAAAGTCCACGTCGGCTGCACTGGCGACTAGCCGCCAGCGAGCCCGACGCGGAGGAGTGCTTTGCGATTCAGCGACCAAATGAGTCATGAGAGTGGCTACGGATAGCTGGGTGCAAGCCGCGGCTATTGGTGAAGCCGGTTGGGGTCGGGGTGGCGGAGTTGGCGCCGGCGACGAGCTAAGCGGCATGCGGGTTCGACCAACGATGAGCTTGGGGTTAGAGGGTCGGTGAGGTGCGGGAGTACATGGGTAGACCCCTTGGGGTGCGGTGAGTGTGATGGACACCATGGGGTGGCGGAGGGTGACCGGAGCACGTCGGCGACGAGCTCCACGGCGGCGTGTCTTGGTGAGCGTGGTTCGTTGCTACGCTGCTCGAGGGCGAGAGAGAGGGAAGGGAGTTAGGTGGGCTCACAGGCGGCGTAGAAGCTCTCGTCGAGGTCGGGACGAACCGGAGCGACGGTGGCGGCGAAAGGATCTCCGCCACGCAGCGAGCTCGGTCGAGGTCGGTGGGGTGGACTCGGGGCACTAGAGCGGCGGGCTCGGCTGGTTAGGGGTAGTGGAGTCGGCGGAGCTCTGGACATGGTGAGGAGGAGCACGGACGGCGGGAGCACGGCTCTGGCGATGGTCTTGGCGGCGTGGCGGCCAAGGCGGGGAGCACGATGGAGAGGGACCGGGCGGAGAGGGGTGTCCAGGGGTTCGGGAGAGAGAGGAGGCGATCCTCGGCGGCAGTGCGAGAGGAGCGGCGGCGGCGGCGACAGTGCGTGGCACCCATGCGGTGCCGCCGCCGAACACTGGCTGCTGCTGGCCGAGCCAAGCAGCTGGCTTGGCCTGGCTCTTGAGCTGGGCAGGTAGGGAGGCGCCAGTAAGTCTTTCTGTTTTTTATCTTTTCTAATTTCCTGCAACTTTGTGGGGTTTTCTAAAATACCAAAACAGTTTTAAAAATCATCAAAATGCTCCTGGTCCCTTGTTGGAATATTTCCAACATGAAACATTTAGTTTGGCAATTTTGGACATTTAAAATATTTTATATAATTTGAATGCTCAAGTTCAAAAACTTGTGAATTAATCCAAGGACCTTTGGATGACCTAGAAAATGATGCACCACCTTTGACATAGGCTCACGAACCAAAGCAAAGATGATGAGCATTTTGAAGGGCATTTCAGGTTCATTGAAATAATTTTAGTAAACCCTAGTTGAATTAAGGGGGGTGTTACGGGGTTTCTGCCTTCCCATTTCAAATTCAAATGAAATTTAAACATGATGCACACCCTAATGCATGGTCTAACTGGGATGTGACAACTCACCCCACTCAAAAGAATCTCGTCCGAGATTTAGGATCTGTTGCGAAAAGGTGGGATACTCAAGTCGAAGGCGATCCTCCCTTTCCCAAGTTGCTTCTTGATCGGAATGGTTTGACCATTGAACCTTTAGAAACTTGATATTCGGCGTCGAGTGGTGCGCTCGGCTTGATCGAGAATCTGAATGGGATATTCTCGATAGGTGAGGTTATCTTGGAGATCAAGCGTTTAGTGGTCCACTCCACGGATAGGATCCGAGAAGCAACGCTGAGTTGGGAAGCGTGGAAGACATCATGGACTCGGAAAGATGCGAGGTAGTTCAATTGGTAGGCAACTTCTCCTCGTTTGGCAAGAATGCGAAAGGGTCCAATGTAACGAGGAGCCAACTTGCCTTTGATACCGAATCGATGGGTTCCCTTCAAAGGAGTAACCCGGAGGTAAGCCTTCTCGCCAATTTCATAAACCATAGGCTTATGCTTGCGGTCATATTGGCTCTTCTGGCGAGATTGGGCTGTTTTCAATTTCTCACGAATAACGCGAACCTGCTCTTCTGCTTCCTGGATCATATCCGGGCCAAAGAGTTGTCTCTCCCCGGTTTCTGACCAGTTAAGAGGCGTTCGACATTTTCGTCCATAGAGAACTTCGAAAGGGGCTTTGCCCAGGCTGGCTTGATAACTATTGTTATAAGCGAACTCGGCGAATGGAAGGCATTTCTCCCAATTCATGCCGAACGAGATGACAGAAGCTCGAAGCATATCCTCTAGGATTTGGTTGACTCGTTCTACTTGACCACTTGATTGAGGATGGAAGGCGGTGCTAAAGGAGAGACGAGTTCCCATAGCATTTTGGAAACTTTCCCAAAATCGAGAGGTGAAGAGACTTCCACGGTCTGAGTTAATCTCTAATGGAACACCATGAAGAGACACTATTCGAGAGATGTACAAATCAGCTAGCTGGCTAGCGGTTATACTCTCACGAACGGGTAGGAAGTGGGCTACTTTGGAAAGACGGTCAACAACAACGAAGATAGCATTATTCCCTCTCTTGGTCCTGGGAAACCCGGTAATGAAATCCATACCGATTTTATCCCATTTCCATTCAGGAATTTCCAAAGGTTGAAGGGTACCAGCAGGCCGTTGATGCTCTGCTTTAACTCGACGACAGACGTCGCAATTAGCAATGTATTGAGCGATTTCCCTCTTCATCCTAGTCCACCAAAACCTCTGGCGTAGGTCTTGATACATTTTAGTACTACCGGGTTGAATGGTGAGAGGAGAGTCATGAGCTTCCTTAAGGATCAATCGCCTCAGGTTGCGCACCTTGGGGACCACTAGACGGTCTCCAAAGAACACGACACCTTGTTCATCAATGGAGAAACAATCTGCGACTCCTTTCTTGATGTTTCTCCCGATCACGGAGATTCCGGATCTACCTTCTGTGCTTGATGATCTGATCCGTAAGGGTAGGTTTCGCCACCATGGTAGAAAGGAATCCTCGAGGAACAATGTGAAGATTAAGCTTACGAAATTCCTCGTGGAGAATTGGTTGACTTTGTTGTAACATCAGGTTGTTACAATAGGATTTTCGACTTAGAGCGTCGGCCATGACATTGGCTTTGCCAGGGGTGTAAGATATTCCTAAGTCGTAATCTGTAATCAACTCGACCCAACGTCTTTGCCTGAGATTCAAATCCGGTTGGGTGAAGATATATTTCAGACTTTGGTGATCAGTGTAGATTTACATAGCGATTACCAAGAAGGTAATGTCGCCAGGTTTTGAGTGCATGAACCACTGCTGCAAGCTCTAGATCGTGTGTGGATAATTATCCTCATGTGGGCGAAGCTGTCGAGAAGCGTGAGCAATCACATGACGATCTTGCATGAGTATGCAACCTAGTCCTTGTCGCGGCGTCGCAATAGATAATAAAGTCTTTAGAAAAATCTGGTGGAACAAATGCGGGAGCAGATGTCGAGCGTCTTTTCAGTTCTGAAAGCTGAACTTCGCCTTTATGGCGTCCATTGAACTTTTATCTTTCTTGAGGAGTTCGGTTAGAGGTTTAGCAACTTTAGAAATTCTCGGCGAAGCGGCGGCAATAGCTCGCTAAGCCAAGGAAACTCCGCGCTTGCTTGACCGATTCAGGTGGAGTCGATCAGGGCGGCTTGAACTTCGCTTCGGGATTGACAGCAATGCCCTTACGGAGATTACATGGCCTAGATAGGTCACTTCGGTAACCAGAATTCACACTTGGAGAATTTGGCATAAAGGCGGTGCTCTCGAAGTTTCATCAATACTAGCCGTAGATGTTGGCATGCTCTTCTTCATTCTTGGAGTAGATGAGTATATCATCGAGGTATACCACGACGAATTTATCCAAATACTCCATGAAGATTGAGTTCATTAACCGAGAGAAGGTGGCTGGAGCATTGGTTAATCCGAAGGACATGACGGTGTACTCGTATTGGCCATAACGAGTAACAAAGCGCCGTTTAGGAATGTCCCGTTCTTGATTTTGATTTGATGGTAGCCCAACCTCAAATCCATCTTGAAAAAATCGAGGATCCAGCGAGCTGATCATACGGATCGTTGATCCCGGGAGCGGATACTTGTTCTTGATAGTGACCAAATTGACAGTCGGTAATCCACAACCATCCGATCCGTACCATCCTTCTTCTTGACGAAGAGGGCGGGCAAGCCCATGGAGATGAACTAGGATGGATGAAACCTTTTGCAAGGACTCATCGAGTTGTTTCTTAAGTTCAGCTAGTTCTAGGGGTGCCATCTTATAAGGTCTCCTAGAGATTGGGGCGGTTCCGGAACAAGATCTATCACGAACTCGACATCCTGTCGGGTGGAACACTGGCAGTTCTTCTGAAAGACATCCGGAAATCACGGACTACGGAATATCTTGAGGTGCGGAAGGGGTTGGCATTTAAGGAGTAAAGTGGCGCTTAGACACTCGGGTTAAAACATTCACCGTCTTGCCGAAGGATGGGTGAGTTGAACAGTTCTAGTAGAGCAATCAATCTTAGCATAATGGGCTGACATCCGGTCTATACCCAAGATGATGTTTATGTCCGAGGACTTGAGAGCTATTAGAGATGCAAGAAAGACTAATCATCGACAAAAATTTCATTCCCATGACTTATTCTAGAGGTTTGCCATCTAGAACCAGGAGTTTAATTTCCATGGAGGTATGCATGTCACGAGAATGTGGTGTTGTGCGATCGAGCATAGCTCTCGAAATAAATGAATGAGATGCTCGAAGATCAAAAAAACAGTTGCGGATGGCAATTAACAAGGCGTGCCGAGGGCGGCGTTGGGATCCTCATAGGTTTCTCCAGGCGAAACATAGTTGACATGGCCACGGCGGTGGCAACTGGTTTAGCATAGGGCACCTTTCTGCTGGCTTGCCACGGCCAATGACTTTCCAACTTGGTGGGGTTGTTCTGGGACACTCACGGATGTAGTGGCCCGTCTCTCCACACTTGAAGCAAGTTATCACATTTGGGCGTGGAGCAGCATTAGCGATGGGGCCTCCATAAGTCTTAGGCGCAACATCTTTGCTGGTTGGGGTGGCGCCTCGAAGGATGGCCTCGGGGTGAACTGGGTGGTAGAGCGGTGTTTGGAACCCAAACCCGGCGCTTCGGGATCGAGCGGATGAAGATCGAGTCACGGATGTGCTTGCGTGAAGCCTCAAAATCAGACTGCCCGTTTGCACCGATAGCCTTATTGACTAACTTCGGAAAAGAGGTACACTCATGCAGACGAAGGTCTCGGCGTAGCTCAGGGCTAAGTCCCTTGCGGAACCTTGCCTGCTTCTTGGCGTCGGTAGAAACTTCTTCGGGAGCATAACGGGCTAACCTCCCAAATTCACGGCTGTAAGCATCCACTGTCAGCCTACCTTGGGTGAAACTGCAGAATTCCTCCCTTTTGCGGTCCATAAGACCTTCTGGAATATGATGCTCACGGAAGGCGGCACTGAATTCAGCCCAAGTTGTAACTTGTCCAACCGGACGCATAGCCTCATAATTCTCCCACCAGAGACTAGCAGGGCCTTCAAGATGATAAGCGGCAAAGGTAACCTTGTCAGCCTCAGCCACGTTGGCCGAATGCAGCTTGTGGTGGATGCTGCGAAGCCAATCATCCGCGTCGAGAGGCTCGACAAAATATTTGAACTTTGGGGGATACAGCTTGACGAAGTCATTGAGTGAAACCACATCATTTCTCGGCTGGCGTGCGGTGTTTTGTTCAATCCGCTCCAGTAGACGATTGGTTTCATGCTTATTGCGTTCTGCTTCCAGCATAACCTCGGCCAAAGATGGTGGTTGCGGCAGATTCACATTTACGGCTGCACTAGCTTCTCCTGCTCGGAGCAGCAGGAGTGTTATGGGTGTTGACCATCCTAGGAACAAAACAAAGGTTTAAACCAGGATGGCAGAATTTAGCAAGGAAGTGCGGAAGGTAATGGATAGCATGGAATGCAAAGATGTTCATCCGTATGACATGGTAATATAAAACTGCCACATATATATATACCAACGGTCATACACACCATTCATAGTTTAGTACAAGCTGACGGAGTACAACTATAAGGAAAGGCGTTACATCTCATCGGAAGCATTCCAACTCCTATACATTATTTTCTACACTTCCGAGCGATACACACTAAGTCATATTCCACAAGTCACGCAGGGCGGTGGAAATACAACTACTACCATACTAGGAATACTACTACTAACTCGAGGCAGCTCCATAGTAGTCCTCATAGAAGTCACCACCCAAGCACGGAAGTGGAACATGATCATCCGGAAGCAGACAATCCTATGGGGCTGTGGACCATAAGGACTCGGATGTGGCCGTGGTCCAACAAGCGGTGGCGAGACGAGGCCCACGAGGAGGTGATGCCTCCCACCTCACGCCACTCCATAAAGTCTGCAGACTACGCCGCTTACAGGTACAAGTCCCTCATGTCCATATATCCAGCTTGCACGGCAGTGCAAACCTAGTCGAGTAGCCCGATGTCGAGCGGGCATTAAAAAGCTCCATGCGCAAGGCCGGTTCTCACGGTCCTTGTCCTCCGGCATCTCAAGAGTAGTGCGAAGGTGAGTCCTCATGGGATGCATCGCTGTACAAACCACGAAGGTAGCCATGCGCCCGGGGAGGATCTTGGCATGTAGCGGAAATCGGTGTTGCTCAACAAGGCAGTTCTGGCTCGATTAATAGTCATCATAGAATAGGCTGCATCTTGCACAGACATTCCAATAGTGATTCCGAGCCCATAAGAGCAGTGAAGTGGTTCAGTAGCTCCGGAATAAGATGGATAAATCCGGACCGTGCACAGATATTGGCTTTGGTTGAAATCCCTAAACTGCTCCTCGACGGTATATTCAGGATACCATCGGTAACCAGACTCAATCATCACCCTAACCAACATTGCCGTGTGACCACACACACCAATGCAACGGGTCAGACAAACCACTTGGTTCTGGGGACGGGTGGCCATCTGAAAGCACAGCCACAATGCAAAGACATTAGAATTTCTAGGGAAAATCGGGCAGCATAACATCTGTAAATGCCCAAAATCAGATTTGAGACATTCAAAAACAGATTGCAAAACCACTCAACAACATCATATCAAGGTTACGGTTCAACCGATAGCATACTACAAATTTAGTAGCAGGAATCGAGGATGTAACCAACAACCCTATAAGTTACTACGAAATAGTAACACGTGAACCTCGATAGAGAGAAGAGAGCCTAGTCCTATACCCACGTCGAATGAGAAGAGGATGACTCAGATCGAGAGGGCATAAGGTAAAGGAGTAAAAAGAGCCTTCGTTCCTCCCACAATCAATTCCCTACATATAACTAAAGCATTTCTAGACTCAACTTGACCAGTTTGGCTTAGCGAACCTACGAGCAGCCCCGCTCGATGCCAACAACTGTCGGACCCGATCCCAAGTCACATCGACCTGCCGGTAACACCTCATATCACTTTGCGGCCTCACGCACGATATTCCCACGGTGTCGCCTTACCATGGCCGGGACCGTTTAGTCTTTTGGCTCACGTATATGATAGTGTCGCCAGCATCCACATGACAAAGAACCGGGCCGACATGGCTAGTCGTGAACCCAAAGCGGCGCTAACCCATGGGGACAGGCATACATGAATCACATCGAGCATGTCGGTCATCAACGTATATATTCGGGCTGTAGCACTGGCTATGAGGACTCCGGTATCCCGGCTGTAGCAGCTAGGCAGGACTCGAATACCACCGCGTGACATTTCCCGAAGAACAGGACATAGGGACGAAGTGAAACACATGCCGGCCGATCAAGTGTCCAAGCGGTAGTCTGGGCTAGCAGGACTCCGTGAACGGGCTGTAGCGGACTACTATCGCTCGAAGCACGAGACTACATTTCCCAATAGGAGAGGCTGCCAAGGATAAACAACTAGTTTGTCGGATCCCACTCATACCAAGCATTTCAATCATACCGCATAATATGCCCGATATGAGTAAATACAACAAGGCACCACAACAAAACTCTACAACTCAAAGTACTTTATTTAAGAGGCTCAGGAGCCATACATAACATATTCATACAGGTAGGGGTCACATGACCCAACACTCAAGTCATACAATCATACAAGCACATGCGAAGCAAACTAGTGCAGTACGACTCTAGAAAGAAAGAAAGCTTGTTGGAGCCTTCCTATCTACAATGGCCCTTCACAAGTCTTAGATCGCCACCTGGGTGGCTAGTTCACTCGTCGAAGTCGATATCTACATAGAATCCATCGGATGGGGTAGTATTGTCCTCTTAAAAACATTAATTAAGCAAACATGAGTACGGAGGTACTCAGCAAGTCTTACCACAGAACCCTATCATACATGCACATTCTCAAGAAGGTGGTGGAGTTATTTGCAGCAAGCCAGCTTTGACTCTTGGCTAAGCTATCCTACGTGACTGTAACACCCCGGATACAACTTTCCATATTCGTAACTCCGACTCTTGCCATTTCCGGCTATGTGTTATTTTATTTTCTCCGTGGTTGGGTTTTTGTCTTTTGTTTTGCAGTTTGTTCATGTCATGCATTTCTTCTCATCGCATCATGTGCATTGCATCGGCATTGTTTTCATAAAACTTGCATTAGTTAAGTAGTTGGCGCGTCCCTCCCCTTGCCTTCGTGACCGTTTTGAGTCCAACGGGTTCTCGTTTCCCCTTACATTGGACCGCCATATCTCTCTGCCGATCATGGACCCCTCTCCTTGGACCCTCTTTTCTCTCTTTCTCCGAGACCAACAAAACCCCTTGCTTCCGTTGACCGTTTGAGACCAATCGGGCTTTCGATTCCCACTTGTCCATCCGTTTGACCCTCTCTACTCTTTGCTCAAGACCCTCCGCGTCGTCCAAAACTGCCCGAACCCGACCGGGCTTTCGTTACGGTGTGTCGGGATCATCCCCTAACGTCTACAAAACATCTCTGTTTTGTTAATTGAGCCCCTAACCTATTTATTCAGAACCGTCGATTTTGATTGGAGGGTCCAAACCTAATCCTATTGTTCCTATATATAGACCAACTCTACCCTAAAATGAGGAGCCTTGTCCCATCCCCCAGCCGCCCGCCAGGTCCTCTTCCACCTCGGGATCCTCCGATCCAATTCCACCATGCCAGTCCCTCCTCCTAATTTTCAGCGCCGGCCAATCCCACGAAATCAACGCACCAGGAGCAGCGCTCGATCCCTCTCTGCTCGCCTAGCACACACGACCCAAGGAGAGAGATCCTCCTCGCGCTCCCGAAGGGAGTTTCTTCTGAGCCCCTCCTGCTTGCTCCCTCTGCTCGGCCCGTCGTCGTTCCGCCGCCACCGACAAGCTCCGGGCGCCGGCGTTCGCCGCAGTCCCTCGCGACCTCCTGCCATCGTCCTCGTCTGCGAGAGACGAGCAACCAAAGCGCAGCGCCCGCTCCCCACGCCGAGCCTTCGCTCGCTTTGTTCCCGCCTTCCGCCGCACCTCCCGACGACCAAGCCGTCCAGCGCCCCAAGTCCGGAAGCGGCTCCCGTCGTCAAGACCTCCTGAATCCTGCCGCCGGATCCTCCCGAGCTCAAGTCCCACGCCGCCGGAGTCCTCGGCGCCGGCGGCTGAGCCGCCCTTCTCCCTCCATCTTGCCCGCTTCGCCATGGGTTCCTCTCGCGACGCCCTGCCCACGCCAAGTCCCGCACCAGACGCGCCCGCCATGGCGCGCTGATCTCCACAGCGGCGCTTGCGTCGGACCCGGCCGGCAACCGCCGGATCTCGTCGCCTCGCCATGGACCACCATCCCAGACCTCCTCCGTGCCGCCCCTGTCCTCGTCATTTGGAGACGCCAGCCAGGTCCACGCCGCCCTGTGTCCTCTGCTTCTGGGCCAGCGCAGCCGCTTCGCCGCGTTGACCGCAGCCACCCCACGCTGGTCGACCTCCCCTCAACAGCGCAGGCCCAGCTCCTTAGCCCTTCCGCTGTCTCCTCCTGTGGGCGAAGCCCATGGATGAGGCCAGTGCGCCTCCTCAACCCCCAATGGCCTCACCTCCGGCAGGGCCTTGGCCGGGGTGAGCAGACCCTTCCCTCCCCCATGCACTATTTGGGCTAGACAGATTCGGCCCGTGCATATTTTTCCCAGATCTGCGATTTAACTTTATCCGATACTAGCAGTTTTGCGAAAACCCCTAAGCATCATGCATTTAATAACTCACAAATGGTGCATCGGATTAAAATGATTTATATATGTAAAATGCTCGAGAAAATTGTGTAGATTAATAATATGTCATTTTCATCCCATGTTAAAATGTTTAACTTGCTGTTTATTTAAATTTGCTAGTATGCCATGTTAAAATGATTTAATTCATAACTAAATAACCGTAACTTCGAATTAAATGTTCTCTATATGTAAATGGGGTGGAAAAATGCCTAGTTTAACATGGTCTACTTTATTTTGTTGTTTAGCAACTCTAAAATATGTTTTAGGGCAGAACAGGACCGAATCTAAAATATTGCTCATGGGGATTTTCCGGACTTGTTGTTCGTTGTTTCGGCCTCATTTAAACTTGCCTAGTTAGGTAGTTTTGTTGTGCTTCACCCTTGCCATGTTTAAAAACATTTAATATTGTTGTGTACCTAAACGAGATCAAACTAAATATGTCAATGTGGTGTTTTGTCAATATGCAACCCGTTGCATATTGAGCTCCACTAATTTGTAGTATTGTTTGTTGCACTTTGCCATGCCATGCCATGCCTCATTAAACCGGACATGCATCATACTTGATTGTGCATCATGCCATGTTTATGCTTGTGCATTTATCATGTTGTTTGTTTCTTTCGGTGTTGCTTCTCGGTTCGGTAATGTTGCGATTGTGAGGATTAGTTCGACTACTTCCGTTCGTCTTCTTCATGGACTCGTTCTTCTTCCTTGCGGGATTTCGTGCAAGATGACCGCTACCTGGATCTCACTACTATCATTGCTATGCTAGTTGCTTCGTTCTTTTGCTATGCTGCGCTACCTATTACTGCTTATCAAGCCATCCCAAATTGCCATGTCAGCCTCTAACCTTTTGCACCCTTCCTAGCAAACCGTTGATTGGCTATGTTACCGCTTTGCTCAGCCCTCTTATAGCGTTGTTAGTTGCGGTGAAGATGAAGTTTGTTCCTTGTTGGAACATGGAGATGTTGTTCCTTGTTGGAACATGTTTACTTGTTGGGATATCACAATATATCTTATTTAATTAATGCATCTATATACTTGGTAAAGGGTGGAAGGCTCGGCCTTATGCACAGTGTTTTGTTCCACTCTTGCCGCCCTAGTTTCCGTCATATCGGTGTTATGTTCCCGGATTTTGCGTCCCTAACGCGGTCGGGTGATTTATGGGACCCCTTGACAGTTCGCTTTGAATAAGACTTTTCGGCAAGGCCCAACATTGGTTCTACATTTGCCTCTCTAGCCTTTTTCCCTTGGGAGTCGCGCTCTCAAGGGTCATCTTTATTCACCCCGGGCGGTGCTTGTCTAGCGTTGGTCCAAACTAAACACCGTCTTGGGACCATCCCTTGGCAACTTGGGTTACGTCGGTACTGTGACGCTTAGCTTATCCGGTCGTGGCTGAGATGAGATCTGTGCGGCTACTATCGGGATGTCGGCGCGCCGGAGGTCTTCTTGGACTTGTTTTATTCTGTCGAAATGTCTTGTGGCAGGATTCGAGACTGATCGGGCTTCCCGTGAGAAGGTCTATTCGCCGTTGATCGCGAGAGCTTATCATGGGCTAAGTTGGGACACCCTGCAGGGTTTGAACTTTCAAAGCCGTGCCAGCGGTTATGTGGCAGATGGGAATTTGTTAATGTCCGGTTGTAGAAAACCCGAAGTTGATCTTAATTAAAATACACCAACCGTGTGTGTAACCGTGAGTGTCTCTTTTCGGGGTTGATCGAGAGGAGAACACGGTTTCTGGGTTATGTCTGACGTAAGTAGGAGTTCAGGATCACTTCTTGATCATTACTAGTTGACGACCGTTCCTTTGTCTCTCTTCTCGCTCTCATTTGCGTAAGTTAGCCACCATATATGCTTAGCCGCTGCTGCAACCTCACCACTTTATCCCTTCCTTTCCTACTTAAGCTTTGCTAGTCTTGATACCCATGGTAATGGGATTGCTGAGTCCTCGTGGCTCACAGATTACTATACCACCAGTTGCAGGTACAGGTTATGCGATGATCATGACGCGAGCGAAGCTTGTTTGTGTTGGAGTTCTTCTTACGCTTCTTCTTGATCGGGGATAGGTTCGGTCGGCAGCTGGGCTAGCGAGGTGGATATTGTTTGAGTTTCTGTTTATGTTTCATCCGTAGTCGGATGTTGATCTTGTATATGATGTGATGTTGTATTAGGTGGCATTGTATGCCTTATGTATGTATCCCCACTATTATGTAATGTTGATGTAATGATATCCACCTTGCAAAGCGTCTTCAAGATGCGCTTCTATCCTTGGTGGGACCTTGAGTTCCTTTAGGATAGGGTCGCATCTTAGGCGTGACAAGTTAGTATCGAGCCTCGACCGACCTTAGGAGCCCCCTTGTTTGTTGGCCGTTGTTGAGTCTAGAAGAAAACTATTTTGAGTCTTAGGATTATATATATCGGAGAGTAGGATTCTTTTACTCCTCGGTCCCTTAAATCGCTCTGGTGAGGTCTCTGGCGTAGATGTTTTGTCTTTCCTCTCCTCAAATTTCACTAAATTTTTTTTAGGATCACGCGGGTATCTTGGAATCTTTCCGATGGTTTTGTGACGAGAACATTGTTCTTGGTGCCTCCTGACATTTAGGGGTTGTGGCGGTGTCCGGGGAGTTGAGCTCCGAGTTGTTGTCGTCACAATTTTATCGTTGTAGTTCTGGAATACCTGAGTTTTACCGACATCGAAATCTCTTTTGTGCAGTTGTTGGTGAGATAACCCTGATAGCCCGATCTTGTGGCGAGTCGGGAGTATTGCCATGACTTGTATAACGGATGTTTTTGAAGGTCGAGGTACGATTTCGGAGTTTTCTTGGTTATGTGTTGACGGATGGATACAATTGGATCTAGGTATTGTTAGTTTGGGTGATATATTTTGTGTCCCTGTATCCCCAACACCAGATTGCATAACCAGAAAGTTTGGGAGTTTATAAGTGGGAATTCAAGTAGCTCCTAGAATATCTTTTCGACGGAGGCATGATATGAGATTGGGTAAATCTCTATCATATGTATTTGTTCCGGCTTATTCTGCAAGCCAAATCCTTTGTTTTGTTTTGTTTTGTGGTATTCGAGTTGCTTCGAAGTCAAATGTTGATTCCATACCTTTCCTAAATGGTGTTCTCATATTTCTATGTGAATACTAATCCTTCTTGATCATCGAGATCGTCATGTTAATTCTTTTCCCAACCGGCGTGCTTCTCTTCAAGTGGATCCGATCATTTTCAACATCTGCGAGATAAATTCTAAGTTTTTCTCAACGGTGTTTGTTTCATCCATCCCAAGTTATCTTTGTTTTCCCGCCCTCCCACCCATTTTCTTCAAGGACTCAGATTTATTAATCATGTATCTTTTATTTGTGGAAGTCTCTTCATTCTTTTCTTTCAATGTTCTTATTCGGTGATTTCCCATGAAGATGCTCAACAGTTTCAAGTTCATCATTCATCATTCTCGTATTCTTTTCCGGTGGATCCAATTCAAGCTTTCGATATTCATCATATTCCTTTCCTCGTTTCTAATGATTTCTCATGCTGGTGCACCTCTCAATCATTCACCTTCTCGCTATTCATTTGTTACGGAGTGTTGAAGATATCTCGGAAGGCTCGTCTTTTCATTCGAGATCCGTTCAAGTTATTTTGAGGTTGTTATCTCATTCAAGCCATTTAATTCTACGGCGCAATCTTTATTTCAAGCAATCCTTCAACAATGTTTCTTTTGAGTGGGCCTAACCCACAGGTCTTTTCGAGGATCTTACGACTCTTCTAATTCTCCGGAGTTATTCTCAAATTCATTGCAAAGTTTGGCGTAAGAATGAATTATCATCGATCAAATGTCTTTCTCCAAGATCGCTTTCAAATTCTTTTTCATTGTTGGCTCAACATCTTTGCTTTTAATTCTCCCGGAGTATCTCAGCAATTTTGGTGGTGTTTCTCGTCGTCAGTTGAAGATTGAAGAAGGTTTTCTCCTAAATCTTGGTCCATTCTCTTCAAGATTCATGGTTCTAGTTTGATGCCATCCTCTCATAATTGTTTTCGGTTGTGGAATTCTTTTCACCCATCCGGAGCATTTCATGAGTTGTTTTCCATTTTTTTTTCCTCCATAGGCCATCATGTCATAATTCCTCATTCTCAGCTTTCAGCTCTCGTTCTTTAAATCATACCGGTGCATCATTCAAATATCCTCTAATCAGTTCATCATCTCTTCATTCTCTTGTATTTAAATGCTCTCAAGCATATTCGTCTTCCAATTCTTCCCGGTGAATTGTGCCTTTGCTATGTTCATTTTTAATTCTTATGGTGGTTCGTTCAAGATTTCATTTCCTTGATTGTCACTTTAATTCATTCGTTCTTTCGAATCCTACCGGTGGTTCATGAAGACCTTCTCAAGTTTGCGTTATGCCATTTCTCAATTCTTTTGCAAGAAGAATAAGTAGTATGCCAAATCCATTGCTTGTCATCAATTTAATTTGATGAAGGATAAGCATACAATAAATATTATTCTTATTTCCTCGAGGTGATTCAATTCTTTTCTTCCGGAGATTGCTCATGATGAAGTAATTTATCGGTTCTAAGTTGTTCATCTTTTCTTCTCCGGAGTTCCAAGTTTTTGCTGCTTTATCTCATCACAAAGCTCCATCTAAATCATTGCAAGGCTTCATCTTGTGTTGTCAATTTCTCTTTCTTTTTATCATCCTTTTATTACCGGAGTTCTTCATGGATGCTCTACATGGTGGTTCATCAAGAACTCCTTTCATTCTTCAATTGTTCTTCAAGTTTTCTCTCGAAGTTATGATCCGCCAAGCTATACTCTAAAAATAAACATGGTGCTCAACACATGTTTTTTTGTGACTAGTTCAAGCATTCTTCATCTTGCATTCCGAAGTGCAATTCCTTCTACCTTATCTTTTGAGATGGTCTTATGTCATTCTTGACAATTTCACTTCGTGTTTCATGATTCGCAAGTTGTTAAGAATGAGATATTTAAATCCATCATTTTCTCTTTGTTCAAGAGATCTTTTCAACCATCAACCTCGTTGTTGGAGTTATCTTGTGTCATATTTAACCTAAAGCCTTCCCTAAGGAATGTTGCTATTGTGGTGCTTATCAATGATCAAAGTTTTTCTCCTATCCTCTCGGCAAAAGCAGTTTTCATCTCTTCGTTGATATCAAGCAAGCAATTGTTTTCCGTTAGTGGTCGGTTGTCACCTCATAATTTTGAGGTCTTTTCCTTAAGCCCACTACAAGCTTATTCTTTTGGCGTTTGTTTTCCAACAACTCCGTCAAATTCTTCTTTGCAAGGTGCTTTCCAAGTTCATTTGTGGAAGAAGTTGGCATTTACTTCTCCGTCCTTTATCCCAATGATCTAACTTCTATTCTTTCTTCCGGAGGCATGGTGATGTTGCTCTCTTCACTCATCATCTCGAATTGTGAAGATCGTGTTCTTTTCTTGCTTATCCATTTAACCGGAGTGTTGTATCATCTCGTCAATATCTTTTCATCTCATCAAGTTTTCTTCTCTTTTCGATTGGAGTGCTGCCCAAATTATATCATTCTTATTCATTCTTATCTCGTGTCAACCAGAGTGGTTCCAATTCCTTCTTGTCCATTGTACTCGTCATTCATAGCTTTGCAACCCCAAAGGTTCACATGGCGTTCCTTGTTTCTATTTTCTCTTTGGAATGCTCTCAATTTCGTTCAACTCTATTGTGTTATTCTTTCAAGTTTTCAACCTCTCGAGGTTCATTGGTTTCACTCGTTTGTCAAAGAAGCAACTTAGTTTTACCGCTTTTCTTCCTCTTCCTTTTCCCTCGGTGCCATCCTAGATCTCGGGGCGAGATCCTCTCGTAGTGGTGGAGTGTTGTAACACCCGGATACAACTTTCCATATTAAGTAACTCCGACTCTTGCCATTTCGGCTATGTGTTATTTTATTTTCTCCGTGGTTGGGTTTTTGTCTTTTGTTTTGCAGTTTGTTCATGTCATGCATTTCTTCTCATCGCATCATGTGCATTGCATCGGCATTGTTTTCATAAAACTTGCATTAGTTAAGTAGTTGGCGCGTCCCTCCCCTTGCCTTCATAGACCGTTTTGAGTCCAACGGGTTCTCGTTTCCCCTTACATTGGACCGCCATATCTCTCTGCCGATCATGGACCCCTCTCCTTGGACCCCTCTTTTCTCTCTTTCTCGAGACCAACAAAACCCCTTGCTTCCGTTGACCGTTTGAGACCAATTGGGGCTTTCGATTCCCACTTGTCAGTCCGTTTGACCCTCTCTACTCTTTGCTCAAGACCCTCGCGTCGTCCGAAAACTGCCCGAACCCGACCGGGCTTTACGTTACCGGTGTGTCCGGATCATCCCCTAACGTCTACAAAACATCTCTGTTTTGTTAATTGGGCCCCTAACCTATTTATTCAGAACCGTCGATTTTGATTGGAGGTCCAAACCTAATCCTATTGTTCCTATATATAGACCAACTCTACCCTAAAATGAGGAGCCTTGTCCCATCCCCGGCCGCCGCCGGTCCTCTTCCACCTCGGGATCCTCCGATCCAATTCCACCATGCAGTCCCTCCTCCTAATTTTCAGCGCCGGCCAATCCCACGAAATCCAACGCACCAGGAGCAGCGCTCGATCCCTCTGTTACGCCTAGCACACGACCCAAGGAGAGAGATCCTCCTCGCGCTCCCGAAGGGAGTTTCTTCTGAGCCCCTCCTGCTTGCTCCCTCTGCTCGGCCCGTCGTCGTTCGCCGCCACCGACAAGCTCCGGGCGCCGGCGTTCGCAGCCCGATCCCTCGCGACCTCCTGCCATCGTCCTCGTCTGCGAGGAGGCGAGCAACAAGCGCAGCGCCCGGCTCCCCACGCCGAGCCTTCGCTACTTTGTTCCCCTGCCTTCCGCCGCACCTCCGGCGACCAAGCCGTCCAGCGCCCCAAGTCCGGGAACAGCTCCCGTCGTCAAGACCTCCACAGATCCCGCCGCCGGATCCTCCCGAGCTCAAGTCCCACGCCCGGAGTCCTCGGCGCCGGCCGGCTGAGCCGCCCTTCTCCCTCCATCTTGCCCTTCGCCATGGGTTCCTCTCGCGGCGCCCTGCCCACGCCAAGTCCCGCACCAGGGCCTTGTCGCCATGGCCGCCCGATCTCCACCGCGGCCGCTTCGCGTCGAGACCCGGCCGGCAACCGCGGATCTCGTCGCCTCCGCCATGGACCACCATCCCAGACCTCCTCCGTGCGCCCCTGTCCTCGTCGTTGGGAGGCCTTGGCCAGGTCCACGCCGCCGCTGTGTCCTCTGCTTCTGAGCCAGCGCAGCCGCTTCCCCACGTTGACCAGCCACCCACGCCGCAGGTCGACCTCCCCTCAACATGCTGCAGGCCCAGCTCCCTTCGCCCTTCCGGCTGTCTCCTCCACCTGTGGGCAAGCCCATGGGTGAGGCCAGTAGCGCCTTCTCAACCCCCAATGGCCTCACCTCCGGCCGGGCCTTGGCCGGGGTGAGCAGACCCCTTCCCTCCCCATGCACTATTTGGGCTAGACAGATTGGCCCGTGCATATTTTCCCAGATCTCGATTTAACTTTATCCAATACTAGCAGTTTTGCGAAAACCCCTAAGCATCATGCATATAATAACTCACAAATGGTGCATCGGTTAAAATGATTTATATATGTAAAATGCTCAGAAAATTGTGTAGATTAATAATATGTCATTTTCATCCCATGTTAAAATGTTTAACTTGCTGTTTATTTAAATTTGCTAATATGCCATGTTAAAATGATTTAATTCATAACTAAATAACCGTAGCTCGAATTAAATGTTCTCTATATGTAAATGGGGTGGAAAAATGCCTAGTTTAACATGGTCTACTTTATTTTGCTGTTTAGCAACTCTAAAATATGTTTTAGGGCAGAACAGGACCGAATCTAAAATATTGCTCATGGGGATTTTCCGACTTGTTGTTCGTTGTTTCGGCCTCATTTAAACTTGCCTAGTTAGGTAGTTTTGTTGTGCTTCACCCCTTGCCATGTTTAAAACATTTAATATTGTTGTGTACCTAAGCGAGATCAAACTAAATATGTCAATGTGGTGTTTTGTCAATATGCAACCCGTTGCATATTGAGCTCCACTTAATTTGTAGTATTGTTTGTTGCACTTTGCCATGCCATGCCATGCCTCATTAAACCGGACATGCATCATACTTGATTGTGCATCATGCCATGTTTATGCTTGTGCATTTATCATGTTGTTTGTTTCTTTCGGTGTTGCTTCTCGGTTCGGTAATGTTGCGATTGTGAGGATTAGTTCGACTACTTCCGTTCGTCTTCTTCATGGACTCGTTCTTCTTCCTTGCGGGATTTCAGGCAAGATGACCGCTACCCTGGATCTCACTACTATCATTGCTATGCTAGTTGCTTCGTTCTTTTGCTATGCTGCGCTACCTATTACCTGTTTATCAAGCCATCCCAAATTGCCATGTCAGCCTCTAACCTTTTGCACCCTTCCTAGCAAACCGTTGATTGGCTATGTTACCGCTTTGCTCAGCCCTCTTATAGCGTTGTTAGTTGCGGTGAAGATGAAGTTTGTTCCTTGTTGGAACATGGAGATGTTGTTCCTTGTTGGAACATGTTTACTTGTTGGGATATCACAATATATCTTATTTAATTAATGCATCTATATACTTGGTAAAGGGTGGAAGGCTCGGCCTTATGCAGTGTTTTGTTCCACTCTTGCCGCCCTAGTTTCCGTCATATCGGTGTTATGTTCCCGGATTTTGCGTCCCTAACGCGGTCGGGTGATTTATGGGACCCCTTGACAGTTCGCTTTGAATAAGACTTTTCGGCAAGGCCCAACATTGGTTCTACATTTGCCTCTCCTAGCCTTTTTCCCTTGGGAGTCGCTCTCAAGGGTCATCTTTATTCACCCCGGGCGGTGCTTGTCTAGCGTGGTCCAAACTAAACACCGTCTGGGACCATCCCTTAGCAACTTGGGTTACGTCGGTACTGTCGCTTAGCTTATCCGGTCGTGGCACGAGGGCGAGATCTGTGGCTACTATCGGGATGTCGGCACGCCGGGAGGTCTTCTTTGGACTTGTTTTATTCTTGTCGAAATGTCTTGTGGCAGGATTCGAGACGATCGGGCTTCGGTGAGAAGGTCTATTCGCCGTTGATCGCGAGAGCTTATCATGGGCTAAGTTGGGACACCCTGCGGGGTTTGAACTTTCGAAAGCCGTGCCAGCGGTTATGTGGCAGATGGGAATTTGTTAATGTCGGTTGTAGAAAAGCGAAGTTGATCTTAATTAAAATACACCAACCGTGTATGTAACCGTGAGTGTCTCTTTTGGGGTTGATCGAGAGGAGAACACGGTTTTAGGGTTATGTCGGCGTAAGTAGGAGTTCAGGATCACTTCTTGATCATTACTAGTTGACGACCGTTCCTTTGTCTCTCTTCTCGCTCTCATTTGCGTAAGTTAGCCACCATATATGCTTAGCCGCTGCTGCAACCTCACCACTTTATCCCTTCCTTTCCTACTTAAGCTTTGCTAGTCTTGATACCCATGGTAATGGGATTCTTGAGTCCTCGTGGCTCCTGATTACTATACCACCAGTTGCAGTACAGGTTGTCACGATGATCATGGCGAGAGCGAAGCTTGTTTGTGTTGGAGTTCTTCTTACGCTTCTTCTTGATCGGGGATAGGTTCGGTCGGCACTTGGCTAGCGAGGTGGATATTGTTTGAGTTTACTGTTTATGTTTCATCCGTAGTCGGATGTTGATCTTATATATGATGTGATGTTGTATTAGTGTGGCATTGTATGCCTTATGTATGTATCCCCACTATTATGTAATGTTGATGTAATGATATCCACCTTGCAAAGCGTCTTCAAGATGCGCTTCTATCCTTGGTGGGACCTTGAGTTCCTTTAGGATAGGGTTAGCATCTTAGGCGTGACGATGACACCACTTTGTAAAGCATTTATGCTTTGCAGTCCACTAAACACCATCACAATACTCCACCGTGGATCCTCTCGTCATCCCACGAGAGGGCCATCCACGATACTCACTTATCTTGAGGCTTTTAGTAGTATCCATTTACTTGTCTATGAACTGATATAGGTAACCCGAAGTCCTTCTCCGTGGACACGGCTATTCGAATAGATCATATCAAAACCACGGAGGGTGTACTTCTTCACACGCTCTCACCACTTACGCCGTTTACATGACATGTACTCGGTAACCTTCAGCGGAAGCCCAGCGTGGGTGTCGGCCACAGCCTACCTAAACACTCAAGTCCCTAGTCCAGGTTTATCGCCTATTCGGGTTCCATCCATGAGAGTCGGCCGAGGTTTCCCATACAGCCCGAGCGATGTGTGCAGGGTTCCCGAGATACCAAGCGGGCACTTTCGGTACACGAGACCCGCGTGGCTACCGCAACACAACCCACCCCTAAGGTCAGCGTTGCGTCGGCCCCAAATACTACAAACACGAAACTACTTGCAACTCCGGACTAAGAACAAGGGTGGTTAAGAAGCCGAGAGGGTCCATTGGTTTCGGGCCCAATGCGTGGTAGCAACTATTTCATGGATCACAAACACGGATCTCAGTTCTTAGGATCGGCTTCAATGAAACAACCCACCATGTACTCCTACATGGCCTCTCATCGATACCTTTACCAAAGCGTGTTCAACACTTTCACTCTCGAACCAACACAACCTTTCACTCCGGTTCATCATCCCGATGAGCCAGACTGACACAACTCTAAGCATAGCAAGCATAGCATGGTAGGAATCACAAACATGGCTCAATCAACTCCTACACATACTCTGGGTTTCATCTAATTCTTGTGGCAATGACAGTCATGCAAAGGAAGTGGGTTCAACTACCACAGCACACAACAGTTTGAATCGCGTTGTCTTAATGTAGTAAGCGAGAGCGAAGCGAGAACATGGGTTTGTATCGAAATGATCAATGAGTTGCTTGCACGATGGAGCAGGGGTAGAAATCGCCCTTGGATGGATAGTCGAAGTTATCCTCGAGGCAGAACCTATCACAAAAGCATACAAAAGTAAACACACATGACAATATGCAACAATATGATGCATGCTATGACATGGCAATATGGATGTGTGTTGGCCTAATGCAAGCTGAATTAATAGAGTATGAACTCATTTGAACCAAGGATTCAAATGATAGCTCATTTGAAATAACCCTAAAGGTGCATTATCTTATTCTGGTTAAACAGCAAGGTTAACTTGATTTAACATGCATGAAACCTGTACCAATGGAAAGAATGGATTTTTCTGATCATTTTCCATATATAAATCTTTGCATTTGGATTCTGATTAAAAGTTATAAGCATTTGAAATTTGAATTATATTCTGAATTTCTGTATTAGAATAAATCCAGAAATTAGATTAATCGTCGACCATCGTCGACATGACGTCGAGAGTCAACGAGAGCGTTCAGGTCAAACCTGACAGTGGGTCAGCGTGTCGGGGTAATTAACCTAACTAATGTTTAATTAAAACTAACCTATTTAGTTAGCGAAATTTGGGCCCCATCATCGATGACTTCGTCGGGGTCAACGAGGGCCACGTGGTCAAAGTCCACGTCGGCTGCACGGCGACTAGCCGCGAGCGAGCCCGGCGGCGGAGGGAGTGCTTTTGGCGATTCCGCGACCAAATGAGTCGCGGAGAGTGGCTCGGATAGCTGGGTGCAAGCGCGGCTATTAGTGGAGCAGTTGGGGTCGGGTGGCGGAGTTAGGCGCCGACAGCGAGCTAAGCGGCCGCCGGGGTTCGACCAGCGATGAGCTTGGGGTTAGAGGGGTCGGTGAGGTGCGGGGAGTACATGGGTAGACCCCTTGGGGTGCGGTGAGTGTGATGGACACCATGGGGTGGTCGGAGGGTGACCGGGAGCACGTCGGCGACAAGCTCCACGGCGGCGGTGCGGGTGAGCGTGGTTGGTTGCTCGCTGCTTTCGGTATGAGAGAGGAAGGGAGTTAGGTGGGCTCACAGGCAGCGTAGAAGCTCTCGTCGAGGTCGGGGACGAACCGGGCGGCAGTGGCGGCGAAAGGATCTCCGGCGGCAGCGAGCTCGGTCGAGTCGGTGGGGTGGACTCGGGGCACTAAAGCGGCGGGCTCGGCTGGTTAGGGGTAGTGGAGTCTTGGCGGAGCTCTGGACATGGTGAGGAGGAGCACGGACGGCGGGGAGCACGCTCTGGCGATGGTCTGCGGCGGCGTTAGCCAAAGCGGGCGAGCACGATGGAAGGGACAGGCGGAGAGGGGGTGTCCAGGGGGTTCGGGGGAGAGAGAGGAGGCGATCCTCAGCGGCAGCTGGCGAGAGGAGCGGCGAGGCGGTGACCAGGGCGTGCAAGGATTGCGAGGGATCTAAACTACTAACGATGAACAACACAGAGACACAAGGTTTATACTGGTTCGGGCCACCGGTGTGGTGTAATACCCTACTCCAGTGTGTGGTGTGGTGGATTGCCTCAGGGGCTGATGAAGAACAATACAAGGGAAGAACAGCCTCGCGAGGGGGCTGTTCTTAAGCTGGTGCGATGAACTGCTTGGGTGAGTTCGATCGGCTCTTTCTCTCACTCTGCTAGGGCTCTATCAGATCGATCCCCCCTCTTTGTGGTGGCTAGTCCTATTTATAGAGGGAGGCCCTGTGCCTCTTCCAAAATAATGAGCGGGAAGGGCGCCAACAATTGGCCATTTTGAAGGGGAACATCTAGTACTCTTATCCTGAGTAATGTTGGTCTTCGGCTGCCAAAGGCTCTGCGGTGACGCCGTCCTGGGATCCGATGACCTCCATCCTACCGTTCTGCAGGTCTTGGTCTTGTTGCACCGAAGTGGTAACCTTTGCCTGATGCCTTGGCCTGTGCTTGCCTCCTTTGCGAAATGAGGACACTGCGCGGGCTGGCGCCCGCCTGGCGCCCGCCTGGACTTGATAGTCATGGCTTGCTTCACAGGGCACCCTCGCGAGGTACCCTGCCTTGATCTCTCCGTCTCCTCGCGAGCACCTGTGAGGCTGTTCTGAGTAGGTTCTGTCATCCACCCATGAGGCTTGGCCCCTCGCGAGGTCTTGAGCTTGGTGATGAAGGCTGAGCCGTGCTTGGCCCCCACTTGAGTCACGCCCGCGGGCGCGGCGAGCAAGTCAGGGACCCCTATTCCCGAGCGCCGCAGTGGCCCGGGCCCAAAGCGCGCCCGGACAGCTTAGCGAGAGCGGCGAAAGTGTGAGCGCCCGCGAGCCAACAACTGCGGCCTTGGGTGCCGCGTGGCGACTGGTTGGTCGTGGGCATCTCCGCTTCCCCACGATGCCTCGGCAACCGCATGACTTGACAAGTCCCTGCATGCAGAAATGGGTCATGATTACCTGCGATCGTGGAGGCCGACGGTTGGCCTCCTCCGGCTATAAATGCGAACAGCGAGCCCTTCGATCCATCTCTTCCTGCTTCTCCTTGATCCATCCTCGCCCTTGCTCCACATTGCGACAATGGCTCCGATCCGCGGTTCTCCGCGAAGAAAGGAAAGGCCCCGAGAGGTCGATCCGCTTCCGCCAAAAGCGGCTAGCCCTCTGCCGCCGAGATGAGGCGCCCGGCGAGAAGTGTCGAGCCACAATGCATGCGGCGGCCGCCGCCGAGTTCTGCTGCCCTTATGCGCCCGCATTGAGGGCCTGAAGGAAGTAAACGCCCGGCGCCACGAGACGGCGCCACCGTCGATGCCAGGCGGGTCATGGCGGTGCGCATTGTTCCTCGAGTCCATGCCGAGGCTCCTCCGAGATCTTGTGCTCACGCTGCCATGCCTCCTCGGTCTTGGATTCGCCTTCCTCCCTCCTTAGCCTTGAGATCCCTTGAAGGGCTCTCTGGAACTCTGGTTGCAGCATCTGGCTGCAACACCCTACGACAGGCGGAGGTTGCGGTCGTCGCTCGGGCTAGGTCTACATGACCCGCAGTGGGCGAGATCGCCCGAGTCTCTTGGGATGAGGCGCCCTCGTGATCTACATGGAGTACAATGGCGCTTCCTTGATGTTCCTCAAGGTCTTGACGGAAGGCGCTGGCTGGAATGCTGCCCGAGAAGAAGCGGTCGTGGCGTCGTCAGCGAGACTAAACCGCCGATCGCCCCTCGGCAGCTCCTCGAGCAGCAGCGGCAGGACCGGGGTCAGCGCCTCCGCCGAGCTTCGGTGACTCGGGAGGCGGCGGCAGCGCTATGAGCCCCGAGCTCGCGGCGTGCTCGGGCAGGCGGGCGCTTGAGCTTCGGCGCGGTGATCCGGATGGGGTTGGCGCCGGCGCCTGGCAGCCCACTGTTGATGATGGCGTCCCGAGCGGAGGCTTGTGTAGTAGGCGTTCCTTAGGATTAGCACCTTTTATTTCCTGCAAAGAATCGAAGTAGCACCCCGCGGGGGTACGTAAGGCGCTGGCCCTGTTTTTGTGAATATTATGTCCTTATGATGAATCGGTGCGAGATGCTCGTTCCGTCCCAGCTCAGCTCCCCCTTTCTTTCCACACGAGGGCTTGGTGCTCTGCGCTGACAGGTCCCGGTCCCCAGATAGGCTTCAACCGTCGCTGGTATGACAGGTCGCGATGCCGTGGGTCAAGGCCAGGAGGTGAGCGGCCCGAGGTCCAGTAAGAGCCCCTGAGTCGTGATGCTCATGAGGTCCCCTTTAGAGCTCAAGCATCCTCCGCAGGGCAAGAAAGGCAGGCAGCTTTGCCGTGACAGAGCAGCAGTAGGCGAGGATTTTAGCACTGAGGCGGATCAGTTTTGGCGTGACTTATCTTGCGAGTTTGGAGCGGCGTTCGATAAGGTGCCATGTCTGCGTGACAGCAACTGCGGTGTTGCTGGGTCGGGACCTCGCGAGCTTCTTCCCTCTCCCTCGCGCTTTCCTTAATGCTCTACGTCCTCAGGTCCCGGCCCTCAAGCGAGCTCAGCCGCCGCTGCTATGACAGGTCGCGATGCCGTGGGTCAAGGCCGGTGAGGCTGGAGATCGATGAAACCCGTGGTCGCGATGCTCGGCGCCTTTTAACATGCAAGCGGATCGCGCCGGAGGAGGAGAGAAGGCTCATGAGGCGCCCGGCGTTAGTCTGGAGCAGGCCACATACCAATCACGAGAAACAAGGTTCATCGTTACGGTTGCCAGCCAACCATTGGTCGCTCGAGGTGATCGGGGAACGAGGGCTGGTGACGTGGCGCCTTGCGGGGCTGCCGCGGCCAGAGCTCAGCCACTCAGATTTATTAGTGTTGCAGGGACGGACCCGTGCGTAAGCACCGTGCCGGAGCGAGCGGCTCCAATGGTAGGTGTCAATCGAGCAGGCGATTAGGTCAAGCATGTTATGTATAGATAAGCAAGTCCATCTAGATAGGTGCGGAGAAAGCATGCACCACTGGGTCTGCCCCGAGCAGCTTGGGGATAATGCAGCCCGAGGGGCGCCCCCAACAAGGTAAGTAAACAACATAAGCAAAACGGATACATGCTGCAGGGACAGATCCATGCAGCCCGGGAATGATGCATCGGGCGCTCCCAGCTGAAGCGAAACTTGGAAGGGTGTCACGATATGGTCGGAGATGGCGGGGTGTTGAGGTAGCGGATGGCGCGTGGCGTGGGCCTTGGGCCCTCACGAGCTCTCGGACACAGAGCCTCGGGAGGCTCGAGGGAGTGCTGAGAGGGGGGTTCCTCGAGAACCATCTCCATCTCCGCCCGGACCCATGGCTGCTTGACCTCCCGAGCTGCAGGCGCCCCTCGGCGAGTGCTGATGGGCGGCGACGCGTTCGCGAGCGAGGCATGCGAACATAGCTGTGGTGGACACTTTCATAGCGCCCGCCAGCGTGAGGCAGGCGCTCTGAGGCAGGGCTCGGTTGAGCCTGGTATGTCGATGCAGATCCGTAGCCAGCATCCTCGCTGGATGCGGGGCCCGCAGCAAGCAGCGGCGACAACCGCGCATGACTCTTGACTCCTGTAGCTCCTGGGTGCTCCTCGCGATGAACTCCTAAGGGTTTGGCCCTCCTTGCCTCATACCTTCTTGAGGGAAACATGCCTTGAAGCACGCCTCCAAGTGGTGCCCGAGTGCCTCCCTCGTGACTCGGGCTAGGTCGGTGGCTCACCATGAAAGAGCCCCTGAGCCATGCCTGAGGAGGGGGCCGGGCACGCCTTCCTATGCATCGGTGGTGCCCCCTTGAGCAGGCGCGGGTCTGTTGCCATGCCTCGGAGGTGCCTACCCCACGAGGCTTGGACCAGGTGAAGCCTTCTTCTTCTTGGGGATCGCCTCGGGAAGTATCCTGCTCACATGATCTGGGTCTTGATTGCTGCGGCTTGGAAGGCACGCTCAAGAGAGCACTGCTGCATCCCTTTCCTCACAAAGCTTGTGATGACTCCTCCACTTCTGGCATCTTGAGGACATTGTAGCCATGGTGAGTCCTTGCCATGAACTTGGCCAAAGCTGGGTACTGAGGATGGCATTGTCTGTGGCGGATGTGGGCGACGTCGAAGTCGATGAGCTCGGTGCGGTAGTTGTTGCGCTGTCCGAAGGTGATAGGAAGGCGAACTTGCCCTATCGGGATGGTGGAACCATCGTGACTCTGGAGAAAGGCTTGGTCGGTTGAAGCTGATCGTATGGCACTTGGAGATTGTTGAATGTCTCGACAAATAGGACGTTGAGTCCTGCTCCGCCGTCGATGAGGGTCCTGGTGACTTGCATGTTGCTGATGACTGGTGAGCAAAGCATGGGGAGGACTCGGACCGTTGCCGTGCACTTGAGCTGATCTGCTAAACTGAATGTGATAGCGCACGACGACCACCTGAGAGGGCGAGTGGCCTCTGGCTTGGGGAGGACTGCATTCACCTCGCGAGCAAATTTCTTGAAGATCTTGTTGAGAGGTGGGGCTGAGCTCCACCGGGATGCAAGCGATCGCGTGGCTCTGAAGCCCCGCCCCTTGTCTTGATGATTGTCTTCGTAACTCCTTGGCGGCTCTTGGCGGAGGGTGGGAGCCCTGCATTGCCTTGAGGCGATCCTCGCGGTTGGTCCCTCAACCTCCCTCATGAGCTGGTCCTGCCAGCGGTCCTCGCGAGTCATCACGCCATCCCTAGCGAGGCCACGGTCTTCCCAGCGTCCTGCGCCTCTTCCTCCTCCTCGGTCGTAGCCTCGATCACTTGGTCGGGGCATCGACCGGTCATCTCTCGCCTGCGGCCACAGCTCTTGGCATTCTTTGTTGTTGTGGGTGTGAAGATCGTGGTACACGCAGTACCGGCTGCCCTTGGAAGACTCGGGCTGATCCCTACCTTGCTTGGTGTCTGGTTCTGCTGCGAGCACTGCAACCCCCTTGCGCTTCACGTCCTTGGCTTTGGGTTTCTTCTCTTCCGGATCGGCAGCTGGAAGCTCGAGGAGGGATAGGCGCCCTTCCTCAACCCTGGTGCATTTGGTCGCCAAGTTGAACAGCTCTAGAGATGTGCATAGGTCTTCATGCATCGCCAGCTCCTCCTTCATCTTGATGTCATGCACACCATCGGAGAAGGCTGAGATGATGGCCTCCTCAGTCACCTTGGGAATCTTGAGGCGTGCGTTGTTGAAGCGCTGGATGTACTTGTGCAGGGTCTCTCCTGGCTGCTGCTTGATGCGGCGCATGTCGCTCACGGTTGGAGGCCGGTCGCGAGTTTCTTGGAAGTTGGCGATGAAGCGGGTGCGCATCTCGTCCCAGGGGGAGATAGTGCCGGGAACCATGTTCAGGAGCCAGGTTCAGGCTCCGTCCTTCAGCACCGTAGGGAACCAATTCTCCATGACCTTTTCGTCCCCGTTGGCGGCTTCGATGCCCAGCTCGTAGAGCTGGAGGAACTCCGCGGGGTCGGTGGTGCTGTCATAGCAAGGAGGCAGGTCTGGCTTGAACTTGCCGGGCCATGTGACGCTGCGTAGCTCGGCGGTGTAGGCGCGGTAGCCTGCAGTGGCCACCGGGGCTCTCTGCGATCTTGAACTTGCTCTTGTGGGTTCTGCGCACGCTGCACAGGCAGTCTGGGATCTTAGCCAGTGGCGCTGGGGCGTGGTTGCGGCGCTCCGGTCTTTGAGGCTTGAGCACCTTCTTGGGGACATGAGATCTCTGGCAGCTTCTTTGTTGGTCTTGTGGCGCCCAGTGCGGAGGTCTCGGCCGGGGCCCGCAGCCTTGGAGCAGGCGCCTTCTTGGGAAGGAGGTGGCGGGGGCACCTGAGCAGCGAGAGAGGGGCGGCGGGGAGGCCCCTGCTGCCTTGGACAAGCTTCGGCGGCAGTCGAGCCACTCCTCGTGAACGTCGTCGGCAGGGTAATGCGCGCAGGAGCTTCGTTTGCCTTGATGAGTCGGCTCGAGCCTCCATGGGCGCGCGTGGCGCGGGATGAAACCAGCTAGGTCGGCGAAGGAGTAGCGGTGCGGCCTTCTCGCCTCACGGATGGATCTTTGGGGCGAGGCACTGCTGCTCATTCCCGCCGGGCGGTGGCGGCGGTGGCGAGAGCAGCGGGGTGTCCACCGGCAGGGAGCCGTCTGGCGACTCGAGCAGCGCGAGCAGCCCGTGATCGGCCTGGCTTCGGCGGCGTCAGCCATGAACCTGACGGAAGATCACACGACCGGCGGAAGAAAGATTCAGCGCACCCCTACGATCGCCAAATGCCGGATTCGGGTTCAGCGGACCCTTGAGGTTCGAACACTGGGGTGCGCGCGGAGATCTTTCCCCTACCAGCTCGTGCGTGCAAGGATTGCGAGGGATCTAAATTACTAACGATGAACAACACAGAGACACGAGGTTTATACTGGTTTGGGCCACCGATGTGGTGTAATACCCTACTCCAGTGTGTGGTGTGGTGGATCGCCTCAGGGGCTGATGAAGAACAATACAAGGGAAGAACATCATCGCGAGGGGGCTGTTCTTGAGCTGGTGCGATGAACTGCTTGGATGAGTTTGATCGCCTCTTTCTCTCACTCTGCTAGGGCTCTACTAGATCGACCCCCCCTCTCTGTGGTGGCTAGTCCTATTTATAGAGGGAGGCCCTGGGGCTCTTCCCAAATAATGAGCGGGAAGGGCGCCAACAATTGGCCATTTTGAAGGGGAACATCTAGTACACTCATCCTTACTAAAGTTGGCCTTCGGCTACCAAAGGCTCTGACGGTGACGCCGTCCTGGGCTCCACGATGACCTCCATCCTGCCGTTCTGCTGGTCTTGGTCTTGTTGCACCGAAGTGGTAACCTTTGCATGATGCCTTGGCCTGTGCTTGCCTCCTTTGCACGAAAGGAGAAATGGGACCTTGTCGGGCTGGCGCCCGCTTGGTATGATCGTCATGGCTTGCGTCACGGGGCACCCTCGCGAGTACCCTGCCTTGATCTCTCCGCCTCCTCGCGAGCCTGCCCGAGAGGCTGTTCCTGAGTAGGTTCTGTCGTCCGCCCGTGAGGCTTGGCCCCTCGCGAGGTCTTGAGCTTGGTGGCGAAGCTGAGTCGTCTTGAGCCCCCGCCAGAGCCACGCCGCGCGGGCAGCGCGAGCAAGTCAGGGACCCCGTTCCCGAAGCGCCGACATGGCTCGACCGTGTCGCCAAGCTTCGTCCAGCTGCGAGGGCTCCCGGCGCCGTCCCTCTCTGCCCCCACCTCCGCCCGACCATGGGTGGCGTGGCTCATGGGCGCCTCCACCACCTCTGCCCCAAGGCGGTGCCTTGGCGCCAAGGTGCGCGGCCCCACGGCGTGACCCACCACGCCCGGTGCCCGTGCGCAAAGAGAGAAGCTGCCAAGAAATTCCTCGGCCGCGAGAAGCTGCACCTGTGCTCCCCACGCCGCCTCGCCAAGACCGCGTGCTACCTGTGGCGGCGGCGCGCGGACCTCATCAAGACCAAGCTCTACCTCCGAGACGGGCCCCGACGACCACGGCCGGCTGCCGCGCCTTCACCCCCGAGCTGCGTAGCGTCGCCTGGCCGGGCAAGTTCAAGCCAGATCTGCCCCCTCGCTACGACGGCACCCCGGACCCCGCGGAGTTCCGGAGCTCTAAGAGCTGAGCATTGAGGCGACCAAAGGAGACAAGAAATTCATGGCGAACTGGTTTCCCATGGCTCTCAAGGATGGTGCCCGCTCCTGGCTCCTGAACCTGCCACCGGGCTCGATCTCCTCCTGGGTCGAGATGCGCGAGCGCTTCGTCGCCAACTTCCAGGGCACCCGCAACCGACAACCGGCCGTGGGTGACCTTTGCCGCATCAACCATCAACCAGGAGAGACCCTCCAGAAGTACATCCAGTGCTTCAACAACACTCGTCTCAAGATCCCCAAGGTCACGGACAAGGCCATCATCTCGCGTTCTCCGGCGGCGTCGCGGCGTCAAGATGAAGGAGCTAGCTATCCACGAGGCTGTGCGTCTCGGGAGTTGTTCAACTTGGCGACCAAGTGCGTGAGAGCTTAGGGGCGCCTCTCCCTCCTCGAGCTGCCAGTTGCGGCGTGAGAGAAGAAGGCCAAGGCCAAGGATGTGAAGCGCAAAAGCGATTGTGCTGCATGCGGAGCCCGACACGGCGGCGCGAGATCAGCCGAGTCATCCGAGGAACAGTGGGCGTTCTGCGCCTTCCACAACTTGAACACCCACAACACCAGTGACTGTTAAGAGCTGAGAGCCATTCTCGAAGGACGCTTCGGTCGACGCCCCGAACGCAGCGATCGGGGCTACGGCCGAGGAGGAGGGCGTGGTGGCGGACGCTGGGACGACCGCGGCTCGCGCCAGGAGTGGCGCGACCGGCCTCATGAGGACCGTTGCTAGGATCATCCTCGCGAGGGCGCCTGGAGAGACCAGCCTCATGAGGATCACCCCTTAGGGCAACACCAGTCTTCCCCCGCTGCCGCCACCACCAAGAATGAACGACGACCACCATCAAGACAAGGGGGCTGGGGGCTTCCCAGGAGTCGCGTGCTATCGCCTGCATCTTGGGCGGAGCCCAGGCCCCAGCCTCGCAGCGTATCTTCAAGCAGTTTGGTTGTGAAGTGAATTCAGTCCTCCCCAAGCTCGAGGCCACACGCCCACTCAGATGGTCCCAGTGCCCCATCACGTTCAACTCGGCAGATCAGCTCAAGTGCGCGGCTACTGTTGGCGCCCTCCCGATGCTGTGCTCCCCAGTCATCAGCAATGTGCAAGTTACCAAGACCCTCATCGACGGGGGCGCAAGGCTCAATGTCATGTGCATCGATACGTTCGACAACCTCCAAGTGCCATATGATCAGCTTCAGCCTACCAAGCCTTTCTCAGGAGTGACCGATGGTTCCACTACGCCGATAGGGCAGGTCCGCCTCCCTGTCACTGTCACAGCCCTAGAATTTGATTGCAAATAATTGCACAAGCATCCATGCATCATGTCTAATTTTCTTTGAAACTTGAAGTGGGGATGACAGAACCCCCAACACCCCCCTTAAACCAACTAAGGTTTAGTAAAATCATTCTCAATGAACCCAAAATGCCCTTCTAAAATGTTCATCATCTTTGCCTTTGTCTACAACCTCTGACAAAAATGGTGCACACTTTTCTAGGACAACAGAGGGTCACTGGATTAACTCATTAGTTAATTGTGTTTGGGCATTTAAATGCTAGTAAATATTTTAAATGGCCAAATAATCCCAAACCAAAATGTTCCATGTTGGATGTATTCTAAACATTGGGCATGCACAGTTTGGTGATTTTTGTAAGTGCCTAGATATTTTTAGTAATGCCACAAACTTACAGAACAAAAGATAAATAGAAAACAGAGAGAGAGAGAGAGAGAACTAACTTTGGCGCCCACAGGCTGGCCCAGCCCAGAGCCAGACCAGCCTAGTGCGATCATCGCCTACCTCTGCCGATGGCGGAGGAGGAACCTCCGACACCGCCGAGCTTGCCACGCCTCCTCCTGCTTGCCGCCGAGACTCTGGACGCGTGGGCGAACGCCCCGGCGTCGTCCCAATCCGCCCAAACTCTCTCACTCTCCCCCTGCTCTCTCCCTCGCCTCCGCACCTCGGACCCGAACACGTTCGTCGCCGCCGCCTGTCGTTGCCGCGACCACCGGCCACCCCACGCCTCACCGACATGCCCACGAGCTCCGCCTCGTCCCTCTCTTCCTCCTTGCCGAGCCACGCGGCACCAGACGCCTCCGAACGCCGTCACCGTGGTCGTCTTCTACCTCGGGCATCCGAGATCGCCGGTGACCGCACCTCGTCTCCAGCCCGTCCCCGAGCCCGCTGAGACCAACGTACGACTCCCTGTGAGATCCCGATTCTTTCCACTTGCTTGCCACCTCCGTTCCCGTCCCCTAGCCCCGTCTTCCACCACGACCGAAGCTCGCCGCCGTCGTTCATCGTCGCTATCATGGCCAGAGCCACAGTGGCTCGAAGCCAGGCACACCACCGTGCTCCACACCTCACCGAACGCGTAGCACCCTGCGCCTCCCCTAAGCGCCTGCGCCGCCTAAGTTGTCGTTGGCGAACTCCGGCCGCCACATGAGCTTCGCTTCCGGCGAGCTCGGTCCACCCGCCGCTCCAGCTTGCCCGTTAGACGCGCCTCGTCGTGCTGCACCCGTAGAGCCTCGCTGCCGCCCATTTGGGCACCCGTGAGCGATTTCCGAGCCATGCCGCCGCGTCTGGCCTCGCCGGCGTCAAGCCGCTGGCAGGTTTGACCCGATGACTAGGGGTTTGACCTCCCCAGGCCCCTGCTTAATTAGTATTAGGTTTAACTAGTGCTAAATTAACTTAGTTAACTAGACGAGCCACTGACATGTGGGCCCAGGCCCTAATTAACCTAGGTTAGTGCTAACCTAACACTAACTAACTCTGTTAGTTAGTTGTTACACTGACTTGTGGGTCCCCGCCATCAGGTTTGACCTGGGCTGGCGCCTTTGACCTCTTGGCGTCACCCGGCGTCATCTTGATCTGATTAACCCTTTTACGGATTTAACTTTATCTGAAAATTCAAAAATGCCCAAAACTTCTAAAATCATAGTAAATCAACGTAGCTCCAAATCAAACAAGTTATATATGAAAAATGATCAGAAAAATACAATATTTCCATCTGTACCATTTTCATGCATGTTTAAACAACTTATACCTGCTTATCAGGTCAAATCAATTAAATGGCATTTGACTTTCACATATGAAGTTTGAATTTGAACCTAGGGTTCAAACCAACTCCATTTAACATGTTGCTAGTTGCATTAGCTCAAAACACAGCATATTTCCATGTCATGATCATGCATCATATTGTTGCATTGCATTGATTGTGTTCTTCCTTTTTTGCGGTATTTGTCCCTCTCGATGAGCGAGGTTCGACGATGAGTTCGATGACACCGATGAAGAGCTATATTATCTTGAAGTGCCGGGCAAGCAAAACCCCTTGTTCATTCGATACAATCCCACTCTCTCGCTCCTGCTCTCTTTTCTTTGCATTAGGACAACAATGATTCAATTGTTACATGCTGCGGTAGTTGAACCCCTTTCCTCTGCATGACATGTCGTTGCCACGATAAATAGATGAAACCCACTAGCATGAGTAGGAGTTGTTTGAGCCTGATGTGCCTACTCATTCATGCTTGTTTGTCATGCACTGCTACTGCTTAGAGTTGACTCAGGTCGATTCATCGGGGATGAATCGGAGGTGTGAACATGTCCTCTTTGTTGAGAGCTAAGTGTGTGAACACGATTTGGTAAAGGTAGCGGTGAGAGTCCATGTAGGAGTACATGGTGGGTTGTCTCATTGCAACCGTCCTCAGGAACCGAGTTCTGTGTTTGCGATTCATGAACAGTTACTACCACACATTGGGCTCTTGGCGCTCCAAGCTCTCTCGACTTATTAATCAACTTGATCTCTGTCCAGGAGTTTCAACTAGTTTCTGGTGTTTGTAGGTAGTGTTAGTAGTCTACCAAGTGGCACCCGATGCAGGTGGGCTTGGGACGGACTAGGCCTGATGTACGGTGTACCAAGTGGCACCGGATGGTGGGCTTGGGAACCCTGCTCACATCGCTTGGGGCCGTGGCGACACCCGGCGGATCTCCTTGCGGATGGAATCCGAATAGGCGATAAACACTGGATGAGAGACTTGTGTGGTTAGTCGGTCGTGGCCGACTCCTCGCCGAGGCTTCCGCTTGAAGGTTGCGAGATACCGCGATGTGTACATGGTGGTAAGTGGCGAGCATGTGTGAAGAAGTACACCCTGCAGGGTTATAAATGATCTATTCAAATAGCCGTGTCATGGTAAGGACTTCAGGGTTGCTGTGCAGTTCATAGACAAGTGAAAGTGGATACTCTAAAATCGCAAGATAAGCGTGAGTGCTATGGATGGCGTTCTCGTGAGGGAGAAGGGCGGATCCATAGTGGTGTATTGATATGGTGAATATGTGGACTCGTGTAAGCACCTCAAAGAGTTACTTGCAGGTCATAGTTCAGGATATGCAATGAGTCAAAGCTGGCTTCTGCGGTCAAACTCCACCACCCTTTTTATTGAAACCGATGCATATGTAGTTAGTTACGATGTAAGTCTTGCTGGGTACATTTGTACTCACGTTTGCTTATTTTATGTTTTGAAGAGGCGTCGGTCTAGCTAGTAGTTCAGCGTGGACTTGACGTTTAGCTTGTTACCTCAGCTACGATCTTGTGCCCTCGGCGGAGATCAGTAGATAGTCGGGCTTCTCGGCCTTTTTCATTGTAGATGTACGTACTCGGACATGTTAAGCTTCCATATGTGCTTTGACTTGTATGCTCTGAGTGTTGGGTCATGAGACCCATGTTTGTAATATCTTGGCTCCTCGGAGCCTAATGAATAAATACTTGAGTCGTAGAGTTATGTTGTGATGCCATGTTGTATTTACACATATGAAGCATATTGTGTGTATGATTGAAATGCTTGGTATGTGTGGGATCCGACAACCTAGTTGTTTATCCTTGGTAGCCTCTCTTATGGGGAAATGTAGTCTTGTGCTTCCATGAGCCATAGTAGTCTGCTACTGCCAGTTCACGAGTCACCTAGCCCGACACTCTTGCTCGGAACACTTGGTTGGCGGCATGTGATTCACTTTGTTCTGTATGCATCCCTTGAAATGTCCGCGGTGACATCCAGTCCTGCCTAGCCTGCTACAGCCGGGTTCCCGAGTCCTGTTAGCCAGTGCTACAGCCGGATTCGCCGCTGCTTGACCGACATGCTCGATGTTGATTCATGTATGCATGTCCCTATAAGTTAGTGCCACTTTGGGTTCACGACTAGTCATTTCGGCCGGGTTCTCTATCATATGGATGCTAGCGACACTATCATATCGTGAGCCAAAAGGCATAAGCGGCCCGACCATGGTAAGGCGACACCCGTGGGAATACCGTGCGTGAGGCCGCAAAGTGATATGAGGTGTTACCAGCTAGATCGTTGTGACTTGGAATCGGGGTCCTTACAGCTTTGGTATCAGAGCCTGACTGCCTGTAGGATTACCAAGCCAAACCGGTCGAAGTTGTATCTAGAAATGCTTTAGTTATGTAAGGTAATTGATTGTGGAAGGGAACGTAAGGCTCTTTTTACTCCTTATACCTCATGGCCTTCTGATCTGAGTCATCCTCTTCTCTTCTACGAGGATTAAGAACTAGGCCTTCTCATCTATCTATCAGGATGACGTGTTACTAATCCATAGACTTATAGAATTGATAGTTTCAAATCTCAGTTCAGTTTTTACTACTTCTGTGTATTCATATCTGGTCTCAGATTCTTGATATTGTGATGATCGAGTGGTTATGCCACTATTTTGCAGGATGTCTCAAATCATTTTGAGCATTTACAACCGTTATGCTGTCCGAGTTATCCAAGGTTTCTAACTAGTCTGATGCATTTGCAAATCCCTTCTTCCCACTCCGTTGTTCCTTTGGGCCAGATTAAGCACACTAATCGGTCTGTTGAGGTACTCCGTTGCCTTGACATACATGTTGGAGTTAGTATTATGACCCTAGGTGTCTTAGAGAACTACTCGGAAATCTAGCAATGCTTTGCATCCCAGTGTGATGATTCTGGCCATTACTCTCGAAAGCATCCCGTGATGCTACTTAGTAGTAGGTATTCTATTCCTGGGTTCTTGAACCCGAGATTCACCCTACTTACCTCGTGTTGATAGTGTTGCTCGTACCTTTAAGATATAAGTAACCTTTGCTTTAGTCCTCGAGGTCCGTGGTACTTCCTTCTTCCAAATACCATGAACCATTAAGGCAGAAGTTATTTGAACCAAAAGATCACAATCAGAGTACTCTTGAGGAGTTCTCCATTCATAATTGTCACTCTGCCAGTCCTACCTCCCTGCATGGGTTATCCGGAAGAAACATGTTAAACTTGGTTCGACATACTAATCTATGCATCCACAACTCAAAAAGTTATATGTTCCTTGAGTTGTTCCTCCTTAGTTGTATTCTGACCCCCATCTATCAATTGATAGTCAAGGGTATGCGTGCATTCGTTTATCGATGCCTATTACTCTTGTGGTCCGTCGAGCCATTCTATTACGGAATGACTAGGAGAACAAACTCCGATACCTTGTCCATTTCTAGGATTGGGTCAAAGCGGTTGTATTCCATGAGATCAAAGTGCCCATCCAGCTTTTGATTCTGTTCCACAGGTGTTACCATCTTTATGTCAAGAATGTCATGAGAATTGCACCACCTCTTATGAATTCTTGACGCAGTGATACTTCTCACCATCATTATTCATTCCTCGATTCCGTGTTGTTGTAACCGGAATGCCGACAAGTGAATTGTGGTGTGTGAAATCGATACGCCTAGCAAACCCCTAGCTTGGTAGTTAATGGACAATATTCTCATTCTTAGCATGTTGGTTATTAAATCATCACCCTAAGATTGATCGTGCTACCTAGTCCTTATTTCCGGTGCACTCTTCGTTCAATGAGTTAGGATTGTGCCAATCCCTCGCTCTTTTGATCATATCGTCTTGCCCTGAAAAGCAAGATTATTCTCGAGCTTAGTAGCATATTGGTGGTTCATGATTTTCCGAATATCTTCTCGAAGTATTACCAGTTGTCACTGACCGCTATGTTGAGTTTGTGATCAAGTTGGTTTTCTTGTAACCACCCTTTCTCCAGAATCATGCGGATACCACGAGCTAGTTGGTTAAGCTAAACAACAACCGGGAGTTGGAAGATAAAAGCTTACCTAACTTAGTTCATCTCAAGGGATATCTGGTGTGTGTGTGTTGAAGAAAGATGATATCTTCATCGATTGGTCCCTGTGATCAGTTGTTGGATGTCACATCCCAGATAGACCATGCATTAGGGTGTGCATCATGTTTAAATTTCATCTGAATTTGAAATGGGGAAAGCAGGAAACCCCAGAACACCCCCCCCCCCTTTAAAATAACTAGGGTTTACTAAAATTTAATTCAATGAATCCGAAATGCCCTTCAAAATGCTCATCCTCTTTGTTTGGGTTTAAGATCCATGTCAAAGAAGGTGGGACATTTTCTAGGTCACCAAGGGTTCTAAATTTAATTCACAAAATTCTGAAAAGAGCATTTTAAATTTATGAAAAATATTTTAAGTGTTAAAAATTGTTAAACTAAAATGTTTCATGTTGGGAATATTCAACTAGTGACCAGGAGCATTTTGGTAATTTTTGAAAAGGTTTTGATATTTCTAAAACCCTAAACGAGTTGCATAAATAAACGTTTAAAATGAAAAAACCTTACATGTCGCCATGACTCGGCCCACTGCCGGCCCAGCCAACGACGCGCCAATGGCTGCTTGGCTCGGCTTGACGAGCGAGGCTAATGCCGGCCCGGCGTCTTGGGCGCGCCACGCAGCTGGCCGCCGCCTGCTTCGCCCTCGCCGCCTCGCCGACCGGGGCGACCCACGTCGTCCCCGAACCCAGACGTCTCACTTCCCCCTGCCTCTCTCTCGCTCGCTCTCGACCTGGCCGCGCGCCATCGCCGACACGCCACCGTCGCCGCCGTGCTCCCCGCGTCCACGCACCTCACCGCCATGTCGGCGCTCCGCCGCACCCGATTACCCCTAGCCAGCTAGTTCCTCTCGCTCCAAGACCCCAGAGACCACTACTCCGACCTCGGCCGAGTCCAAGGCATGCGGAGATCCCCATCATCGCCGCCCGCGCATCAGTCCACCCCGACCCGGCGAAGCTTCCTGCAGGTTCACTCTGAACCTAGCTACCCCCTATCCTCTCCGTTCTCTCCTTCTTGCACCACAGCGAGCACCGGCGATCGCTGAACCCACCGCCCTGGCGCTCGTCGCCGACGAGCCTCCGGTCACCCTTTGGCGCACCACTATGTCCATCACACTCACCACTCTCCAGAGGCTAACCGTGCACTCCCGTGCCTCGCCGAGGCCGCTAACTCCTAACCCGTCGGTGGCGAGCCTCGTCGCCGCCCGACTCGTCGCCGGCGCCCTCTCGGCCACCCCTAACCCAACCGACCCCACCAAACACATGGCTCACCTCTAGCTACTGTAGATGCTCCCGCGCTCCATTTGGAGCCGGAAAGTGCAAATGCACTTGCTCCGCTTGCGTCTGGCCTCGCCCGGCTGGCTAGCGCCGGTGAGTTGACCTCACCGTGGGCCTGTTGACCCTGCGGGTGCGATGGCAGTGGACCCCTCCAGCTAACCTAATTAGGATTAGTTTTAATTAAAACTAATTTGCTAAACTAACGACATGCGGGTCCCACAGGTCAGTTTGACCTGGGCGACCCCGTTGACCCTCTGGCGTCATCTTGACCTCATCTTGGCGCATTAATTCAAATTCTGGAATTATTTTTATATACTAAAATCCAGAATATAATTCAAATTTCAAATGCTTATAACTTTTATTCTATAACTCCAAATGCAAAGATTTATATATGAAAATTTATCAGAAAATACACTCTATCCATTGGTACAGGTTTCATGCATGTTAAAACAAGTTAACTATGCTGAATAACCAGATTAAGATTTTGCACCATTAGGACTAACTCACATGATCTATCATTTGAACCTTTGGTTCAAATGAGATCATCCTATCCCTTCAACTTGCATTAGGCCAACACACATTCATCTTGCCATGTCATAGCATGCATCATATTGTTGCATATTGGTTGTATGTTTATTTTGGTGTGTTTTCATGATAGGTTCTGCCCGAAGATAACCTCGATAACCCATCGAAGGCAGTTCTCTACCCATTCCATCGGGCAAGCAATTCATTGAACATTCGATACAAACCCATGTTCTCGCTTACGCTCTCATTTTACTGCATTAAGACAACGCGATTCAACTGTTGTGTGCTGCGGTAGCTGAACCCACTTCCTTTGCATGACTGTCATTGCCATAGTAACTAGATGAAACCCACTAGTATGTGTAGGAGTTGATTGAGCCATGTTTGTGATTCCTACCATGCTATGCTTGCTATGCTTAGAGTTGTGTCAGTCGGCTCATCGGGATGATGAACTGGAGTGAAAGGTTGTGTTGGTTCGAGAGTGTAAGTGTTGAACACGATTTGGTAAAGGTATCGATGAGAGGCCATGTAGGAGTACATGGTGGGTTGTTTCATTGAGGCGAACTTAGAACTGAGATCTGTGTTTGTGATCCATGAACCAGCTACTACCACACATTGGGATCATAATTGACCCTCTCGGCTTCTTAACCACCCCTGTTCATAGTCAGGGAGTTGCAAGTAGTTTACGGTGTTTGTAGCATCTTTGGGGCCGCATAGCGCTGACCCTAGGGGTGGGTTGTGTTGCGGTAGGCACCGTGTTGATGTACCGAGTGCCGTTTGGTATCTCGGGAACCCTGCACATCGTTCGGGGCTGTATGGAAACCTCGGCGGACTCCTGCGGATGGAACCGAATAGGCGATAAACTGGACTAGGGACTTGAGTGTTTGGGTAGGCTGAGGCCGACACCCACGTTGGGCTTCCGCTTGAAGGTTGCAGTACATGTCGTGTATCTGACGATAAGTGGTGAGCGTGTGTGAAGAAGTATACCCTGCGGGGTTAAATATGATCTATTGAATAGCCGTGTCCACGGAGAAGGACTTCTGGGTTACCTATATCAGTTCATAGACAAGTAAATGGATACTACTAAAAGCCTCAAGATAAGTGTGAGTATCGTGGATGGCCCTCTCGGGGATGACGAGAGAGGATCCGCGGTGGAGTATTGTGATGGTGGATAGTGGACTGCGTGTCGACAAATGCTTTACAAAGTGTGTCACGTGGGATAAGCAGCCAAGAGTCAAAGCTGGCTTGCTGCATTTAACTCCACTTCCTTCTTTGAGAATGTGCATGTATGATAGGATTACGTGGTAAGACTTCTGAGTACTTTTGTACTCATGTTTGCCCTAATCGATATTTTTAGGAGGACTATACCACCCCTCCGAGCCAGTTCTATGTAGATGTTGACTTGACGAGTAAGCTAGCCACCCGGTGGCGATCTAAGACTTGTGAAGGGCCATTGTAGATAGAAAGGCTCCAACAAGCTTTCTTTCTTTCTAGAGTCTGTACCAGACTACTTTGCTTCGCTTGTGCTTGTATGATTGTGTGACTTGAGTGTTGGGTCATGTGACCCTACCTATGAATATGTTATGTATGGCTCCTCGGGCCTCTTAAATAAAGTACTTGAGTTGTAGAGTTTTGTTGTGATGCCTTGTTGTATTTACTCATATCGGGCATATTAGTGTATGATTGAAATGCTTGGTATGAGTGGGATCCGACAATCTAGTTGTTTATCCTTGGCAGCCTCTCATATGGGAAATGTAAGTCTTGTGCTTACGGCGATAGTAGTCCGCTTCTGACCGGTTCACGAGTCCTGCTAGCCCACACTCTGCTTGGGCACTTGGCGGCGGCATGTGATTCATTTCGTTCCTATATACATCCCTTGAAATGTCACGCGGTGATACTTGGAGTCTGCCTAGCCTGCTACAGCCGGGATACGGAGTCTGTTAGCCAGTGCTACAGCCCAAGTTCATCGTTGATGACCGACATGCTCGAGTGTTTCATGTATGCTGTCCCCATAGGTTAGTGCCGCTTTGGGTTCACGACTAGCCATGTCGGCCGGGTTCTTTGTCATGTGGATGCTAGCGACACTATCATATCGTGAGCCAAAAGGCATAAGCGGTCCGGGCCATGGTAAGCGACACCGTGGGAATACCGTCGTGAGGCCGCAAAGTGATATGAGGTGTTACCAGCTAGGTCGATGTGACTTGGAATCGGGGTCTGACAGCGTTGGCATCGAGCGGGGGCTGCACAGTAGGTCCGCTAAGCCAAACTGGTGAAGTTGAGTCTAGAAATGCTTTAGTTATATGTAGGGAATTGATTGTGGGAGGAGCGTAAGGCTCTTTTACTCCTTTACCTTATGCCCTCGATCTGAGTCATCCTTTTCTCATTCAACGTGGGTTTAGGACTAGGCTCTCTTTTTCTCTATCAGGTTCACGTGTTACTAATCCGTAGTTCCTTATAGGATTGTTGGTTACATCCTCAGTTCAGTGTTACTAAAATTAGTATGCTATTACTTGAACGAACCTTGATATGATGTTGTTGAGTGGTTTTGCAAATCTGATCTTGAATGTCTCAAATTTGATTTGAGCATTTACTGAGATGTTATGCTGCCGATTCTCCTAGAATTCTAATGCCTATGCATTATGGCTGTGCTTTCAGATGGCCACCGTTCCCGAAACCAAGTGGTTACTTTGACTCGCTGCATTGATGTGTGCGGTCACACGGCCATGTTGGTTAGGGTGATGATTGAGGCTGGTTATCGATGGTATCCTGAATATACCGTCGAGGAGCGGTTCGAGGATTTCAATCAAAGTCAATACCTATGCGGTCGGTTTATCCATTCTATCCCGAACTCTTGAGCCACTTCACTTTGTTCTTATGGGCTCGGAATCACTATTGGAATATCGTACAAGATGCAGCCTATTCCATGATGACTATTATTCGAGCAGGACTGCTTTCTTGAGCAACAACGACTTCCGCTATATGCGGCATCCCTTCGGGCGCATGGCTACCTTGAGGCTGTCACGGTGATGCAACCCATGAGGACTCACTCCTCCGTACCACTCTTGAGTTGTTGGAGGACAAGGACCGTGAGAACCGGGCTTTGCGTATGGAGCTGTATAATGCCCGTTCCGACCAGCTGGGCTACCACGACTAGGTTTGCACTGCCGTGCAAGCGGATGTATGGACATGAGAGATTTGTACCTGTGCGGGCGAGTCTGCGGACTTCATGGAGTGGCGTGAAGTTGGAGCATCACTCCTCCTCGTGGGCCTCTTCGCCACCCTTTGTGGGTCCACGACCACATCCAGTCCTTATGGTCCCACAGGCTCCACAGGTTATGCATTCCCAGACGACCATGTTCCACTTCAGTGCAGGTGGTGATTTCTATGAGGATTACTATGGAGCTGCACGAGATAGTAGTAGTATTGCTAGTATGGTACTAGTTGTGTTTCCACCGTCTGCGTGACTCGTGGAATACGACTTAGTGTGTATCATTCGGAAGTGTAGAAAAATAATGTATAGGAGTTGGAATGCCTCCGATGAGATGTAGCGCCTTTCCTTATAGTTGTACTCCGTCGGGCTTGTACTAAACTATGAATGGTGTGTATGACCGTTGGTATATATATATATGGCAGTTTATATTACCATGTCATACGGATGAACATCTTTGCATTCCATCTTGTCCATTACCTTCCGCACTTCCTTGTTAAATTCTGCCATCCTGGTTTAAACCTTTGTTTTGTCTCCCGGGATGGTCAACACTCGAATTCTCCTGCTGTTCCAGGCGGGGAGAGGCGATGCAGCCGAAATGTGAATCTGCATAACCGCCATCTTTGGCTGAGGTGATCTTTGAAGCGAGCATAATAAGCGCTGAAACTAACGCTTATTGGGCGCATTGAACAAAACACAGCCCGCCAGCCAAAGCGATGGGGTTACACTCAATGATTTCGTCAAGCTTTATCCTCCAAAGTTCAAATGTTCCGTCGAGCCACTTGGCGCCGATGATTAGCTCCGCGATATTCATCATAAGCTGCGTTCCGCCAATGTATGCGAGGTGACAAAGTTACCTTTGCCGCCTATCATCTGGAAGGCCTGCCGATCTCGGTGGGAAAACTATGAGGCTATCGTCCGGCTGGACAAGTTACAACAGGATGAATTGATGCCGCCTTCGCGAGCACCATATTCGAAGGACTTATGGACATAAGCGTGAGAATTCTGCAGTTTCACCCAAGGCGGCTGAGCGTGGATGCCTCTGACCGAATTCGGGAGGCTAGCGTTATGCTCGAAGAAGTTTCTACCGATGCTAAGAAGCGGCGAGGTTCCGTAAGGACTTAGCCACTGAGCTACGCCGAGATCTCCGTCTGCATGAATGTACTTCTTTCTCGAAGCTAGTCAATAAGGCTATCGGCGCCGAGGCTGGGCGACTGATTTGAAGCTTCACGCAAGCACATCCGTGATTCGGATCATCCTCGGCTCTGGTTCCCGAAGCGCGGGTTTGGGTCCCAAATCTGGCTCTACCACCCAGTACACCCGAGGCCATCCTTGGCGCCTCGCCCCAACCAACCGTATCTTCCACCCAAGACATATGGGGTCCAAGCGCTAATGTATTTACGGCCAAATGTGATCACTTGCTTCAAATGTGGAGAGGCGGGCCACTATATTCGAGAGTGTCCCAGAACAACCCCAATCAAGCTGGAAAGTCATTGGCGCGGCAAATAGCAGGAAAGGTTCCCTATGCCAAGCCGATTGCCACCGCTCGTGGCCATGTCAACTATGTCTCTGCTGAAGAAACCTATGAGGATCCCAGCGTGAGTCCTCGATGCGCTTCTTGTTAATTGCCATCCGGCAAGCTGTTCTTTGATCTTGGAGCATCTCATTCATTTATTTAAGAGCTATGCTCGATTGCACAACACCACATTCTGCGACATGCCCACCTCCATGGAAATTCAAACTCCTGGTTCTAGATGGCAAACCTCTAGAATAAGTCATGGGAATGAAATTCTTGTCGACAGATTAGTCTTTCTTGCATCTCTAATAGCTCTCAAGTCCTCGGACATAAACATCATCTTGGGTATGGACTGGATGTCAGCCCATTATGCTAAGATCGATTGCTCTACTAGAACCGTTCAACTTACCCATCCTTGGGCAAAAGCGGTGGATGTTTTAACCCGAGTGTCTAGCGCCGACTTTACTCATAAATGCCAACCCTCTTCCGGATCTCGAAGATATTCCGGTGGTCCGTGATTTCCGGATGTCTTTCGGAAGAACTGCGGTATTCCACGGCGGGGATGTCGAGTTAAGTGATAGATCTTGTTCCGGAACCGTCCCAATCTCTAGGAGACCTTATAAGATGGCACCCTAGAACTAGCTGAACTTAAGAAACAACTCGATGAGTCCTTGCAAAAGGGTTTCATCCGTCCTAGTTCATCTCCATGGGCTTGCCCGTCCTCTTCGTCAAGAAGAAGGATGGTGCGGATCGGATGGTTGTAGATTACCGACACATCAATTTGGTCACTATCAAGAACAAGTATCCGCTCCCGGGATCAACGACACATATGATCAGCTCGCTGGATCCTCGATCTTCTCAAGATGGATTTGAGGTTGGGCTACCATCAAATCAAAATCAGGAGCGAGGACATACCCAAAGCGGCCTTTGTCACTCGTTATGGCCAATCTGAGTACACCGTCATGTCCTTCGGATTAACCAATGCTCCAGCCACTTTCTCTCGGTTAATGAACTCAATCTTCATGGAGTATTTGGATAAATTAGTAGTGGTATACCTCGATGATATACTCATCTACTCAAGAATGAGGAAGAACATGCGAACATCTAAGGCTAGTATTGATGAAACTTGAGAGCACCGCCTTTATGCCAAATTCTCTAAATGTGAATTCTGGTTGCAGTGACCTATCTAGGACATGTAATCTCGGTAAGGGAATTGCTGTCAATCGGCGAGTTCAAGCCGTCCTTGATTGGACTCCACCTGAATCGGTCAAGCAAGTTCGGAGTTTCCTCGGTTTAGCGAGCTATTGCCGCCGCTTAATCGAGAATTTCTCTAAAGTTGCTAAACCTCTAACGAACTCCTCAAGAAAGATAAAAGTTGAGTGGGCGCCACGGTGCGAGATCAGCTTTCGAGGAACTGAAAAGGCGCTGACATCTGCTCCGTACTTATTCCACCAGATTTTTCTAAGGACTTTATTATCTATTGCGGCGCCTCGCGACAAGGACTAGGTTGCATACTCATGCAAGATCGTCATGTGATTGCCTCGCATCTCGGCGATTCGTCCACATGAGATAACTATCCCACACGATCTAGAGCTTGCGGCGATGGTTCATGCACTCAAAACCTGGCGACATTACCTTACGGGTAATCGTTGCGAAATCTACACCGATCACCAAAGTCTAAAATATATCTTCACCCAGCGGTTTAAATCTCGAGGCAAAGGCGTTGGGTCGAGTTGATACAGATTTCGACTTAGGAATATCCTACACCCGAGCAAAGCCAATGTCATGGCTGGCGCACTAAATCGCAAATCCTCTTTGTAACAATTTGATGTTACAACAAGGTCAACCAATTCTCCACGAGGAATTTACGTAAGCTTAATCTTCACATTGTTCCTCGAGTTTCTTTCCACCACAGGTGGCGAAACCTGACCTCACGGATCGAATCATAGCTGCTCGGCGGTATGATAGAGGATATCTCGGATCAAGGAGAACATTGCTAGCGGAGCTGCTAAATGTTTCTCCGTAGATGAACAGTGTTGTCTTCTTGAAAACGCTTAGTGGTTCCCAGAAACAACAGCTCTGACAATTGATCATAAAGAAGCTCATGACTCTCCTCTCACCATTCATCTGGTAGTACTAAAATGTATCAAGATCTCGCCGGAGGTTTTGGTGGACTAGGATGAAGAGAAATCGCTCAATACATTGCTAAGCTGCGGCGTTTGTCGTCGAGTTAAGCGAGCATCAACGACCTCTTGGTACCCTTCAACCTTTGGACATTCCTGAATGGAAATGGGATAAAATCGGTATGGATTTCATTACGGGTTTCCCAGGACCAAGAGAGGAATAACGCTATCTTCGTCGTTGTTGATCGTCTTTCCAAAGTAGCCCACTTCCTACCTGTTCGTGAGAGTATAACCGCTAGCCAGCTAGCTGATTTGTACATCTCCCGAATAGTGTCCCTTCATGGTGTTCCATTGGAAATTAACTCAGACCGTGGTAGTCTCTTCACCTCTCGATTTTGGGAAAGTTTCCAAAGCTATATGAACTTCGTCTTTCCTTTAGCACCGCTTTCCATCCCCAATCAAGTGGTCAAGTAGAGCGAGTCAATCAAATCTTAGAGGATATGCTTGAGCTTCATCATCTCTTCGGCATGAATTGGGAGAAATGCCTTCCATTCGCCGAGTTAAACTTATAACAACAGTTATCAAGCCAGTTTAGGCAAAGCCCTTCGAAGTTCTCTATGGGCGAAAATGTGAGCGCCTCTTAACTGGTGAAACCGGGAGAGACAACTCTTTGGCGGATATGATCCGAGAAGCGAGAAGAAACAAGTTCGCGTTGTTCGTGAAATTTGAAAACAGCCCAATCTCGTCGGAAGAGCCAATATGACCGCAAGCATAAGCCTATGGCTTATGAAATTGGCGAAGAGCTTACCTTGGGTTTCTCCTTTAAAGGAACCCATCGATTGACATCAAGGGCAAGTTGGCTCCTCGTTACATTGGACCCTTTAGCATTCTCGCCAAGCGAGGGAAGTTGCCTACCAATTGGAACTACCTCCGCATCTTTCCAAGGTCCATGATGTCTTCCACGTTTCCCAACTCAGGCGTTGCTTCTCGGATCCTATCCGTGGAGTGGACCACAAGCGCTTGATCTCCAAGATAACCTCACCTATCGAGTACCCCATTCGTATCCTCGATCAAACCGAAGCGTACCACTCGGCGTCGGAATATCAAGTTTCTAAAGGTTCAATGGTCAAACCATTCCGAGCAAGAAGCAACTTGGGAAAGGGAGGATCGTCTTGATTTGAGTACCCCACCTTTTTATAGCAGATCCTAAATCTCGGGGCGAGATTCTTTTGAGTGGGGTGAGTTGTCACATCCCGATAGACCATGCATTAGGGTGTGCATCATGTTTAAATTTCATCTGAATTTGAAATGGGGAAGCGAAACCCCGAACACCCCCCTTTAAAATAACTAGGGTTTACTAAAATTTAATTCAATGAATCCGAAATGCCCTTCAAAATGCTCATCCTCTTTGTTTGGGTTTAAGATCCATGTCAAAGAAGGTGGGACATTTTCTAGGTCACCCAAGGGTTCTAAATTTAATTCACAAAATTCTGAAAAGAGCATTTTAAATTTATGAAAAATATTTTAAGTGTTAAAAATTGTTAAACTAAAATGTTTCATGTTGGGAATATTCCAACTAGTGACCAGGAGCATTTTGGTAATTTTTGAAAAGGTTTTGATATTTCTAAAAACCCTAAACAGAGTTGCATAAATAGAAAAACGTTTAAAAATGAAAAAACCTTACCTGTCGCCAGCTCCCGGCCCACCTGCCCAGCCCAGCCAACAATGGCGCCATGGCTGCTTGGCTCGGCTTGACAGGCAGGCTGGTGCCGGCCCGGCGTCTTGTGAGGCGCGCCACGCAGCTGGCCGCCGCCCCTGCCCGCCCTCGCCGCCTCGCCGACCGGGGCGACCCACGTCGTCCCCGAACCCCAGACGTCTCACTTCCCCCTGCCTCTCTCTCTCGCTCGCTCTCGACACGGCCGGCGCCATCGCCGACCACGCCACCGTCGCCGCCGTGCTCCCGCCGTCCACGCACCTCACCGCCATGTCGGCGCTCCGCCGCACCAGTTACCCCTAGCCAGCTAGTTCCTCTCGCTCCAAGACCCCAGAGACCACTACTCCGACCTCGGCCGAGTCCAAGGCCGCGGAGATCCCCATCATCGCCGCCGCGCATCAGTCCACCCCGACCCAGCGAAGCTTCCTGCAGGTTCACTCTGAACCTAGCTACCCCCTATCCTCTCCGTTCTCTCCTTCTTGCACCACAGCGAGCACCCGACGATCGCTGAACCCACCGCCCTGGCGCTCGTCGCCGACAGAGCCTCCGGTCACCCTTTGCGCACCACTATGTCCATCACACTCACCACTCTCCAGAGGCTAACCGTGCACTCCCGTGCCTCGCCGAGCCGCTAACTCCTAACCCGTCGGTGGCGAGCCTCGTCGCCGCCCGACTCGTCGCCGGCGCCCTCTCCGCCACCCCTAACCCAACCGACCCACCAAACACCGCGGCTCACCTCTAGCTACTGTAGATGCTCCCGCGCTCCATTTGGAGCCGGAAAGTGCAAATGCACTTGCTCCGCCGCGTCTGGCCTCGCCGGGCGGCTGAGCGCCGGTGAGTTGACCTCACCGTGGGCCTGTTGACCCTCGGGTGCGATGGCAGTGGACCCCTCCGGCTAACCTAATTAGGATTAGTTTTAATTAAAACTAATTTGCTAAACTAACGACATCAGGGTCCCACAGGTCAGTTTGACCTGGGCGACCCCGTTGACCCTCGGCGTCATCTTGACCTCATCTTGGCGCATTAATTCAAATTCTGGAATTATTTTTATATACTAAAATCGAGAATATAATTCAAATTTCAAATGCTTATAACTTTTATTCTATAACTCCAAATGCAAAGATTTATATATGAAAATTTATCAGAAAAATACACTCTATCCATTGGTACAGGTTTCATGCATGTTAAAACAAGTTAACTATGCTGAATAACCAGATTAAGATTTTGCACCATTAGGACTAACTCACATGATCTATCATTTGAACCTTTGGTTCAAATGAGATCATCCTATCCCTTCAACTTGCATTAGGCCAACACACATTCATCTTGCCATGTCATAGCATGCATCATATTGTTGCATATTGGTTGTATGTTTATTTTGGTGTGTTTTCATGATAGGTTCTGCCCCGAAGATAACCTCGATAACCCATCGAAGGCAGTTCTCTACCCAGTTCCATCGGGCAAGCAATTCATTGAACATTCCGATACAAACCCATGTTCTCGCTTCTGCTCTCATTTCTGCATTAAGACAACGCGATTCAAGCTGTTGTGTGCTGCGGTAGCTGAACCCACTTCCTTTGCATGACTGTCATTGCCACGATAACTAGATGAAACCCACTAGTATGTGTAGGAGTTGATTGAGCCATGTTTGTGATTCCTACCATGCTATGCTTGCTATGCTTAGAGTTGTGTCAGTCGGCTCATCGGGATGATGAGCTGGAGTGAAAGGTTGTGTTGGTTCGAGAGTGTAAGTGTTGAACACGATTTGGTAAAGGTATCGATGAGAGGCCATGTAGGAGTACATGGTGGGTTGTTTCATTGAGGCCGAACTTAGAACTGAGATCTGTGTTTGTGATCCATGAACCAGCTACTACCACACATTGGGATCCTTAATTGACCCTCTCGGCTTCTTAACCACCCTGTTCATAGTCAGGGAGTTGCAAGTAGTTTACGGTGTTTGTAGCATCTTTGGGGCCGCCGCATAGCGCTGACCCTAGGGGTGGGTTGTGTTGCGGTAGGCACCGTGGCCCGATGTGCAGTGCCGTTTGGTATCTCGGGAACCCTGCACACATCGTTCGGGGCTGTATGGAAACCTCGGCGGACTCCTGCGGATGGAACCGAATAGGCGATAAACTGGACTAGGGACTTGAGTGTTTGGGTAGGCTGAGGCCGACACCCACGTTGGGCTTCCGCTTGAAGGTTGCAGTACATGTCGTGTATCTGACGATAAGTGGTGAGCGTGTGTGAAGAAGTATACCCTGCGGGGTTAAATATGATCTATTGAATAGCCGTGTCCACGGAGAAGGACTTCTGGGTTACCTATATCAGTTCATAGACAAGTAAATGGATACTACTAAAAGCCTCAAGATAAGTGTGAGTATCGTGGATGGCCCTCTCGGGGATGACGAGAGAGGATCCACGGTGGAGTATTGTGATGGTGGATAGTGGACTCGTGTCGACAAATGCTTTACAAAGTGTGTCACGTGGGATAGCAGCCAAGAGTCAAAGCTGGCTTGCTGCATTTAACTCCACTTCCTTCTTTGAGAATGTGCATGTATGATAGGATTACGTGGTAAGACTTCTTGAGTACTTTTGTACTCATGTTTGCCCTAATCGATATTTTTGAGAGGACTATACCACCCCTCAAGCCAGTTCTATGTAGATGTTGACTTGACGAGTAAGCTAGCCACCGGTGGCGATCTAAGACTTGTGAAGGGCCATTGTAGATAGAAAGGCTCCAACAAGCTTTCTTTCTTTCTAGAGTGCATACCAGACTACTTTGCTTCGCTTGTGCTTGTATGATTGTGTGACTTGAGTGTTGGGTCATGTGACCCCTACCTGTATGAATATGTTATGTATGGCTCCTCGGGCCTCTTAAATAAAATACTTGAGTTGTAGAGTTTTGTTGTGATGCCTTGTTGTATTTACTCATATCGGGCATATTGCGTGTATGATTGAAATGCTTGGTATGAGTGGGATCCGACAATCTAGTTGTTTATCCTTGGCAGCCTCTCATATGGGGAAATGTAAGTCTTGTGCTACGGCGATAGTAGTCCGCTACTGCCCGGTTCACGAGTCCTGCTAGCCAGCACTCTTTGCTTGGGCGCTTGGTGGCGGCATGTGATTCATTTCGTTCCTATATACATCCCTTGAAATGTCACAGCGGTGATACTTGGAGTCTGCCTAGCCTGCTACAGCCGGGATACGGAGTCTGTTAGCCAGTGCTACAGCCCAAGTTCATCGTTGATGACCGACATGCTCGAGGTGTTTCATGTATGCTGTCCCCATAGGTTAGTGCCGCTTTGGGTTCCACGACTAGCCATGTCGGCCGGGTTCTTTGTCATGTGGATGCTAGCGACACTATCATATCGTGAGCCAAAAGGCGCCAAGCGGTCCGGGCCATGGTAAGGCGACACCGTGGGAATACCGTGCGTGAGGCCGCAAAGTGATATGAGGTGTTACCAGCTAGGTCGATGTGACTTGGAATCGGGGTCCTGACAGCGGATCTATTGCCTTGTCAAAACTTTGACTTGAGTATGGCTATCGTCAAGTCAAATCAGAACCAACGATGTTCGTAATATTGTCTTACTCGTGGTTGATCCCTCGAGCATACACCATTACATCTTTTGGTCTGACCAATGTTATCACCGTGTTCACGTGATGCTAGAAGTCCAGTGATATTGAAATTCCGATGAGTTGCTATTGAGCCCAACAGCAGCATTTTGTCTCCCCCATGATTCATTTTGAACATCAACCTAGTGTTGGAAACTTTGTAAGCAATGCCTTCGTGTTCCGTTCATGAAGCTTATGCTTGGATGGAAGAAGTGACTTCCTCGAATTCATGTGCTTTAGGTGTAAGTTGCCGCCATGAATTTGAGAAAGGTTTGTTTTGCTTCCTTTGGAATCATCCCAAGTCCGTCATGCATTCATGCGAGGTATTCTATGGTTTGGTAGATTAATTACCTCCACTTCATTCGTATTCCCTAGCACACCAAGCCAGCGATTGATTTGTTCAAGGAGAAGAAGTTCCTTCTTAGAGCATGCCTTATGCAAGGACTTGATATCCTCGTTGATGGTTCCCAACGAGAACTTCGGTAGTGTTTCATTGTAAGACTTCCATGTGGTCATGCTTATGCAGGACAGCGTGTTCACATGTTTGTGTGAGCAGCTCATGTTTTGGAGCTTACTACGTAGTCCATCTCCGAGAATCTCATAGCGTCATTTAAATCGATTTGTGTTCCAAACTTTCTTTTCGGACATGTTGAGTCTGAAGTATCCTATCACCAATCGGATCTGAATCTCAGGCAGATATGATGGTTGGAACACTCCCAACATCTGCATTTGTTCCCAGTTGCACCCTATCGTGCCAATTTTCCATGGGATGCCCTTCAAAACAGTTGTTGTCCAGGTTCATCTTCAAAGGTGGACTTACCATGGGTCCCATCCATTTTTGGTGATAAGAAAATCATCCCTTGCGTTGTCTTCAACAAGGTAGTTCACATCATCCATTCTAGTCCGAGTATGCCATTCCTTAGAACTCCGCCAAACGATCGCTGTGATTTGCCTTAGGCTGATATAAAGAGTCTCAATGATCTCTATATCAAAGGTAATTCTTTTTGCCACTTAAGGTAATAATTCTACGAGCCACTTCCTTTAAGATGTCTTGTTATGGTATCATGGCAATTCAACTCCTCGCTACTTTAACAACCGTCCACCATCCTTTTAAGTGTGGGATTGTTGCCTGACAAATTGAACCCTTGTCATCTGCCTGTTTCCATTGCTTCAGATGTGTGTTTTGCGTCTCAACTCGAGAGATATTGTTATGTCTCATTCCATGAGTTGATCGTCAGTTGTTCGATCTTCGAGAAGATCAAGCCTAGTAGAGTTCCTTTCCGTCGTCCTCGCGTGAATGAAGATCTCAAGAGTGAGGATGTCAAGATCAACGTGATGCAACGAATCAACAACCTTATGAAGTGCAACCTGGATCGTGAAGATTGTGTTAGTCTTGTGCCCCTCTGTCTTCTTACCTCACGTCCTGAATCTCGGGACGAGATTCTTGTTTAGTGGGGGTGAGTTGTCACAACCCTAGAATTTGATTGTAAATAATTGCACAAGCATCCATGCATCATGTCTAATTTTCTTTGAAACTTGAAGTGGGGATGACAGAACCCCCAGCACCCCCCTTAAACCAACCAGGGTTTACTAATATCATTCTCAATGAACCCAAAATGCCCTTCTAAAATGTTCATTATCTTTGCCTTAGTCTAGAACCTCTGACAAAATGGTGCACACTTTTCTAGGACAACAGAGGGTCACTTGATTAACTCATTAGTTAATTGCATTTGCGCATTTAAATGCCAGTAAATATTTTAAATGCCCAAATAATCCGAAACCAAAATGTTCCATGTTGGATATATTCTAAACATTGGGCATGCACAGTTTGGTGATTTTTGAAAATGCCTAGATATTTTTAGTAACGCCACAAACTTACAGAACAAAAGATAAATAGAGAACAGAGAGAGAGAGAGAGCTGGCGCCCACAGCCCTAGCCCAGCACGGCCCAGCCCACTGGCCTAGTGCCAGTCATCGCCTACCTTTGCCAGTAGGCAGAGGAGGGACACCGCGACACCGCCGAGCTTGCCACGCCTCCTCCTGCTTGCCGCCGAGACTCTAGACGCGTGCGTGAACGCCCCGACATCGTCCCAATCCGCCCGACCTCTGTCACCCTCCCCTTGCTCTCTCCCTCGCCTCCGCACCTCGGACCCGAACACGTCCGTCGCCGCCGCCTGTCGTTGCCGCGAACACCGGCCACCCCACGCCTTACCGACGCGCCCACGAGCTCCGCCTCGTCCCTCTCTTCCTCCTTGCCGAGCCACGCGGCACCAGACGCCTCCGAACGCCGTCACCGTGGTCGTCTTCTACCTCGGGCACCCGAGATCGCCGGCGACCGCACCTCGTCTCCAGCCCGTCCCCGAGCCCGCTGAGACCGACGTATGACTCCCTGTGAGCTCCCGATTCTTTCCCCTTGCTTGCCCCCTCCGTTCCTGTCCCCTAGCCCCGTCTTCCACCACGACCAAAGCTCGCCGCCACAGTGCCTCCTCGCCGTCTTGGCCAGAGCCACAGTGGCTCGAAGCCAGGCACACCACCGTGCTCCGCACCTCACCGAAACACGTAGCACACCTGCGCCTCCCTAGCGCCTGCATCGCCTAACCTGCCGTTGGCGAACTCCGGCCGCCGCCCTTGCTTCGCTTCCGCGAGCTCGGTCCACCAGCCACTCCGCTTGCCCGTTAGGCAGCGCCTCGTCGTGGTGCACCGTGAAACCTCTCCGCCCCCATTTGGGCACCGTGGCGATTTCGAGCCGCGCCGCCGCGTCTGGCCTCGCCGGCGTCAAGCCGCCGGCAGGTTTGACCCGCTGACTAGGGGTTTGACCTCCCCAGGCCCCTGCTTAATTAGTATTAGGTTTAACTAGAGCTAAATTAACTTAGTTAACTAGATGAGCCACTGACATGTGGGCCCGGGCCCTAATTAACCTAGGTTAGTGCTAACCTAACACTAACTAACTCTGTTAGTTAGTTGTTACACTGACTTGTGGGTCCCCGCCACCAGGTTTGACCTGGGCTGGCGCCTTTGACCTCTTGGCGTCACCCGGCGTCATGCGATCTGATTAACCCTTTTCTGGATTTAACTTTATACAGGAAATTCCAGAAAATGCCCAAAACTTTAAAAAATCACAGTAATTCAACCGTAGCTCCAAATCAAACAAGTTATATATGAAAAATGATCATAAAAATCCTATCTTTCCATCTGTACCATTTTCATGCATGTTTAAACAACTTATACCTGCTGATCAGGTCAAATCAATTAAATGGCATTTGAATTTCACATATGAAGTTTGAATTTGAACCTAGGGTTCAAACCAACTCCATTTAACATGTTGCTATTGGCATTAGCTCAAAACATAGCATATTTCCATGTCATGATCATGCATCATATTGGTGCATTGCATTGATTGTGTTCTTCCTTGTTTGCCAGTATTTGTCCCCTCTCAGTAGACGAGGTTCTAACAATGAGTTCGATGACACCGATGAAGAGCTATATTATCTTCAGAAGTGCCAGGCAAGCAAAACCCCCTTGTTCATTCCGATACAATCCCACTCTCTCGCTCCTGCTCTCTTTTAATGCATTAGGACAACAACAATTCAACTGTTACATGTTGCGGTAGTTGAACCCCTTTCCTCTGCATGACCTGTCGTTGCCACAGTAAATAGATGAAACCCGCTAGCATGAGTAGGAGTTGTTTGAGCCTTGATGTGCCTACTCATTCATGCTTGTTTGTCATGGCTGATATTGCTTAGAGTTGAGTCAGGTCTGATTCATCGGGGAAGAATCGGAGGTGTGTGAACATGTCCTACTGTTGAGAGCTAAGTGTGTGAACACGATTTGGTAAAGGTAGCGGTGAGAGGCCATGTAGGAGTACATAGTGGGTTGTCTCATTGCAGCCGTCCTCGAGGCTGAGTTACGTGTTTGTGATCCATGAGCAGTTACTACCACACATTGGGCTCCGGGCGCTCCAAGCTCTCTCGACTTATTAATCAACTTGATCTCTGTCCAGGAGTTGCAACTAGTTTCTGGTGTTTGTAGGTAGTGTTAGTAGTCTACCAAGTGGCACCCGGTACAGGTGGGCTTGGGATAGACAAGGCACAGTGGCACGGTGTACCAAGTGGCACCCGGATGGTGGGCTTGGGAACCCAGCTCACATCGTTTGGGGCCATGAGGGACACCCCGGCCGTATCTCCTTGTGGATGGAACCCGAATAGGCGATAAACCTGGATGAGAGACTTGTGTGGTTAGTCAGGTCGTGGCCGACTCCCTCGCCAGGGTTCCTCTTGAAGGTTGCCGAGATACACGATGTGTACATGATGGTAAGTGGCGAGAGCGTGTGTGAAGAAGTATACCCCTGCAGGGTTATAAATGATCTATTCGAATAGCCATGTCCGCGGTAAAGGACTTCTGGGTTGCCTGTACAGTTCATAGACAAGTGAAACTGGATATGGATGGCGTTCTCGTAGGGAGACGGGAGCGGATCCATAGAGGTGTATTGATATGGTGAATATGTGGACTCGTGTGCTTCACCTCAAAAGAGTTACTTGCAGTCGTAGTTCAGGATAGCCACTGAGTCAAAGCTGGCTTGCTGCAGTCAAACTCCACCACCCTGTTTATTGAAACCGATGCATATGTAGTTGGTTCTGATGTAAGTCTTGCTGGGTACATTTGTACTCATGTTTGCTTATTTAATGTTTTTCAGAGAGACGTCAATCTCGCTAGTAGGTCCGCGTGGACTTCGACGTTTAGCTTGTCACCTCAGCTATGATCTTGTGCCCTCGGCAGGATCTACTAGATAGTCAGGCTTCTCAGCCTTTTTCATTGTAGATGTGTGTACTCAGACATGTTAAGCTTCCGCATGTGCTTTGACTTGTATGCTCTGAATGTTGGGTCATGAGACCCATGTTTGTAATATCTTGGCTCCTCGGAGCCTAATGAATAAATACTTGAGTCGTAGAGTTATGTTGTGATGCCATGTTGTATTTACACATATCGAGCATATTGTGTGTATAATTGAAATGCTTGGTATGTGTGGGATCCGACAACCCAGTTGTTTATCCTTGGTAGCCTCTCTTATGGGGAAATGTAGTCTTGTGCTTCCATGAGCCATAGTAGTCCGCTACAGCCCGTGTAACACCCCGGATGTAACTTTCCATATTTGTAACTCCAACTCTTGCCATTTTCGGCTATGTGCTATGGTATTCCCTCCGTGGTTGGGTTTTTGTATTTCGTTTTGCATTTTGTTCATGTCATGCATCTCATATCATGTCATCATGTGCATCTCATTGGCATCGTGTTACGTCTCGAGCATCCGAGCATTTTCCCGTTGTCCGTTTTGCAATCAAACACTCCTACATGCACGGCGCACCCTTCTTGTCTCTTTTTAGTGGCGGGTGTTGAGCGTTCTCGAAATGGACGAGGATTGCCAAGTGGCCTTGGTACACCACCGAGACCACTGTCAAGTTTACGTGCCATTTGGAGGTCGTTTGATACTCAGCAGTTAACGGGTAACATGAAGGCCTCTTATGCATTGCAGCCCAACACCCCTCCAAAACAGCCCAATAACCCATCTAAGTCAATTCCATGCTCTCCGTCGTCGGATCACGATCGTGTGGGTGAAAACTACACCTCATTTGGACCTCCTAGCTCCTTCTACCTATAAAAACACCCCTCCCGAAATCCGGGTCATTTCCACCTAACCCTAGCCCGCTCCTCTCGCGCCCGCGGACACGTCGGGACCAGGCGAAACAGCGTCTGCCGCCCGCGCCGGCGAATCGAGGAGCCGCCACGTGGCCGCTCCGCCGCCCCCTCGCCGCCAGCCCGCCCGGCCAGCGAAACCCGCCCGCCCTTGTATGCGCCGCCGCCCTTCGCCCGCGCCCAGCGCCCGGCCCGCCGGCCTCCGCCCGCTATCGCCCGGCCTCCGCCGCCTCGTCCTCGGCCGCGCCCTCCGCCAACCGCCTCCGCCCGTCGCCGCCCGCCTCGTCGCGCCCGGCAATCGCGCCGCGCCCGCCGCCGCCACACGCCGCCCGGCCCGTCGCGTCCGCCGCCGTCGACCGGTGCCAGATCCGGTCGGCCTCACCCCGGCAACCTCACCTCCGCTTCTTCTCCGGTGTCGCCTCGGCTTCCGCGCCAAGCCGGATCCAGATCCACTAGGGTTGACTTTCTTCCTCCCCCGATTTTCGTCCAAGTCCTTATGTGTCATAAATTTTGTTTCATGTTCATCGCCCCATAACTTTGCAACCGTGGCTCCGTTTTGGGCGTGTAGCATACCAAATTGTTCGCCTCGACGAGTAAATCATTTCTTCTCATTGCCGCATTTTCATTTGAGCTCATCTTGATGCCCGAAATGCTGTTGGAAGAGGGCTATGTGATGTTAGTTTCAGATTCTTATCAGAACATGCACGTTTGTCATTTTTGCCATGATTGATGTGTGCACCCTATGAACTTGAGTCCTACATGTGTTTTGTAATATGCCATGCCATCTTTACAGGGGTGTATGCCATGTATTTTTTGATCTCTGTGGTGACTAGCACAAGCATGCAAACTAAGTTCATGATGTTGCTGATTTCAGCCCTGTTACTGCGATATTTTTATGCCATGTAAACTTGATGCTCTGAGAGATCCATGCTTATTTTAAGATACTTCAGTAAGGATGTTTTGAACATATGGTCATTCTCTATCTATCCATGTCCTTGTTTGCAATTATGGAGTGCCATAGCTTAAGTCAATCGAGCTCTCCTTTTGCTATAAAATGTTTCCTGGCAGGTTGTTTACATGTTATTCAATTTTGCCAAGGTTGTTATAGTTGATCCGTGTATGCTATGTTTTTGTTCTTGCCATGTATAGCTTCTATGCCATGTATTCTTGATGGATGTATGCTTAGTTTATCATGAAATGCTCTGTAGTGAGTGCATCGAGCTCTTAAACATGCCTACTTGTTATCTGTTTTTTACCATGTCCAGTTTTCTGCTAAGTCTGAAATCTGTTAACGAAACTTGCTATATTGACATGGGTGCTATTACCTTTTCTGATCCCTTTTGGCTATTTATCATTAAGGGACTTTTGTTCAATGCTTTTAGTAGATTCATGCCATGCCTTGTTTTGCTATGTCTTGTTCCTGTAGCAGGTTGTTTGCTTGCTCTAAACATGCATTCCTGATGTTAATTTCTGGCATGTTAGTATTTTCACTAAGTCTGTGAAGCTGATATCTTTTGCACTTTTTCCATGCTTGTTTGAACCTGTTATTATGTGAATTAGCCGTAGCTCAGTGTTCATATTTTGTCAAGAATCTTGAGTAGATCAATGCCATATGCTTTGTTGGTACGTTTGGGTGCAGTAGCTTAATTTCTTGTTGCTTGCTATGTGGCATCATGCTGTTAATGGCAGAATTGTGGCATTCTTGTTTTGCTTGTCATTTGCAAACCGTGCATCCGATTCGGTGATCTTTATATCGATTTCAACGAAATAATCTCACCTTTCAGCGGCATACTTGGTTTGCCAAGTTGATGCCTTATTCATCATTTTCCTTCGAACACGCATATGCATTGCATCTCACATCTCGCATATCATGCCATGTTTTGCATCATGTTGTTTTTGCATCGCCGTGATTTATAGTGGTTCCATTGTTTGTGTTCTTGCTTTGGGTAGAGCGGAGGCGAGTGCGTGAGCGAGGAACCTGTTGAGAACGCTTACGAGGATCAAGCTTTACGACAACTCGAGAACCTTGCAGGCAAGATGACCATACCCTCGAAATCACTTCTATCTTTGCTTGCTAGATGCTCACATTTTTGCTATGCCTATGCTACGTTACCTACCACTTGCTATATCATGCCACCCATATTGCCATGTCAAACCTCTAACCATCCTTTCCTAGCAAACCATTGATTGGCTATGTTACCGCTTTGCTCAGCCCCTCTTATCGCGTTGCTAGTTGCAGGTGAAGATGAAGTTGGTTCCATGTTGGAACATGGTTATTTTGGGATATCACAATATCTCTTATTTTAATTAATGCATCTATATACTTGGTAAAGGGTGGAAGGCTCGGCCTTATGCCTTGTGTTTTGTTCCACTCTTGCCACCCTAGTTTCCGTCATACCGGTGTTATGTTCCTTGATTTTGCGTTCCTTACACGGTTGGGTGATTTATGGGACCCCCTTGACAGTTCGCCTTGAATAGAACTCCTCCAACAAGGCCCAACTTTGGTTTTACCATTTGCCACCTAAGCCTTTTCCCCCGGGTTTTCGCGAGCCCGAGGGTCATCTTTATTAACCCCGGGCCAATGCTCCTCGGCGTTGGTCCAAACTAAACCACTTGCGGTGCATACGAGGCAACTTGGGGTATCCTCGGTTGCCGTCGTCTTGCTCATCGGATGTGCCACGAGAGCGAGATATGTGCAGCTCCTATCGGGTTTGTCGGCTGTCAGGGCGGCTTTGCTGGTCTTGTTTTACCATTGTCGAAATGTCTTGTAGTCAGGGATTCGAGACTGATCGGGTCTTCGGTAGAAGGAATATCCTTCGTTGACCGTGAGAGCTTATAATGGGCTAAGTTGGGACACCCCTACGGGTATTATCTTTGAAAGCCGTGCCTGCGGTTATGAGGCAGATGGGAATTTGTTAATGTCGGTTGTAGAAAACCCGAAGTTGACCTTGATTAAAACACATCAACGCGTGTGTAACCGTGATGGTCTCTTCTCGTGGTCCGGAAGTGAACACTGATGTTGGAGTTATGTTTGGCGTAAGTAGTTTGGGATCACTTCTTGATCGCTACTAGCTTCCGACCGTGCCTTGCTTCTCTTCTCGCTCTCTTTTGCGAATGTAGCCACCATATATGCTGAGTAAACACTGCAGCTCCACCTCACAACTCTGTCCTTCCTATAAGCTTAAATAGTCTTGATCTCGCGGGTGTGAGATTGCTGAGTCCCGTGACTCACAGATTCTACCAAAACGATTCTGAGTGCCGGCGATGCGGTCACGGTGGCGCAGCCGAGCTCAAGTGGGAGTTCGACGAGGAACGTGGTCGTTACTATGTGTCTTTTCCTGATGATCAGTAGTGGAGCCCAGTTGGGAAGATAGGGGATCTTTCTAGCTTTTGGGTAGTCTCCTTTTATTTTGGTTCTGTAGTCGGACCTTGAGTGTAATCTGGATAATGGATGTTTATTTATGTATTGTGTGAAGTGGCGACTGTAAGCCAACTATGTATCTCTTTCCCTTATGTATTACATGGGTTGTGTGAAGATTACCACACTTGCGACATTGCTTTCCATGCAGTTATGCCTCTAAGTCGTGCTTCGACACGTGGGAGATATAGCCGCATCGAGGGCGTTAAAAGTTGGTAATCAGAGCCATCCCCGACTTAGGAGCCCCCTGCTTGATTGTTTGCTAGCGTTGTTGAGTCTAGAACAAAAATGTTTTGAGTCTTAGGATTATATATATCGGAGATAGGATTCTTTTACTCCCCATTCCCTTCGTCGCTCTGGTGAGGTCTCTGGCGTAGAAGTTTTCCTCTCCTCTCCTCAAATTTCACTAAAAATTTTTAGGATCACGGGTATCTTGGAATCGTTCCGATGGTTTTGTGGCGAGAACATTGTTCTCGGTGCCTCTGACATTTAGGGGTTGTTGCGGTGTCCGGGAGTTGAGCTCCAGGTGTTGTCGTCACAATTTTATCGTTGCAGTTCTGGAATACGAGCTTTCTTGACATCGAGAATCTCTTTTATACAGTTGTTGGTGAGATAACCCGATAACCCGATCTTGAGGCGAGCTCGGGAGTATTGCCATGACTTCATATAACGGATGCTTTTGAAGAAGGTCGAGGTACCACGATTTCGAAGGTTTCTTGGTTATGTGTTGACGGATGGATCAATTGGATCTAGGTATTGTTAGTTTGGGTGATATATTTTGTGTCCCTGTATCCCCAACACCTGATTGCATAACCAGAAAGTTTCGGGAGTTTATAAATGGGATTCAAGTAGCTCTTAGCATTTCTTCCCTGAGATATTTGGTTTTGCGATTGGGTAATCCTTACCACTTATTTGTTCGATCGTACCTTGTTATTTTTTTCATCAACCCTTAATCAAGTGGCTTCTCACCTTAATGGGCGTGTGATGTTAGCTTTTGGAATTCATTCGTTCATCCTTGTTGAATGTTTATTGTGAAGACTATACGTTGCAATTTCTATCCGTTGATTCAACTTGTCTATCATCTATCAAGATGCTAACGGATGTCACCCTCTTCGGATGGCTCCATGCAGCGTCTGAATCCGGAGCGAAATGATGGGAGTCGGTCAGACCCTCCACCTCCACCTCCGCCTCCGGAGGCATGGCAACTATCATGGCAGCCACCAGCGCAAATGCTCGAGATGATTTTGCAACTCTTGCAAGAGCATACCCAAGGGCAAGGCAACCAAGGAAATCAAGGCCAAGGCAACAATCAGCGCATTTAGCTACTCTCAATCAGTTCCTCACTAATCAGCGAAGTCTTTCAGCTTACGTGCGCGGACCCACAGACGCCGACGATTGGCTTGTGGACATCTGCAAACATTTTGAATGTAGCAATGTCGGACACGAGGATTTTGTCAAGTTTGCTTCGTTTCAACTCAAGGACCAAGCTGCCGAGTGGTATCGGCAATACAAAGATTCGAGAGGAGGTCGTGTAATTACAGGATGAGTTCATGAGACTTCAAAGCTCACCACATTCCACAAAGTGTTGTTGAGAGCAAGCGTGAGGAGTTCCGCAATCTCAAGCAAGGCGGCATGTCGTGTATCAATACAATATCCAGTTCGAGCTTCGCTCGCTTTGCTAAGCAAGGCGTCCACGATGAAAAGAGTATGATCTATCAATTCAGAGGTGGCCTCGGAGAAGATCTGCAATTAGCTCTCGTGCTTTTGAGCGAGAAGAGTATGATGAATTCTACAACATGGCCTTTGAAGCAAGAAGCTGCCCAGCTCAAATGTGAGGCTTCTAAGAAGAGAGTCGGGGCGCAGTTCAGTCCTCTTCTTCCTCACTAGTGGCAGCTAAGCAACAAGTTACTGGTTGCCTCCTCCTCCTCCGTTCCGTCGGCCTTATCAGCGAAGAACTCGGTGGTCGTGGATCTTCCCACCGCCCAACCCGGCTATCGAGAAAAGTCTAATTCTCAAGCTCCAAGGTCAAATGCTCCTTATCACCGTCCGCTCTCGGAGGTGACTTGTAGCAAATGTCGTGAGAAGGTCACTATCGAACAAATGCTTCAACCAAAGCGCCTTCCGCCTCCTCCTCTGTGAGATCTTCCAGCAATGCGGTGGTCAAGAATAATCCAAAGCATGCAAAGGTGAACATGATGAATGCAGCTCGAGCGGATATTCTTGAGATGTGATAATGGGTAATCTCTCGATTAATGATATTCTGCAAAAGTCTTATTTGATCTTTGGTGCATCGCTTTCTTTCATTTGAGACCTTTTGTTGCCAAGCATGAGTTTGTGATGGAAAGATTCCTATTCCATTGAAGATTGTGTCCCGGGTAAGCAAATGACTTCTAGAGTTTTGGTTCCGAATATCGGTATCAAGATGGGCGACTATAGATTTCTGGCTAAACCAATTGTCCTTGGTGACTCGGATATTGATCTAATTCTCGGGATGGTGGCTTTCTCGGCACAAAGCTCGGCTTGATTGTGCTGCCGGGAAATTCAATTGACACACTCTTACGAGGATGTGATCATCTATGCCGCTTCGTGATGAAACCATTGGTTGTTTTCTCTCAATGAGAAGGCGAGTTGGATGCTATCTCTCGATTCGATCGTTTGTGAGTACCAAGATGTCTTTCCAGAAGAGCTCCCGGGTATGCCTCCTCACCGGCCAGTCGAATTTGTTATCGAACTTGAGCCTGGCACGGAACCCGTTTGCAAGCGTCCATACAAGCATGGACCAAATGAGCTGAAGGAATTGAAGAAACAGCTCGATGAACAAGAGCGTCTTGGTTTGATCAGACCGAGTTCGTCTCCTTGGGGCTGTGGTGTTCTTTTTGTCCAGAAGAAGGATGGCACGGACCGCTTTGCGTCGATTACCGTCCATTGAATAAGAAGACAATCAAGAACAAGTATCCACTTCCCAACATCAATGAGCTTTTCGAGCAACTCAAAGGTGCTAAAGTATTCTCCAAGCTTGACCTTCGTATGGGTTATCATCAAATTCGCATTCATGAACAAGATATTCCCAAGACAGCATTCAGAACAAGCTTTGGTTCTTATGAATATACTATCATGTCTTTCGGCCTTGTCAATGCTCCTCCAACATTCTCTCGAATGATGAACTTCATCTTCAACCCCTATACCAATGAATTCGTCTTGGTCTATCTTGATGATATTTTGGTCTTCTCCAAGAATAAGAAGGATCATGCCAAACATTTGCGATTGGTGCTCGACAAGCTCAGAGAGCATCAATTCTATGCAAAGTTTTCCAAATGTGAATTTTGGCTTGATGAAGTTATTTACCTTGGTCACATCATATCCGCCAAGGGAATCGCTGTTAATCCTGAGAAGGTGTCTGCAATTGTGAATTGGGAACCTCCTCAGAATGTCAAGCAGCTTCGCAGTTTTCTTGGACTTGCAAGCTATTGCCGAAGATTCGTTGAGAATTTCTCCAAGATTGCAAAGCCTCTTTCCAACCTCCTCCATAAGCATGTGAAGTATATACGGTCTCCACGAGTGTGGCGTTGCTTTCAACACTCTCAAAGAAAACTTCGTCACAACTCTGTCTTGACTCCTCTGATGAATCCAAACCATTCAAAGTTTTTACGTGATGCTTCTCTTCAAGGTCTCTGTGCTGTGTTAATGCAAGAGAAGAAAGTTGTGGCCTATACCCCTCGTCGGCTGAAGCCCAACGAAAAGAACTACCCCACTCACGATCTTGAGTTGGCGGCAGTTGTCCATGTATTAATAACATGGAGACATCTCTTGTTGGGAAGGAAAGTGGACATTTTCACCGATCACAAGAGTCTCAAGTATATCTTCACTCAACCCAACCTCAACCTCGAGCAAACTTGATGGGTGAAATGATTCAAGAGTACAACCCAGTATTGAATATACTCGAGGCAAGGCCAATGTGATTGCAGATGCTTTGAGCAGGAAGGCTTCTTGCAGCAGTTTAATTCTCAAGCCCTTCCAACGGATCTCTGTGAAGCTTTCCATAAGCTGAATCTTCAAGTTGTTCCTCAAGGCTTTCTTGCCAACCTCATAGTCTCTCCTACTTTGGAAGACCAAATTCATGAGGCTCAACTCCTGGATTCCATGGTGAAAAAGGTGAAGCGTGGTATCGACAAGGGCATTTCGAATAGAAGTGCTTCCACATTGATGACAAAGATACTCTTTTCTTGAGGACGGATTGTGGTTCCAAAGGGTGATCTCGTAAAGTCATTATGAGCGAGGCGCACAATTATCTTCTATCCATTCATCACGGAAATGCGAAGATGTACCATGACCTCAAGCGATCGTATTGGTGGACTCGAATGAGCGAGAAATTGCTCAATTCGTGAATGAGTGTGATGTCTGCGGAAGGGTGAAAGCAGAACACCAATGACCAGCTGGTCTCCTCCAACCTCTTGCTATTCGAATGGAAGTTTGATCATATCGATATGGACTTATTGACTGGATTTCCAAAGTCAAGCGTGGAAATGATGCTATCTTCGTTGTCATTGACAAGCTTACAAAAGTGGCTCATTTCCTTCCTATCAAAGAATCTATCACAGCAGCTCGGTTGGCGAGCTATACACCTCGAAATTGTCTCCTTGCGGCATTCCACAATTGATCTCTTGAGACCATGGCAGCATCTTTACCTCCAAGTTTTGGGATTCTTTTCAGAAGGCCATGGGCACCAACATTCGTTTCAGCACAGCTTTCCATCCTCAAACAAGTGGCCAAGTCGAGCGAGTCAATCAAATCCTTGAAGACATGCTCGGGCTTGTGTCATTTCCTTGGTATGAAGTGGGAAGATTGTCTTCCATATGCGAGTTCTCCTACAACAACAGCTTCCAAGCGAGTTGGGCAAGGCCCCATTCAAAATTCTCTATGGCGAAAGTGCCGTACTCCTCTCAATTGGTGCAGAGACGGTGAGCGCCAACTTCTTGGCAGCGACTTGATCACATAAGCCAAAGAAATGTGCAAAGTCATTCGTGAGAATCTCAAAGTCGGCATAATCGCGCGGAAAACTATTATGATGACAAGCACCGTGATGTGGCTTTTGAAATCGGAGACCATGTCTACCTCCGTCTCTCAATGAAAGGCACTTTCGTCGCCGGTATCAAAGGAAGCTTGCCCCTAGATCGTGGGTCCTTTCAAGATCATTGGCAAAATAGGCGACCTCGCCTATCAACGAGCTTCCGTCCAACCCGCGAGCGTGTGCGATGTGTTTCACGTGTCACAACCGCCAAGTGCTTCAAGACGCTGGCGCACTATCAACCGAAGAAATTGACCTCCAAGAAGATCTCTCTTATCATGAGCACCCGTTGCTATTCTTGAAGAAACCGGCGCAAGACTGCAACAAGTCAATCAAATTCCTGAAAGTGAAGTGGTCACACCATTCCGACCGAGAAGCCACCTAGGGCGCAAGGATCACCTCCGTTCGAATATCCGGAGTTCTTTCGGTCCTAGATCTCGGGGCGAGATCCTCTTATAGTGGTGGTGTGTTGTAACACCCCGGATGTAACTTTCCATATTTGTAACTCCAACTCTTGCCATTTTCAGCTATGTGCTATGGTATTCCCTCCGTGGTTGGGTTTTTGTCTTTCGTTTTGCATTTTGTTCATGTCATGCATCTCATATCATGTCATCATGTGCATCTCATTGGCATACGTGTTCGTCTCATGCATCCGAGCATTTTCCCCGTTGTCCATTTTGCAATCCGGCACTCCTACATGCACCGGCGCACCCTTCTTGTCTCTTTTTCGTGAGCGGGTGTTGAACGTTCTCGGAATGGACCGAGGCTTGCCAAGTGGCCTTGGTACACCACCGGGAGACCACCTGTCAAGTTTCGTGCCATTTGGAGGTCGTTTGATACTCCAACGGTTAACCGGGTAACTTCGAAGGCCTCTCGTGTGTTGCAGCCCAACACCCCTCCAAAACATCCCAATAACCCTTCTAAGTCACTTCCATGCTCTCCATCGTCGTATCACGATCGTGTGGGCGAAAACTACACCTCATTTGGACACTCCTAGCTCCTTCTACCTATAAAAACACCCCTCCCCCGAAATCCCGGGTCATTTCCACCCTAACCCTAGCCCCGCTCCTCTCCGCGCCGCCGGACACGTCCGGACGGAGCCGGACGCATCCGCCGCCACGCCCCCGGCGAATTGGGACCGCCACGTGGCGCTCCGCCACCCGCGCCGCCCGGCCGCCGAGCCAGCAGAAGCCCGCCCGGCCAGCCTTGTCGCCGCCGCCGCTTCGCCCGCGCGCCCGCGCCCGACCCGCCGGCCTCCGCCGCCGTCGCCCGGCCTCCGCCGCCTCGTCCTCGGCGCGCCCCGCCCGCCGCCGCCTCCGCCCGTCGCCGCCCGCCTCGTCGCGCCCGGCCGTCGCGCCGCCCGCCCGGCCGCCGCCACCCGCCCTTGGGCCCCGTCGCGTCCGCCCGCCCGCCGACCGGTGCGAATCCGGCAGCCTCACCCAGCAACCTCACCTCCGCTTCTTCTCCGGCGTCGCCTCGGCTTCCGCGCCGAGCCGGATCCAGATCCACTAGGGTTGACTTTCTTCCTCCCCCGATTTTCGTCCAAGTCCTTATCTGTCATAATTTTTTTTGCATGTTCATCGCCCCATAACTTTGCAACCTTAGCTCCGTTTTGGGCGTGTAGCATACCGAATTGTTCGCCTCGACGAGTACATCATTTCATCTCATTTCATCATTTTCAGTTGATCCCATCTTGATGCCCGAAATGCTGTTGGAAGAGGGCTATGTGATGTTAGTTTCAGATTCTTATCAGAACATGCACTTTTGTTATTTTTGCAATGATTGATGTGTGCACCCTATGAACTTGAGTCCTACATGTGTTTTGTATTATGCCATGCCATCTTTACAGGGGTGTATGCCATGTATTTTTTTGATCTCTGTGGTGACTAGCACAAGCATGCAAACTAGGCTTCATGATGTTGCGGTTTCAGCCTGATTACTGCGATATTTTTATGCCATGTAAACTTGATGCTCTGAGAGATCCATGCTTATTTTGAGATACTTGATGAGGATGTTTTGAACATATGGTTATTCTCTATCAATCCATGCCCTTTTTTGCAATTATGGGGTGCCATAGCTTGAGTCAATCGAGCTCTACTTTTGCTATAAAATGTTTCCCGGCAGGTTGTTTACATGTTATTCAATTTTGCCAAGGTTGTTATAGTTGATCCGTGTATGCTATGTTTTTGTTCTTGCCATGTATAGCTTCTATGCCATGTCTTCTTGATGTATGTATGCTTAGTTTATCATGAAATGCTCTGTAGTGAGTGCATCGAGCTCTTAAACATGCCTACTTGTTATCTGTTTTTTACCATGTCCAGTTTTCTGCTAAGTCTGAAATCTGGTAACGCAACTTGCTATATTGACATGGGTGCTATTACCTTTTCTGATCCCTTTTGGCTCTTGATCATTAAGGGACTTTTGTTCAATGCCTTTAGTAGATTCATGCCATGCCTTGTTTTGCTATGTATTGTTCCTGTAGCAGGTTGTTTTCTTGCTCTAAACATGCCTTCCTGATGTATTTTTAGCAAGTCTGTGAAACTGATATCTTTTGCACTTTTGCCATGCTTGTTTGAACCTGTTATGGTGTGAACTAGCCGTAGCTCAGTGTTCATCTTTTGTCAACCATCTTGAGTAGATCACTTCCATATGCTTTGTTGGTACATTTGGGTGCAGTAGCTTAATTTCTTGTTGCTTGCTATGTGGCATCATGCTGTTAATGGCAGAATTGTGTCATTCTTATTTTGCTTGTCATTTGCAAACCGTGCATCCGATTCCTGTCATCTTTATATCGATTTCAACCGAAATCATATCACCTTTCCAGCGGAATACTTGGTTTGCCAAGTTGATGCCTTTTTCATCATTTTCCTTCCGGAGCACGCATATGCATTGCATCTCACATCTCGCATATAATGCCATGTTTTGCATCATGTTGTTTATGCATCGCCCGTGATTTATTGTGGTTCCATTGTTTGTGTTCTTGCTTTGGGTAGAGCGGGGAGACGGGTACGTGAACGAGGAACCTGTTGAGAACGCTTACGAGGATCAAGCTTTCGAAAACTCTGAGAACCTTGCAGGCAAGATGACCATACCCTCGAAATCACTTCTATCTTTGCCTGCTAGATGCTCACTCTTTTGCTATGCCTATGCTACGTTACCTACCACTTGCTATATCATGCCACCCATATTGCCATGTCAAACCTCTAACCATCCTTTCCTAGCAAACCGTTGATTGGCTTTGTTACCGCTTTGCTCAGCCCCTCTTATAGCGTTGCTAGTTGCAGGTGAAGATGAAGTTGGTTCCATGTTGGAACATGGTTATTTTTGGATATCACAATATCTCTTATTTTAATTAATGCATCTATATACTTGGTAA